>CM046435.1:36066310-36666310 GCA_025506505.1 Flaveria sonorensis | reverse complement strand
TTAGTATGGTTGAATACTAGAATGGTGTTTGAATACTAGGACTGATTTCGAATGGTTAAAACATGTGTTTTGACTATTTTGATGTTGACTTTGTTGGATTTGTGCAAAAATGTAAATTTCAGTCTAGATTTAACTTGCTCAACTAGTTGTTATTTAGTTTTTTTTATCAAAATTAATTCTGATCAAGTTTGTTTGATAAAAAAGTTTCAATGGGTTTCAAAATGACACATGTTTGCATGTTAGAACAGATATTGAACATTCACAGTTGACTTTTTGGTTGAACAGTCAATTTGATTCTATTTGCATGATGATATTTAATGATTTTGTGTTTTAGCATACTTTAACTACCAAAATGTGTTTGATTGAGTATATGAAACATGTTTTCACAGTTATATTATGTTGGACAAATTTTCAAACAAATTGACGAATCAAAATCCCAATTTTATGAATTTTGGACAGGAATACCCGATGAACACTTAATCAAATTCTATCAAATGGAATGTTCACATACATGCACATATGCTTGTAAAACACTTATTCACTGGGTGACTTAAAAAATAAATAGTTTGATTTGTTTATTGATCAGGTCTATCATGTAACCTAGGGATTCAAAATAATCATTAAAACTAATTTTATGGTTGATGTTTTGATTGTTTGATGATTAGTAACATGTTTGTGAACACAAGGATCGAATTAGGAATTATCTGTTTAATTGAACAAAAAAATATCATATAATTATCAATATTTAATTTTTAATTTAATTGTTTTTGAAATTGAAATCGACAAACAAATTGAAAACAGAATAATATAATGCAACAAAAGATTTGTTTCAATTGTTTTTCATTAATACACAATCGATTACAATAGCTATGATGCTCTGGTGATCTTGTGATCTCCAATGATGTTATTGATGTTCTTGCTGTTTTGCTATTTTTCTTGAATGATTGATTGATTCATTGATTGAATTCGATACTAAGAATATGTCTCTTTATAGTTGTATAGACGTCCCTCAATAACCTAACAAACTCTGCTAAAAGTATGGATCCGTGCCTTATTTTTAGCGGCAGAGGGATTTAACAATAGAAATTATAACTTTCCTGTTGTGATAAGTTACAACTGTAACATTCCTAATATGACATCCTAAGTTCTCTCACTTAAAGTTAGTCTTTCAAAGATGTTGACTTGATGACATTACTTCAGGCAGCTACTTGTTGATCATGTGTTGGTACTTTATGAGTGCTCATGCAATTTGTTCTTCCATAGGAATTTGGTCTTCCGTAGGAGTATGGTCTTCCGTAGGAGTTTGGTCTTCGGTAAGAATTTGGTCCTTTATTCTTGGAAGTTCTTCCACAGGAGCAAACTCCCTTCTTCCACAGCAGCAGCAACTTGACTTCACAACTTGTTCTTCAGTAGATGTTCAGCTTCTGCAGGAGATCTACGGATGCACATCAGTTGTTCAGATATGTTCCGGAGAACATCCACGGAAGAACAAAATTGCTCATCCGCAGTTGTTCTTGTAATTTGTCAATATTTCCAAATTGACCAAGTATGATGTTTTTCTGCAATCACATAAAATCAACACAAATAATTTTTAGGTTAACATATATTTCATGCATTATACAATGATAAAGAATTACAGAAGTTCATTACAAGAAATGATTCATCATCTAAACCTATACAAAAGATCTAGACATAACAATACTCCCCCTTGGGTTTAGATTCTTGTAATCATTGGTTCAGAGCTCTTAATTCTTGAACTCTTCTTAAAATTTTTGTGTTGAAGTATTCCATTGCATTCTTTTGATCATCATACAAATACTTGTTCTTCATTCTCTTCATTTTATTTAATGTTTTATAATTCAGTCCAAGGATGTCCTCTTCAGTGGTTAGTGTTGCCACTACACTGTTATGAGAAACCACTTCCAGTTCATCTTGTTCTGATATTCTGAGCTCAGTGATTGATGGAATGTCAGATCCCATAAGTTGACCTGCTTCAAATCTTCTTCTTTTGTCAGCTTTAGCGTACAGCTTGTTAATCACTTGGATGATATGGACATATAAGCATATGTCATTTTGAGCTACTTTGTCATTAAATTTTGGAAAATACTTATCATGGAGATAGGATGTGTAGCTGGGATGAAGGAGTTTGATCTCCATTAGGTCAAATAGTCTTATGCTAGAAGCTTTCTTCCGAGGATCATTCCTTTGTAGCACAAGCTCTTTTGTTCTCTCCATATATCCCCATTCTGTGATAGGGAATGAGTACTGATTTCCTTCAATACTCTTTACATATGCTGAAGTTTTGTCTTCATATCCAACTCTTCTTAAAAATTCATCATCAACTAAGTGATATAAGCTGGAATGAGACCTTTTCTGCCTCTGTCTTCTTTGATTGTGTTCAACATCTTCTCTTTTTGCTTCCTTTAACAAATCACCTTTAAACTTGTTTCTGAGTTTTGCAATCAGCACAGAAAAATCTCTTCCCCTTGGACTAATTGTGTAATTGATGAGAGGGATGTTTTGTAAAGAATACAGGTCTACATCTAGGAGTGACAGGATTGTCTCCATCCAATGAAAGTATTGCACCATCCCAGATGCTCTCTTTATCACAGTACAATCCCATTCACAATCAAACTTCCATGCTATAATTTTGTTTTCTTCTATTGTTCTTAGGGTGGTCATGTGCTCAAAAAGTTAGATTAGAGAAGAATTTTGTTCAATGATCTCTCTTACAGCGGTTCCCAGAGGCCAGATTATGTTAGGGATTACATCCCTTGGCTCCCTGATAAGTTTTTCTTTTCCTCTGTGCATATCCTTGCTTTCTACAACTATTGGCTCAGCATGCGTTTATTTTGATTGTTGTTTGTAAGCAGGATTGGGAGCTCTGGTTCTAAATCTCACAGTCGTGTCTAGCTCAACCTTCATTACATATTCCATCATGGCTCTTAATTCTCCCACTGATCTTCCCTTAAGCTCATGAGACCCATAGTTATGACTTTGCAACCAACAAGTCATGTTATATTTTGTCAGCTTCTTGGGGTCATAGTGACCCAAATCTTTTCTTATCTTTTCAATGGCCTTGAACTTTGAGAATGTTTCATAGTTGCATACTGGTAGAATTAATCTAGCAGCATCAAATTCTTTTAGCACTTGAATCATTTTAGCCATGTTCATCTTCTCAACCATGTCATATGGGAACCCATTATTTATCAGATCCATGAACATTGAGGATTGGGCTCTTTCCTTAAAAATATCTTCAGTTGGTAATAGTTCTTCATTAGATCTTGCTTCTTCATCCTCCTTTTGAGTCTCATCCTTTGTTAAATCTATTTATTCAGCATCACTTTCTTCTTCATTAGGTTCAGTTGGCTTGAGAGTAGAAAGATCCACTGATGAAGTGTGCTCAGTAGAGATGGTTCTTGCTTTATTTGGGGTATCTTCAAGTTGAGTAACTTCTTCTATAGTTTTTCCAAAATACTTTCTTTTCCTATGATATTTGATTGTTGGTTCCTTTGATTTGATCCTGGAAAAGACAACAGTTTCTTTGATTGGCTTTTGCAGGCTAACTCCTTCTTGTTCAGCCACTTTGTTCTTTAATCCTTCTATCTCCTCATCTTTGGCTTTTAGCAGATCCAACTGCTAAGAGATAGTTTGTAGTGCATTGTTGAGCTCAGCCATAACTTTCTCCTTTTCTTGTTTTTCTTTCTTAAAAGATTCGTAGGACTAAGTTGCAAACTGATCCATCCTGTCAATCACTTCATTGTTAGATTCAATCTCCTCTTGTAACTACTTGATTGTAGCTTCTAGCTTTGAGATTGTCTCATCTTTCTCAATTATCTCCCTTTTTCTTTATCTCCACTTTTCCCACTTTTTATTGCCTTTGATAATGAGATTGTTGTATTTGGCCACCAGATAACTTTTGCTCACATCTATCTCTTTATCTCTCAGATCATTTTTATCATGAGCAACTATGTCAATGAAGTTACTCATCTGGTTGTTTAACTACTTCATCATTCTCCCTTTCTACATCTAAACAAAACTCTTTTGTAGCACCATCATTCACAGCATCATGCTCATCATCCTCATCCAGATTGACTAGTTTAGTATGAGTTGGGCTTTCAGCAGGAGAGATTGGTTTAGTAGGTGTGGGTGAGGAAGTTGGTTGGGTTGTTGGGTGTGATGGAGATTGTTAAAGGTCACCAAATGAGAACACTTCTTTTTCAGCAGAGTTCATTGATGTTTGGGAAAGTGAAGGAGATAGTGGTTGTGTGTGTTCACTTGGTGGTGAGATGATATGGAAAGGTGGTGATAACGGTATGTTGATAAAGGATGGTGATGAAGGAGGATTGGTTTCTTGATGTTGTGGTTTAGGGGATTAAGCTGGTGGAGATTGTTGTTGTTGTTGATTAGAAGACTCAGCGGATGATGTTTGTTGCTGTTGTTGATCAATGGACACAAGTTCTTATGGAATATCAGCATTCTCATCAACTACATGTGCAAACATTTCCATCTCTTCACCATGATATTGCCCACTGATCTTGTTGAGCATAGATCTTCCTAGGTGAGCTTGAACAAGCACTTCACCTTCTCGTTCAATATTGGGCATTGCTTCATTAATAATCAGCTGAAGAAACATTGGAAATATATACATCTTATTTTCCTTTTGTACCCCTATGTGGTCACACAAACATCCCATAATGTATTTCGCATAATTATACGTTCTTCCTTCAAATATACCAATGATTCCTGATGAGATGTGCCTTGTGAATCTATCCAATCCAGACTTCCTGTTTGACATGCATTTCAAGTACGTGTGACATAGGAATCTGTATGGCTTGCACAACCTCCCTTTCTTGATTTCACGATTCCTGTAGTCACCATCTAACCCATTAAGTGAAATATTTTTTGAATGTATTCATGTTCGAATACATCAGGATGACCTTCTTCTTGCTCTCCGAACTCCAACACCCTCCTAATGGTTCCTTTATCCACTCTAAACACTTCATTCCTGATTGTATCATAAATCACCCGATCATCATTTTCTTCCTCAATCCTGGCTGAGTTCCAAAAATCCATAATATACGATTGATAGATGACAGGATCCATAGATAAAGCAAAGAACAATGTTGATCTTCCTAGATATCTAATAATATCCCTGCACCCATCGGCTACTTAATCCACTGGATTAAGAAAAGCACATACATATGCTCTTTTGATGTTGTTTGAGAGGTGATTTAGGTCAGGATTGTTGTGTGGAATGAAAATTTTGAATGTTTCGGTGAGAATGGGCTTTACGGGTGAGAGAGTTTTTCTAGTTCTGCAAAAGTGTTCTGAAAAAGTGAATAGAAATGCCAACGGTCAAGGTATCATTTATACTCTCTCAGACAATTTAAAAACCTCTTATTTAATGTTATGGGTCCCATATACCTCTTTACCCTTCCGAGGTTATTTGGATAGCAAATTCTTCCGTAGAACATCTACGGAAGGCAAAACTTTCCTTGTTTCAAGTTAATTCTTCCGCAGAACATCTACGGAAGGCAAAACTTATGCTTTTCTTCCGAAGGTAAAATTTTCTTCCGAAGCAAATGTTTGTTTTTCTTCCGAAGTTAATTTTGATAAAATTTTCTTCCGAAGTAGATGTTTGTTTTTTCTTCCGAAGTTAATTTTGATAAAAAATTTCTTTCGAATGTTTGTTTTTCTTCCGAAATTAATTTTAATAAAAATTTTCTTCCGAACCAAATGTTTGTTTTTCTTCTGAACTTAATTTTGTAAAAATTTTCTTTCGAAGCAAATGCTTGTTTTTCTTCCGAAGATAATTTTGATAAAATTTTCTTCCGAACCAAATGTTGTTTGCTGTTGGACCTTGTCGACTCTGCTTCATGGCAAATGTGCAAAATAGATATTTAGTTAAAAACTTCAGATATCCTGCAGCCATCTTAGTGCTCAAGATCTAACTTTCTTCATTTAAAAATAAAACACATTAAACTCAGATTTTCATGCTGATTACTACTCCTCCTAAATTTATGATTAATGATGAAATGATGCATTTATCAAAAATTTATTAAGAGAATAGCATGAAAAGCAATTATCTGTCAATCTTATTAGCAAATAAAAGAACAAAAAAACAAAACCTTTTTGTATTTTTGTTTATAAACAGAAACTAAAACTTATTTCAAGCATTTACATCATATAATGGGATCATACTATGACACTAAGCAACTTCCTAAAACAGTTTTGTTTGATGATAAAAGACATAGATCTAGTGCTGCTTGTAAGTATTATGATCCACATAAATTCAAGCACGAGTGTAGTTACTACTTGTCATGTTGTTTATCATGTTTTGGGACTGATTAAAGATAGACAAATATGGACTCCACATTCAATTCACATTAGAGTTTGTCCTCCGTTTATGAGTCAATTTATCACTTTTTCACACTTAAAACAATGTTCTTTAAGTTATATGCTCTATCTTAAGATTCCTTTGAGATCTTATTAATGTTCTTTAAGTATTATGATCCACATAAGTTATATGTTCTTTAAGTTTTTGGGTCTTTTTCGCAAAAAGAGGGTTTTCAGATTCATCGTGCGAAACTGAAGTTCTTTGTGCGAAACTATAGTGCGAAACTATAGATCTTTGGTGATTTTGATTCCTTTGCAAATCTAGAATGAAAGTTCTTCATTTTGATAAGTTTCCTTATGAAACTACATTTCTTTTTTCTTTGAATGAAAGTTCAATAATTTTGGGCGAAACTGCTACCGAAACTACTACCGAAACTACTGCAGAAACTAGTTGCAAAACTAAGTTTTGTGTGCAAAACTACCACTTGCGAAACTGTTGTTTCCTGTGCGAAATTAAAATCTCTTGCGCGAAACTACTGGTTTTTTTGTGATCCGGGTTTTCCAAAACATTTTAAAACCTTTTTGGTTTGAGGACTTTAAGTTTAAATAAAAATATTTTTCCCGGGGGAGAATTATTCAACAATTTTTGGGGAAATTATTTTTGGGGTGTTAAGGTGATTTTTTGAATCTTTTACTTGACAATATCATTTTCTGATGATCTCGACCCAGACAATGCCACAATGGCACAAAGTCGGTTTGATTGTTTTGCAGGTACGAAGAAAGAAAAATTGTCAGATCTGATTGATCAATTTATAATTGTGGCAAATAATCGGAAGAAGCATGACCCACAACAAACCAATCATGAACAAGTTCAAAAGCTTCTTGACTCTCTTCCGCCCTAGTGGATTCCTCAAGTTAAAATGCTTAAACAAGAGAGAGGTTTTCTGGATTACAAGTTGATGAATGTGATCAAAAAACTGAAAGAGATTGAGATGGATCTCAAAAGAAGAGAATTCATTCAAGCTGTGGTCCATCTCAAACTAACAAATTGAATATTGATATTATCTCTTCTGTGACAAGCATACTTGATTACAAAACCGAGATGATTGAAAAGTTGAAAGCAATGGGAGCTGATTTTGATTCAACAACTGAAATCGCGGAGACAGTAAAAGAGAATTGTGATGCTTTGAGAGTTGATAATAGAAGTGGACTTGACTTTGAGAAAATTGATGCTGATGAAGCTAAGAAAGTTGATGAAGCAATGAAAGAAGCTGTAGATGATGAAATGATGAATGCCAAGGAAGAGGAATGCAAAAGAAACACAAGGATCTGCAAACGCGAGAAAGCCTTAGCTAATAGATTATTAATGCAAAACCAAGGAGAATTGGCTAATAGAAACAGTTCAAGATATGTGTTTGTCTGTATGCAAATTTCGTCAATTTGGTGTTTATTAGGCTAATAGATTATTAATGCAAAATCAAGGAAAGTTGGCGACTATAAATAAAGAACTCAAGTGGAATGAAGTTTCTTATTCTAGAAAACTCAATGAAACTTTGGCTGAAATTGATCTTTTGAAAAGAAATCTTTTTGAAAGAAATGTTGAAATAAATATTTTTAGTGAAAGACTTGTTTTAGCTCAATTTGGAACAACAAAGCTTCCAACAAAGCTTGATAAATGGACCCTGTCACAAATGAAACAAGATGAGCTTATTGCTAGACAACAATTGGCACGGAAAATGTAACACCCCGAATTTTTATTAAAAAGATGAACAAAGAAAAGTATCTAGAAAGAAAAGAATATGGACACAAGTAGAAGGGGGAAAAGTGTAAAAAGCACAAAAGTCCATTATTTTAATATAAATGGGAGTATGGCCTCCCACTTAAAGTGGATCTGCAATCTTGCTCTAAGCTGAAGAAGAAAAAAGAAGAAGAACTCTCAGTTTTTTTAAGAGAAAAAGGAAGAAGAAGCTCAAAAGGTAAGTTTCTTAAGTATATGTTCAGTTTTAACTGAATTCACAAGCTTTTGACCGAAGTTCTGGGGGTTTTAGAGTTTGTTTTCGGGATTTTGGAGTTGAATTTGTCGGTGGAAGTGTCTAGTTCGAAGATTTGCTTCAAGATGAGTTCCAGAACCCCTCTTTTACTGATTTTCAACTTCTTGGGGCTATTATGCATACCGAACAAATGCTTTTAAATGTAATCGTGAGTTTTTCCTGTTGTTCGAATGATGTTTTGTGATTTTAAGTTTTGGTGTTGTTTTGGCGGTTAGAATTGTTGTTAGCATGTTATAAGGGCCTTAGTATGTTAGATCTGTGTTTGGGTAGTGTTAGAAAGGTTTCGGGTGTTTATGGCAGTTTAGAAATTCAGAAAGTTCTCATGCGCCTAACTGTCCTCATGCGCCCAGGGTCATGCGCCCAAATAGTGGACATGCACCTGAATAGTAGTTCATGCGCCCAGAATAAGGGTTGATGCGCCTATGTTGCCCATGCGCCCAAATAGTGCCCATGCGCCCAGAGTTGCCCATACGTCTAAGGTTCATGCGCCTAAGTAGGGCTCATGCGCCTGCATAGTGGAAAAGCGCCTAAGCAGGGCTCATGCGCCTGCATAGTGCTAAAGCGCCCAGACTATTTTATACTTAGAATTTTTATGCTCATGCGCCTGAAATGTTCCATGTGCCTCATTTTGGACATAGGGTTTTCTAAGGGTTTTAAGAGGTAGATGTTTGAGATAAGTCCTGTTGTGATGTGATGGCTTATGCTTGATGTATGCATGATGATGTGATGAGGTTTATGAGTCGCTTATCCCGGTGTTGTGTCAGTCTTCGGCCATGAGTCGGGGGTTTGTTTACAGGCCCTAGCACAGTATCAGCTTTAGCGCATGAGTCGGGGGTATTGCATGAGATAGGATTCGGATGATGATAAGTAAGGTAATGAATGAATGAATGAATGGTAATGAAGATAATAATAATTATTATCAATGTGTACGTATGTTGTGTGACCGCGAACAAATGCAAAGTTTTGGTTTTCAAAGAAAGTAAAGTATTTTATTTATAAAACTAGAACTCACTCAACGTCGCTGACTTTTTGTTTCCATGATAGTTGGCAGGTATTTTGTTGATGCTGAGGAGTTGCAGGCATGGATGCATAAGCTACTGGGAGCGTTTTAAGGATAACATCCATATTTTGTCATGTTATTGTATTTTGTAAATGAATGATGTAATGTAATGAAATGGTATGTTTTAATTATAAATGAGATTTTTTGAATTCCGCTGCAGAAAAAAAGAATGTTTTAAAATATTTTATGCTATGACGGTCCAGCTGTAAGCGTTCCGGGAACGGGGCCTTACAAGTTGGTATCAGAGCTAATGTTTAAGAGAATTGGGTAAATATTTTCAAAAACCTAATCTTAAACTCTGAATGGGACGAAAGAAAAGGGATGCCAGTCCTAGTAGCTACGTGCCTGTAGGTAAAAGTTTTATGTAAGGGTTTTATGTAAGTTAATGTTAACCGGTATTATGTGCTCGTGTTATGTGGTTTATGTGCTTTTGTGTAGATTTAGATACTGATGTATTCAGGATAGGCAATGCTTGGGGGATGAAGAGTGAATTAAGTGGCTAATCATAACTGGCCACTGTGGTTAGGGACTTACTATACTTTACATAACTCTAGCTATTACCTTGATTGACCGTGTTGGTGTTTGAATCTTGTAGTGTTCTAGATGGATGGAGGCAGGTCTTCTGAGGCTTCGTGAGGTGGAGGTTGGGGTGGACGTGGTGTTAGGCTGCGGGTCACGAGGAGCAGGGCCAAGACTACTAAGACGGCTCCTGAAGAGCCAGAGCTTCGTCACCAGGATGGTGAAGACGAGAGTGTCAACCTGAGAGCCTCAATAAAAGAGGCGGTGGTCGAGGAGGTTCATCAGGTCATGCAGATGATTCTGCCATTTGTGGTGACTGAGGTTATCCGAGCTGTGAAGGAGGATGAGAAGAAGGAGAGTGAGACGAGGAGGACCTCTAGATAAGGAGGAGGGGAAGGAGGTTCGAGGGGAAGGTGGTTCAAGGGGAAGGGAGCAGCCAGAGACTGATATGGTTGTTTCCAGTGCCGATGAGGAGGAGGAGGAAGCTGCGTTGGAAACTATGAAGGGATGCAACTATGGAGCATTCCAAAGGTGTAGGCACCTGATGTTTGATGGAAATGGGAGTGCTGCGGCTGCACAACGTTAGTTGAGGGAGATGGAGGTGGTACTTCACATTAACGAGTGCCGCGAGGATCAGAAGGTGAATTTCGCTACCTACTCATTTGTAAACTCGGCCTTGTGCTGGTGGGCCAACATTGTCCAGGCCGAGGGTACCAGGGCAATCGGGAGGATGAGGTGGAAAGAGTTGAGGAGGTTGGTGATTTAGGAGTTTTTTTTCAAAAGGAGCTCGACAAAGTTGAGAGGGAGTTCCTACAGCTAGAGGCGGGAACGATGATTCACCAGCAGTACACCATGAAGTTCAACGAGATGGCAAGGCTAGTGCCAAATCAGGTGACGCCTATGTCACGAAAGATCAAGAGGTACATTCAAGGTCTGCTGACAGATATCTGCAGACATCTGGTCGCTGTCTGACCAAGCACGTTTAGGACGGTGGTCGATTTGGCAGGGAGGTTATACGATGAGTGAGAGACGGTGGCGATAACAGACGAAGAGGAGAAACGTGACTATGTCAGAAGTGGGAGTGGAAGACGGGATGCCGATGGTGGATTAGAGGCTGGTGGTAAGAAGTTGAGGATAGAAGATCGGAGGATAGAAACAAGGAAGGAAGAAGCATGCAAGAAGTGTAGTGGAGGCCACGAGGGGGAGTGCAAGTGGGGACTGAACGTCTGCTTTTAGTGTGGGAAGGATGGCCATAAGGTCAGGGATTGTCATGTCTTGAAATGTTATGACTATGGAGAGACTGGACACATGAGCAGAGACTGCAAGAAGTCAAGGGCAGGAAGCTCCGATGCGAGGAAGGAGAACAGAGGATGAAGGTCAGAGCATCTCCCCCTGACCGGGAGGAGGCTTAAGCGGTTTTCGGCATGACGTCAGGTATGTTTCTGGAAATTTAAATTTGTGCATTTGCTTTGATTTTGGTGCTAGTAGTAGTTTCGTTATTGCTGCCCTTATGTTAAGCTGCACGTTAGGAGTAGAATGATCGATGAGCCCTTCGATGTAAAAATTGCTACTGGTAAGTCCACTAGGATACCTGAAGCCCTAGAGGATTGCACGATAGAATTGAGAAAGCACGTGTCTCCTGCTTGACTGTTCAGGAAGAACTTAGGCGGATAGGCGTACCCCTTCGGATGAATTGGCTTGTAGCCTATGAGACAAAACTCCAAGCGTCGCAAGAAGATGGTTTAATCTACCGCACCCGACAAGAGTTTGGTGCCGACCTACGGGGATGGAGTAATGATGAAGGCCTCATCGTGGAGAGGGTGATCATCCGATTCAGAGAAACAAGTAAAGCTAATACCGAGTTATATAAGGCCATTCAAAATTGTTGCTCAGGTAGGAGAAGTGGCCTATCGACTGGAGCTAGCCGATGAGTTATGTGGAATTCATATGATGTTCCATGTATCTCGTCTAAGAAGGTACTCAATCGATGAGGATATGATCGTGCCACTAGAGGATACCGAGATGGATGAAGGATTCAACTACGTGAAGCACCTGGTGGCCATTTCTGATAGAAAGAGAGGAGGGCTAAGAGAAGAATGGTCTCACGTGTGCGGGTACGCTAAATTTCAGAAGGGAGTCCAAGCCTATGTGTAAGATCAAGGAAGAGGTGAGACAACGTCACCTGTAACTGTTCAAGAAGGGATTGGTTTCAGGGACGAAACCTATTTAAGGGGGGTGGACTTGTAACACCCTGATTTTTTATTAAAAAGAAGAACAAAGAAAAGTATCTAGAAAGAAAAGAATAAGGACACAAGTAGAAGGGGGAAAATTGTAAAAAGCACAAAAGTCCATTATTTTAATATAAATGGGAGTATGGCCGCCCACTTAAAGTGGATCTGCAATCTTGCTCTCGGCTGAAGAAGAAAAGAGAAGAAGAACTCTTGATTTTTTGAGCGAAAAAGGAAGAAGAAGCTGCAAAAGGTAAGTTTCTTAAGTATATGTTCGGTTTTAACCGAATTCACCAGCATTTGACAAAAGTTCTGGATGTTTAAGAGTTTTTTTTTGGGATTTTGGAGTTGAGTTTGTCGGTGGAAGTGTCTAGTTTGAAGATTTGCTTCAAGATGAGTTCAAAAACCCCTCTTTTACTGATTTTCAACTTCTTGGGGTTATTAGGCATACCGAACAAACGTTTTTAAATGTAATCGTGAGTTTTGCCTGTTTTTCGATGATTTCATGTGATTTTAAGTTTTGGTGTTGTTTTAGTCGTTAGAATTGTTGTTAGCATGTTATAAGGGCCTTAGTATGTTAGATCTGTGTTTGGGTAGTGTTAGAAAGGGTTTGGGTGTTTATGGCAGTTTAGAAATTCACAAAGTTCTCATGCGCCTAACTGTCCTCATGCGCCCAGGGTCATACGCCCAAATAGTGGACATGCACCTGAACATCAGTTCCTGCGCCCAGAATAAGGGTTGATGCACCTGTGTTGGCCATGCGCCCAAATAGTGTCCATGCACCCAGAGTTGCCCATGAGCCTTACTATTCATGCGCCTAAGCAGGGCTCATGCGCCTGCATAGTGGGAAAGCACCTAAGCAGGGCTCATGCGCCTGCATAGTGCTAAAGCGCCTAGACTGTTTTATACTTAGAATTTTTATGCTCATGCGCCTGAAATGTTCCATGTGCCTCATTTTGGACTTAGGGTTTTCTAGGGGTTTTAAGAGGTAGATGTTTGAGATAGGTCCCGTTGTGATGTGATGGCTTATGCTTGATGTATGCATGATGATGTGATGAGGTTTATGATGTGTGTGTCGGTGTGATGTGTTATCTTTCTTTGTTAAACGTTTTTCAAAGCGTATGTATTATGTCATATTATACGTTATGTATTATGTTATGACTTTACATGGTATGATGTATGAATGTGCATACGTAAAGTATTATGTAGCGAAGTGAAAGATAACGATAATGTAAAGTGGAACGTAATGAATGAATGAAAGTCTTGCAAGCAAGTTGAAGGGAGGTGAACGACCATGTTGTCGTTAGCTCAACTGTGTGCGGTTTAGCTAACCCGAAGGATGCACACGGGGAGCCTATCCTTGAGATAGACTCCAAGGGAGTCTAATAATGACTCAAAGGGGGTCTAATCTTTGAGATTGACCCGAATGAGATCTTGTTGCTCGCCCCGGTACTGTGTCAGTCTTTGGACACGAGTCGAGGGTTTGTTTACAGGCCCCGACACAGTATCAGCTTTCGAGCACGAGTCGGGGGTGTTGCATACGGGATGGGATCCTTGTCGCGTATCCCGGTGCTGTGTCAGTCTTCGGACATGAGTCGGGGGTATGTTTACAGGCCCCTGCACAGTATCTGTTTTAGAGCATGAGTCGGGGGTATTGCATGAGACAGGATTCGGATGATGATAAGTAAGGTAATGAACGAATGAATGAATGGTAATGAAGATAATAATAATTATTATCAATGTGTATGTATGTTGTGTGACTGCGAACGAATGCAAAGTTTTGGTTTTCAAAGAAAGTAAAGTATCTTATTTATAAAACTAGAACTCACTCAGCGTCGCTGACTTTTTGTATGCATGATAGTTGGCAGTTATTTTGTTGATGCTGAGGAGTTGCAGGCATGGATGCATAAGCTATTGGGAGCGTTTTAAGGCTGGCATCCACATTTTTTCATGTTATTGTATTTTGTAAATGAATTATGCAATGTAATGAAATTGTATGTTTTAATTATAAATGAGAGTTTTTGAATTCCGCTGCAGAAGAAATGTATGTTTTAAAATATTTTATGCTATGATGGTCCAGCTGTAAGCGTCCTGGGAATGGGGCCTACAAATAAAAACCGGGGTTGTATATCATTTAGATGGTAAAACGGTACTTAATTCAGTTCCACCTCCATTTACTCTATGCTATTCTCCGATTCCTAAACCTCACCCAAAAAATGATCTGTTAGAGCAAACTACTAATAGTTTACATGAAGGTTTGGAGGGAGTAAATCTTAAGGAGGTGCGAGATGATTATGATTCTTCTACTGGTATGGGATATAGTAAACATGATATTGACAATCAAGCAAATGTCTGTTTAGCTTCTATTGTTACTAAATGTGTATATACTATTTCTTCTCCTACATTTGAACCTGTCAAAGTTATGGGAAAATGTACGAGTCATGAATCATCTCCAGTTGCTGAACAAGTCTGTCATTCCAAAGTAAAGCAAAGAAAATCTTAACATCGGCTCTAACAATCCCGTCTCCGTCTACCAAAAAGACCGAAAATGTTTCAAAAAAAGTAGGCATACGATGTACAAAAAGTTCACAGCCTACAAAGGTCGAGAAAAAATAAATATTATTTGTTCAAAAAAATAAACCTGCACATCTCAGCCTATCATATCTAAATACTGTCAGAAACAAGTGAAGCTCTCGTTCCTAATTCAGCAAAAGAAATCTCAAGTCCCTCATCAAGCTGAATCAAGTTCAAAAGAAGCTCCACCCCCAGTTACATCGCACGAGTCTATCAAGAAACAAAAGCCCTTCAAGGCTTGTTTCAGGTGTGGAAGAAAAAGTGCCCGAAGCAACATGATTCAGATAGTAAAGGCGATCACAATTGCTTCTCTGTATCAAAAGGTAAAAAATACACATCTTTAAATGGTCAGATGATAAATATTCCTTCCAAACATTCACAGGTGAAGCCGATTTCACATGATTCAAAGATGAAAGTGACCAAAGTATCCAAACCAAAATCTTTTTCTTCAAATCTTAAAGACAAAATAATTTCTAAATTTAATTCTTTCCAATCAAAAGTGTTTGAGACAAAACAAATTTGGCAAATCGAAAAGAAAGAAGAAAAAATAAAAGGTCGTGTGTTTAAATAAAATGATCACATTAATGTAAACGGATCACCCAGGTCTACGGTGACCTGGGTTCCCCTTTCTAATTGATCTATTAACGAGTGCAGGAACAGTTTAGGAGGTCTGTTAGTAATCTGGTTTACTGACTGAGTCTGTTCCACATACAAATCTATGGCGGAACAGACAGGTTATGGTTATGGTATAATATCAGATCCACATTTTGGATTTTATCTGCACAGTCACATTTCTTATTCACAATCACTGTATGTTTCTTAACAGTTCATTTTCATCTTTTTTATAGGATTCTTGGAAGACTCTTCTTTAGTATATTTCTATTTTTAAATGTTATAAAAAAAATATTTAAAAAAATTATTTTAAAAAATAAAAAATATAAAAAAAAATTTGAATTGAGAACTTGATTTGAAATGATAGTATATTCTCTTTATATGCTTGTTTATGCATGACTTGCTTTGTGTGAGAAATGATAGTATATGTTCGGATGCCTGTATCACTAAAAAAATAGAAAGAAAACTTAAATAAATAAATAAAATAAAATTGACGGTTTTTTTATATGATGTGCCTGGTAGGCTTGGCTTGAAACAAGTAGACAGTAGTCTTGTGATAAACTAAAGCTTCTGTATGAAAATTAGATTTCAATCCCATTATTGGTCTGTCCATGACTAAGTCCTATCAAAAAGGGGTTGAGAGTTGGCTTTTTGCCACCCATTCATTTTATATTTTCGTGATTATCTCCTCTGCTATGCAGAAGTATTGACCTGGAGTGATGATCTTCTCTGCTATATGTAAATATAGACCTGCAGCTCTCATCAGCACGCCAATGATCATCTCCTCTGTTATATGTAAATATAGAGCTGAAGCGCTCATCATCTGTTTATTACATTCATTCGTCTCACAAAGAGTATCAATGAAATATCATTATTCCCATATCTTCCATTGGGTAAACTCAATAAACCATGATGATGGGTGGGCCTTACCAAATGAGAGAGGAGTCCTAAATTCATTTAAATCATACCAAAACATGATAAGAATCATAGATTACTTGTTGAAAGAATGTTGCATGAGATTAAGAGGACTAACATACTGGCAATCGTTCTTGGACCGTTTAATAATAAAAATATATAATAAATATGATAATACTGTTATGATCAGGTTTCATATCAGTGTGATCTCACTGCTTGTTGATGTTTAATCACATCTTTGTGCTTTAGTGTGTCTCAAATATATGATCTCATGATTAAGTCAGTTCTCGATTCTTTATCCTTTTAAAAATAATAATAAAAATAGAATAATATATATATATATATATATATATATGTATATATATATATATGTATATATATATATGTATATATATATATATATATATATATATATATATATATATATGTATATATAATCTAACAAGAAATGTGTAGTTTATGTTTGTGATTGTGTTTTCAGATTTTGCAACAAGTGATGGTCGATCATCAGTTGAGCAATGCACCAGACCAGAGCACCGCTTCCTCAAATTTGCAGAAGATATTGAGATAGAAATCCTCCTCTTCCATCTTCTGAGGCACTCAAAGAAAAGATATTAAAGAAAGTGGTTTCTGTTGTCTTAAAAGGGGAGCATACAAATAAAGGGAGCTGGTGAGATAAAAGATCTTCATCACTGTTGATTTCTCGATGTCGAATTCGATGCAAGACGTTGATAATAGTAGATAGAGGTGAGCTTGTTTAAGAGGGTAGATTGAAAATCAAGAAGCTCGAAAAGAGTGTGCAAGAACACGTGGATCTGGAGGCAAAAGTTAGAGATTTGGCTCGATTGATGGAGCAAGAAAAGGCTGGAGCTGATCCCGAATACCTGGTAGGTGAATACCCCCCTAGGAGGAGTATTGATGATCAAGAATAGGGTGGTATTCACCTTGCCATTTGTTTTTGTTTAGTTATATTTTATTAAAGCTTAGATATTAATATAATAGGATCTAGTTTAATTTTGTCTTATTTTGTATTTTGTGGCATGCAAAAATGCACGTGAAACTGCATGCGATACTACAGTTTCACCCGGTGGTTTCTCATGCAATGGGTCATACAGTTTCGCAGTCTGCAAAACTGTATATGAAACTAGGTCCTGTATATACATGTTTCTTTGTTCTTCATTACGTAACTCTTGGAACTTTATTGAGTATTACAGATTTGAGTTCTTTTCTTGTTTGCGTATTGCTAGGAGATGATATTTCATACTTTTGAGCATTATTTATCTTATTCTCTTACAAATGGTTATTATGTTTGATTTATTTTCATATCTCATCATTACTTGGTCCATAAGTTATTAGATTTATTGATATCTTGTGGATTTCTGTGAAACTGTATGCACCATGGCATGACAAACTACAAGGCGAAACTGCAGTATCGCATGCAATTTTGCATGCAGTTTCGCATGCCACAGAATGCGAAATTAGACAAAATTAAACTAGATCCTATTATATTAATATCTAAGCTGTAATAAACTATAACTAAACAAAAAACAAACGCCAAGGTGAATACCACCCTATTCTTGATCATCATTAATCATACATGTGCCTCCTTTGTAATGATTATCATAGATCTGGGGTACACTAAGGCATTCTTTGTTGTGCTAAGCACAGACCTAAATGACCTTTATCATGATCTAAAACGATCCTAATTGAGGAACACATCCATCTTGGATGAACAATCAACAAACACTTCTATACTACATTCCTTGTGACCGGGTCCGAGATGTGAATCTGAGTTGATGTGACTCAACTAGGATCGAATATGATGATTGAGTCAATGATTATTTAGCGTAAATATAGAATCAAAGAACATTTAATGCTAAAAATACTAATAAATGCTTTGTATATTGATAATGGTAAACAATACACAAAGTGTGATAGGGTTTGCAGCACAAAACAAAGCTTCTGAATAACTTTGTCTGTCGTCACCTTAAATTTAGTGTACACTATTCTATTTATACGTTGATACAATGCCTATACAAAATGACTAAACTACCCTGACAACTAGACATCAAAATGCTACTCAAAGTACCAAATGTTGATCAGCATTTGTAATGAACATCCGCATTAGTTATTATGGATGTGTTGATCTTCATCAGCGTTTCTTCAGTTGTGCATCCACAATAAGTATGTCATCAGCATTAACTAATACGAATGACCAAATACTTAGCCGTAATTGGTTATGCTTATCCGTATTAGTAAATGCGGATGAACAAATACTTGGTCGTATGTGTTCTTGCTCATCCGCATTGACTAATGCAGATAGTCGACACTTGGTCTTTTTCTTCTATTATTTTCACCCGCATTACATCTTGGGCTTGTACAAATTATACCAACAAGAACAACCTTCAATGACCTCTTGAATTGGCATGTATGATCCTTTCAGTGTCCAGTAATACTCCCCTTAAGGATTATACGGCCTATGAACTTCAAGGGTTTGAGGGTGGTGGAGGTTGTGAAGATTCTGGTGGTTCTTCTATTGCAGGTGTTTGCTTCTCAGGAACTTGGACTGTTGATGGACCTGGTGCTGGTTCAGGCTCAGGAGACTATTGTGGTTCAGCCAATGAAGGATCCAGTATTGCTTTGATCATATTAGTGAAGTCGTTGTCTCTGCTAAGAACATGGATCTTCATTTGACTCATGGAGTGAATTGCCACAATAGGCATCTGTCTAAGAGATATGGGTTCCCACACAAATACAGTGGATAGCCCATCTCTATGAATCAACAATGAACCATCAACATCTACATCAAGCAAAACAATATTTCCCAGCTGAAGAGGAACTTTTTTTCTTTTTCTTTGTTCTTTCTTTTTATTGATTCTGTCATAGGCTATCTTCAGTATCTTGATGCATTTTAAAAAGAAATACATAGCAACTTCTCCCAGCTTGTTATCTATTTCTCTGAAGTGTTTTGTGAATATATAGTGGATATAGGATTTATCTAGCAGTCTTACCTCATATCCACTAAATAGCCTGATCTTAGAACCTTCTTTTAGTCCCCATTTTCTTTCAATTACCAACTCATATGTCTTCTCATCATTGAATACATTAGAGATTGGTTTCGACTTGTGGGTTCTAGCAACCATCTTTCTTTTTAGAGATTCAGTTGGTTTTACATTCAATTCTTGAAATACCAAATCTTCAGTTCCTTTCTTCTTCTTTTCTAGAGGATTTTTGAAAGATTTGTCTTTTTTTATGCATATTACCTTTAGAGACTTGAAGTTGTTTGTTTTCATTAACATCTTCAATATGTCTTCAAACTCATATCCTCTATACATAACATTATGATTAATTAAATCTAGCTCAGCTAATTCTTTCAGATCATGTATCTGCAGGGAGTTTACTAGAGCAGTATACTCGGTGAATAAATGAACTAGCCCTGAGATCCTTTTTCACCATGAACATATTCTAATAACTGTCATACTTCCGGGCAATGATCTCTACATCCACTTTGTCTTCTGGAGCAGACACACCCCTAATCATCTTTGAAGTGGTTAACCCTTCGCTTAACTCCAATTGAGAGGGTTCCATAAACCATTCAGGGTTTTTATTAAGCATGGGTGCCAAGACATCATGATCTTTGGTAGTGAGTTTGATATCTTGAGCTGAAATTCTTGCTCTCGGTTTCCTCCCTACAACCTCTTCTTCTATTGTCTTTAATCTTTCTTTCTTTTCCTTGATTATCTTAAGGATTGCAGCCTTAAGGAATTTTGTCTTCATGTTACACAGTTTTCTTCTAGTGAAGCCTTGAACTGATACATAGTCCTTCATTTCCCTATCTGTCATGCTATAGGGATTAGGATATTGGGATTGAGGCACTTGGATCTTTTGAGGTTGTGTTGGAGTGAAATGGATTGGGGATCTGACTGGTTCATCATGCTTTTTCAGCTTTGATTCTTTCTTATTTCTCTTCTTTTGATACTCAGTCACAAAGGTAGGATCTAGAAGTTTGTGCATTTTGTTCACTTCCTCTACCATTCCATCATAGCTCATTCCAAACACTTCATCATTATCATAATGGTGATTAATCAGGAACATGGCTTTAACCATCAGATCATCGGTGTGTGCCTTCTCCACCATCTCCTCAACAATGACTCCACCTTTGTAGGACTGTCCTTGATCAAAGGGTCATCAAGGATGCTTTCATCATATCCTCCCTTTATCTTCTTCCAGGACAATCACCTCAAGTTCATTTTTAAAATTGCTTCTCAGCCTTCTCATGCTCCTCTAAAAACTGAGCAATAGCAAGAAGGCTTGTTGGTTCATCTTTTTGCTTCTTATGAGCCGGTTCCTCTTCTACCACAAGCCTTTTACTTTTGGCCTTCTCAGATAAGTACTTCATCTTCATGGAGTATGTAAGCAAATGGGGACCAGAGGAGGAGGGTACAGAGGCTTCGGCTTCCTTTTCCTTCCTTTCTTTTTCATGTTTTTTAGCATCTTCTTTTTGCTTTTCAGCAACTTCCTATGCTCTAAACTCTTCATATAGCTTCATGACAAGTTCCTTTTGTTCATCAGTCAAGGTGACTTTAAGAACAAGCTGTAAGCTTAATTCTTCTTCTAATGGCATAGGGTTATGGGGAAATACAACTATTAGGTCAACTGGAGCTCTAAGTTCTCTTATGAAATCCCAAAAGTCTTCATCAATAATAAACTCTCCAGAAGAATACATGTCTAAGTCTTCAATAAGCTCTTTTATCTCAGAGACCTTATCAATTTTTTCTTCAAAAGATGGGTCACAATAGACAACCATGGCTAATTTTTCTTCTTTCTCCCTAACCTCACTTTGTTATGATTGCTGAACAGTTTATGTCATCTTTTGTCTCTTTGAAGTTGTAGAGACATCATCATCATCACTGCTCTCACCAGAGACATCTTCATCTTCTTTTGATTCTTTTTCCTTTTCAAGCGCATCATCTTTGTCTTTATCATTCACATCATCACCCTTCTCATCCTTTTCTTTGGCCAATTCTTCTTTTACCTTAACCAACATCTCAAGTTCAGACACTCTTTTTGTTAGAGCTTCAATCGGTCTGCGGAGATCGGAGATTATATCAGTTTGGACATCAAGAAGATCCTCTTGTCCTTCTATGGCAACAGTTTGGATGTTTACAGCATCCAAGTGTCCACTGATTTCTTGTTTAGCTTGTTCTAAGGCTGCTATAAGTCTATCAATCTCTTTATCCTTTTCTTCTTTATCAGATTGATATTTGGCTTTTATTTGTTTTAGTTCTTTCTCCTTTAAATCAAGTTCAAAGTGTCTATCTCTTATGATGCTAGATCTTCTATACAAAAGTTTCTCTATTCTTGCTACTTTCAATAAAAGCTCAGAGATCATTTCATCCTTAGCATCAGGTCGGTTGATGTTTACAGCATCCAAGTGTCCACTGATTTCTTGTTTGGTTTGTTCTAAGGCTTCTTTAAGTCTATCAATCTCTTTATCCTTTTCTTCTTTATCAGATTGATATTTGGCTTTTAGTTCATTTAGTTCTTTCTCCTTTTCATCAAGTTCAAAGAGTCTATCTCTTATGATGCCAGATCTTCTATACAAAAGTTTCTCCATTCTTGCTACCTTCAGTAATAGCTCAGAGATCATTTCATCCTTAGCATTAGGTCGGTTGACTTCAGATTCTGCAAAGCTTTCTGAAGGACCAGCCTGTGAGTGTACTTGTCTCATAGGCATTTGAAAACCTGAATAAGGATCCTCCTCATCTGATGATGATTTCACACATATCTGATGAACTGGTAGATTTAATAGATTCAAAAGATGCAACAACAGATTTTGGTGAAGAATAAATAGGAGATACATGATGAGAGTGGATAGGAGATAATTAGGGAGAATAAACAGGTGATACTATGAATGGTGATGGGATATTAACATCTTGAACTGAAGGCACAGTGTGAAGATCACCACCTACATCAACCTGTGGTGACACTTGCCTCAATTCTTCTTCTAATTCTGCAGCATGCTTTTCAACAGTTTGTTGAACATAAGTAGCTAGTTGTTCTTCCATAATCTCATGTACATCAGAAGGAACATCATCATAAGCTTGTTCCTCAATATCAGGAACAACTTCCTCAACTTCTTCTTCATGAACTTCTTTTGGATTTATCTATTGCAGCATCCATAGAAGTAAAGGAAAGAAGGTTCCACTGTAAAAGTTCCTTGGATCTCTGTTCTTGATGTACTTGTATGATTTGGCATTATAGTGAGGAATGTCCATCACAGGGCCTTCTGGTATAAGATCAGGAAATGCTTCATTGATGAAGCATTGAATAAATCTCAGATACATCAGGAACATATGCCTTCTTCATTCTTGAATGTTTGACAATAGGCCATTAAACACATAGGCAGACATGTTGTGTTGTCTGTTAGTACACAAGGCATAAATGGCTGATCATGTACCGATGGGGATGAATCAGGAATCTCCACTGCAAGTCAACTAATCCTTTAAGAATATGTTTTCCTTCAAATCCACCGTCATAACTAATGTTGGCAAAGAAGGTTAGAATGTCATCTTCTTCTAGTTCTTAGGGAGAGTTGGCATCATCCCTAAACTGTATACATTATCTCATAGTTTGTTCAGAGATAACTAGAGTGTTATCATCATTGATCCTTCCTGATATGGTCCTCACACCATCTACTTCATTCACTTCATCTATCCCTAAAAAGGTCTGATGAAGTTCTCATAGATGATGGGTCTAACAGTGATTGGATGTGCTATTCTTGTTGTTGAGATGAATCTAATCATGTCTCTCAATCCCTCAGATTCTGGCACATCTAGATCATGATATCCACTGACATTATGGAGTTTGCTCCAGGTTACGTTTGCCAAAGATTCTGCAATAGGGACATATGTGTTAGTTATGTACTAGCAAATATCAAATTGTGCAAGTAAGAACTGGTTTTACTTTTTCAGTTTGACTTCCTCAGGTCAAAATTAAGAGTTCAAGGTCACTATTGCATAGCAATTTGACCTATCATTGATTTTATGTTATTTAACCACTTGTTTGGTTTGTTTATGATGGTTTTTGATTATTTGCATTGTTTTAATCATGGTATAACACTAAAACATTGGATTTAATTTCAACATTTTAAGTTTCGGTTTCCCCTGTTCATCTTTGTTAACCTAGGGTTTCTGAATCCATTGTTACTTGTTGTAAGTATTGAAATCAGTATCGTTGAACTCGAAAATGTCTTTGAAATCCATTGTGCATGGTTAATTTTGATTGTTCTAAACCTAGGGTTCTATGTTCATTACAGGTTTGGTATTCAAAGTTCGCAAATCCACCGAAATTCACCTTGTTTCGATACTACTTGTGCTAAGAATCAAAATACAAATGAAATGAGGCTGAATGAACAATTAACACGTAAGGTTTATGATGATTTGAATGTTTGATGATGAACAGTCGAACAAAGCTCGTCTCACTTTGGTTCATTCAAATTTGAAAAGTATTAAATGACTATGATTAATGTGTTTAAATAGTCAATTTAATGAATTTCTCAAATTTTGCAAATGAAAGAACAAATGCGGGAGTTTTAATTTTTGTACTGTAGCAAATGCGAATGTTTTAACTTGTACAAATTTGAGTACTGAGACAAATGCGGAAGCATAAACTTGCCCTCATTGGCTCTGTAACAAATACGGAAGAACATTTGGACTTGTCCGCATTTGCATCAGAACTTGCATCAGAACTTCTATCCGCATTAACTGAGATTCAAGCACAAAATGACAGAAGAGAGAAAGCACATGTTTTAATGATTTGTTTTGATACAAATTCACAATCAAATTACCCACATTCATCATGTCCTCTACATTAAGTGAATGCGGATGAACAGAAACTTATCCGCATTGACAAATGTGGAGGAACAAATTTTGTTAGCATAAGTTTTCTGCCATGATACTTTTCTGTACGCGTTTGTTTGGAAACAAATGTGGATGACTTACTTATCCGCATTAGTTTCTCTTTGGTTTTTCTTGCACCAAACCGTTACCCGCATTGGTTAAATGAATGGGTTACCTTCACACGCATTAATCAATACTCTTACCGACATTAAATTTTGAACTTGTCAAAAATTAATGTTGTTGATGTGGATGGTTTTGACTGATTTTTGTACTGATGCTTTGACTTGTATGAAGATTTGTCTATTGCTTTGAATTTTATGAAGTTTTGACTGTTGCATGGATTGTCAATTCTTACTTGGTTTGAATTGTGCACCCGGTGTGAAACAAATCTCCCATATTTGACTGATCTTGGACTTTTGTGCTTCAAAAAATCTGCATATGCTGAGATACTATAGTATAACATCCACACCACAACAGCCAATTTTTTAATTTTATATTTTTTATGAAAAGCAGCAACTATACAAAGTAATTAAAATATTTTTGAGATTTTGCAAAATTTTTTTATGTTTTTGTGAGAATTTTCGTTAAATTTTAATTACTCCCCCTAAATTTTATATCCATATGGGATAAAAACTTTAAAATTTTAAAATTTTTGAAAAGAAATTTTTTATGTAGTTTTTGATTTTCTTATCTGTACATGAAGAGGAAGTATACCTTACATGGGATCATATGAATCTTACCTTTCACAAGTGCACGCAGATGTTAGTATTTTAATGCTAGTGATCTTTATCATGTTTTGAGTGGATTAAATATTCAACATGTACCTCACCCTCAATTGCATGTCAAGATCAACCACCCGCATGAAATGCATGTTAGAACTTTTTAACAATATACATGACCAGGTCATTTAAATTATGAAATCTCATTTGGTTTTGGGTAATGGGGATCCACATTGGGATTCATTTACTTTGATGCTTATAATTATTTGATCCGCATTGGGATTCTTTTTGGCACTTCACTTTAGAATGTGATCCTCTTTGGGATTCTTTTGATTTTATTAATTCATCCATTTTGGATGTGTTCCATATGGGAATCTTTTTGGATCATGGCATTAGCACTTTGTGCCTGTTTCTCCATGTCTTTGCACGGGAAAACAGAGGAGAAACTAATGTGGGTGAATGAGATTCATAAGGCATCATAACCTGGTGTGTTTAGGTTACTACACACACACACTTGGATAAGCAAATACTTACTCATACATGAGATGATGGCTTCACAATTGAATATGACCTTTAGTTCATCACAGCATGTATCTTCTTTTCCAAGCTGAGCCTATCCGCATATCAGATAAGTCATGTCAGTCTTTCAAGATTTTGAAATAAGCAAAGTGAATGATATAACGACTGTAATTATATCATTTCCCAATTGGAATATATTTCAAATACTTAAAAAAATGACTTCTTTTTGTATTTTTATAATATTTGAATATTTTTGCAAATTTTGATTTATTTTTTTTACTCAAGCTTAATCATGCCAATTGATTGAACTAAGAATTCAAACCGACTAGGGTCAAATGTCTTAGTGAATAAATCAGCTAATTGACTGTTCGTGTGAACCTGTATCAACTTGATTAACCCTTTTTCAGCACAATCTCTCAAAAAGTGATATCTAATTTCAATGTGTTTGGTTTTTGAGTGCGGAACTGGATTGTTTGTTATGAACATGGCAGCTGTGTTGTCAATGTGAATTGTTGTGTGCAAGAAGTTATAACCATAATCAAGCATCTAGTTTTGAATCTAGAGAACTTAAGAGCAACAAGCTGATGCTGCTATGTACTCAGCTTTTATTGTGGAAACAAACACGTTTGTCTACTTCTTGCACTGCTAGAAGACCAGTCTGGGACCAAGAAATTGACAACCTCTAGAAGTGGACTTCCGATTGAAGTTGCATCCCTCGTAGCCACTGTCTGTGTAGGCAAAGAGATTGAAATCTCCCTCCTTTGGGTACCATAATGTTGGATCGGTGTTGGTCTCTCTACACAAGTTTTATCTCACAAACTCACTAAGTTTCACTCAGTTGATGAAGCAGAATCTCTAACTTTGTTGACAATAATATAATAAGTTAATGAACATAAGAATGGTTTTCAAGATACTTGTATATATTACTTCTCAAGTTAGTATCACAAGACTCTTACAAGCATGGTTACTTAAGCTATAATGAGAAACTATATATACTACTATCTACAGCCAGTTATACTTGGAAAACCAGCTGGAATTTACCACTAGACAAATACTACATTGCTAAAAGTAAAGTATCTAAGATAAAATAATATCCTAGATTAGGTAGTCGTGACAGGTCCATGACTTACCTTTTGTCACCAACTAAGTATGGTAACTATACTAACTGATAAATGTGAATAGTTGATTAAAGTATGGTCAACTACATGGGTGTGGATAAGCGCCATGTAGTGTATCAGAGTTGTCAACGGATGTCAGACAACCCATACC
The DNA here is from genome assembly GCA_025506505.1 of Flaveria sonorensis. Lineage (NCBI taxonomy): Eukaryota > Viridiplantae > Streptophyta > Magnoliopsida > Asterales > Asteraceae > Flaveria > Flaveria sonorensis. Next base: position 36,639,604 of record CM046435.1, on the reverse strand, counting down.
TATGTCCACTGGTTCATAGTTGATTCTATCAAAGGCAAAATGGCTTTGGAAGAATAAGTTCTTTCGAGGTCATTTATACTTCGGAAGAATCGACTTCTTCTGAGTCTTCTGCAAGTCTTCATGACGTCATTCTTTGGAAGACTTTGTCTTGGATCTTCTAAGTGTAAATGATTCGAAAGGAGAACTACTTGGCCTCGAAAGACTTGGTTCTACCTTCGGAAGTTCTTCATATACTTCGGAAGGAAAACTACTTAGTCTCAGAAAACTTTTTTTTCCTTCGGAAGTTCTTCATACTTAAGCTTCAGAAGATCTTCAACTTGTCTTTGGAAGAGCAGCTTTGTCTTTGGAAGACTTCCTCAATTGTACTTCAAAATGCTCTAAGTGTTGATTTGGTTGCACCAACCTCATATGATCCAACAAACTCCCCCTAGGCTGATGCTACCAAAACTTCACTTCCTTCTACTCCTTAAGGTCTTCAACACCAGGGAAAGAAGATATTTGTCTGTCTCCTTTTTCTTCCCTGATGTGGTGGTGAGGAGCTTGTACAAGTCATTCGTAGATAATTGATCAAGTCTGTTGTTCTGAATGACATGCACCCTTTGCTGCGTCCCTCTGAAGAGAGTTAGTTGATGGGAATTATAGTCATATTTCTATCTAACTGTAGGATCAGAAGTTGAGCCTTCAACCATTTGAAGGAATGTTTTTCCTTTTGTAGTGTACCTTCTTCCCCATTCTTTTCTCTCTTTTTCAACTCTTCTTTGGTGTTCGCTTTCTTTGTAAGCTCAGCCAGATGAAGACTGCTCAGATGATGTCTGATGTGAGCAGCAACCGGAGAGTTGGTGGGATTGGAGAATGGTTTCTCTGCTAACTCAGTAAGGTCAAATCTACTAGAGTGTAAAAGAGATGATGTATCAACCCTATTTACTTCACCATTCTCTCTTTCCACAGTAAAGCTGTGTGAACGTTCATCGAACCTCCACTGGACTATTAGTCTTCTAGGATTGAGGGGTTTGAATGAAAGCTTTTCCCCCTTCCTAGTATCCAGCAGAGTCACCAGTCTCCTTCTTAACTTCTTCTCTTCTTCTGTTAGAACATCTAAATTGTCTGTAAGAAGTTGGAGAGCTTGGTCCAATGTTCCCCTAGGCAGATCAAGGAATGCATCTCTTATGAGGGAACTAGAAGAGCCATCAATATATTTCTTCTTAATTGTCTCTTCATCACAAGTGATGTCGCTCAGTGTTGTGCAGTTGATGAGCTCCTTCTTGATCTCCTTGAACTATTCTAAGCGTAGATGTTTCAGATGATGGTTTAGGTAGAGATTGGGTTCAGGGTTATGTTTTGGGTTTGAAGATAGGTAGTGGAGGTGGTTGTTCGGAATCAGTGGGTAGGGTGTAGGTAAGGCTGATGGTATGGGCTAGGGGTGTGAGGCTCAGTGGTTGGTTTTGTTTTGATGGGGAAGGGAAAAGGTGTAGGTGTAGGTTGTGCTGGTTTGGGTGTTGGTGTTGGTGTTGGTTTGGGTGCCATCTTCTGAACACTTGATTTTTGAATTACCTCCTGCCTTCTTCCTAAGCGAATGTCAGCCTTGATGTTGCTAACATGTCGCTGTAGGGTCTTCAATGACATGTGACCCACTTGCTTGCCGAAGAAGCCAAAGGCTTTGAGATAAGTTTTCATCTATTCCTTATCTCCCTCCTTCTTGGCAGCAGCAAGTTGTGCCTCTTCTTCCTTCTTCTTTTTCTCCTCAGCTTCTTCCTAACATCCTTCTTCCTTTCTTTGTTAATCTGATCTTGTTCTTTATGGAAAAGAAACAAGATCGTATCATAATTGTGCGGTGCAAGCTCCTTTTGAGAATAGCCTCTAGAGTAGAGAAAGGCTATCCTCTCCATCCTCTCCCTTTCCATAGTCTCCTCCTTCCTTTTCCTCTTCTCCTCCTCTTCGGCCAACCTTGCTGCTTCCTCTCTTTTGTTTTGCAGCAAGGTAGCCTTCTCTATCTTCAAAAGCTCATCAAGTGGGCGTAGAAGAATTTCTTCATTGGCTACTCCCAGGCTGATGAGCCTATAAATGACCTCCACTCTCTTTTTGTTGTTGATACTTTCTTGAGCGGCTGCTGCTGCTCTGCTACTTGCTGCCAATAGCTTCCCAGTATTAACTCTTCCTTTCTTCTTGAGCTTTTCCAATCTTTCCTCCTCTAGAAGCTCCTCAGGAATGAGCTTCCTCTTCCCCTTAGGATCAAAGGAAGATTCAGCCTTTGGAGACTCAGGTTTAGAGGATTCAGGTTGGGGAGAAGGGGTTTGAACTTGTGGTATTTGGGAGATTTTATACATTCCAGTAGAAGATAATTGCTGAGGACTCAGAAGATTTTGGTATTTTTAATGATTTAGAGGAAGAAATAGAGTACACTGATATATTTGGAAACAATCTTAAAGACTTGTTTTCAGATACTTTGATTGAAGAGAATGAAATCGTTGGAGAGTCAAGCAATCAAAAAACAATTGATGAGAAATAGATGTTACTGATCAAAGTGTTGTGCGTCAGATTGGAAACCTAATAGTTGTTGCTCCTCCTCTACCAGTTTACATTCATACACTGAGACATTCCAAACCTTTCACATGGTACGGGAACTCAAAACCAATCATTAGCTGGGCATACGATGTGGAGAAGAAGATGTATGTAGTTAAAAGAAAGGGTGGAGCTATCGAGTACTTTCAGGATGAACACAATTTCCATACACTTAGAGCATCAGATTTATAAGCTATGGGTCACGTTCCATTCTTTAACCGTAGAAAGCAAGACAAACTTCAAAGATTTTGAGACTGCCAAATCCAAGGTTATTGAAGATGAGTCCCGAATAGATCCAAACACCAATAAACCAATGAAGATATGAGTGTACAGGAATCCAAGATATCCAAGGAAGATCCCTATTAATGCTCCTGTGCTAGTTAACAGCTTGTTCAAGCTAATGTGGTGAAGTTGTGAAAAGGAGACGGGACACGCGTTAATTCACTATGTAGATAAAGAATATCGTGTCATCGACCCTGTGGATTTGCTAAAGTTTGGAAAGGAAGATTTGATGAAGTTGCAGGCTTGTCCGATTGCAGCTTATATGAATCCAAGGATCGCAATTAGGAAATATCAGTGTTAGATTGGTTTCGAATTAATGATCGCGGAATTACCATTAATCGTTGTTTAATTGATTAACAAATAAATATCGATGCCAGAGAAAATAAACAATAAATGATCAAACGATATCAACAATATGCAAAGAATAATGTTTTGAATCAAACGTAATTCATTAAAACTGATTAATGATTACAAAGAATCAAATAATAATTGCTAACAAAATTCTATGCTATGATGGTGTTTATGATATTTGGTGAGTTGATGTGATGGCTGCTAGGGTTTGTGTTGATCGTGTGAAACGATGTGATGGTATTTTTGTCGCCGTTTCTTACTGTCACCTTGATGTGAAACCTAGGACTCATATTTAAAGACACGCGTGTTTTTGTTAAGGAAACAACGAATCTCTTGGAGTCTGTGATTGACTTGTTGACTTGTTGACTAGAAACACTTGTATGATTCACGTGTCTGGTTCTTCCATAGTTACTTTGTTCTTCCGCAGCTACTTGATCTTCCGCAGTTACTTTGTTCATGTGGTGTGTTGGTTCATTAGTGAATAACCATATTCATCCGTAGAAGATCTTCTGATGAATGTCTTGTAAGAAAGATATCTACGGAAGAACAAAAATGTTCATCCGTAGATGTTTCTTACACTTAGTCAATTTCAGAAATTGACCAAGTATAATGTTTGTACCTGTAATCATACACATAAATCAACACACATACGGGTTAACCTATATATATACATAATGAATTAAAAATATTCATTACATGTATTGATTAAAGTTCTAAGCCTATACAAAATGATCTAGACCTATTATTCCAAGATCTAACAATACTTCCCCTTAGGCTTAGACACTTGTAATCAGGTCTTCAAAACTGATAGCTCTTTGACTCTTGACACCATTTTCTTATTGAAATATGACACTGCATCCTTTTGATCATCGTACTTGTACTTGATCTCCATTCTACATGTCATTTGTAGTGTCTCAAAGCTCAGTCCCAAAATGTCTTCTACTATAGTGAGAGTTTCCACAACACTCTGATTACTGACTATTTCCAGCTCATCTTGTTCTGACATTCTTAGTTCAGATACTTCCTTAATGTTAGCTCCTCTTAACAGTCCAGCCTCATATCTTCTTCTTTTGTATGCTTTTGCATGCAGTTTGTCAATGACTTGTATGATATGCAAATACATGCATAGGTCATTTTGAGCTTGATCATCTTGAGTTTTGGGAAGAGCTTATCATGTAGGTATGAAATGTAGCTTAGACGAAGAAGTTTAATTTCAATTGGATCAAACAATCTTATACTCCTTGCTTTCTTCTTTTCTTCATTTCTCATCAGCACCAGTTCTTTATTCTTCTCCACATATCCCCACTCAGTTATTGGAAGAGTGTATTGATTTACTTTAATGACTTTTATGGCAGCTGTTTTTCTATTAGAGTATCCAACCCTCCTTATGAATTCATCATCAACCAGTGTAGAGGAGTTGGATTTTGATCTTCTTTTCCCTTGGTATCTTTTTTGTTCCCCATCTTCTCTTCTTGCTTCCTTGAGTACATCATCCTTAAATTTTGTTTTCAACTTTCCAACCAATACAGAGAAATCTCTTCCTCTTGGGCTTATTGGGTAGTTGGAGATGATCAAACTTTGAAGGTCTTTGATGTCAATATGAGGCAACAACAAGATTGATTCAAGTAAGTAAAAGTATTCAACTCTTCCAGATACTCTCTTGATAAGTGCAAATCCTACTCTGGATCATATTTCCAGGCCATAATCCTGTTATCTTCAGCAGTAGTTGGAGTTGTGATATGATCAAACAACTGGATTAAAGAAGATTTTTCTTCAGTGATCTCTCTCACAGTTGTGCCTAGAGGCCATACTTTCCCAGGGATCACCTCTCTTGGTTCATTGATCAATTTTTCTTTCCCTTTATGTTGATCTTTGCATTCAATTGTTACTGGTTCAGCAGGGGTTTTTAATTGATGTTCATAGGAAGGATTTGGAGCTTCAGTTTTGAATTTTACTCCAGTTTCCAATTCCACCTTCATTACATGCTCCATCATTCTTCTAAGCTCAGCCACTGATCTTCCTTTTAGCTCATGTATCTTGTAGTTATGACTTTGTAACCAACAAGTCATATTGTATTTGCTCAGAGTTGTTGTGTCACAGTGACCTAGCTCCTTCTTTGTTTTCTGAATTGTCTAAAAGGCTATGAATGTTTCATAATTGTAATTTGGGATCATGAATCTTGCTAGCTCAAATTCCTTCAGTGCTTCCTTTATTTCTATCATGTTTATTCTCTCAACCATGTCATATGGAAACCCATGATTGATCAGGGTCATAAACATAGTTGATTCAGGCCTTTCTTCCAATATGTCTTTGGTGGACAGTAGGTCATCAGCCTTTGATTCTTTTTGTTCTTTGGGAGATTCATCTTTAGTAAGCTCATCCCATTCAGCATCACTCTCAGTTTCAGCATGAGACTTAGGCTTTAAATTGGAAACATCCACTGAAGGAGTGAGCTCTGGAGATGTAGGCCTTGATCTTTTTAGTGAAGCTTCAACATTAATCACCTCTTTCTCTACATACCCCAAATACTTCCTCTTTCTTGAGTACTGAATGGTTTGCTTTGAAGCTTCAGTAGATTCTTTTATTTTTGTTGATGGAGCAGTATTCGATTCATGTGCACAAATTTTCATCTTGAGCACATCAATTTGTTCATCTTTCCTTTTCAACAAAATATACTTAGCAGTGAGAGAGTTGTTTGCTTGTTCAACTTCCAATATGAGCTTTTCTTTTTCAGTCTTCTCTTGCTTCACAGAGTCTTTAAGTTCTTTAACCAGCTCATGCAATGCATCAACTACTTCATTATTGGTTTGAGCATCTTCTCTTAATCTGATCAGTCTGGATTCTTGTTTGTTCATCAGCTCCTCCTTTTCTTTTAACATTCCTTTGAGCTCTCTAATTCTTTCCAACCTTTTGTTTGATTTGATGATAAGTTTGTTATACTTAGCAACTAGATAACTTTTGCTTACATCTATATCATCATCTTCCAGGTCATCTTCATGATAGGCTATAACATCAGCATATCTTCTCCTTCATACTTTCCACTTATCTTATTCAGTACAGATCTCCCCAGATGTGCTTGAACAAACACATCACCTTCTCTTGCTATCCCAGGCAATTCACCATTGATGATCAGTTGCATAAACCTTGGAAACATGAACATCTTCTCAGGTTTTTGAACTCTAACATGGTCACACAAACATCCCAGTATGTACTTTGAGTAATTGTAAGTTCTCCCTTCAAAGATACCAATGATTCCGGATGAGATGTGTCTTGAAAATCTGTCTAATCCTGATTTCCTGTTAGAGATGCACTTGAGGTAAGTGTGACATAGGAATCTGTAAGGCTTACACAATCTCCCTTTCTTAATTTCACCTTTATCAAAATCACCGTCATACCCCATCAGGTAGAAGATCTTTTCTATGTATTCATTCTCAAATACATCCGGATGACCTATCTCTATATCTCCCAAATTGAGATTTCTCCTAATGCTCTATTCATCAATTCTTAAGTGTTCATTCCCAATATCTGCATGTATCACCTCATCTTCTCCTTCTTTTTCTATTCTTGCCGAGTTCCAGAAATCAACAATGTGTGATTGATGAATCACTGGCTCCGCTGATAGGGCATAAAACAACCTAAATCTTCTTAAATAACGGATGATATCTTGACATCCTTCTGATACAGGTTCATTGGCATTGAGAAAGGCACACACATTATGCTCTCTAGCAAACCGATTAGCCATCTGTTCATAAGAGTTATGAAGATTAGGTTAGAATCAATATTATAGATAAATATGAACAGTTTTAATGATGACAATGAATCAAACAGTTCATTATTGATGAATCTGACATCTTTTACCTTCAAATCAAGAATCTGAAATCAAGTTTATGAGTTTGTTTGATGTTTTGATGTGGTAATTTGAATGTTAAAAGCAAAGGAGGGAGAGATTTTGACGAACGTTTTTCTTTTAGGTTGAAAAAGATGTTCTGAAAAAGTGAATAGAAATGATAAGTCAAAAACATCGTTTATACTACCTCGGATATATTAATTTCATTTATTAAATGTGGAGGGACCCCCTATCCTTATTACCAATTTTATTGTTTCCGCAGATTTTAGTTCTTCCATAGATCATCTACGGATGACTTAGAATTAAAAACTGATTTTGATGAAGTATAATTTGAATTTCCATAGATTACCAGCCTATGGAACTATTATACTTTTAAATACTACCACATCCGTAGGTTACCAAACTACGGATGGTCATATTCCTTTTTCGCACTGTAGCATCTACTGAACAGGAAAATGTACTGTAGCTTCTGGTGATGCTGAAAATGCAAAGTTGAAACTTCTTTGATTGTATGGTCCTAATCAACTGATAGAACCATTTATTGCTACTGGACCATGTTGACTTTGTTTTCATGACAATTGTTATGGTCCTAATCAACTGATATAACCATTTATTTCTATTGGACCTTGTTGACTTTGTTTTCATGACAATTATGCATAAGAAGATTTATAATTTGTGCAAGTTCATGTATCCTTCAGTCAAGTTAGTGCTCAAGTTCTAATTCCTTCATTTGAATTTGGATCATTGAATTCAGCTTTTATGTTTCATTTATTTCATGTATTAACTACTCCCCCTAAATTTGTGATTAATGATAAAGTGTTGCATTCATCATAAATTTATGAAGTAAATAGCATGAAAGGCACATGACTGTCCAAAGATTACACACAATAAATAAACTAAAAGTAACATAATTGAATTAAATATATGTACATGCATATAAACACATATAATGGGATCATACTATGACACTAAACTTCTTCCTGATTGAGTTGATTATTGAAATATGACCTGATTCTAGTCCTGATTGCAAGTATGTTTGTCCACTTAAATCCAAACAAGAGTATGGAATCAACTAGCCATGCTGTTTATCATGTTTTCATGTTTATTAGAGATAAACTGTTATGGGCTCCACATTCAATTCACATTAGAGTTTGTCCTCCGTTTGTGAGTCAATTCATCACTTTTTCACACTTAGAAACTATGTACATTAAGTTATAAATTCTATCTTGAGACATATGAGTTGTCTCATAAATGCTTTGCTATAAAAGCTCTTATGTAAATATACAGTTGATCACTATGGATTCTTTTGAGAGCTTAGATATGATCATCATCAGGTCACCAGGTCTTTATTTACGTAAAACAGAGGTGCCTTTAACCCAGGTCTTTGTTCACACAAAACAGAGGGAATATGATTTGCAAAGATAGAAGTTATAAAGTGTTTTACATAGTGTGCTTAGGTGAATGAATTGATCACATCAGGATAAGACTTACTTGCTTGATCCTCAAAATGAAGCATCTCACAAACAGTCACCTTTTTATTATGCTAAGCATGCTCTTAGTATAATCTTCACTCAAGTTGAATCTACTTACATATCAAAGAACTTTTGATCAGTTTTTAAAGAAATTTAAGAACTCAGGAAGCAAGCAAGGGAATAGTGTACTATCATTTCCTAAACATATGTCAAGCAGAAATAGAAGACACAATAAGTAAAGACTCTGTTTTTTTTTTAATTTATTTATTAGTATTTACAAGGAAAGACACATGCTTTTCTTTGTTAATGATGATTAATCTAAGTTAATCATGCCCAAAGACTTAATTAGAAAATTAAATCTAACTGAATCAAAGGCCTTAGTGAATAGATCAGCAAGCTGATTTGTTGTATCCACTTTGACTAACTTGATTAAAGCTTTTTCTGAGCAATCTCTCAGAAAATGATATCTGATTTCAATATGCATTGTTTTACTATGTTGAACTGGATTAGCAGTTATAAACATAGCAGCTGAATTGTCAATATAAATTGGAGTTTGAAGGAAATTGTAACCATAATCAAGTAATTGGTTTTGCAACCAAAGGACTTGAGAGCAACCAGATGAAGCAGCTATGAACTCAGCCTCAGCTGTGGATACAGATACATTTGTTTGGTTTTTGCACTGCCATGAAACAAGTATTGGTCCTAAAAATTGACATCTACCAGTTATGGATTTTCTATTGTTGTTGCATCCTCCATAATCACTGTCTGAATAAGAGTAGAGAGAGAAGTCTCCATCTTTTGGATACCATAGACCAAGGGCTGGTTTACCTTTGAGATATCTGAAAATCCTCTTCACAGCATTCAGATGGGACTCTTTTGGATCTGCTTGGTACCTAGCACACACACATACAGCAAGCATTATATCAGGTCTGCTGGCAGTTAAATACATAAGAGATCCTATCATTGATCTATATAATCTTTGATCAATAGATTTTCCTGTAGGATCAGGTACAATTTTGTCAATTGTTGAAGCAGGTGTTTTGCATGAAGATGTATTAGCAAGATTGTACTTCTTCAATATTTGATGAATATACTTTTCTTGATTGATGAATATGCCATCTGTTTTCTGATGAACTTGTAGTCCAAGAAGGAAAGTTAATTCTCCCATTGAGCTCATTTGAAACTGAGATTTCATCAACTCTTCAAAGCTTTAACACAGTCTCTTGTTTGTTGATCCAAATATAATGTCATCTACATATATTTGAACAACTAAGAGGTCTTGATGTTCATGTTTGAGAAAGAGAGTCTGATCAATAGTTCCCTTTTTGTATCCATGCTTGAACAAGAAAGATGATAATGTTTCATACCACTTTCTTGGTGCCTGATGAAGACCATACAAGGCTTTGTCAAGCTTGTATACTTTATGTGGGTAATCAGGATCTTCAAAACCTGGAGGTTGAGCTACATAGACTTCTTCATCAATTTTCCTATATAAAAAGGCACACTTCACATCCATTTGATAAACAGTGAACTTCTTATATGATGCATAGGCTAGTAATACTCTAATGGCTTCAATTCTTGCAACTGGTGCAAAAACTTCATCATAGTCTATTCCTTCTTCTTGAGTATATCCTTGAGCAATCAGCCTAACTTTGTTTCTTACAATTATACCTCTGTCATCTAGTTTATTTTTGAATAACCACCTTGTGCCAATTGGATGTTGGCCTTCAGGAAGATCAACTAGATTCCAGACCTTTTGCTTTCTGAATTGTTGAAGTTCTTCTTGCATGGCTTCAATCCAGCTATTTTCTTTTAGTGCAGCTGTAATGTTTGGAGGAACCACTTATGAAAGAAAACAAGTGAAAAGACAGATGTTTGCAGCTCCCCCTTGGCTTCTTGTGGTTCTTTCATTGAGATCTCCAATGATGTTGTTTATTGGATGAGTCTTATGAATTCTTGTTGTTGGAATGGACTCAACTGGAATAGATGATTTCAAGTTAGTCATATGCATTGATGCAGATATATCCAGATGAGATGATGAATTTATGAAGTAATCAAATTGATCATCATTGGAAGCTGAATGATTTTCGTTTTGTACATCAGCTGCATTATGAGTGCCATCCGCAGGAGTTACATGAACATCTATGGATGTATTTTGCGCTTCCGCAGGAGTTAAAGTAACATCTACGGATGAATTTTGTTGACATGCTGACAATGACTCTTTGGAATGCAATGGACCATCTCCAATATGTGGAATATCTACTGATGTGAATAGAACATCAGCTGATCCAATAATCACATCTCCGGATGTAGGACACTCATCTGCGGATGCAGAGTCAGCAGCTGCTGATGAAGTGTTTGCATCTGAGGATGTAGATCCATTTTCTTGGTCTTGTGCTGCATTTTTGTCATTATTTGGTGTTCCTTGTTCCATGATACTTGAAGTTTGTATTCTTGGAGGATCAGCAGGTAATGACACTTCATTCATGTTTGGAGGAACAAATGGATAGCAAGTATCCTCAGTACGTGCAGCATTCAAATAACCAGAGTTAAATGAGTTTATGAGTGCATCTATATCAAACAACCATGATGATCCCTTTGCATATTTAGGAAATAAGGATTCATCAAAAGACACATTAGGAGTTTCTTCCATAATGTTTTGTTATGGAATGTAGATCCTATATGATTCAGATGTTGAAGAATATCCAACGAAGAAACCATCATAGGCTTTCTCTGAAAATTTTCCCAATTGTTCTTTTGTGTTTAAAATAGATACATGACACCCAAAAGCTCTAAGATATCCTATGTAAGGTTTTCGTTTAAATAAAAGCTCATAAGGTGTTTTATTGTGTTCTTTGACAATTAATGTCCTGTTTTGAACATTGCATGTTGTGTTCACTGCTTCAGCCCAAAAGGTGATTGGCAATTGTGAATCAGCTAGCATTGTTCTTGCTGCTTCAATGAGAGTTCTGTTTCTTCTTTCAGCAACTCCATTTTGTTATGGAGTTCTTGGTGCACTGAATTGCTTTGCTATGCCTTTATTCCTGCAAAATGAATCTAAGACAGTATTAACAAATTCAGTCCCATTGTAACTCCTAAAAATTTTAACTTTTAAATCAAGTTGATTCTCAATCTTTGTGATAAACTCCATTAATGTTTTTGATGTTTCACTCTTTTGTTTTAAGAAAAAGACCCATGTGAATCTAGTGAAGTCATCCACAACCACTAAACAATATTGCCTTTTTTCCAATGCTCATCTCATTAGTTGGACCAAAAAGATCCATGTGAAGCAATTTGAGTGGTGTAGTGTTTGTATTTATTATTTTGGATATATGTGATACTCTATATTGTTTTCCTTTATAACACGAAGGACAATGGTTTGAACAAGAAAATTCTTTCTTTGGCAATCCAATGACTATGTCATTTTTCACCAATTTATTCATGTTCTTCAAGTTAGAATGAACAAGCCTTCTATGCCACAATTGAGATTCATCTTCTGATGACTTAGATAGCAGGCATGTTTCATTGTTTGTGAGTGCTGTATTATTCATATCCAAAACATATGTGTTTCCTTTTCTTGATGCTTTAAGAAGGATCCAATCTTCTGGAACTGCAAAACCTGGCTTAAGAATGTAACAATTAGTGTTATCAAATAATGTGGTATAATTTTGATCACAAATTTGAGACACACTCAATAAATTATATTGCAAATTTTCACAATAATTTACTTTCTCAAATTTGAGCACACCATTAGTTACCATTCCATCACCAACTATTTTACCTCCCTTCTTATCCCCACCAAATGTCACATAAGAAACATTTTTACGTTTGAAGTCATGGAGAAGAGAACAGTTTCCTGTCATATGTCTGGAACAACCACTGTCAACATACCACTTGTTGTCAGCTATCCAAGATTGTTCCTGCACAATTAAAGAAATCAATTAGATTTGGAAACCCAAGTCTTAATGATCTTGGGTGATCCTGTGGAGTCTAAAATTTTAACTTCCTCATGAATGAGTCTTGAAGATTCAGTATTAGTTTTAGACTCAATTGATTCATTTTTGTGTTGTTTGTGGTGAGGATGATTCTGTTGATTATGAACTTCTGGAATTTTGTTCTGATTGTTCAAACTCTTCCTCATGGATCTTCTCTTTCTTTGTTTGCTATTTTGACTTTGATGATGATCCTTGATTGTTGAAAGTTTCATCATCCTTTGATTTTGAATGTGAAACATGAGTTCCTTTTTCAAAATTATCAAAGAAAGTAGCTTTAGCATTTGACTTCTTATTGTTCAAATCCACCTTTTTGTGAGGTGTCTTTGATTGTTGAGGAGTCTTTGATTTCTGTTCAGGTTGTCTTTTCTTCAAAGGTTCACTATCAACTGATGGTTTCTCTTATGATTTTGTGACCTTTTGTTTTTGTTTTTGTTGTTTCTTTAATCTTGAATTTTTTTGATCTTCGCTTGATTGAGATTCTGATTCATCCTTCTCAGGTTGTTTCTTCTTTGTGCTCTTTGTCTTGTTCTTTTTGTTAAAATAACATTCCTGAGTGGAATGGTTATTTTTGTTACAAATAACACAATGTTTATTGAAGTAACAGTCTAAAATCATGTGATTGTTCATATTGCAGATGGACCAATAGCTGCTGAAGTAACAGTCTTCAGTGTTGTGATTTTTCATATCACACCATTTGCAATACTTTTCTTCTGACTCATTATCAGACTCAATTAATTTCTTCTTCTTTTGCTGTTTTTGAGTCTTCAACTCCTTCTTAAACTTTACTGAAGCTGGCTCTTTTCCTTTTCCTGACATGATGTCAAAAGGTTCATGTTTATCAGTTGAAGTTTGTTGCTTTGAGCTCACACTTTTTTGAGTTTTCTTTTTGTTTGTTTCTTTTGCCTTCCGCAGATCATCTACTGATTCAGTAAATTTGTTTTTCCACATATCTGCTACTGAAGAATGTTTCTTCTTCCGGAGAAGTTCTACTGATACTCGCTTCTTTTCAGTTTCTAAGGAAGATTTGTGAACTTCAGTAGATGTACACTTATCAATCACTTCAGTTGAAGGTTTTTGTTGCTGATGAAGTACTTGAAGACCTTGATTTAGCTGAGCTATTCTCTTGCAAATAGTCTTTAACATGTTTCTTTGCTTAGGAGGATATGGCAACTTTGTTTGCTCAAGTACTTTGGGAATGATTGTTTCAACTGAAACATTCTTACCAATGTTCAGTTGATCTGCACAGTTATCATCATGTTCATCAGAATCATCCAAGTCATCACATCCATCAAAGTCAAATTCTGATTCATTTTCGGGAATGAAGATCGAGTATGGATTGCATTGTTCAGGAATCTCAGGGAATTGGTGATGGAAGAAGCTCACAAGTCCTGCTATTTGGTACATCCTGGATCTAACAAGATGTCCCAAGATCTGAAGGTCATTTATTGGTGGCCTAACATGAAAGCTGAAATTGCCACCTACGTGTCAAAGTGTTTGACTAGTTCTAAGGTTAAGGTGGAATCTCAGAAACCGTCAGGTTTACTTCAGTAACCAGAGATCCCAATGTGGAAGTGGGAGAACATATCCATGGATTTTGTAACCATGTTAACTCGTTCACCAACTGGAAATTATACTATCTGGGTGATAGTGGATCGTTTGACTAAATCAACACATTTCTTGGCCATTCGTGGGAACTACAAGATAGATAAGCTGGCACAAATTTACTTGAAGGAAATTATGTCTTGACATATCATGCCACTCTCGATCGTCTATGATCGTGATGCGCGATTCACGTTGCACTTCTGGCAGTCACTATAGAAGTCACTAGGCACTCATTTGGATATGAGCACGGCTTATCATCCACAGATAAATGGTCAGACGGAACGCACAATTCAAACCCTAGAAGATATGCTTAGGGCGTGCATTATAGGCTTTGGAAAGTTGGGAAACCCATATGCTTATGGTTGAGTTCTTTTACAATAAGAGTTATCATACAAGTATCAAAGCTGTACCATTTGAGGCATATTATGGTTGAAAGTGTAGATCACCTCTCTATTGGGTAGAAGTTGGTGATAATTAGTTAACCGGTCTTGACCTTATTCATGAAACCATAGGGAAGATTATTTAGATTCGTAATTGTATGGCTGCTACTCGAGATAGTCAGAAAAGTTACGCAGATCAAAGGAGAAAGCCTTTGGAATTTCAAGTCGGTGACAAGGTGTTATTAAAGGTTTCACCTTGGAAAGGTGTGATATGCTTTGGGAAGCATGGAAAACTAAGCCCTAGATACGTCAGACCGTTTGAAATTGTCAAGAGAATCGGCCCAGTAGCTTATCTGCTAGACTTACCGGAGAAACTCGATGGTGTTCATAACGTGTTCCATGTGTCACCTGAAGAAGTGTCTAGCCAAGAATCACTCGTTGTTCCATTAGAGGAACTAGTTCGTTTCATTGCGGAACCAGTTGAGATTATGGATCAAGAAGTCAAGACATTAAAGCGTAGAAAAATTTCTATTGTGCGCGTTAGATGGAATTCAAAGCATGGACCAGAGTTTACCTGGGAATGTGAAGATCAAATGAAGAAGAAGAAGTACCGCAACTGTTCAAGGATCAAGCACCCATTCCCTAAGGTATCCGTTCTTAAGGTATCTTTTCTTTAAATTTTGAGACGAAACTCCCTTTAACAAGGGGGTGATGTCATAACTCTTATGAAACCTTATAATTCTTCCTTATTGTCACTGTTCTGGATTCGTAGAAACTCTATTCCATATGCATTACAGATCGCTAAATCTCGTGTTCTTTGTTGAACCTCATGTCCTAATTTTCGGCATGAAAATTCCTTCAACAAGGGGATGATGTGTCACCCCGCGTTTTCAGGTTACCACTGTTTTTGTTATCTAACCTCTCTCCGTTATGTCATGATTAATCAAATTATGATTAATGATTAATCAAATTACTACTATTAAATAATAATGATTGTTATTATAATGGCCTACTAAAACTCAATTAACTTAAAATGAAATTCATATAACCTTGGGGGTCAAAGATGTAACTTAAATCTTTAAGCTTGGTATATCAACCGTAACCAACCCCCCACCCACCATTGTATTCTCACTAACCCTAATCTTCCCCTTTATCTCCTATGGCAACTCGAAAAACTCCTCTTTCTTCGACAGATTCCCCTTGCGTGGTCGAGTAGCCTGCACTGAAACAGCCTCCCTTGCTTCCGATTGAATGAACGTGCAGCTGCGAGCGGTGATTGATATCATTTCCTAGTACAGTTGGTACACTGATCATCATTCTTATTCATTAAGTTACAGTTTCATGTTTCAGACTGCGGTTTTCCATACATTACATGTGTGCAGTCTTGCATTGTAATTTTTGAGTGTTCTTGTTTCTATGATGTATGCATGCTTTTATGCTATATGTGCATGTACATTTTCTGTTTGTATGAATGTTATGTGTATATGTTTCTAGGTATGGCTGCCTTGTGCGTGAATGTGTGCCTGTTTCAAGTTCTATTTCGAAACCCATCTTGATTGTTTTATGCGGGATGTAGGGCTGGGAATTGGATGGTGTATGTTGGTGGTTCGGAAACTACCACATTTGGAGTTCTTGATCGTGGCTGGTATGAGTGTGTGTTATGTATGTGTGTGTGTAGTGTGTGTTCTACATAGGGGTGTGTGTGTGTGCATGTGGGTAGGGTACATGTGTATGTTTTGCAATGTGATTTGTGTGTGTGTTTTGTCGTGGGTTTTATAGGTGTATCCTTTGATGTATGTTTTGTTTTGGTGGGGGATGGGGTATGTGGATGTATGCATCCATGATATATATGGGTGTCTATGGTGTGTTTGGGGTGTTGGCATAGGAATTGCCAAGATTTGTGGTGGTGGTGTTCGTAGTGGGGTCCATGTGCTTGTGTAGGTAAATGGTATTCATATGGGGGTACGGTTGGTATATACCATGTATTTATATGATTTGTAGAATGTAAATATTGTTAGGGTTTAAACAAGTTTATTAGAGTCATTTTATCCATAGAAAATGAAAAATGCAGCAGAATTCGGATGAAAAACATGTTACAGTTAATATATATAAACCATTTAATAAATATTGTAAATACCGCCTAACAACAGTTTACTACCCTTAATACGCATGACGAAGTGACATTCAATATCATCATCTTTTTCAAGTCCCATACTTGAAAATGATTTAGGTGAATCTATCATTTATCCTTTTGTTACAGATTTCATGTTAAATCCAGAGACACAGAATGATCATTCTCTATTGATTTAAATTTATCAGGCCTTAGACATCATACTCTCAACGAATAAGAGGAACAAATCCCATCTTGACAAAAAAACGTTTATCACAATCACCTTGAATCACACCTGAAACTAGCCTTGTGTACTGTCCATAT
The DNA here is from genome assembly GCA_025506505.1 of Flaveria sonorensis. Taxonomy (NCBI): domain Eukaryota; kingdom Viridiplantae; phylum Streptophyta; class Magnoliopsida; order Asterales; family Asteraceae; genus Flaveria; species Flaveria sonorensis. The sequence continues at coordinate 36,622,682 of CM046435.1, read as the reverse complement.
TTCAGAACAGCGAAGAACTAGATCAAAGTATAATATATGGTGAATATCGAAACCTAATATGTATCTCAGGTCAGAGGATTCTATGATATTCATCTTTACTCAAATTTACTTATGATCAATTACATAATTCCATGCAGTAAAATTTGAGAGCGAGTCAGTCCAATATTTGTATCCTACAAATATCTATGAACTTTGGTAGCAACCTTTTGCTCTATATTCAAACATTATGAATATCCACCAATCAAAGTTCATAATAGTCTTACTTCATATTTGTTCCCACAAATATGACCAACTACGGACATTTAGAATAATTAAAATATTCATGGATCTAAACATGCTAAAATGAAACATAACTCATAGTGTCATAATCATATATATATGAGTCAAAATAACAATTGTTCAGATGTCTAAATAGTAAATAGATCAAATCCAATCACTAGAATATCAAAGTCCTAAGGCACAAGTATGACTCTCATGCTTTGGACTTTCAAGGAGCTTCGTGAGTGGATCCGCAATATTTTGATCGGTGTGAACTTTGCAAATACATAACTTTCCTTTTTCAACTTCATCCATTATGTAGTTGAATCTTCGCTCATTATGCCTTGTCTTTTGATGTGCACGGGGTTCCTTGATTTGAGCAATCGCACCCTCGTTGTCATAAAAGATCTCTAGGGGATCTTGAGTAGTAGAGACTACCCCTAGATCGGTAATGAATTTCTTTAACCATGCAACTTCTTGTGTTTCCAATGAAGCGGCGATGTATTCTGATTCTATAGTGGACAATGCTACCACATCCTGCTTTGAACTCTTTCAGGACACTGCCCCTCTATTCATAATCAAGACATACCCTGATTGTGATCGAGAATCATCTCGATCAGTTTTGAAACTCGTATCCGTGTAACCCTTTACAACGAGTTCCTCTTCACCAGATCCGTATATTAGAAACATATCCTTAGTCCTCCTAATGTATTTCAATATACTCTTAAGAGCCATCCAATGGCTATTTCCTGGATTTTGTTGATATCTACATGTCATGCTTAAAGTGCATGACACGTCCGGTATAGTGCATATCATTTCATACATGATGGATCCTATAGCAGATACATGCGGGATTTCCTTCATCCTTTTTTGCTCACCCTTTGAGCTTGGACATTGAGATGCACTTAATATTGTCCTTCTTTTAATAGATATCAAACCTTTCTTAGAGTTCTCCATCTAGAACCTTTTCAAGATTTTATCAATGTATGTACTTTGGTTTAAACCTATCAACCGCCTTGATCTATCCGTATAGATCTTTATTCCCAAAATATAAGCGGCTTCACCAAGATCTTTGATGGAAAAACAACTTCCAAGCCAGGTTTTTACACCTTCCATGGTTGGAATGTCATTTCCAAACAGTAGTATATCATCAATATACAATACTAAGAATGTGATGATGCTCCCACTATCCTTCTTATACACACAAGCTTCATTAGCGTTCTTGATGAATCCAAATTTCTTGATCTCTTCATCAAACCCTTGATTCCAACTTCTCGATGCTTGTATCAATCCATAGATTGATTTCATTAACTTGCATACTTTATTAGGATATTATGGATCGACAAAACCTTTGGGCTAAACCATACAGACATTCTCTTCGAGATGTCCATTAAGGAAAGTAGTTTTGACATCCATTTGCCAAAACTTATAGTCATAATATGCAGCTATGGCAAATAATATCCTAATTTACTTTAGCATTGTCACAGGCGAGAATGTCTCATCATAATCAACCCCTTGAGTCTGAGTGAAACATTTTGCTACAAGTCTTGCTTTATAAGTATCCAAGTTTCCATGCATATCAGTTTTCTTCTTGAAAACCCACTTACATCCTACTGGTTTGGAGTTAAGCGGTGGCACAACCAATTCCCACACTTGGTTGTCATACATGGATTGCATCTCTACGTTCATGGCTTCATGCCACTTGTTAAAATCCAAATAAGACATTGCATCTTGGTACGTAGTTGGTTCATTCAAGCCAACTACATAGCATTCATTCATGAAAATCCATATCTTTCAGGTGGATAGCTAGTTCTACCAGATCTGCGAACATTTTGTGTGGATTGATCAATCTCTTGATCATTATCAACAACCTCTTGTTGATTGCTAGTATCAACCAAACATGTATCGGCTTGTGGTTCTCGATCCTCATCTTGTTCCACTGTTCTATCAGTAGTTCCTTCCATAAGGAACTTAGTTTCCAAAAACTCAGCCTTTCAATCAATAAATACCTTTTGCTCTGTTGGATTGTAGAAGTAATATCCTATCGAGTCTTTGGGATATCCTACAAGGATACACTTAGTGGATCGGATTTCTAACTTGTTTAGGGTGTTCTGCTTAACATAAGCTTCACAACCCCACACTTTTAAATATGATAACGATGGAACCCTTCCATGCCATATTTCAAAAGGTATCTTATCCACTTTCTTGGTTGGGCCATATTCAGAATATGGGCCGCGGAGAGCAATGCGAAACCCCAAAATGACAGAGGTAGTGTGCTTCTAGCCATGATAGATTGAACCGTATCCAATAGGGTTTGGTTTCTCCTTTCAGACACACCATTATGTTATGGTGTTCCTGGTGGAGCAAGTTGTGAGACAATCCCAAAACTCTTAAGATGATCTTGAAAGGCATCACTAAAGTATTCACCTCCTCTATCCGAACGAAGAACGTTGATTGTTTTGTTGAGTTGATTCCCTACTTCATTCATGAAGACTTTGAACATTTCAAAAGCTTCATCTTTGTGTCTCAACAAGTACACATAACCATAACGACTATAATCATTGATAAAGGTAATGAATTATCTTTCACCTTTCCTGTCATTGCTTTAAAAGGGCCACATATATCCGAATGTATGATTCCTAATATATCTTTTGCCCTTTGGTTAGTCCCACTAAAGGGTTCCTCGGTCATCTTTCCTTGTAAACAAGATTCACACTTATCAAATGAACCATCTTCATTTGATTCCAAAATACCATTCTTTTAAAGTGTTTGAATGAGATTCTTGTTTATGTGACCAAGATGACAATGCCAAAGATATAATTCACTTAAACCCATTTTAAATTTCTTGGTGCTCGACTAGTATAACTAGTTATTAAAGGATGAGTCATCATGAACCAATTCATAAATACAATTATTTTAGAAGGGAAACAAAAATTATTTTAGAAGGGAAACATAAATTATATTCCTAGTCAAACTAGGAGCATACAAAATACTTCAAAATCACTTCCAAACCGCTTGGAAGCTTCAAGATATAGTCTCCTTGGGCTCGACATCAACCTTTGCTCTGTTGCCCATGTAGAGACTAGTATCCCCCTTCTTAAAATGGTTATTTCTTTTGAACCCCGGTAACAAATTGCAAATATGAGTTCCATCCAATACCCATGTGTTTGAAAAAATAACATTAAGCTCAATATGGATCATGGAAGTTATACCTGAGGTCTGCCCAGCATCCCTCTTGTTTTTTAACTCTTTGAGATAGATTGGACAATTCCTCTTCCAATGTCCTATCTCACCATACTCAAAGTATGGATCGTTCTTTGTAACCTTTGGCTTCCTAAGCCTCAGTTTTGGGGTTCCCACTTTAGTCTTTCCCTTACCCTTTCCTTTGACGTATCCATTGCCTTTGGCAACATTTGCCTTTGGTTCGGGATGATGCCTTTTCTTGCTGCCACCCTCATTGATCGTGAGAACTGGTAAAACCCTTTTACCCATTCTTGCTTTGGCTGTTTTGAGCATTACATGAAGTTCCCCAATGCTCTTGTCTCATCCATTCATGTAATAATTCATGATAAACATCTCAAACTTCTTAGTTAGACCATTAAGGATCAAATCCGTGGCCAACTATTTTGAGACGGGAAACTGTTTTGAGACGGGACAATTCAGCCTTTAAAGGCGATCAATGTGGCTTTTCATCTTCATCACATAAGATGATACCGATTGGGTTTCTTCCATTTAACATGCATGAAGCGCTCGAACCGTTTCGAAGTGTTGTACCCTCGCTTGTTGAAGGAACATTTCCTTCAACTGGGAAATCATGGCGTATGCCCCATGATGTTCAAAATCCTTTGAAGCTCATGAATCATGGTTCCAAACATGAGGCAGGAAACTTGCAAAGAATCCTTAGTGTGCTTAACCCAATCATCGTAGGCATCAACATCATCAATGTTGGGTTCATCGGGAATAGGATCGTGTAACACATATGATTTCTTTTCTTGCTTGAGAACAATTCTCAAGTTTCGAAACCTATCCATGAAATTATTGTGGTTGACACGATCCTTTTCCAGGATAGTTCTTAGTGACAGGTTATGGACGGTCGGGAAGGTAGCGTTGTTATTACCAGCCATTACTACAATATAAACAAAGTTCAATTTTAGTATTTACAAAAATGAAATTTTAATTATTAATACCCTTTCATGTCTTATAGACAATTAATAATTAAAATCTAAAATCCAACGTTACATTTAAATAATGGTTTGCTGACCTTTTTCCCATTATTTAAATTAACAAGGTAGTCAACTTTTGACAATTACAACCCTTTGTAACTTCTAGTATTATGGGATCAGTTAAACATCTTTAAGTTTAGTCGGCATGTTTAATACCATCAACACCATTGTTCCCCATGCTTCGATGGCCCTATTCACATGGTTTCCAACTCAAGTCATCCTACTTACACACACGTGTGAGTTTACACATACAGGTGGTTAGGTGACCTTTATCCCAAAAATATGTTAAATCCACCTCAAACACACAAGTTCCCTAAATGTGGTTAGGTGACCTTTATCACACAAAGATTTTCCAAGTGATTCCAGTGTTGTATAAAAGGATGGTGTTAAACTTGTTTAAAAGGGATTTTGTTTCCATTAATTCTAGTTATGAAAACATTTTGTACCTTACATTTGCTTGCATTCAAATGCGTGGTACATTAGTGAAACCAATTTCCAAGGTTCTTTTAATAAAACCTAATTTTATTGTGAAAACATTAACCTTTAATAAAACCATTTTATTACCCATGTTAATGTTTCCAAAAGAACCGTTTGAAGCTTGTTGTTGATTTAAAATTGTTTAACAGTGCATATCCAAATATTACGTAAACAATAAAATTAAATCAACCATACAAGCAACACATACAATAACAAGTTCATAACCATAGCCAACTAATTTAACATCACTTGTTGGCCGAAACAAGTGAGTAAATTAGGTCCTCCCTAAGGGTAACACTTGTGTCGGTGAACTCCCACTTGATCCCGCATCCAAATGCTTCAAGCATCCACTTTGTGTTGTGATTCTCCCATTCGATTTATGCTTCCAAATTGGCTTAAATTTTTGCACCAAACTCCTTTGGGCCTTCAAAATATGTTTTCAGTTATTGGGCTTAAATCCCATTTAAGATCTATAAAGCCCTTGGGCACAAAATTGGCCCAAACCGAAAAACATCCTTGTTGCATCTTCTTTTACAAAATATATCCTATTCATATTTTCTAGTAAAAGTGAAATGAAACTAATCTATTTATTTTACATACCAACTGAAAAATAAATAAATTACATAGCCAAGAGGAAGAACAAATACATTTAATTATTACAACCCTTTGAATAAGCAAATACAAATCACAACACATCCAAACACAAGGTCTCAGCTAGGTTATGAACACCAAAATACATATCCAAATATGTAAGCAAAAATCCAAGAGCTTTCCCCTTAAACCACTAATTTTCGGTTAATGTATAAACAAACCGAATATCATGAATCTTGTCCAAACAACTAAATCATCCAAATGATTAAATTTTTTAAGATTACAATATGCATGTAAAGTAGAATCTTGAAATATTCAGGGGAAACATAGACCATAATTCTTTGTCTGTTGGTGAATTAACAGCAAGAAACCGAGATTTCAGTCCAGATGAAGCATGGATCCATATAACAGGCTCTTGATGCCATTGTTGGGGTTTGAACAAGTTTATCAGAGTCATTTTATCCATATAAAATGAAAAACGCAGCGTAATGAGGATGAAAAACTTGTTATAGTTAATATATATAAACCATTTTATATGTCTGTTAAAAAAAACCCATAATGGATCGTTATATGATAAAAAACATGCTTACAAACAACCATATGGTGTTTAGAAAACTACCTCTCAATTGGATTAGGGGAAGATAATCTTTAAACGGCAGCTTCCAAAGTAGGAGGCCTCATGCTTGTCTACCCCAAGCTTCCAAGAAAGACCATGGTGCTAGGATTTTCACTAGAACGATCTTTGTTCTTGGTTTTCTTCGACCGATCGAGAGAAAAGTAATAGAAACCAGACGTGCACCTTTGTGTGTGTTGTAAGTTATCAGAGAGAGTGGTTGATTGCAATCATATATTGCACGTTCTGTGAAACTAAATTTTAGACAAGGAGAGAGAGAAAAGTGGGCAGGGCCCAGCCCCTTAACCCATTCACATTTCTCTAACATTCATCCGCATTAATAAATGCGGATGAACAACCTCCTACCGTATTTGTAAATGCGGATGAAGAAATTTCATCTGCATTTCCCAAATGTACATCCGCATTTGTAAATGCGGAATGCACATCCGCATTTGTTAATGCGGACGAACAGTTTCATCAGGATTTCCTTAAATGCTCATCTGTATTAGTAAATGCGGATGAAGAAATTCCTTCAACATTTCCACAAATGCACATCCGCATTAGTAAACACGGATGAGGAACATTCATCCGCATTTCCTCAAAAGCACATCCGCATTAGTAAATGCGGATGAGTAATAAAGAAATGCGGACAAAAGACTTATATTATTGTTCAACCATTTGAATAACAATTTAAAGTACTCTCTTTCTAGAATAAATTATCTATATAATTTATTCACAACACTAGTGCAAATATTTAGAAACCCAATTTCTAAATACTTTAAGTGTCAATATTTATTTACATGATCATATAAAGTAAATATTGTAGGTGTTTGTCTAGCTTGTTATTGGGTATGACCCGACTTGGGTCATAACGTACTAGCCATATCAATTCAATATGTGTCTTGGTCAAACCGTTCCCAACAAATATATCTTAGTCTGCTAGATATAGCATACACATCATGTGTGTGCATGGTTAAGATTATTGCATGTATGTGTGGTATGGTTATGCTTTGAGTGTGCTCACTTATGAATGAGTTAAATGAGTCCTGAATTTCTAAGCTCTCGTGTATTGTTAATTGAATTTCTGTGCTATCTAAGGTGAGTTTACGGCCCCACTTTCTTATAATCACTTTTGTGGAAGAGAAACATGTTCTTTTCATAATATTCTTCGTTTGATCAGTAATACTTTATTATCACACGTTTACTAGTGTTGTACCAAATTAAGTCCTTATTTTCGAACAGTTAATTTATGTACTTTAGTGAGCTAATTCTGAGTAGATCTACTGGGTTTGACAAACCCCACTCGGGTTAGTCACGCTAGCACGACTGCATGTCAAACTCGTGTTTAATTGACCTAATTTCCATTGCTGTGGTCTGGTAGCGACAACTCGAGGCATACATTTACATTGTTAGCTTCGGTTGCAAACTTCATAAACTATGTAACTTGTTATGTAGACTAGCTATCTACTGATATTACCTTGTTTACTGGATCTGCTTTCTTATATGTACTGTTTATCAAAACTTGTGAACTCACCAACCTTGTGTTGACACTTTAGCATGTTTCTTTCAGGTTCTTAAGGTGCACACAGTTAGGATCATCACCATTGAATTCATTATTATTTGGGTTAAATGAACAATTTACATACGAATTACATTTAATTGGTTTGTGCGTGTTTGGGCCATTTGACTTATGATGAACTTATGCTTCCGCATGTATTTTCATGATTACGTTATTAACTTTGTTTTTGGGAATTTCTTAAATTAATGAGCAATTATGTTTGGTAATTAACATATCATTTGGTGTAACTATCGGCTGAGATCTTTGTATGTCACACGCCTAACGGTAATACCCCATTTGTGGAAACTGAGGGTGTGACACTTGGTGTCATTGTGTGGCCCAATTAGGTTTCTAAAAAACGTTCTAGGCCCAAAAACCAAGGTTGTGACATATATCTTTATAACTTCCACTATTATATTGTCGATAACATTAGTATATAAATTTGGTTTCGTACTAGATCTAGATTTAACATTATGAGATGAAGTTCAAGTCTAAGAGAACTCTTATAGAATAGGAAGTATGGAGTACATGTTAATAGTATCCGCACAAAGTTGTTGCAGGACTAGTTATGGTTTGTTCAACAACAGTCTCATAGTTAGAGAAGACATACTTACTATATCAATTAGGGAACAAGGCAAAGAAACAATGAACAAAAGATAAGAACACTCAGGCAAATAAAGATTGGTTTTCAAAGATGATGTATATTGCTCTCAAGTGTTTTTACAAGGCTTAGTCCTAAGACTGGTTACATGAGATACTTTATACCACATCCTAGAGCCATCCACACTTTGAAGGCCAGCTGGACATTAATCTAGACAACAAGGTCAATGTAAAGTCAAAAGGCAGATTGCCTTTTGACATGTGACTATGGTATGCCATAGCTTACATCCTATTACAAAAAAGGATAAAATTACAAGAGTGGGAAGTTATGGACAAAGACACCATACTAAACAGTTGACAAAAATAAAAGATAATCAACAACTTATATATGTTGGGGAGTCTTCAAAGCTGGCAGTGGAAGTAGGCATGCTTTTGTCAAAAGAAAGTCAAAGAAGAATGTCTTCTTTGTCTTTGAAAGAAATCAGTTATTAGGCTTCGAAAGACTTTGTCTTTAGGCTTCGAAAGATTTCACTTTTGGCTTTGGAAGATTTTTGTCTTTGGCTTTGAAAGATTTGACACTAAGTAAATTTTCTTTAAGCATGGTCACATATCATATTCAAGGGAATCTATGTTAGGAAGTAAATTTGTATAAATAAATTGGGAATACCTAAACTTGATCCCCTGGACCATTCCATGGACTATGTAGGAAAGGTCTTCAGGAACTTGATCCCATCCTCCATGCTTGTTGGATAAAGAGTAGATGACCATATGGGGGAGGTATTTATAGTAAGAGGAGACCTTCCCTTTTCTGAATGTCTTGACTGAGAAGTCACCTTCATTCTCCATCAACTGGAATGAGGCGTTCACTGCCTCTTTGGTGGACGAAAGTTAACCATGTTCATTATTTAGCCTCAAATGTTGGTTGATGGTGGCTGGAGTTATGACCACTGTTCTCCCTACACCATGGCAGATAGTGTGTTCTCAACGTCTAAAATGTCCTCTTAGAAGGTCCTCCGGAACTCTAGCAGTTTATCTTCATAAAGTGGAGGATCAATGGTAAGGGAGATGAGCAGGAAAGAAAGTTACAAATCCCTAAAAAAGCTGGATCTTTCTCAACAGACAACAGAGCAACTTGGTTGTGTTGCATGTGAAGGTGCATGACAAAGGCTGGCTAGTTTTGGGGTTCAGGGTTGGCCATTTTCCAAAGCTTTTGTGAGAGAGATGTAAAGAACAATAAGGGTTTATGGGTAATTTAGGGCTTGAGAATTCATATGAAGAGGAAGAAGAGCGAGGGAGATCTGTGTAGAGGCTATTTATATGCTTGGATTTGAGATAAAGTTATTGCAAAAGAAAAACTTTTAAATCTGGGTCGGTCCCACCTCTGAAAGAGTACCCAAAAAGGTAGTTGTCTTGTAAGTTGAAAATCTATCGAAGATAATTTTCCTTCGGAAGTTTAAACAAAACTTCCAAAGCTAAATTGACTTCGGAAGATATTCCTTAGTTTGAGAAGAAGTGCTTCGGAAGAAAATGTACTTAGAGTAATTTTGCTTCCAAGACATATTTTGTTTCAAAAATGATTTAACTTCAGAAGTTGTACTTAAAGAGAAAATAAAACTTCAGAGACTAAGTACTTATGAGCAGATTTAATCTTCAGAACATATTTTAGAATATTTTCCGAAGTTAAATTCCTTAGTAAGTATTTATTAGTTTTAACGACATAATTTTCTTTCGATGTCAAATCAATGTCTTCTGAGATAAAAACTGTCTATACTTCTTAAAATTCTAAGCAATATATACTTTGAAAAAAATTTTCCAAGATAAAAAGAACTTATATGAGTGATAAATTAGACAACATTAAAGACACACATGTTTGAAAAAACATTTTTGAAATTAATTTAAGAAAATCTGCTCAAATTTAATCATCTCAATAGCTGATACAAGATATTTAAATCTATGTTCATGAAACGCTTTTGTGAACAAATTGGCATATTATTCATTTGTGTTAACTTTGTCCAATTTAATTAATCCTTTTTCAAAATTATCTCTAATTAAATGATACCTAATGTTAATGTGCTTTGTCACTTAGTGCTGCACTGGATTCTCTTTGATTGAGATAGCATTGTTGTTGTTTATCATCTAATTCTAAATCCAAAGCACTTTAGCACAGCAGCTTGCACTAGCAATATATTCAGCTTCAGCAGTTGATGCAGATACACAGGATTGTTTCTTGAATTGCCATGAGACTATCCTTCCACCAAGGAACTAACATCCCCCAAATGTAGACTTTGGAGTCATACTATAGCCACCATAGTCACTATCTGTATATGTATACTAATTGAAGTTAGAATTCTTTGGATACCAAAGTCCTAGTTTAGGAGACTCCGTTGAAGTATCTAAGAATCCTCTTGGCAGTTACCAAGTGTGACATCTTGGGATTTGCTTGATATCTTGCACATATGCATGTAGCAAACATGATATCAAGTCTGTTGGCTGTTAGGTACATAAGAGACCCAATCATAGCCCTGTATACATGTTCATCAACATACTCCCCCTCAAGATCAAGTCATAGGGAGTAGTTTCTGGCTATGGGAGTCTTAGCAACCTTAAAATCAGTCAGATGAAATCTGGTTAGTATATCTTGTACATGCTTTGACTAGTTTATGAAGATGCCATTGTCAACCTGCTTCACTTGTATCCTAGAAAGAAATTGAGTTCCCCCATGGGACTCATTTCTAATCTATTCTTCATCAGCTTCTCAAACTCTTTGCAGAGCTTTCATTAGTTGACCCAAAGATAATGTCATCAATATAAACTTGAACTAGCATCAGGTCATTTTGTATTTTTTTTATGAAGAGTGTGCTGTCAATAGTACCTCTTTTGTAGTCCTTTTGAACTAGGTATTGTGATAGTGTATCATACCACTTCCTTAGAGCTTAAGACAGTCCAAAAAGAGCTTTGTCAAGCTTGCAAACATAATCAAGATGATCTGGATCTGCAAAGCCAGGTGCTTGCTTGAGAAACACTTCTTCATCTATCACCCCATATAGAAATGAACACTTGATATCAAGTTGGTAGACCTTGAAATCCTTAGTTGTAGTAAAAGCAAGGAATATCATTATAGTTTCAAGTCTTGCTATAGGAGCAAAGACATCTATGTAGTCAATCCTTTCTTCTTGAGTGTACCCTTGGATTACCAGTCTTGCTTTGTTCTTGATGACAATCCTTCTATCAGCATTTTTATTCCTAAAAACCCACTTGGTACCTATTGGCATCTTCCTAGGAGGAAGAGGACATAGGTTCCAAACACCTTGTCTTTTGAATTAAGGTAGTTCCTCCTACATTACTTCAATATAGCTTCCATCTCTCAAAGTTTCATCAACTTTCTTTGGCCTAATCTACGATAAGAAGAAAAAGTGAAGACAAACATTTTTATCATGAGTTTGTCATCTAGTTCTTACCACAGTCTCAACATCTCTAATGATGTTTGTGGTAGGATGTGCCTTGTGGATTCTTAGTTGAGGAATCATAGCAAGTTGATTTGATAGATCCAAATTCAAAAAATTCAGATCAGGTGATTGAGTATCACCTACCATATTAGCACACCCATCAAATGTGACTTGATCCAAAGAGTGTGTAACATCATTGACGTTGTCTTCGGTGGAGTGCTTGTCAACATAATGAAATTCTTGATCACTTTCACCATCTCCATCTCCTCTTGCATTGAAAATCCCTTTATTTTAGTTTTGTGCGTCAGTACTGGAATTGTTTGGCACCTCATATGTATCAACTGAAGAATTTGTCATGATTGTACTGATAGGATTCCCAAATATAGTGATCGTTACCACTAGAGCTGAAGGGGTTCTAAGAAAGAAGGCTTAAAATTTTAGGGGTCTCATCCTTACTTCTAAGAAAGAAGACCCAAGTGTATATTGTGAAATCATCTATGATCACAAGATAGTATGAAATTCTTCCTAAACTCATTCCACTTACAGGGCTAAAGGGATCCATGTGTAAAAAATATAGGCCAGTAGTGATAAAGTTCATTTCCTTTGACTTGTATGACCCTTTGTGTTGCTTTCCTTTCAGACATGCAACACGATGGTTATCATTTGTAAACTCTTTTTTTGGCATTCTAGTTACCAAATCATTCTTAGACAATTTATTCATGTTCTTAAAGTTCACATGGCATATTCTTTTAGGCCAAAGGAATGACTCATCACTATTGGCTTTAGAGAAAAAGCAAGAAACTTCTCTAGAACGAGAGATTTTTTTCAGATTGATCTTGTACATGTTCCCTTTCCTGGGGGCTCTGAGCAAAATGTGCTCTTGAGGAATTATTACCCCAGGCTTGAGAACAAAGCACTCATGCTTAGTGAGGAACAAGTTACGTATCAGGTTGCCAGGATTTTCTGCTTTGGAAGCTGCCGATCAAAGATCTTTTTCCTCTGTCCCATTCGAGAGGTAGATTTCTAAACACCCTATGGTTGTTTGTAAGCATGATTTTTCATAACGATCCATTATGGGTTTTTAATGATATATAAATTCGTTTATATATATATTAACTGTAACAAGTTTTTCATTCATATTCCGTTGCATTTCTTATTTTATAAGGATAAAATGACTCTGATAAACTTGTGAAAACCCCAAAATGGCATCAAGAGCCGGTTATATGTATACACGCTTCATCTGGAATGAATTCTCGGGTTCTTGCTGGTAATTCACCAACAGACTGAAAATTCATGTCTATGTTTTCCCTGGTTTTTAAAGATTCTACTTTACATGTATATTGTAATCTTGAAAAATTTAATCACATGGATGATTTAGTTGTTTGGACAAGAATCATGATATTTGGTTTGCTTTTTACATTAACCAAAATCAGTGATTCAAGAGGAAAACTCTCGGATTTTGCTTACATATTTGGATATGTATCTTGATGTTCATAAACTAGTCGAGACCTTGTGTTTGGTCGTGTTGTGATTTGTATTTAATTATTCAAAGGGTTGTAATAATTAAATATATTTGTTCTTCCTATTGGCTATGTAATTCATTTATTTTCATTTGGCATGTAAAATAAATAGATTAGTTGCATTTAACTTTTACTAGAAAATGTATATAGGATATATAATTTTGTAAAAGAAGATGCAACAAGAATGTTTTTTCGTTTGGGCCAATTTTGGGCCCAAAGGGCTTTATAGCTCTTAATGGGATTTAAGCCCAATAACCAAAAATATATTTTGAAGGCCCAAAGGGGTTTGGTGCAGAATTTTAAGTCCATTTGGAAGCTCAAATTGAATGGGAGAATCACAACACAAAGTGGACACTTGAAGCATTTGGATGCGGGATCAAGTAGGAATTCACCGACACAAGTGTTACCTTTTGGGAGGACCTAATAACTCACTTGTTTAGGTCAACAAGTGATGGTTAAATTAGTTGTCTCTGGTTATGAACTTGTTGTTGTATGTGTTGCTTGTATGGTTGATTTAATTTATTGTTTTGTGATATTTGGATATGCACTGTTAAACAATCTCAAATCAACAACAAGCTATAAACAGTTCTTTTGGAAACATTTACATGGGTAATAAAATGGTTTTATTAAAGGTTAATGTTTTCGCAATAAAATTGGGTTTTATTAAAAGAACCTTGGAAATTGGTTTCTCTAGTGTACCACTCATTTGAATGCTGCAAATGTAAGGTACAAAATGTTTTCATAACTAGAATTAATGGAAACAAAATCCCTTTTAAACAAGTTTAACACCATCTTTTTATACAACACTTGTGTGTTTGAGATGGGTTTAGCATATTTGTTGGATAAAGGTCACCTAACCACCTGTATGTGTAAACTCACACTTGTGTGTATGTAGGATGACTTGAGTTGGAAACCATGTGAATAAGTTCACTGAAGCATGGCGTACAATGGTGTTGATGGGATTAAACATGCCGACTAAACATAAAGATGTTTAACCGATCCCATAAACTAGAAGTTGCATAGGGTTGCAATTGTCAAAAGATGACTACCTTGTTAATTTAAATAATGGGATAAAGGTCACCTAACCATTATTTAAATGTATCGTTGGATCTAGGTTTTGATTATTAATTGTCTTTGAGACATAAGAGGGTATTAATAATTAAAATGTCTTTTTATAAATACTAATATTAAACTTTGTTTATATTGTAGTAATGGCCGCAAATAATAACAACGCTACCTCCCCGACCGTTCATAACGTGTCACTGAGAACTATCCTGGAAAAGGATCGTCTAAACCACAATAATTTCATGGATTGGTTAAGAAAGGAAATCATATGTGTTTGACGATCCTATTCCCGATGAACCCAACACTGATGATGTTGATGCCTACGAAGATTGGGTTAAGCACACTCAAGATTCTGTTCAAGTTTCTTGCCGCGTGTTAGGAATCATGTTTCCCGAGCTTTAAAAGGATTTTGAACATCACGGGGCATACGACATGATTACCCAGCTGAAGGAAATGTTCCTTCAACAAGCGAGGGTAGAGCGCTTCGAAACAGTTCGAGCGCTTCATGCATGTCGAATGGAAGAAACCCAATCTGTGTCATCTTATGTGATGAAGATGAAAAGCCACATTGATCGCTTTGAAAGACTGAATTGTCCCATCTCAAAAGAGTTGGCCATGGATTTGATCCTCAATGGTCTAAACAAGAAGTTTGAGACTTTTATCATGAATTATAACATGAATGGATGGGACAAGGGCATTGGGGAACTTCATACAATGCTCAAAACACCCGAGCCAGGGATGGGTAAAAGGGTTTTACCGGTTCTCACAATCAATGAGGGTGGCAATAAGAAAAGGCATCACCCCAAACCCAAGGCAAATGTTGCCAACGACAAGGGATACATCAAATGAAACGGTAAGGGAAAGACTAAACCGGGACCACCAAAACCGAGGATTAAAAAGCCAAAGGTTACAGAGAACGATCCATGCTTTGAGTGTGGTGAGATAGGATATTGGAAGAGAAATTGTTAAATCTATCTCAAAGAGTTGAGAAACAAGAGGGATGTTGGGCAGACCTCAGGTGATCCATATTGAACTTAATGTTATTTCTTCAAAGACATTGGTATTAGATACCGGATGTGGAACTCATATTTGCAATTTGTTGCAGGGGTTCAAAAGAAATAAGCATTTTAAGAAGGGGGATACTAGTCTCTACATGGGCAACAGAGGAAAGGTTGATGTTGAAGTCCAAGGAGACTATATCTTGAAGCTTCCAAGTGGTTTGGAAGTCATTTTGAAGAATGTTTTGTATGCTCCTAGTTGACTAGGAATATAATTTATGTATCCCTTCTGAAACAATATGGTTATGTATTAAAGTTTGTAAACGATGGTATTTGTGTTTTTATGGATGATATATTTTACTTTAAGGCTATGCCTTTTAATGGTATTTATGAATTGGTTCATGATGACCCATCCTTTAATAACTTGTTATACCAGTCAAGTACCAAGAAACTTAAAATGGGTTTAAGTGAATTATATCTTTGGCATTGTCGTCTTGGTCACATAAACAAGAATCGTATTCAAACACTTCAAAAGAATGGTCTTTTGGAAGCAAATGAAGAGGGTTCATTTGATAAGTGTGATTCTTGTTTACAAGGAAAGATGACCAAGGAACCCTTTAATGGTACTAACCAAAGGGCAAAAGGTTTATTAGGAACCATACATTCGGATGTATGTGGCCCTTTTAAAGCAATGACAAGGAATGGTTAAAGATACTTCATTATCTTCATCGACGATTATAGTCATTATGGTTAAGTGTACTTGTTAAGACACAAAGATGAAGCTTTTGAAATGTTCAAAATCTTCAAGAATGAAGTAGAGAATCAACTCAACAAAACAATCAAAGTTCTTCGTTCGGATAGAGGAGGTGAATACCTTAGTGATGCTTTTCAAGATCATCTTAGGAGTTGTGGGATTGTCTCACAAATTGCCCCACCCAAAACACCACAGCCTAATGGTGTGTCTGAGAGGAGAAACTGAACCCTATTGGATATGGTTCTATCTATGATGGCTAGAAGCATATTACCTCTATCATTTTGTGGTTTTGCATTGCTCTATGCGGCCCGTATTCTGAATATGGCCCCAACCAAGAAAGTGGATAAGACATCTTTTGAAATATGGCATGGAAGGGTTCCATCATTATCATATTTAAAGGTATGGGGTTGTGAAGCTTATGTTAAGAAGAACACCTCAAACAAGTTGGAAAACCGATCCACTAAGTGTAACTATGTAGGATATCCCAAAGACTCAGTGGGATATTACTTCTACAATCCAACAGAGCAAAAGGTATTTATTGCTCGAAAGGCTGAGTTCTTGGAAACTAAATTCATTATGGAAGGAACTACCGATAGAACAGTGGAACTTGATGAGGATCGAGAACCACAAGCCGATACATGTTTGGTTGATACTAGCAATCAACAAGAGGTTGTTGATAATGATCAAGTGGTTGATCAATACACAGAAAACGTTCACAGATCTGGTAGAATTAGCTATCCACCTGAAAGATATGTATTTTTCATGAATTGATGCTATGTAGTTGACTTGGATGAACCAACTACATACCATGATGCAATGTTCAATTCGGATTAGTGGGTTGAAGCCATGGACGTAGAGATGCAATCCATGTATGACAACCAAGTGTGGGAATTGGTTGTGCTACCGCTTAACTCCAAACTGGTTGGATGTAAGTGGGTTTTGAAGAAGAAAACTGATATGCATGGAAACTTGGATACTTATAAAGCAAGACTTGTAGCAAAAGGTTTCATTCAGACTCAAGGGGTTGATTATGATGAGACCTTCTCGCCTGTGGCAATGCTAAAGTCAATTAGGATATTATTTGCCATAGCTGCATATTATGACTATAAGATTTGGCAAATGAATGTCAAAACTGCTTTCCTTAATGGACATCTCAAAGAGAATATCTATATGGTTTCGCCCGAAGGTTTTGTCAATCCACATTATCCTAATAAAGTGTGCAAGTTAAAGAAATCAATCTATGGATTGAAACAAGTATCGAGAAGTTGGAATCAATGTTTTGATGAAGAGATCAAAAAATTTGGATTCATCAAGAATGATTATGAAGCTTCTGTGTATAAGAAAGCTAGTGGGAGCATCATCACATTCTTGGTGTTGTATGTTGATGATATATTACTGTTTGGAAATGACATTCCAACCATGGAAGGTGTTAAAACCTGGCTTGAAAGTTGTTTTTCCATCAAAGATCTTGGTGAAGCTGCCTATATTTTGGGAATAAAGATATATAGGGATAGATCATGGCGGTTGATAGGTTTAAACCAAAGTGCATACATTTATAAAATCTTGAAAAGGTTCAAGATGGAGAACTCTTTGAATGGTTTGGTACCTATTCAAAGAGGGACAATATTGAGTGCATCTCAATGTCCAAGC
Organism: Flaveria sonorensis; assembly: GCA_025506505.1. Lineage (NCBI taxonomy): Eukaryota > Viridiplantae > Streptophyta > Magnoliopsida > Asterales > Asteraceae > Flaveria > Flaveria sonorensis. Next base: position 36,604,929 of record CM046435.1, on the reverse strand, counting down.
TCAAAGGATGAGCAAGAAAGGATGAAGGACATCCCATATGCATCTACTATAGGATCCATCATGTATGCAATGATATGCACTAGACTAGACGTGTCATGCGCTTTGAGCATGACATGCAGATATCAGCAGAATCCAGGAAATAGATATTGGATGGCTGTTAAGAGTATATTGAAATACCTTAGGAGGACTAAGGATATGTTTCTAATATATGGATCTGGTGAAGAGGAACTCGTTGTAAAGGGTTACACGGATGCGAGTTTCCAAACTGATCGAGATGATTCTCGATCTCAATCGGGGTATGTCTTCATTATGAATGGAGGGGCAGTGTCGTGGAAGAGTTCAAAGCAGGATGTGGTGGCATTGTCCACTATAGAATCAGAATTCATCGCCGCTTCATTGGCATTACAGGAAGCTACATGGTTAAATAAATTCATTACCGATCGAGGGGTAGTCTCTATGTCATTGTACGTTGGTGACTTAATAACAATTATCTATGATAAACAGATAATAACTTAACTAAAAATGTGATTATTAAGTTGTGCTTATGTGCTTACGCGATTTAAATATTATTTGTGAATTTTACCTTGTAACTTGGCAACGTGTTATATCTATTTCGTGTGTTTGGTGACTAATGGAAGTTATGCATGATTATTATTAATGATTAATAATATTGGTGTTTAGTAGTAAAAACTATTTAAAAAGTGTTTAAAAGATTAGTTTTTATAAGAGTTTAAACGATAAGGGTTAAAATGTAATTATTCTAAACATAATATTACCTAAAACAAAACCATAATTTCCCCTCCCCACCCTTCGGCCGTGACAAGTATCCGCGCACACACACATTGCGACTTTTGAACCAAGAACAAGCATTCATCATCGATTTTGGTTAGTTTCAAGGATTACAACATGTTAACAACATCAATTCTTAGCCACTGCGCGATTAAAGGTTAGATTTTTATGAGTTTTTAATGGTTTTTGAATGGTGGCCGAACCCTAGTTCGAACCTTACATAAAATGTTGAATTTTTGATTGTTTGTTGATGGTATGATGTTAGTTAGATAGTATTTATGATAGTTTACGTGTATTATACAAGAAATTCATGATTTTGATGCGTGGATCATACCTTACTAATAATAGTAACTTTATTGCATGAACATAATGATTTTATGATGAATTTATGATGTTATGATGCTATTGATGTTGTATAAATGTTGGAATTATGATGACTATGCTAGAAATCCAAGAATTGATCATGTAGTTCATACCTTGCTAAAAGTAGAAACTTTTGGATATGAGATTGGTGAATTATGATGATTTGATGATGTTGAACATGTTTAAATGATAGTTATGAGCTTGAATAGGTATTGTGTTGATGAATTCATGATTGAATTGAGTGTTAGATTGATTTTGGGATGTTACTTTCCCAAAAGGGAAACTTTATTTGTGTAGAATCTTGGATATGGTGAATTGGACACGTTTATGGTATTAGAATCATGTTAGAATGCTCATTGATGATGTCTAATGTGTTGGTTTGTGATGTTTGGGTCTTATCGTTAGTTGGTGCAACTATGGGTACATGTGAGCTTTATTGGAAAATGTGCAAGTGTATATGCTATGGGCTATGATGAATTGTCATTATTGATTTCATAAGACTAGTGTCTAGAATATATGTGTTACATGTGGAATACTGATGATGGGTATCATACACACGTGCGAATCTGAGGCCCCTACTTTGTAGGATTTGCAGGGTTAGGGTGTGCTGCCGTGAGTGGCTTCACATGGCACGTTATGAGTGACAAAACCCAATATGTGATGAAAGGGAATCTAATTTAGAATTTGTGTTGTATGATGGTTTGGATTAGGTGCGTTGTAGGATAACCTGGATTAGCATGAAAAGCATGATAAGTCTTACGTGTTGCAATGTGGATTATCAGAACAACTTGTATAGTATTCTGGAACAGCATGTTTAATTATTAGTTGTTATATTTGATCAAACAAGGACTTAATTTAATATGTCACCAATGGGTCAAAAGGGTCAACTAGGTCAAATGAGTCTTGTTTTTCTAAAAAATTTGGTCAATGTGTTTATTGAGCACTTAGGGTTGTTAATGATTCTGTGCACATGTACTCATGTACTTGCGTGTTCTAGGTAACCTCTGAAGGTTGTCTTTCCTCTCTCTCTCAAGTTAGCTTTAATATCATTCGTGTGCACACCAGGTGAGTTCATGCCCCACTTTATTTACACTCTCTTTTAGGGAGATAGCATACTCGTTCTATAATGCTTTATTGATTTTGAGTTGTGTATAGTGTAATATAGCGCGATATACTATGAAAGTCCTCACACTTTTGGATCATTAGTATTGGAACTAGTGGGAAATCTTTGGTAGTACTACTAGGTTTGACAAGCCCCACCTGTGCGACTTGAGGTCAAACGAGTGCAATATTGTCCTAACACATGGTGTCACGACCTAGTAAGTCGTGATGGGAGGCAATCAAACGAAACGCTGTCAGCTTCGCTCGCGAAATCACTATGATTATTACTTGTGAATTTAGACTAGCTATCTAATTCAATGCACTCTTATGTTTTATAACTGTTACTGTTATGTTTTACGCAAACTCTTGAGCTCACCAACCATTATGTTGACTCTTTTAGTATGCTATTCTCAGGTCGTGCTTAATGAATAGCCTAGGAGCACTAACGGGTCAGCATTTGTGGGTCAGCATTGTTGGGAATATTTGTTGGTTTTGCTATTGGAATTATTGTGTATTTTGTTTTGAACAACGGTTGGTGCGTGTTTGCGCATTTTACATTACATTACATTACTTTGGTTTGTCTTGTTTACTGAACGCTTCCGCACTGTTTTAAAGTTTTAAACTCTGATTTTGCTTGAATGTTTCATAGAGTCGTTCTGAGTAACTAATGACTGAAATCCTGGTTTGTCACACGCCTCACGATAAAACCCTGCACGTGGATTTTGAGGGTGTGACAGATTGGTATTAGAGCCATTAGTTATAGGGAACTAGGTTGCATACACATTAGACTATAACCGCATAGTTTGTTAGTTACTAGTCACTTATTTCCTTACTGTATACTCATTGGCATACGCATGACGTACTTCGCAGCATAGCGTCATCATCCAGAGATTTAGGCAAGAGACCTGCACGGTCTGAGTCAGCTCCTCCTTCTCCTGTACCTGATAGGGGATCAGACTGGCCTCGACATCCTTACCCCTCTGAAGAGATGGATTGGGATCAGCCATTCACATTAGCCGAGCGTGATCCTCCGCGGAATTGGAACTTCTATCCTACCTATATACACCGCATGGTTTATAGGGAGCGTGTACCATGAAAAGCATGATAAGTCTAACTTAGAATCAGCCATTGTGAATGACAAAACCCAATGTGTGATCAGCCATTCACATGGCACGTTGTGAGTGACAAAACCCAATGTGTGATGTAAGGTAATCTAACTTAGAATCTGTGTTGTGTGATGGTTTGGATTACGTGCATTGTATGATAACCTGGATTAGCATGAAAAGCATGATAAGTCTTACGTGTTGCAATGTGGATTATCAGAACAACTTGTATAGTATTATGGAACAGCATGTTTAATTATTAGTTGTTATATTTGATCAAACAAGGAATTAATTTAATATGTCACCAATGGGTCAAACGAGTCAACAAGGTCAAATGAGTCTTGTTTTTCTAAAACCTTTGGTCAATATGTTTATTGAGCACTTAGGGTTGTTAATGATTCTGTGTACACGTACTCATGTACTTGCGTGTTCTAGGTAACCTCTGAAGGTTGTCTTTCCTCTCTCTCTCAAGTTAGCTTTAAGATCATTCGTGTGCACACCAGGTGAGTTCATGCCCTACTTTATTTACACTCTCTTTTGGGGGAGATAGAATACTCGTTCTGAAACGCTTTATTGAAAGTCCTCACACTTTTGGATCGTTAATATTGGAAATAGCGGGAAATCTTGGGTAGTACTACTGGGTTTGACAAGCCCCAGTTGTACGAATCGAGGTCAAACGGGTGCACTATTGTCCTAACGCATGGTGTCACGACCTAGTAAGTCATGACGGGAGGCAATCAATGAAACGCTGTCAGCTTCGATCGTGAAATCACTACGATTAATACTTGTGAATTTAGACAAACTATCTCAACGCACTCTTATGTTTTATAACAGTTACTGTTATGTTTTACGCAAACTATTGAACACACCAACCATTGTGTTGACTTTTAGGATGCTATTCTCAAGTCGTGGTTAATGAAAAGCCTAGGAGCACTCACGGGTCAGCATTTGTGTGACAGCATTATTGGGAACATTTGTTGGTTTTGCTATTGGAATTATTGTGTATTTGGTTTTGAACAAGGGTTGGCGCGTGTTTGCGCGTTTTACATTACATTACATTACATTGGTTTGTCTTGTTTACCGCTTCCGCACTATTTTAAAGTTTTAAACTCTGATTTTTCTTGAATGTTTCATATAGAGTTGTTCTGAGTAACTAATGACTGAGATCTTGGTTTGTCACACTCCTCACTATAAAACCCCGCATGTGGATTTTGAGGGTGTGACAGTCTCTACCATTCAAGATCCCCTAGAGATCTTTTGTGATAATGAGGGTGCGATTGCTCAAATCAAGGAACCCCGTGCACATCAAAAGACAAGGAACATTGAGCGGAGATTCAACTACATAAGGGGTGAAGTTGAAAAAAGAAAGATATGTATTCGCAAAGTTCACGCCGATCAAAATATTACGGATCGACTCACGAAGCTCCTTGAAAGGAAAAAGCATGAGAGTCATACTTGTGCCTTAGGACTTCGATATTCTAGTGATTGGATTTAATCTATTAAGTATTTAAATATCGGAACCATTGTTATTTTGACTCATATATATATATGATTATGATACTATGAGTTATGTTCCATTTTAGCATGTTTAGATCCATGAATATGTTTATTATTCTAAATGTCCGTAGTCGGTCATATTTGTGGGAACAAATATGAAGGTGAGACTATTATGAACTTGGATTGGTGATATTCATAAGGTATGAATATAGAGCAAGAAGTTGCTACCAAGGTTCATAGATATTTGTGGGATACAAATATTGAACTGACTCGCTCTCAAAATTTACTGCATGGAATTATGTAATTGATCATAAGTAAATTTGAGTAAAGGCGAATATCGTGGTATCCTCCGACCTGAGATACATATTGGGTTTCAATATTCACCAAATATTATACATTGATCTGGTTCTTCGCTGTTATGAAATAATGGAGTACATAAGGCTAGTTTCAGGTGTGATACAAGGTGATTATGAGAAACGTATGTAGTCAAGTTGGGATTTGTTCCTCTTATTCGTTGAGAGTATGATGTCTAAGGCCTAATTAAGTTAAATCAACAGAGAATTGTAGTTCTGTGTCTCGGGATTTAACATGACGTATGTAACAAAAAGATAAATGACAGATTCACCTAAATCATTTCAAGTAGGGACTTGAGGAAGATGATGTTATTGAATGGCACTTCGTCATGCGCATTAGGAGTAGTAAACCGTTGTTAGGCGGTATTTACTGCTTGCATCTATTATCTATGTATCTTGTGCAAGTGGGAGATTATTGGGAATGGTCTGCCCAAGAGACATATTGAATTGATGTGGCTAGTACGTTATGATCCAAGTCGGGTCATACCCAATAACAAGCTAGACAAACACCTACAATATTTATTTTATGATATGATCATGTAAATAAATATTGACACTTGAAGTATTTAGAAATTGAGTTTCTAAATATTTGCACTGGTGTTGTGAATAAATTATATGGATAATTTATTCAAGAGAGAGAGTATTTTGTATTGTTATTCAAATGGTTGAACAATAATACAAGTCCTTTTGTCCATATTTCTTTGTTACTCATCCGCATTTATTAATGCGGATGTGTTTTTGAGGAAATACGGATGAATTTTCCTCATCCGCATTTACAAATGCGGATGTGCATTTGTGGAAATGCTGAAGGAATTTCTTCATTCGCATTTACTAATGCGGATGAGCATTTAAGGAAATGCAGATGAAACTGATCATCCGCATTTACTGCTGATGGAACTACTCATCTACATTTACAAATGCGGATGTACATTTGGGAAATACGGATGAAGTTTCTTCTTCCGCATTTACAAATGCGGTTAGAGGTTGTTCATCCGCATTTACTAATGCGGATGGGTTAAAGGGATGGGTCCCGCCCAATTTTCTCTCACATTGAAATTCAGTTTAACAGGACGTGTAATATATGATAGCAATCAAGCACTCTCTCTAACAACTTACAACACACATAAAGGTGCAGATCGGTATTCCTATACTTTTTCTCTCGATCGGTCGATGAAAACCAAGAACAGAACTCGGTTCAAGTGTAGAAAATCCTAGCAACCTAGTGTTTTATTGGAAGCTTGGGGTATACAAGCTTGAGGTTTCTTGCTTTGGAAGTTGCTGATCAAAGATCTTTTTCCTCTATCCCATTCGAGTGGTAGATTTCTAAACACCCTATGGTTGTTTGTAAGCAAGATTTTAAATATAACGATCCATTACAGGTTTTTACAGATATTTAAATTGGTTTATATATATATTAACTGTAACATGTTTTTCATTCATATTCCGCTGCGTTTTTCGTTTTATAAGGATAAAATGACTCTGATAAACTTGTGAAAACCCCAACAAAAACTTCAGTCTCATGGTCTTCCTTTATCTTCCACACCATCTTTGGAAGATTAGACTTGGCCTTCAAAACTTCAAAAGTTTTATGACTTCAAAAGTTTTGGAGATTGAAACTTCAAAAGCTTTTCCAACCTTCGAAAGCTTTTGCATCCACTGTAGAAGACTTCAGTGCTATGGAAGCATTCCGTTCTTCCGAGGCCAAACATGCTTCCACCGATCTTCTTTTGGTTCACTTTGGAGCTTTCGAAGGAAAGTGATTTTCCATTTGAAGCTATTTTCTTCTTCTTCTTAGAAGTTTTCTTCTTGTTCATGTGGATGGTACTCTTAGAATTATAAATGCAATCCTTAGCATAATGAGTTCTACCTTTCACATGCACCAAGTATCAAAGTCATCATTAGTGATCATTGGAGACGTATGTTTGTTCAACAATAGTCTCATAATTGGAGAAGACACACTTGCAAGATCAATATGGAACTTGGCAAAGAAACAATGAACAAAAGATAAGAACCCTCAAGCAAACAAAGATTGATTTCCAAGGATGATGTATATTGTTCTCAAGTGTTTTACAATTGTTACAAGGCTTAGTCTTAAGACTTGTTACATGAGATACTTTATACTATATCACATAGCTGGCCATACTTTTATGGCCAGCTGGACACTTACTCAAAGGATTATCCCAAACCTTTTGAATTTTATGCTAATGTTGACATTGCAGGATTATCTAAAGAGTCTCTGGAAATTTTGAACAAGATGGAGATGAAGACGAATGCGTCAAAGCCTGAACAAGGAATTCTTGCAGGTAAATTCAAATCAGCAATTGCTAAAGCATTAAAGGAACAAGAAATATACAAAGAGAAGCCGATGTTCAAGATAAAGGAAGAACTAGAAGATTATTTTGAAGACTGAAGACAATGTAATCTTAGGGGGAGTATTGTTAGACTTCTTGAAAGATTAACATTTTGTCTTTATGTCGTTTTTTGTCATAGTATAGGGACTTATTTGTAAATATATGTTCCTTTGTTTCTTGATAGTATAAATAGGATATTTTATGTATGTGTAGGGTAGAATAGAGAATCTAGACATCTAGATAAGAGAGATCTAAGAAACAGTTAGAGTCAGTTGAACGAACTGTAACCCTTAGACATTGTATCCTGTGCATTTGCTATCAATGAAATCTATCAATTTTTTGATGTAATTGCATATGTTTGATTACTTTGTGTTTAAATTCATCATTGTGTTACGATATCATCACATATTCGATCCTTTTGAATTGATCAATTGGTATCAGAGGCTTCAGTTCAGTGATCAGAGCTTATCGACATTTTGAGCTCTTTGAATCACTTGAAATCTGTGATTGATTGCAATTTGATCAATTAATTGTTGTTTTCAGTTGTGTTTCATCCATAGAAACATGATTTGAATCATAATTTTGTGTTAATTCGTTCAAATCTGAGAAATTGATCGAATTAGTGTTCAAACTTTGTTCTTCATATTGGACTTAAATTCAATCAGAATAGTGATTTGTTGTTGTTGTTTGATCAAATTGAGGATTAAGGATTGTTAATCGACCTAATTACTACCTAATTGGAAGTTTTTAGATCAATTAATCAAGTTTTGAAGATTTTCATAAGATCTGAGTTCGTTGAAGTTGATGAATTAGGCGCATTATGGTTGAAAACTGCTGAAAATTGTCCAAGTATCTAGGCGAATCACCACTATTTGGGCGTTTTAGTACTGTTCAGAGTTTTCAGTTCAAGTGTTTGACCACTGTTGAGATGTTTTGACGCTGATTGGACACTTGGTGACTTTGCAGAAATGAAGTAATTATAGGCGCATTTAAATTGTTTAGGCGCATTTGAACTGTTTGGACCCCAGGCATTTAACAACTGTTTGGGCGCATTTCAACTATTCAGGCGCATTTCAGTTTGGCGTTTTTCAAAATTCTACTAAGGCATTCCCTTTGGTGTTTCTACTTCAAAGTCAGGTGTTTGAGAACTGTGTAGGCATATCACTATTATGTAGGCGCTTGTCAACTATTCAGGAGCTTCAGCTTTTAGACTTATCAGTTTACACTTAGAAATTATTTTAGAAACTAAAATCCAAAAATATTTTCATTTCATAGTTTTTAATTCAAAACTTAAAAACAACAAAAACAAGTCTTTTTCTTAAATTCAAAAATACAAAATGGTTAAGTCGGAAGATTCTGAGAACAGGATTCCAAAGCTAAAGACCAGAGCTGATTTCAAGAACTGGTCTTTAAGACTGAAGCATCATCTAAATTCTATTGACACTGACTTGTTGAAGTCTGTTACGCCCAAAATTTTGTCACATAAAATAAAAGAAAAGAAAGTATCTTGAACAAAATTAAAAGAAGCCAAAGATGAGGGGTGTTTTGTGTAAAAGTACACAAAAGTCAAAAAGTGCACTTTATATGGGCATGGCCGGCCATATCACCCCTGCTGCTGCTGTGTTCGACTTAAACAAAAGAAGAAGAAGAAATCAAAGTTCTCTCTGTTCTAGAGAGAGAAAGAGGCTGTTTTTGATCTTAGTAAGTATTTCTATGCATAATTGGCTCGGTTTTGTTGGGATTTCAACCTTAAAACCGATTTATATGTGTTTATGTGTTTTGTTGTTTGTTTTTGCTTGTTTTAGGCGTTTGAACTCGTGTGCAAGTAGGTTCGGTGGAGTATTACTTGTTTGCTGCACTAGGTGAGTTCTAGACCCTGGTTTCTAAGTGTTTTAAACTATTTTGGGGCTAAAAATGCATGATTAAAATGTTTTAGAACTGGTTTATGTTTGCCCGTATGTATATGTATGTTTACTCTTATGTTTATGCTTGGTTATGTGTTGTGGTTGCTTAGAATGTTAAGTTTATGCTTAGAACAGGTGCAAATGCAGATCTGGGTTAGTTTCAATTCTGGAAAAATGAATAACAGGTGGTCATGCGCCCAAACAGGGCCCATGCGCCTGATATTTTGACTTAGAAACGCCTAAGTACAGGCCATGCGGGCAAACAAGGCCCATGCTCCTCGGAATTTGACTTAGAAAAACTTAAGTGAGGGTCATACGCCCCAATAGTGCCCATGCGCCCAAGATTTTGCCTGAAAATGCTAAGTATAGACTCATGCGCCCAAACAGTACCTCGTGCGCCTAACCCTTTTGTTTATGCGCCTAAGTGTTGGACATGCGCCTGAACAGTTCATGCACCCAGAAGTGAGTTGAAATGCCTAAGATTCATGCGCTCGTATAGTGTCCATGCGCCTAAACACTTAGAAAATTTTCTGGAATTTTGGGAAATCAGGATTTTAGGGTTTGACCCTAGTTTGACTTGATGTTTATCATTGTTAATTTTATGCATGTTTTTGGGCTGTTATTGTGTTCCTATTTATTATATTATTATGTGACTTTATATGGTGTGATTTATCCGTATACGTAAAGTATTATCATTAAAGAAAGTGAAAACATTAATGATAATGAGAAGTGGAACATAAAGAACGGAAGAAAGTCTTGCAAACAAATTCACTCGAGGTTCACAACCACTAGGTTGTTAACTCAACTGTGTACGATTTAGCTAACCCGTTGGATGCACACAGGGTCAATCTTTAAGATTTAGGGGACCCTTGTTGCTGAGTCAGCTTCGTGCACCAGTTTGGGGTCTATTTGTAGACCTCGGCCCAGTACCAGTTTTGTGCGCATTATCGAGGGCATAGCACATTGGTCCGGATTAAGTGAAAGATTAAAATAAGGGTTCAAATGAACGATGATGGAAATGGTAATGAAGATAATGGATGTTATCATAACTGTACGTATGATGTGTGATCGCGTACGAAAGAAAAGTATATTATTTTAAAAGGGTATTTTCATATACAAATCTTTCAAGGTATTTTAACATTTTAAAACTAGAGCTCACTCAGCAACACTGACTTTTATGCATTTTCAGTTGGCAGGTAAATTACTGAGGATGGCACTCGGGGAGGCTACTCGTCGGGGCTAGACTGGCATCCGTTCACGCATACTAATATTGTTGTTTCGTAATGCAATTAATATGATCTTTTGTAACTATTAACAATTAACAATGTATTGCTTAGCAACAATATTTATTAATGAAGTGAATGGCTTTTCATATTAATTCTGCTGCACTAGTTTATGAACTAAGAAATGTTTTATATATATATATATTGTGCAATGATTAACCAACTGTGAGGTCTCCGGGAACGGGGCCTTATAAGTTGGTATCAGAGCCAAACTTTAAGAGACATAGGTAAATATTTTCAAAACCTAAACTTAAACTGAGAATGGGACGAATGGAGGGATGCCAGCCCGAGTAGCTACGTGCCATCAGGTATTTCTTTTCTTAATGTTAACCTGTATTATGTGCATGTGCTATTTGATTTATGTGCCTTTAGTAGGTTTGAATACTAATGTAGTTAGGATAGGAAATGCTTGGGGGATGAAGAGTAAAGTAAGTGGCTAATCACAACTGGCCACTGTAATTAGGGACTTACTATACTTAACATAAACTGAGCTATTACCTTGAATAACCGTGTTGGTGTTTGAATCTTATAGTGATTAGTGGATGCCCGGAGGTAGATCATCTAAGGCTTCTCGAGGTGGAACCCGGGGTGGTCGTGCTGGTAGGCCACGGGCCGTGAAGAACAAGATGAGGACTGCAGAGACGGCTCCTGGTGAGCCTGGGCCTCATCACCCGGAGGGCGGTGATAAGAGTGCAAATCTGAGGGCCTTAGTGAAAGTGGCAGTGGTGGAGGAGGTTCACCAAGTCATGCAGACGATCCTACCGTCTGTAGTGACTAAAGTCATTCGGGCTGTTAGAGAAGATGAAAGGAAAGATAAGGAGGAGGAAAGGAGGATGACTGCTGGTAGGAGGGGTGACCTGAGGAATCATAATGATGAGGAGGAGATGAATGCTGGAAGGGGAGCCTCTAGTGATGAAGAAGAGGTGGTGGTGCGGGAAACCGCGAGGGGATGCAGCTACAGGGCATTCCAACAATGTAAACCCCCTACTTTTGATGGTAATAGCAATGCTGCAGCTGCCCACCGCTGGATAAGGGAGATGGAGGTAGTATTGAATATCAGTGAGTGTCGGGAGGACCAGAAAGTGAAGTTCGCCACAAACTCGTTTGTCGACTCTGCACTATGTTGGTGGGACAATCTTGTCCAAGCCGAGGGTGACAGGGCCATCTAGAGAATGAGATGGGGAGAGCTGAAGAAGTTAGTGATTGAGGAATACTGTCCTCACAGAGAACTCAACAAGATCGAAGGGAGTTCTTACAGCTGGAAGTGGGAACTATGACCCACCAGCAATACACCACCAAGTTTAACGAAATGGCAAGGTTGGTGCCGGATCAGGTTATGCCGGTATCTAGGAAGATCAGTCGGTACGTCCAGGGACTACCGGCCGACATCCGCAGACACTTGATCGCTGCCCAACCGAGCACTTTTAGGTCGGCAGTGGATTTGGTGGGAATGTTGTATGATGAAAGGGAATTAGCAGTGGTTGAGGTGAAGAAGGCGGATGGAGGTGATAAGAACTGGAGAGGTAAGTGGTTTAGGCGTGGCGGTTACACCCCAAACAATAAGAGGAAGAGGATGGATGACCGGCGGGTGGTGTCATCAGACCTAGGGTTATGGAAGTGCGACCGATGTGATAGGGAACACATTGGTGATTGTATGAGGGGAGTGGCTGTGTGCTTCAAGTGTGGGAAGCCCGGTCATATAGCAAAAGATTGTGGAGTGTCGGAATGCTTCAACTGTGGCGGGACTGGCCACAGGAGCTATGAGTGCAAGAAGCCGAGAGCTGAGAGCTCTGGGGCCAAGAAGGGGACTAAAGAAGGAGGACAGAGGGCGAGTACTAGAGCCTTCACGATGACTCGAGAAGAGGCCCGGGTAGACCAAGACGTCGTGTCAGGTATGTTTCAGTAAATCAAACTTGTGCCTCTGTATTATTTGATTCTGGTGCTAGTAGGAGTTTTATTTCTACTGCTTTCTGTGCTAAGTTGCCTGTTAATAGTAGGAATATTGACAAACCATTTGATGTAGAAACTGCTATTGGTAAGTCAACTAGAATTTCTAAGATGATTGAAGATTGAGACATAGAACTAGAAGGCCATAGGTTCTTTGCTAAACTGTTTGTGATGTCCCTAGGCGGATTTGATGTAGTACTAGGATGGTGCAGGACCGTTAAAAGGGACTTTGCACTTAGTTAACACACTTAGGAGGATCTTTAGGATCACTTAAAAATTCAAATGGGGAACTTTGAACTTTAAACAGATGATACAATGGACAACACAAGTAAAGTAAGAGCAAGAACACAAGAAATAATTTTCAAGGAAGTAGTATATTGCTTCTTAGGTTCTATTACAGGTGTTTGCACTGATATTTGAAATACAAAAACCTTTGACTCTTTATACTAAACCTACAACCGTCAATATGAAAAAAGACAGTTGGATGTGACTAATCTAGACAACAAGATCAACCTAAAGTCAAAAGGCAGATTGCCTTTTGACTAGTGACTATGACAGGCCATAGCTCACTGACTTTCCTATTACAAAAATCCAAAAAAGAAACAAATACATAAACTTGTAGACAAAGACCTTATCTACTTTATCATAAAGTATGGAAGTTTCACCAACTTATGATAGTTGGTGAACCACCAGAGCATGCAGCGGACAGGGGGTTGCTTTATGATAAAGTTGACAGAAAAAGTGTCTTTTCCCTCTCTTCTAAAGTAATCAGTCTTAACTTTATTCAGCTTCGGAAGACTTTGTCTTGAGAGCTTCGGAAGACTTCATCTTTAACCTTCGGAAGAGTTGAGTCTTTGGCTTTGAAAGACTTGACACTTAGTGTAAAGTTTCCTCAGTAGTTTCTTCTGAACATTGGCTTCGGAAGATTTTACACTTAGCATTTTACTTGAGTGTGTAAAACTTCTAAAGCTAGTTCTTCTTTGTTCCTTAGAGCATGTTGGAAGACTTGGTTGTTTTGGTATCCTTTGGTTGCATCAGCCTCATAACCTCAGAGGTTCCTACAAACTCCCCCTAGGCTGATGCTACCAAAATAGAGAGGTCTTCAGACTGGGATAGTCCAAATGAGAATCTTCAAAATTCCTTTCTTCCTTAGCAGATCAGGATTCTTTAGACCCATGAAGTACCTTCTCATGTCATAGAGATCATGCAGAGAGAGTTCAAGCATGTCACTAGTGAAGGAGACATGTTGTTCTCCCTGATCTCTAGTGACATACCATCTACTATGATAGGAGTTGGTTGAGAGACTTCTTCATGCACTTCCTCAGGATGTTCTGACTCATCCTGAGTTTGGGAGGTGCATGCCTTTCTTCTTTTCTTCTTCTTAGAAGATCTTCTTTTGGCCATCCTCTTTTTTCTCCCAGATGATTTTAACTGAGAGGGTTGGTCTTTAGTACCAGGTTCTTCAGTGGATTCCCTCTTAGTTGGGATCTCCTCTCACCCGGGTTCAGAAGGAGTGGGAGGAGAACCCTGCTGTGGATCAGAAGATGAAGTTGGCTGTTGCGTAGCTTCAGGTGCAGGTTGTGTTGTCTCTGTAGGTTCAACCTTTACCTCAACTTCAGGTTGAGCTTGTTCTGATGGTGAGTGGAGATCCGCAAGCTCTCCCCTTTAAATCTTCTACTTGATCACCCTTATGTGCTCATCCATTGTGGACAGAGACATGGGACCAAGCCTCCTTTCGGAGAACCCATACAGCTTCAAGAAGCTCATCATCTTCTGCCTATCTGCAGACATTTTCTGACTTTTCTTGATGATGGTCTTGACTTGGCAGCTTCTTCCCTTTCCCTTTCCCTTTTTCTAGCAGCTTGCCTATTTCTTTTGGCTTGCTCTTCCAGCTGCTTGTTGTATTCAAATAGTATGTAATCATATGGCAAGGGAAGAAGTGCATGTGCATGGTAGAGGCCTGTGGCTCTTAGGTAGTTGATCATCTTTGTCTTTTCTTCTTCATTAACTACATGAGGTTGATCAGCAGCCACAACCTCTGACTCAGGGCTTTCTTGAACTGGGGAGAGGACATGAATATTCTTGTATATTCTTTTTCTTCTCATTTCCTCTTTATGCTTGAGGGTCAAGGCTGCATCCTCAGCTTCCTTCCTCTCCTTTGACAACTTAGTGTCAGCTAGTTCATTTAACTCCTCTAAGGGGAGAGAGATGAGTTCATCTATGTTGTAGTTCCTGGTCCCCAGATAATTTAAGTCTGGCTGCCCTTAACTCATCTTCTTGAGTGTTTGGAACATGGGCAGTCAGAATTGTAGCTTGCATGAATTCTGGGGAACCAATTGAACTCTCTCCCCTCAGCTTCCTCTTCCTCTCTCTTTTCTCTTCTTCAATCTCCTCAGCAGTTAGTTTTCTTTTGCCTTTGTCAAGTACTGATCTTAATGACTTAGACTAAGGAGAGCTTTGGCCTTCATTACTGGATTCAGCAGTCAAGCTCTGGCCAGAGAGAGGTTGTGATGCACCATCACCAGCTAGTGCCACACTGAGGGTATGGGGTGCTGGAGGAGATGTTGTCTTAAGGTTCACAGTCTCAGCCTCTGGGCCTTCAGTCAAGGCTTTCCCTTTGAAGCTAATCTTAGGGTCCACCTCAATATCCAGTTGACCAAAGGCTTCAACTGCTAGCCTTTGTCTATATAGTTCTAATCTCTTTTTGAATTCTTCCAGCACCCAATCTTGAATTCTACTGGCTAGTCTGGCAGCTTGTGTATTATTGCTTGGGTTGACAAGTGCCCGATCTACCAGATTTATACCCTCATAGAAACTCAGGTTTGAAATGTTTAAAATTTCTAGTTGACCCTGAGCTCTAGAGAGTATAAGAGATTTCCTTTCACTGTCATACCCCCAACCCCAGATTGGGTTCTCAGAAGGGGCAGACATTGCTCTTGGTATTCCCTCCTCAAACAGTTGTTATATTAACAAACGTAGATCACTGTCTAGAGGAGGTTGCTGGGTATGGACAACTGCAAGAGAGGATGGTGAGTCATCTATGTCCATACTCTGAGAGGAACTCCCAGGTTCTGTGATTGTTAGGATTTTCTCCCCCTTTTTGGTAGCATCACCCTCTTGCATAGGTGAGCTGGGAGATTGATCCATGACATCCACAGGTTCTTGTGGACCTAGATGAGTTGGTCTCATTGGTCTCTTAGCTAGCTTACCCTTGAGATCGGCGATCTCAAGTTGCTGGTCATTGACCCTTTTCTACAAGATAGTCACCTAAGATTCCAGGTGAGCTATCTTGGACACAAAGTAGGTGCACATGTTTGAAAGTTTGTGCACCTTTTGTTGCAGACTCCCCTCATCTTCAGATGAAGAATCATAGGGGGATGAGAGGATTGGACCTGAGTCTTCTCCCTCATCACCAGTATAGGTTTCTTGGCTGCTGGATTTCCCCTACTCTATTTCAAGAGACTAGGTTGCTGTGGTTGAGGTCTTAGTGATGTAATCACTGCCAATAGTGAAAGCCTCTGCCATATGGATCTCCTGGACAATCTGAAGAGATCCACCTCAGTTTGTGGTGTCTGATGTGGGCTAGAAGTGGGTGAGGCAGGAGTACTCATCTCACCTTGAGTGTGGGTGGAGAGGAGAGATTCATGGTACTCACTGAAACCCAAATCTTCATCATAGTAAAAGTCAAGGTTGGGCATTGGTTGATTAAGATCAAGAGGCTGGGGATGGTAGCTTTCCCTTGAAGGTTGATCACCAGAGTGTTGAGACTCAGAGTGATGGCTTAAGGCTATTTGAGGAGGTGTGAGCTCATCAAGCTGAGCATGAGGAACCTCCGCACTGATTGTGTCAAGAATGGGAGTGGTTTGCTCCTCAGGGGAAGTGGGAGCTCTAGTGTCCACTTCCTCCTGTGTGGGTTGTGATATGGGGGCCTGCATATGCTCAATAGCAGGTGCAGGGGTTCGTTTGGATTTTTTTTGGTAAGTAAGGGTAATGGTAGGCCTTGATTGTGGTTGAGATGTAGAGGGTGTTGGTTCATCACTAGCTGGTGCTGCTAGGATGTCACCTTGAACAACGAGCTCAAACATTTTTGGGACAAGGGCTTTTCTACCCCTGAGAACCCAACAGTTGGCTTTTTCAATATTTTGAAAATGTCGGGTCTCATATGTGCAAGTTTAAGAACATTATCTGTTCCCCTCAACTGTGGTCCCATTTCATAGTTGAGAATGTGTTGAACATACCGGGGGAACATGTAATATTCTAGGGAGTCCAAATTTGCAAGTAAATTTGTTAAAACAAACTGAGAATACCTGAATTTCACCCCTTGAACCATCCCATGGATAATGAAGGAGAGGTCTTTTGGAATCTGGTCCCATCCTCCATGTTTGTTAGACAAGCTGTGGATAACAACATGGAGGAGGTACTTCCACTGGTATTAGACTTTCCCATTCCTGAAGGTCTTGATTGTGAAGTCACCTTCATATCCTATCCGTTCAAAGGAATGGTTGATAGCAGCTTTTGGGAAGGACATTTCACCTTCTTCATCATCCAGCTGAAGATGGGTGTTGATGATGGCTGGAGTGACGAATAGACAGTGCCTTCTCCCCGTCCAAAGTGACCTCTTGACAGGTCCGCCAGAACTCAAGCAACTGATCCTCATAGAGGGGAGGATCAATTGTAAGGGAGGTGAGATAATGAGACGAAGAAATATACCTACAAACATCTGAGAAGCTTGGATCCTTCTCAGAGTTTAACAGAGCAACCTGGTTTTGTTGCCTGTGTAGATGCATGGTGAAATCTGGGTCATTTCGACGATCAAGATTTGCCATTTGCAGAAGCTTTGCAGAGAAGGAAGGTAGAAGAAGATGAATTTGGGGGTAATTTTAGGTTAAGGAATAATGAGAGTAGAGAGATGAAGATAGGACCGTTTGTGGAGATATACTCAGGATTTGAAACAAAGTTAAAGCAAAAGATAAACTTTGAAATCCGCAAGTGGGTCCTACTTCAGAAAAAGGCGCCAAAAAGGTAGTTTTCTTGGAAGTTGCAAAACTTCCGAAGGTTATTTTAGCTTCGGAAGCTTTTCAAAAAAAGCTTCCGAAGGCAATTTTGCTTCGGAAGATATTTCAAAGAGTTTTGAAAGTTTTGGCTTCGGAAGAGATAATCAAGTCTTTCGAGACTTAATTGCTTTCGAAAGAAATTTATTCTAAAATATATTTTGGAGCTTATATTCAACTTAAGCTTTGGAAGATACTTCATGAATTTCTTCCGAAGATAATTGGCAGATAAGTTGTAAATTTCTTCTGAGGGCAATTTTATTTCTTCCGAAGGTAAATTTTCATAACTCTAAAAAATATCATTTTAAAAATTTGTTTTCCTCCAAAGAGAACTAGGCTTATGAAGTGATGTAATAGACAACCTAGGACACACAATTTTAGGTAGTAAGATTGATGAAGTTATTTAGAAAAACCTATTCAAGGTTAATCATCCCAATGGCTGATACAAGATACTTAAATCTCTGCTCATCAAAAGCTTTTGTGAACAGATCATCATATTGTTCATTTGTGTTAACCTTGATTAGTTTTATCAAGCCCTTTTCAAAATTATCCCTAATCAGATGATACCTGATATTGATGTGTTTGGTCCTTGAGTGCTGCACAGGATTCTCTGTAATAGAGATCGCACTGTTGTTGTCTATGTGGATGGGAGTCTCTTTGAAATTGAATCCATAGTCTAGCATCTGATTTTGAATCAAAAGCACTTGAGCACAGCAGCTGGCAGCAGCAATGTATTCAGCTTCAACAGTTGATGTAGACACACAGGATTGCTTCTTGCATTGCCAAGAGACTATCCTTCCACCAAGGAACTGACACCCCCCAGATGTGGATGTTGCAGTCATGTTGCAGCCACCATAGTCACTATCAATATAATCATACAGATTAAAGTCTGAATTCTTTGGATACCAAAGGCCTAGATTTGGAGCACCTTTGGGATATCTAAGAATCCTTTTGACAGTGATTAGGTGTGACATCTTGGGGTTTGCTTGATATCTTGCACATATGCATGTGGCAAACATGATATCAAGCCTGCTAGCAGTAAGATACATAAGTGACCCAATCATAGCCCTGTAGAGATGTTCATCAACACACTCCCCCTCAAGGTCAGGACCAAGGGAATGGTTTCTGGCTATGGGTGCCTTAGCAACTTTACAATCAGTCATCTTGAACCTTGTATGTATGTCCTGTACATACTTTGACTGACTGATAAAGATGCCATCTTCAACCTGCTTCACTTGAATTCCTAGAAAGAAATTGAGTTCCCCCATGGCACTCATTTCAAATCTATTCTTCATCAGCATCTCAAAGTCTTTGCAAAGCTTTGGATTAGTTGAACCAAAAATGATGTCATCTACATATATCTGAACTAGCAATGTGTCATTCCCTATATCTTTGATGAAGAGAGTTCCATCAATAGTACCTCTTTTGTATACATGATTGCAGAGGTATGTTGATAGTGTCCAATACCACTTTCTTGGAGCTTGATGTAGTCCATAAAGGGCTTTATCAAGCTTGCAGACATAATCAAGATGATCTGGGTGTGCAAAGCCAGGTGGTTGTTTAATATAAACTTCTTCATCAATCACCCCATAAAGAAAGTCACACTTCATATCGAGCTGGTAGACCTTGAAATTCTTGGATGCAGCATAAGCCAGGAATATCCTTATAGCTTCAATTCTTGCTACAGGAGCAAAGACATCAGTATAATCAATTCCTTCTTCTTGTGTGTATCCTTGGACAACCAGTCTAGCCTTGTTTTCGATGATGATCCCTCTATCATCCTTCTTGTTCCTAAATACTCACTTGGTACCTATGACAATCTTCCCTTAAGGAAGAGGGCACAAGTTCCACAACTTCTGTCTTTTGATTTGAAGCAACTCTTCTTGCATTGCTTCAATCCAGCTTCCATCCTTTAGAGCCTCATCAACTTTCTTAGGCTCAATTTGGGCTAAAAAACAAGAATGTAGACAAACATGGGTATCATGAGTTTGTCCTTTTGTTCTCACCCATGAGTCAACATTTCTAATCATATTTGTGGTGGGATGTGACTTGTGGATCCTGAGTTGAGGAATCACAGCAAGTTGGTTAGACAGATCAAGATTAGAGAAATGATCTAGCAAAGAAGAGTCTCCCACTACATCAGCACACTTATCAAGAGAAACTTGATCCAGTGAGTGTGTGACATCATTGATGTTGTCTTCAATGGAGTGGTTATCAACATCAAGAAATTCTTGATCACTGTCACCACCACCCATTCCTCCTGTATTGGAGGTTCCTTCACCTGAATTCTGAGCCTCTGAATTGGAATTTGAGGGTAATTCAGTTGAATCAGTAGTATTTGTCATGCTTGTGCTGATTGGAGCCTCAATGACAGGGTTAGTCACCATTGGAGCTGAAGTAGTCTTCTTGTTTAGTCTTCTCAGCTCAAATATTGGGTCAGGATCCTCTGTTGACCTGTTATCCATAGATCCTGAAACATTCTCACAAGATTTGTTAAAACAGTTGGTAACTAAATCAAGATCAAATAGCCAATCCAGACCAGAACCTTTCACACAGGGTGTGTGTTCATTGAAAGTCACATTGGCTGACTACTCAATGATTCTAGTTCTGAGATTGTATACTCTATAAGCCTTGGCTTGAGAAGAGTATCCAACAAAATGTCCATCATCTGATTTCTCAGCAAACTTAGCTATTTGATCTTTGGTATTCAAGATGGTGCAAGGACATCCAAATGTTCTGAGAAAACCAATAAATGGTCTCCTTTTGTGCCACAGTTCATAAGGAGTCCTACCATGTATCTTAACTACTAAAACTCTGTTCTGCACATAGCAGGCTGTGTTGACAGCCTCTGACCAGAAGGTGATGGGCAGCTTAGAGTCAGACAACATAGTTCTTGCAGCTTCAATAAGTGTCCTGTTTCTCCTCTCGGCAACACCATTTTGCTGATAGTCCTAGGAGCACTATATTGTCTTGAAATACCCTTTTCATCACAAAATGTATCAAGGATTTGGTTTTTAAATTTAGTTCCCTGATCACATCTTATGATTTTGACCTTGTGATCAGATTGATTCTCAAATTCAGAATGAAATTCTTCAAGATTTTAGAGGTTTCATCCTTAATTCTAAGGAAAAACACCCAAGTGAATCTTATGAAATCATCTATGATCACTAAACAGTATGAGGTTTTTCCAAGACTCATTACACTGGTGGGGCCAAACAGATCCATATGTAACAAGTGTAGGGGAGTAGTGATAGAGTTTATTTTCTTTGGCTTGTGAGACACTTTGTGTTGCTTCCCTTTCAGGCATGCAACACAGTGGTCATCACTTATAAACTCTTTCTTTGGTATTCTAGTTACCAAATCATTCTTAATCAGTTTATTCATGTTTTTAAAGTTTACATGGCACATTCTCTTATGCCAAAGAAAAGACTCATCACTATTTGCTTTTGATAGAAAGCAAGAAACCTCTCCAGATGGAGATGCTTCCTGCAAGTCCATCTTGTACATGTTTCCTCTCTTGGGGGCTCTAAGCAAAATATGCTCAGGAGAATTGTCAACCCCAGGCTTGAGAACAATGCACTCATACTCAGTAAAGAGCATGTGATGTTTTTGGTCACAAAATTTGGACACACTCAGAAGATTGTATCCAAGCTCTTTGACAAAGTTTACCTTCTTAATGCTGAGCTTACCATTTGTAACCATGCCACTGCCAGTAATGTACCCTCCTACATCTCCCCTAAAAGCAACTGGTCCTCCATCAATCCTTTCAAAGTTTTGAAGCAAGGACTCATTGCCAGTCATGTGCCTGGAGCAGCCACTATCAACAATCCAAATATTTTTGTTGGTCTTTAGCTGTCCCTGCACAAAAATAGATGATTTAGTTACATTTGGATACCCATGCCTCATTGGTCTTGGGCTTATTAGAATGAGTTAAAGGCAATGAAACAGTAATAGATCCTATGCTCAGGCTTTGGGGATCATTTGTTGTTTCTGATGATGAACTTTTAGCCACAAGGTCTTCCTTCATCTTCCACACCACTTTTGAAAGATTAGGCTTGACCTTCAATGCTTCGGAAGCTTTTGTGGCATCAGAAGCTTTGGATACTGATCCTTCAGAAGATCTTTCTTTCACTGTAGCAGGCCTCAGTACTTGGGAAGCATTCCTTTCTTTCGAGACCAATTTTCCTTTCGAAGACAATGGTTCATTTGCCTTTTTCTTCATTTTGGAGCTTTCGAAGGAAACAAATTTTCCTTCCGAAGCTGTTTGTTTCTTCTTCCTCTCATAAGTTTTCTTCTTGATCATGTGGATGGTAACCTTTGGATTGTATTGACAATCCTTAGCCAGATGTGAGGTACTACCACACATAACACAATCAATATCTTTTCTTCTTAGAGCCTTCTTTTCCAAAGAAGACTGAGTTAGAACACTTTCTTTTTCCTCTTTCACCTTTTCAGATGATGCAGTAGGCTTCTTAGGGTGAAGCTTGCTTTTAGAAATGGATGGTTCAGGCTGTGTAGCAGTGACACATAGCTGATCAATCTTCTTGTTGTTGCTGGAGTGAGTTGAACCTGAAGTAGAACTCTTGGTACTAGAATTCTTGGTAGGATCTTCAGCTTTTATCACCTTGAACCCTGCAGAGACAAATACTTGTTTCTGTTTGGGATCAAAGGTGCTATTGACCTCTTGAGCTTTTCTTGATCTTCTCTTTTCTCTTCTGATCAAATTCTTCCTTTTGGTTTTGCTCAAACCAGCTTCTTTTTCCTCTTTAGGAGCATGGTGAACCTTTTTGGATTTACTCTCTTCACTTACCTTAGAGTCATCCCTCACCTTCTCTTCTTCATCCTTTTCATCACTGGGGTTTATGGATGGAAGCTCATCTTGACCAGTTCCATACCTTGGAGATCTAACTGATAGTAGAGAGTGTGCAGGAGCAATCTCACTAGATCCCAGTCCCTGTTTGTTCTGATAACACACTTTTGTATGTAGAGATGAGGATATCATGTTCTTAAAGGTTTCCTCTTCAAGAACACATTTTATGCTCTGGCATTGCTGATCACAAGCTCAGCCTGGCATTCAGTTAACTTGGTAATGAGATCCTTAATTTGAGTCCTGTAATTTGTTTGCTCATGTTTAAGAGTTGAAATTGTTTTTTCTAGATCTTCTATCTTAAGTTTATAGTCATTTTCAGCTCTTTTAAAATCAGCTTTTAAAATATTAAAGGACTCAATGTCATATCTCATTTCCAAGTTGTAGGACATGTATTTGTTTACTTTAGCAATACAATCAAGAGAGCAAAGATGTTCAAGTACCTTGGCTTCATCGTGGTCAGCCATGAGTGCTTGGTTTGGAGATGCATCTTCAGTTTGAAAGCTCCAGTCAAAGCCTCCTTCTTCAACAGCAACTGCATCTTGCTGTCTTGGCTTCTCATTCTGGTGCCCTCCTTCAGTGTAGTTTGGCCTGGATGAGGCTTGGCCACCATTTCATTTGGGTGCCTTGCATTCTCTAGAAAAGTGTACCATCTGGTTACAGTTGTAACACTTGACTTTGCTCTTGTCCAGCCCAAACTTGCCACTGGCAGCATTGCTAGGAAACCTTCTCCCAGTCCTCTTGTAGAATTTCTGGGCTCTGTGAGTGAGAAGAGCCATCTGCTGGACTATCTCCATATATTCCAGATCATCTGGATGGATACGGTCCAGGTCTTCAAGAGTAAAGAGAAAGTTTCCTGAACTTTCATCAGTGGAAACAAAGGCTTGAGAGGAGCTTATCTCTTAGAAGGGACTTCCTTGGATGCAGCTCTCTCTTGGTGTCTCCGGGAAGGTGATGAAAGGACCCTTTTGTGAAGTCTCAGGGTAGCAGATGAGATGATGTTGTGGTTCTCTGCTATCCCTTTCAACCACATGAAGGGCTGAACTCTGGTGAGTGTTGGAGTTACCAGATAAATTTTGCATGTTAATCTCCATCTGGTATCCACTGAGTATCCCATACAGCTCAGTGAGAGTGAGGGTCTTGAGGTTTTCAATCCCCTTAATGACCACACAATAGTGTGTCCATTGTCTTGGAAGAGAGGACATGAACTTCCATACAATATCCCTATTCTCAATGCTCACCCCAACATCAGCCAGAGTATCCACAATCTCAACATACCTGAAGTATTGTTGAGTCATGATTTCACCTGTTTTGAAGGTGAAGTTTTCAAACTGTTTCTTCAGGAGATCTTTCTTGTTCTCCTTGGCTTTATTTGAACCCTCATACATAAGCTTTAGTGCATCCCATAGTTGTTTGGCGGTCTTGCACTTCTTGAAACCTCTATAGATGGAGTTTGGAAGTGTAGTTTGGAGGGCAGTCATGGCTTTCTAGTAGCGATATGAATAACTATTGAGCTCTAATTAATCTAAAGCATCTAATCACTTCTTTGTTATGAGTCATCATTGACCTGAAGTGACAAGATATCCTTTGTTTTAAGTAATTACGGACCTGGATATTCTCACTTGATGCAAAAAGATGCCAATGTGCACAATCTCAACATGAGATCTGGTTAAAAGTATATGTCAGGTTAACAAGTTAAGAAAGGTGATTTCTTGCAAATCTTTATGAGAGTTGAACTCTCTAAGTCTAAGTGTGACTTACATAATGTCATATATAATCATACCTTAATCAATACAAGAATTGAAAAAGTAAGTGTACATAGTATCTTGCCAAGAGCACTCATTTTCTTTCATTAGATCTCGTGTCTCCTTTGCTGCAGAAATGCTGACCTAGAACACACTTGATTAGGATTTAATCACTGTCTACAACTATCCATCATTTTTTTTTCTTTTAATGTGCTGATCTAAACTGATATGATCTCACTGCAGGCATGTGATTCAATTGTATATAGTATATTTTTTATTCTGCTTTAGT
This sequence comes from Flaveria sonorensis, assembly GCA_025506505.1. Taxonomy (NCBI): domain Eukaryota; kingdom Viridiplantae; phylum Streptophyta; class Magnoliopsida; order Asterales; family Asteraceae; genus Flaveria; species Flaveria sonorensis. Next base: position 36,580,286 of record CM046435.1, on the reverse strand, counting down.
TTTGATTTTTGCATAATTTTCTGTGTGCAGACATGTTAATAATGATTAGTTGCTCTTCTTGCAATGAAAAAGAAACTTCTAAGTTTGTAAAACTTAAAGTTTAGGGGGAGTAAAAATGAAAAAGAGAAAATAATTGATTTTCAAATTGTAAAAAAGAAATAAAAAAATAAAGTGTTTTGTATGAAAGGATAAAGCTACAATTTCAAGTATATGTGTGTATGATATGATGTAAAAATAAACCTGAAAAAGAATTCAAATTCTATGGAAAAGCTTCTTGCAAACAAAATAAGATTATTTGTTTTTGTATAAATTAAATACAGACTAAAATGACGGGAAATTGATTTTGAAAATTTAAATTGAAATGTCAAAAAATGATAAAATTGAGGGTCATTAATGAAAATTTTGAATAATAGTCACACAATTTTAAAGTGTTGAAATTTGAGTGTGAACAATTCTAATATGTTTAATTAGTGTTCAGATGGATGATGTGAAAATTACAAGTGTTAAGACTTATGGAAGTATCCTCATGCGCCTGAACAGTACTCTTAAGGCCAATTCAGGAGTATGGTGATTTTTCATAAATTTGCACAATTGTTGGGCGTTTCAGACAAGCTCATGCGCCTAGAAAGTTGTCATGTGTCTGAAATTTGGATCAAGTGTTTGGCGTATTATCTATGATCATGCGCCTAAACAGTTCCAGACTTCCAAGGGTTAGACATTTGAAGTGAAAAACTACCAAGTGTTGGGCGTTTGATCTAGTCTCATGCGCCTGAACAGTGCCCAAGCGCCTAAACAGTGCTTATGCGCCTGTACAGTGCCCATGCGTATAAACCTCATGCGCACAAACAGTGCTCATGCGCCTAAATACTTAGTGTAAAATTCATTCTCATGCGTATAAACAGTACTCATGCGCGTAAAATTTTTAACTTGTATAAATACAACACTTGTGATTTCAGTTCTTCATTCACTCACAAACACTCTGAACATAGAACCCGACACTCTCAAACCTTCAATTAACCATTTCATCATCATCGATTGTTTCAGGTTAAATCTTGTATTCGACTGATAGTTTCATTGATTCTAATTGTAAGTTCATGTTTAGCAACATCTAAGTTCAAGTTTAAAGTTCAAATTTGAATAGACATTTCACCTCTGTTCAGGTGTTTTGAACCCTAGATGAACTGAAAATTTGAAATTTGTGACTAAAACATGAATTGATGATAAAAGTTGAACATTGAATGACTGTTAAAGTCTGATTTCGGACAATTTTTAATAATCAAATCCGAATGTCATCAAAAATTATTCTTGATGATTGAGTGTTCATACGGATGTTCATAAGAACAGAATATGAATAGGCAGTTGTTCAATTTTTCATCAAAAAATGTCAAATTAATCATTAAAATTGTTCATAATCTGATTGTCATAAAATTTTAGTGAATTTGATATGTTTGAAATCATTTAAACTTCAACTTGAATGTATTTTGTCGTTGACAATATACATCAACACATAGAAAAATTTTCAAAGTGAAAGTTAGGTTAAAAGATTTAAAACATGATAATTCATTTAAAATTCAATAAATTTACAAGTTACTTGGTGCAAAAGTTCTTGTTATGTAACAAATTGAGTTAAATCAAAATTGTAACCAATATACACTTATTCAAGTAGTAAGTTGTATAAACACTAACAAAATTTTTGAGTGTTATGGTCATATTTGATATTTCACAATTTCATTTTAAGTTTGCAAATTCAACTGACTAATTCTCTTTATGTTTTATATTTTCAGATGGTTGAACTCAAATTTGAACAGAAACACAATGTAGCTGCATTTCTTGATGAAGATGTTCGTGAAGCTACTGGATATGAAGGGTTGATAAGATTCTTATTAAGGACTAAGTATGTGTATGCCATGTGTTACCAACCTATGATCTATGCTAGATTAATCAAGAGATTTTGGCACACTGCTGAAATTGAATGAGATGAAGCTGGTAGAAAGGTTGTAAGAGGATTCATTACAAATGAAAGAATGATCGAAGTATCTGAACAATCCATTAGAGGATCTCTAAGGACGGGAGATAATGATCCACAAGATTTGGTAGAATTTATTTTTAACGAGTGTAGAGAAATTTTTATTGCCATGGGTCATCAGGATAATTCTTAAAGAAGCAATTCTTCCGAGCCAGAGTATACAATCACTGGAAACTTCTTTGTTATATCTTCCAACAATGTATGTCAAAAAGAAGTGCTGGATGGAACTCATTTCCAGTTGATATTGCTTCTCCTATCGTAGCCATTGCAACAAATAGAAGATTTAACATGCTAGATGGATTCTTAATGGATTTGTATTTAACTTGGAAAAAGGGATCAGAAACAAATACTTGACGTACCTGAGATTTCTGCAAATGATTATTAATGAAGCTAATCCAGATTTCCATGTTTATGGGGTTGGTGGTGAAAGACTGATTCTTGAGCACATGAATGAAACCTCATACAAAAGACTTGCAATGATTACTGGTGTTCAAAATGTACCAATGTTTGAGTATATGAGGGTTGTAGCTAGAGATTTGGTAGATATAAATGAAGAACACTTTCATTTGATTGAGGATGAACCAGTAGATCCAAATGATCTAATTGAAGAAGATCCTCAAGATCTATCTAATGATGATGATGAAGATAATGATGAAAATGATGATGAAGATGTTGATGATGAAAGTTCTAGTTCAACTAATGATGATAGAGATGATGACAATGATGATGGAAATGAAGGAAATGTCATAGAAGAAGTATATGAAGAGGTTGTTCCTGAAGTTGAACAAGTTAAAGGTGTGAATGAAGAAATTCAAGATATTGATGAGATTTTAGAAATGATTGAAGAAAATGTTGAAATTGATGTATAACAAGAAGTTTATGATGATGTTCAAAATTTTGAAATCTTTGAGTCTGTTCTCCCAGATGAAATTGCAAGGTTAAGTCAACATGACACAGTTTTGACTGAGGAAGTAAATACTTAGCAGATAATTGATTCATTGAAAGAAGAAAACTGCAATCATCTTAAGCAAATTGAGAAGCCGAAGGAAGAAAATAAAAAATTGAAAGAGGAATTTTGAAGAAAGATTTAATTATTGCTGATCTTGAAAAAGATAAAGAAGCAAATTTACAAAACTTTGAAGTGATGCTCAAAGATTATGATCTTATGGAAGAAAAATTTAAGAAGTGAAGAGAAAGTCATGATAAATTATAAGAAGAGTTTGAAAAAACTGAAAGAAAGTGCCATGTCACAATCTCCTGAAGTGGTTATTGAATCTGAAATTAACCCAATTGATGTTGAAAAGATACCTGAAGTTGATAAAGGAAAAAGAAAGATTGATGATACTGATTTATCAGTTCTAGCTGAATCTTCATCCATACCGATGTCAAAAATACAAAAGATTGCATCTGAATCTGTTATTCAAGAAAGTGAAGAAACTGAAGCCTAAGAGACAATTGGAGCTCTTGATGATTTAGAAACAGAGTTTGCAGATGCATGGTATGATGAGGTATTAGAAGATGAAGATATCGTTGAAGCATGTTATTCTTCATTTGAAACTATATCTAAAGATATACCTGTGGATGTTGATGAGAGATATAATTACTTGATAAAGAGAAAGTATATCAGGGTATTCTTGGATGGACTCACAGTGCCTTAGATAAATGAAGAATATGAGAAGTTTGTGACAGCTGAGTCAATTGCTCCTGTGTATCTAGATGAGATTATTGTTGAACATGGTGAATGGAATCCTCTACATGAAAGTATTAACATTGAGGAACTTTCAACATCAGAGCTACATCATCCTGACCCTGATAACATGAACACAATTGAGCTCAGATTATGGCTGCATTCGAGAAACTATCATAGGAAGAAGCTGAACAAATTACAAGCCGAATCATTGAGGAGTTTGGTGAAAGTTTCCAAGAGACTGAAAAACAAAACAACAGAATGATCGTGCTTGATATGGACAATCCACAATATTTGGAGATCACTAAAAGAACAAGAATTTTAAAACCACAAGAGATCAAGTCAATGGCGTTGAAAAGGAATGAACACGAAAGCAGGAAAGAATTGATGAAAATGTTTCCTGAAGAAAAGCAAGCTTATGAAGTAGATGTTGAACAAATGAAATTATGGAACAAAGCAAGAACTACAGGTGATATTGTAAGGAATGTTCTACAGAAAGGACAATCAATCTCTAAACTGCTAAAGGCAATGATTGTTCCTGATAATACCAAGAATGTTAAGATCGTGGCATGGAAGTATGATGATGTATTTGATGCATTTTTGATTGAGCGCGTAAATGCTATTTGCGATGTGTATCACTTTTACACTAGTATTATTGCTCTTCCAGTGCAAGATCTAAAAGAGTTAAACAAGTTGAAGTTGATCAATCCATCAAAGGAAAATAGAGGTGAAAATTTTGTTAAATTGTTGGATCGAGGTATGTCAAGGATGGAATCATTTCTCAAAACGAGATGTGATCAAGAAGATAAGGAATACTTTAAGTCGTTAAAAAGTAAGAAAAAAAGTGGTGAAAAAGGTGAAGAAGAAGAATTTGGATGATTGGGATCTTGATATGATCAAGAAGATATAGTGACCAATACTTTGAGAAGATTAGTAATCCTAGCCTGAAGGTAATCGATGGAACACAAACGACAAAACCGATCTTGAGATAGTTTTATAATTCCGACACGTTTGAGTTGAAGTTGGTTCAGAATTTGGATGATTGGGATCTTGATATGATTTCATTGTTTGGAGTTTTTGAATTAAAACTTCTACATCCAAGTTACATCTCATTTTTGTCAATTCAGAAGTTTGATCGGGTATCACCTGAAGTGCAGAGAATGATCATAAATACTTTATGTCGATTATCAAGGTTATGGATACAGCCATGGAAAGAATATCTTTAAGGAAACCATTAGCCTATGCAAAGATTGTAAAGAAGGATATCAAGTCAATTGATTTTATGCGAATATCAAGAAAAGGAGTTTTGGAGATTTACTCAAAGCATTATCCCAAACCTCTTGAATTTTATGCTAATGTTGACATTGTAGGATTACCTAAAGAGACTCTGGAAATTATGATCAAGATGGAGATAAAGACGAACGCGTCAAAGCCTGAACAAGAAATTCTTGTAGGTAAATTCAAATCAGCAATTGCTAAAGCATTAAAGGAACAAGAAATATACAAAGAGAAGCCGATGTTTAAGATAAAAAAAGAACCAGAAGATTATTTTGAAGACTGAAGACAATGTAATCTTAGGGGGTGTATTGTTAGACTTCTTGAAAGATTAAAATTTTGTCTTTATGTTGTTTTTGTCATAGTATAGAGACTTATTTGTAAATATATGTTCCTTTGTTTCTTGATAGGATAAATAGGATTTATGTATGTGCAGGGTAGAATAGAGAATCTAGACATCTAGATAAGAGCGATCTAAGAAACAGTTAGAGTCAATTGAACAAACTGTAACCCTTACACATTGTATCCTGTGCATTTACTATCAATGAAATCTATGAATTTTTTGATGTAATTGCATGTGTTTGATTAATCTGTGTTTGAATTGATCATTGCGTTATGATATCATCACAGATTCGATCCTTTTGAATCGATCACTAATCTAGACAACAAGATCAATGTAAAGTCAAAAGATAGATTGCCTTTTAACATGTGACTAAGACATGCCATAGCACACATCCTATTGTATTACAAAAAGGTTGAAACCACAACAATGGAAAGTTACAGATAAAGCACCATACTGAACAATTGAAAATAGTAAAAGATAATCACTAACTTATATAAGTTGGTTAGTCTTCAGAGCTGGCAGTGGAATGTAGGTCTGCTTTTGTTAAAAGTAAGTCAGAGAAGCATGTCTTCTTTGTCTTTGGAAGAAATCAGTCTTCAGGCTTCGAAAGACTTTGTCTCAGGCTTTCAAAGACTTTGTCTCAGGCTTTGGAAGACGTTGTCTTAGGATTCAGAAGACCTCACTTTTGGCTTCGGAAGATTTCTATCTTTGGTTTCGAAAGATTTGAAACTTAGTAAATTTTCTTTGTGCATTGTCAAATCTTCTGAAGTAACTTCCTCATACTTCAGTGCATGCTGAGAGATCTTTGGTTAGCATCAGGCTTTAAGATAAACTCTTGCTATTGTTATGTGCATCTGTATCTTGTACATCCGCATTTGTTTATGGGTATACAAGTCTGGTCCGCATTGTTTGTGTTAGGCATAAGTATTTGTTTTGGTTCTATCACATTGGTTCTTTGCGGGTAGACAAATGCACATTCTTATTTTTCTTTGTTCACCCGTAAAAACTAATGTGGTTAACAATACTTTGCCTGTTTCTTCATCCATATTTCTTCACTTCATCTGCAATGTTCCATACTTGTATATTTTCCAACCAAAACATAATCCATCATTATTTGAATTGGCATGCATAATCCTTTCAGGGTCCAACAATACGCTCCCTAAGGATTATGAAGCCTAAGTACTTCAAGTGTGTTTGGGTGATGGAATATATGAAGATTTTGATGGATTATCAACTGATGCTTGTTGTTGATATGATGTGGATGCTTGGACTGTTATGGAAGTTGAAGGTGATGTAGCTATTGTTGGTGGTGCTTGTGTTATTGTTGGTGTTGTTGTTGATATTGTAGTTGTTGTTGTTGGGATTGGTTAAACTGGTACAATAGAGGTATCTGCTTCAGGATGGAAGATATGATACTAGGATTAGTGGGGTCAATAGTGAAGTTGATCATAACTTGGAATTCTCTGGCCTCCTTTATCTTGCTTCTGTTAAGAACATGGATGGTCATTTCTCTTATTCTTGAAAGACCATCATTTGGCACTTGCTTTAATGACTGATCATCAATTGGCACTTGCTTCAGTCACAAAGGATTGAAGAGCATCAATTGCCATTGTTTGATGTGTACCAGCAACCCTTTTTCTCTTCAGCTCTCCTGTCGGCTTTATGCTCCCCTTAGGGGCTTCCAACTCTTCTTTTGTTTTCTTCTTCATAGGATGTTCAAAGTGGTTTTATAGGTTCTATCTTTCCTCATGCATTTCTCTTTATGAGCTTTGAAGTTATTGGTTCTTTTGAACATCTTCAAAATGTCCTTAAATTGATATTGCCTTGACATTGCAACATGGTTGATCAGCTTTAAATCTACAAGCTCTTTTAGGTCATGAATTTTTAGGGAATTTACATGTTTAGTATATTCTATGATGAATTGAACTTAATCTTTGAGATATTTTTGACCATAAACATGTTAAAATCTGAATCATACATCCAGGCAATTATCTTCACATCAACTATTCCTTCTGGAGCTGAAACACCTTGGAGCATTTCAGAAGTGGTTAATTCACCTTGTACTTGTATCTGGGATGGTTGTTTGAACCACTTTGAATGTTTGCTCAATAGAGGTGCCAGAGAAACATGATCTTCACTGGAAACTTGAAGTTGTTATGATGATTTTCCCAGTCTTGGTATTATTTCTTCTTCAACAGCTTTCATTTTCTCTTTCAAATCATTGATGATTCTTAGCATGAAGGCTCAAAGAGAATTGGTTTTCATTGGACCCAATCTAATCTTGCTAAAACCATGTATGGCAAGAATGTCCTTTATTTCCCTATCTATCATGTTGTAGGGATCAGGAAATGGAGAGTAAACTAGTGGTTGTCTTAGAGGAGGAGGTGCTACAGTGTAAGAGGCTGTAGGTTTAGCTTTGGCTTTCTTTATTTCTACTGTCTTCCACAAATCATACTCAGTCTTAATAGAAGGATCTAGTAATCTTTCCACCTTCTTAATCTCTTAAGACATGGCCTCAGAAGTCATGCTGAATGCATGATGAGCATCATATCCTTGCTGAATGAGAAACATGGCTTTCAGCATCATATCATCAGTCTAGGCCTTCTCTATCATTTCTTAAACTGTTGTCTCTTGTCTTTAGGGGTCTCTTGGAATTCAGGCTCATTTATCATGCCTTCCTAAAGAGTATATCCACTTTCAGTCTCTCCTTTATCAAAGCTTAGCATTTAATGTTCTAAGGCTCCTTGCTCAGTTGCTTGTATATGTTCTTCTAAGAATTGAGCAACAACATCCATACTTAGCTTATCTTCTCTCTTTAACTTCTTAGGCTCAGCAGTATCATCTTCAACCATAGGCCTCTTTCCTTTTGCCTTCTTAGCCAGATACTTTCTTCTTCATGATATGTCTGCTGTCCAGATGAACAAGACTCAATCCCTTGAACTGGCTCTATAGTCTCAGATACTTCTCTTTCTTGTTCTTCTTATGTTTGTGTTCTGAATTCCTTAGACAGTCTTCTAATTGTTACAACATGTTTTGGGTATATCCACTTGCAGTTGTAGCTCTCTCTAAATGAACATTGGTTATTGTGGAAAGAATACAAATTTCTTTATAGGCACTCTAGCTTCTCTGATGATCTCCAAAGTGTCTTCATCAATGTATAAATCACTATAAGAGATTGGAGTTGCATATGGAACCATGGCCAAAGATTCTTCTTTTATAGGTTTTCCTGATGTACTTGCTTCTTCTGTGGTCATCTCTTGTTGTTGTTTAGTCCTTTGTCTATTAAGAGATCTTTCATCTCCTCCTTCATCACCATCATCATGACTATCATCTTCAGAATCCAACATACTATCAAAATTATCTTTGTCTTTGTCGATCTCCTCATCCTTTTCTTTCTTAATGAGCATAGCCTCAAGTAGACTTAGCCTATGAGTCAGATCATCAACTTTCTTTCCAACTCAACTATCTTTTTAATCTAGGCATTGATAAGTCTATCTTCATCATCCATAACATTTTTTTGGATGTTTGCATTCTCAATATGCTTATAAATTTCATATCTCATCTTCTTAATAATGATCTCTAACTCCTTGATATTGTTGTCTTTCAATATCAACTCATCGGTACTATCAGCAATGACATTGACTTTTATTCTCATTATCTTCTCCATTCTATTGATCTTGAGTTAAAGCATAGAAATAACCTCATCCCTGTCAGACTCTCTTGATTATTGAGGAAGTACTTGACCAATTGATTCCTGAGTGGCCTCAGATGGTAAATATTCTGAAATTCGATGTCTTCTTAGTTGCTCTTGAATCACAAGATGTTCCTTCTTATAAAGGGATGATTCAAAACTATAAGCTGAACTAGTAGATTCACTAGTGTTAGCTAATTCAACAGAATCAGCAGGAGATGGGTGAAATGGAGATGGAATTAGAGATACGAAGGGAGATTGAATAGGAGATAGTTCTTTGATTAGAAGAAGCAATATGAAGATCTCCACCTACATCTCCATGTGGTGACATTTCCTCCTTATGTTTAGCAATGACAGCTTCTTGTTCTTTAATCACAGGCATGTCTTGGATGATAGGTTCATCATGAACAGCCTCTTCACCACGTACTTTAGCATGTTCTTGTTCTTGTTCTTGTTCTTGTTCTTGTTGTTCTTGTAGTTCCTTTCCTCCTTTAACATTGCCTTGACCAATTTGTTCAATCATCCAAGGAAATAAAAGATAGAAAGTACCACTGTAGTAACTTCTTGGGTCTTTCTTTTTCATGTATCCACGGCTGTATGGTTGGCTAGATATATAATAGGTCTTTTGCCTATCAAATCAAGAAAGGATTGGTTGTTTAGACATTGTAAGAATCTTAGATTCATAAGGAAAATTGTTGTTATTCCTTCTCCAATGTTGGACATTATGCCATTAAACACATAAGCAGACATATTGAATGATCTATTAGTACATAAGGCACACATAGTAGAGGATGTGGTGAGGGGAATGTCATTCCGGCCAGTCTTCCACTTAGATACATAATGCATGAATTAATGGACCAAAAATCTCCATGTAGGTCCATTTGGCCTTTATCAACTGCCGGAGGTTGGATGATACCAAAGGAAGTGGCTGACTATTCTGAGGAAGATTGAAAGAAGATTGATGTAGTTCAAAAGGCCATGACCGCTCTTCAAACTGCTATACCAAACTCTACGTATAGAGGCTTCAAAAAGTGAAAGACTGCAAATGATTTATGGGATGCACTGAAGCTAATGTATGAAGGGTTTGATGAAGCCAAAGAAAACAAGAAGGATATCATGAAGCAGCAGTTTCAGAACTTCACCTTCAAAATAGGGTAAACTATGACTCAACAATACAGCTGATGTATGAAGGGTCTGATGAAGCCAAAGAAAACAAGAAGGATATCATGAAGCAGTAGTTTGAGAACTTCACCTTCAAAACAGGGTAAACTATGACTCAACAATACTTCTGGAATGTTGAGATCGTAGATACTCTGATGGATGTTTGAGTTAAACCTATGAATAGGGACATTATGAGGAAGTACATGTTCTCTCTTCCCAGACAATGAAGACACTATTGTATGACCATTAAGAGATCTTAAAACCTCTCTACTCTTACTCTCATAGAGCTGTATGGTATCCTGAGAGGTTACCAGATGGAGATGAACATGCCAAATCCATCCAGCAACTCTTCCAACAATCAACAGAGTTTAGCCCTTCATGTGGTTGAAAAGGATAGTAGAGAACCACAACATCATCTCATCTGCTACCCTGACAACTCACAAAAAGGTCCTTTAATCACATTCCCAGAGACACCAAGGGAGAGCTACACTCAGGGAAGCACATTCTAGGAGCCAAACTCATCTCAACCCTTTGTGTCTTCAAATGAAAGTTGTGGCAACTTTCTCATTCCTCTTGAAGAATTGGATTGTATCCATCCAGATGATCTGGGGTATATGGATATAGTCCAGCAACTGCTCTTCTCACTCATAGGGCCAAGAAGTTCTATAAGAGAATTGGAAGAGAGTTTTCTAGTAATGTATCCAATGGAATGATTCGACTGGATAAAAGCAAAGTAAAGTGTTACAACTGTAAGCAAATGGGCCACTTTGCTAGACAGCGTAAGGCACTAAGGACAAATGGTGGCCAAACACAATCCAGGCCAAACTACAATGATACAGCTCCCAGAACTAAGAAGCCATGCCAACCAAAGCAGCAAGCTGGTGTTGTTGTTGATGAAGGAGGCTTTGACTGGAGCTTTCAGGTAGTAGATGTCTCTCCAAATCAAACACTGATGGCCGACCATGATGAAGCCAAGGTATTAGAACATCTTTGTACTCTTGAATGCATTGCTAAAGTAAACATGTATAGGTATTATAACTTAGAAGTGAGATCTGATCTTGAGTCATTGAATATTTTTAAAGCTTATTTCAAAATAGCAGAAAATGACTATAAACATAAAATAGAAGATCTAGAGAAAAAAATTTCTACTCTTAAACATGAACACACAAATTACAGGACTCAGAGGCTGAGCTTGTGATCAGTAATGCCAGGGTAGAAAAATATGTTCTTGAAGAGGAAACCTTTAAGAACATCATATTTTCATCCTTACATGCAAAGATTTGTTATCAGACTAGGCAGGGAGTAGGATCAAGTGAGATAGCTCATCCATACACATTATTACCTGTCAGATCTCCAAGGTGTGAAACTAGTGAAGATGAGCTGCCCCTTATTGACCCTATCCAAGAAGAGGATGAAGATAAAGAGGATATAATGAATGATGAACCAGAAGTGAGTGAGGAGGTTCATCCTAAGAAGGGTCACTATGCTCCTGGAGAAAAAAAGGAACCAAGGATGGCCAAGTCAGCTAGAAAGAATTTGATCAGGGTTGCTAAAAGAAAATCAAAGAAAGTCCAAAAGATCAAGCCCACCTTCAACCCTAAGCAAAAGCAAGTCTTTATCTTTGTTGGGTTTGAGGTGGTGAAGACTGATGACTTAAATAAAGACTCTAGTACCAGGAGTCCTAGTTCAAGTTCAAACCATCCTGGCCAAGAGAAGAAGGTTGAACAAATATGCACCACTACTGCACAGCCTAAACCATCCAACTCAAAGAGCAAGCTTCACCCTCAAAAGCTTGTTGCATCATCTAAGAAGGTGATGGAAAGAGATCAAGCTCATCCTTCTCCTCAAATGAAGACCCTTAAATGTATGCCTGTGGAATGCATCATATATGGTGGTACAATTCATTATGCTAAGGATTGCATCTAAAATCCTAAGAGTACTGTCCATATGAACAAGAAGAAGACTTCTGAAAGGAAGAAGAAAACAGCTTCGGAAGGAAAATCACTTTCCTTCAAAAGCTCTATGGTGAACAAGAAGAAGATAGGTGGAAAACTGTCTTCAGAAGCAAGTTTGGTCTCGGAAGAAAGGAACGCTTTTGAAGCACCAAAGTCGGCTATAGTGGATGCAAAAGCTTTCAAAGGTTCGGTGTCGAAAACTTCCGAAGTCATAAAAACTTCCAAAGACTTGAAGGCCAAGTCTAATCTTGCAATGATGGTGTGGAAGATGAAAGAAGGCCATATGACTGAAGTTTCTTCATCAACAACAGCCAAGGATCCTTAAAGCTTGCATATAGGATCAATAACTATTGAACTATCTTCAGTTCATCTTGATGAGCCCAAGACCAACAAGGCTTAGTTTTCCAAATATAACTAACCATCTTTTTTTCTTGTGCAGGAACAGCTAAAGACCAAGTGAAATGTATGGATCATTGATAGTGGTTGTTCATGACAGATGCAGGCAATGGCTCTTTGCTTCAGAACTTTGAAAAATTGACGGAGGGCCAGTAGCTTTTTGAGGAGAGTCAGATGGTTACATCACTAGAAGGGGAGGAGTCACAAATGGTAAGCTCAGAATAGAGAAGGTAAACTTGGTCAAAGAGCTTGGGTACAATCTCTTGAGTGTATCTAAATTTTATGACAAAAGACATAACATGGTCTTCATTGAGCATGAGTGCATTTTTCTCAAGCCTAAGGTGATCATTCCTCAAGAGCATATCTTTCTTAGAGCCTCCAGGAAAGGGAACATGTACAAGATGGATTTGCAGGAACCTCCCCAACAGGAGAAGTTTCTTGCTTTCTATATAGAGCCAATAGTGATGAGTCTTTCCATTGGTATAAAAGAATATGCCATGTAAACTTTAAGATCATGAAAATATTAATTAAAGATGTTTTGGTAATTAGAATGCCAAGGAAAGAGTTTACAAGTCATGACCATTGTGTTGCATGTCTTAAAGGAAAGCAACACAAAGTGTCACACAAGCCAAAAGAAATGAACTATATCACTACTCCCCTACTCTTATTACGAATGGATCTCTTTTGCCCCACTAGTGTAATGAGTCTAGGAAGAACTTCATATTGTCTTATGATCATAAATAACTTCACAAGATATACTTGGGTCTTTATTCTTCAAAGTAATAATGAGACCCCTAAAATCTTGAGATCCTTCATTTTGAAAATTGAGAATCAATTTGATCACAAGGTCAAGATCATAAGATGTGATCAAGGAACTGAATTCAAGAACCAAATCCTTGATACGCTTAGTAATGAAAAAAGTATTTCAAGACAATATGGTGCTCCTAGAACTCCTCAACAAAGTTGTGCTGCTTAAAGGAGAAATAGGACACTTATTAAGGCTGCAAGAACAATGCCTATTGACTCTAAACTTTCCATCACCTTTTGAGCAGAGGCAGTCAACACTGCCTGCTATGCGCAAAATAGAGTTATTGTAGTCAAAACCCATAGTAAGAGTTCTTATGAAATGTGGCATAAAAGGATACCTTTTATTGGTTTCCTTATGTCATTTGGATGTCCATGCATCATCTTGAATACCAAAGATCATATAGCCATGTTTGCTGAGAAAGCAAATGATGGACATTTCATTGGATACTCACCCTAAGCTAAGGCTAATAGTGTATACAATCTCAGAACTAGAGTAGATGAGGAGTCAGGCAATGTGACCTTCAATGAACACACTCCCAGTATGAAAGGTTATGGTACTGATTGGCTATTTGATCATGATTTAGTTACCAGTTGTTTTAACAAATCTTATGAAGATGCTTCAAGAACCAAAAGTAATACATTTACAATAGATCGTGATCCAAGATTTAAGCTAAGAAGACCAAATGATAGAATTCTTTTAGCTCTAGTGGTAACAAACCCTACAAGTGGAAATCTTGTCAACACAACCATGACAAACTCTTCAGCTGATACATCTGAGGTGCCAACCAATTTCAGCAGTGAGGAACAAAACTCAAATGAATGGATTTCCAATGTAGGAGGAGATGGAGATGGTGAAAGTGATAAAGAATCTCATGATGCTGACAACCACTCCACCAAAGACAACATCAATAATGTCATATCATCTCAGGATCAAGTCACACACGATAAGTGTGCAGAAATGGTGGATGATACTCAGTCATCAAATCTAAATTTCACTAATTCAAATATGTCAAATCAACTTGCTGTTATTTCTCAACTGAGAATCCACAAGTCCCATCCTACGACAAACATCATTAGAGATGTTCAGACTGGGTGAGAATAAGAGGACAAACCCCACGATAAAAATGTTTGTTTGCACTCTTGCTTCTTGTCCCATATTGAGCTAAAGAAAGTTGATGAGGCTTTGAAAGATGGAAGATAGGTTCAAGCAATGTAGGAGGAACTACTTAAATTCAAAAGACAAACCTATGTCCTCTTCCTCCTGGGAAGATGCCAATAGGTACCAATTGGTTTTTAGAAACAATAAAGATGATAGTGGGCTTGACATCAAGAACAAGGCAAGACTGGTAGTCCAAGGGTACACTTAAGAAGAAGGGATTGACTACACAAATTTTTTTGCTCCAGCAGCAAGACTTGACATTTTATGGATATTCATTTCTTTCGCTGCATCCAAGGATTTCAAGGTCTACCAATTTGATGGCAAGTGTGCATTTTTATATGGGGTGATAAATGAAGAAGTGTATGTCAAGTAACCACCTGGCTTAGCAGACCCAGATCATCCTAATTATGCTTGCAAGCTTGACAAAGCTCTTTACCAGCTACATCATGCTCCAAGGAAGTGGTTTGAGACATTGTCATGGTACCTAGTTCAACATAGTTACAAAAGAGGTACTATTAATAGCACACTCATCATCAAGAGAACAGGAAATGACTTGATGTTGGTTCATGTTTATGTTGATGACATCATCCTTGGGTCAACTAATGAAAGACTCTATAAAGAGTTTGAAAAGCTAATGAAGAACACGTTTGAAATGAGTTCCATTGGGGAACTCAATTTCTTTCTAGGAATTCAAGTGAAGCTGGTTGACAATGGCATCTTTATAAACCAGTCAAAGTATGTACAGGACATACTAACCAGATTTCATTTGACTGAGTGTAAGGTTGCTAAGACTTCCATAGCCAGAAACCACTCTCTAAGACCTGATCTTGAGGGGGAGTATGTTGATGAACATCTTTACAGGGCTATGATTGGGTCTCATCTGTATCTTATAGAAAGAAGGCCTGATATCATGTTTGCCACATGCATATATTCAAGATATCAAACCAACCCCAAGATATCACACCTAGTTGTTATCAAAAGAATTCTTAGATACTTCAAAGGAGCTCCCAAACAGGGACTTTTGTATCCAAAAAATTATGACTTCAATCAGTATGCTTATATAGACAGTGACTATGGTGGCTGCAACATGACAGCAAAGTCTACATAAGGGGGATGTTAATTCCTTGGTGGAAGGATAGTCTCAAGGCAATTAAAGAAGCAATCCTGTGTATCTGCATCAACTGTTGAAGCTAAATACATTACTGCTGCAAGATGCTGTGCTCAAGTGCTTTGTATTTAGAATGAGATTATAGATTTTGGATTCAACTTCAAAAACACTCCTAGCCATATAGACAACAACAGTGTTATCTCCATTACAGAGAATCTAGTTCAGCATTCAAAGACAAAGCACATCAACATCATGTATTATTTTATCAGATATAATTTTGAAAAAGGATTGATAAAAAGGTCATACTTAACATAAATGAACAATATGTCGATCTGTTCACTAAAGCATTTGATGAACAAAGATTTAAATATCTTGTATCAGCTATTGGGATGATTAACTTTGAGTGGATTTTCCTAAATTAATTTCAAAATTGTTTTTCAAATATGTGTGTCTTTAAAGTTATCTAATTTATCACTCACATAAGCCCTGTTTATCTTGGATGAAATTTTTTCAAAGTATATATTCCTTAAAATTTCAGAAATTATGGACAGATTTTCTTCCAGAAGACATTAAATTGACTTCGAAAGAACATTATGTCTTCAAAACTAATAACTACTTACTAAGGGAATTGGCCTCGGAAGAAATTCTAATAAATCTTTCGAAGCTTTAAGCTGCTTCTAAGTACGCATATGTTTTGAAGTATAATTTTCTTCCAAAGCAGTTAAATCTCGGAAATTTTATTCTCTTATTGAGTAAAACTCCTCAGGTTTATTATCTTCCGAAACAAATCTATCTCAGATGCAAAATTACTATAAGTACATTTTCTTCTGAAGTAATTCTTCCAAAACTAAGGAATATCTTCCGAAGTCAAGTTTGCTTTGGAAGCTTTCTTTAAAACTTCTGAAGACAAAGTACCTTCGGAAGATTTTCAATATCCAAGATAAACTACCTTTTTGGGCACTTTATTTAGGTTGGACCGACATCCTGATTTCAAAGTTTATCCTTTTGCAATAACTTTGGCGCACAACCAAGCATATAAATAGTCTTTACAATGATTCCCCCTTTTTCTTCTTCCTCTTCATCTGAAATCCTCTAGCCCTAAATCACCTAAAAACCCTTGTTGTTTTTCACATATTTCTCACTAAAGCTTCAGAAAATGGCCAACCCTGAACCCCAAAACCAACCAGCCTTTGTCATGCACCTTCACAGGCAACACAATCAGCTTGCTCTGTTATCGTCTGAGAAAGATCCTGGTTTCTCAGACGTTTGCCGCTTTCTTTCTCAATTATCATACCTCATTGCTCTCACTATATACCCTCCTTTATACAAAGATCAACTACTGCAGTTTTGGAGGACCTACCAAGAGGTTATCTTGGATGGTGAGAAGGCAATATCTTCATCAGTGCAGGGGAAGATGGTGTTCATCACTCTAGCCACCATCAACCAACATCTTAGGTTTAATGATAAAGAAGGTGAGTTATCCTTCCTAAAAGAGGCAGTTAATGGATCATTCTGGCTGATGGGCTATGAAGGGGATTACTTTGTGAGGACCTTCAAAAAGGTTAAGGTCTCTTTTCAATGGAAATACCTCCTTGTTATAATCCATTCTTTATCAAACAAACATGGAGGATGGGACCAAGTTCCAGAGGACCTATCCTATATAGTCCATGGGATGGTCCAAATATCCCTAGCCCTAGCCGTAGAATATTACATGTTCCCTAGATATGTCCAGCACATTCTCAACTGTAAACTGGGCTCATAGTTAAGGGGAACAGGTAATGTTCTTAAATTAGGACAGATGAAGCCCAGCAACTTTAAGATAATGTGGAAAACCACTGTTGGTTTTTCAGGGGTAGAAATAGCCCTAGTCCTAAAAATATTAAAGCTCCCTACTCAAGGTGATAATTTGGCAGCACCAACCAATGTTGAACCCACACCTTCTTCATCTTCAACACCCCTGCAACACCAAATAACCATCACCTACCAGAGAAAATCCAAAAAAATCCCTGTTCAGTCTATTCAGAATGAGCAGGCCCCTATACACTCATCCACATAGGAAGAAGTGGAACTAAGAGCTCCTACTTCCCCTAAAGAGCAAACCACTCCCATCCCTTAAATGATTAGTGTTGAGGTTCCTCATGCTCAGCCTGATGAGCTTATAATCCAAGCTGTAAGCCTTTATTCTAAGTCTCAAAACTCAAATGAACAACCTTCAGGGACAGTTACCATCCCCAGCCGTTGGACCTCAATCAACAAATCCTTGACCTATAATTCTATGATGATAAGGATATGGGATTCAATGAGTATCATGAGTCTCTCTTCTCCTCCTCTGCTCAAGGAGATATGAGTGCTCCTGCTACTCCCATATCTAGCCCACATTATTCAACCATGACTGAGGTGGACTTTTCTAAAGAAGTTCAGGAGGTCCATGTGGAAGAGGCTCTCACTTCGGCAAGTGATTACACTTTTAAGACCTCCACCATAACAACTTAGCTCTTTCGCACTTCTCATGAAGCTGTCATTGAGGAGGGGAAATCCAGAGATAAGGAAATATCTGGTGGTGAAGGAGATGACTTTGGTCATGTACTCTCATCCCCATATGATTAATCTGATGAAGATGAGAGGAGTATGCAACTAAAGGTGAAAATAGTGTCAAAAACCTGCACTTATTTGGTTTCTAAGTTAGGCACCTGGAATCTCAGGTGGCTACCTTACAAAGGCAGGTCTTTAATCAGCAACTTGATATCACTAATCATAAGGGCAAGTTAGCTAAGAAGCCTATCAGGCGTGCTCATCCAAGTCCATAAGAACCTGTGGATGTGGTGGATTTAAGCTCCAAATCACATGTGCAAGTAGGTGATGCTACCATAAAAGGGGATACAATCACCACAGCCATAGAACTTAGGTGCAGTGCCTAGAGTATGGACATTGAGGACTCACCATCCTCACTTGCAATCATCCAGACTCAACCACCTCCTCAGGCCCATATTAATATGGATGCCATTGTTCAAAGTCTATTTAAGAAGGGTGTGATCAAGGGCTATGTCAACTCCACCCTACCTTACTAACAATCCAATTGCAGGATGAAGTTATGAAAATGATAGACGAGCCCTGGTGCTTTCTAGATATCAGAGTCAATAAGAAGTTTTCAACTTCCAAACCATGAGATTCTATGAAAGATTTCCTCTTGTTGATCTGCCACTTGCCAAACCAAGGCAAAACAAGCAAGCTCACAGGCTAGGTGATAGGATTCAGCTAAGTGTGTCTAAGGACTATAACAGAAGAACAAGTTTACATAGACAGAGGCTAGCAGGGAAAACAGTTGATCAACTAGATACTAAGGTAGACCCTAGGATTAGCTTCAAAGGCGAAAACACAGTTGAAGGCCCAGTTGAAGAACCTTTAAGCCTTGAGACTTCAACTCTTGCTGCACCTATTACCTTCATTGAGATACCACCCAGTGAAGGTGTCTCACAGCCTCTCCCTGGCCAGAGCTCAAGTGCAGAATCTGCTCAAGAAGGCCATAGCTCTCTCCTCCTTAAGCCACAAAGGCTAGTGCTTGACAAAGGAAAGAGGATTGTAACCTCTGAGGAGATTAAGGAGGAGAAGAGGGAGAGGAAGAGGAAGGCAAGGGAAGAGAGGATAAAAGAGACCCCTAGCTTCATGCAACCTTCAATCAGGGCTACCCCTAGGACAAATACTCAAGAAGATGAGTTAAAGACAGCCAGATTAAATTATTTGGGGTATAGGAATTACAACATAGATGAATAGATCTCTCTTCCCTTGGAAGAATTAAATGAATTGCTGATTTTAAAGTATCAAAAGAGAGGAAGGAGGCTGAAGCTGCTAAATTGCTCCTTAAGATCAAAGAAGAAAGGAAATGAAGAAAATTGTATAACGCCTATGTCCTCTCTCCAATTCATGAAAGGCTTGAAGCAGAGACTGTGGTGGTTGAGGAAGAAACTCAAGTAGGTAGGGAATAAGACAGACAAAAGATGATCAACAACTTGAGTGCCATAGGTCTCTATCAGGCAGCTGCTCTACTCCCTTTATTTTATGAATACATAGATTTTGAATAATTATTTAAAAGGGCATGGCCGCCCAGGCTACTGCTTTTTCATCAGCTTTCGGCTGGGAACATCGGTTCTAGAGAGAGAAAGAAGCTGATTTTGCTAAGGTGAGTATTTTCTTGTGTATTTAGTTTGGTTTCAGCTGAGTTTTCAGCTTGGGGACCGATTTTTATGTGTTCTTTATGCTTGGTTGTGTGTTTTGGTGTGTTTAGGTTGTTTGAACTCCTTGTGCCATCAAGTTTGGTGGAGTTTGCTTGAAGGCTGCAATTGGTGAGTTCTAGATCCCCGGTTTTGTGTTTTTAAACTTCTTTGGGGCTGAAAATGCATGTAAAAATGTTTTACAACTTGTATGTACGATAATCATATGTGTGTTGTGTTTGGTTGGTTGTATTTCTTGGATCTATGCTTGTTTTAGGTGCTTAGAATGATAGATTTATGTTATGAGCATGTTAGAATGATGTTTGGGACTGGAAATAATTTAGAAACACATATGTCTGCTGCCCATGCGCCCAAATAGGGCTCATGCGCCTGTAATTTAGCTCAGACGCCTAAGTCCTTTCTTATGCGCCCAAACAGTACCTCATGCGCCTAGAAATTTTGCCAGTGTTGTTCATGCGCCCAAATAGTACCTGCTCATCCGCCCACTGCTCAGATGCCTAAGTGCTCATGAGCATAAGTAAGGCTCATGCGCCCAAGCAGTGCTCATGCGCCTAAGTCTTCTTATGCGCCTAAGTGTTGGTGCGCCTGCATAGTACTCATGCGCCTACATAGTGCTCATGCGCCTAAAAGACATAGAAAAATTTCTGAAATTTTAGGAAATAGAAATTTTAGGGTTTAACTCTAGGATATTTTGGTGGTTATGTTTGTTGGTATTATGCTTGTTTATGGCCTGTTTTTATGTTCCATATTATGTATTATTACGTGACATTGCGTGATGTGTTGACGCTCGTATACGTAAAGTATTATCATAAATAAAGTGAAAGATTAATGATAATGAAAAGTGGAACTTAACGAATGAATGAAAGTCTTGCAAGCAAAATGAAAGGAGGTTCACAACCACGGGTTGTCAGCTCAACTGTGTACGGGTTAGCTACCCCATGAGGATGCATGTAGGGTCAATCTTTGAGATTGACGGGACCCTTGTTGCTTGCCCTAGGTACTGGGTCAGGCATCATGCGCAATGTTAGGGGTCTATTTATAGACTCCGGCCTAGTACCCGCTTCGTGCACAATGTTCGGGGTATTACACATTGGTTCGGTAGAAAGTGAAAGATAACGATAATAGTACGAAATGAATGAGAAGAATGATGAAAGATAATAATGAATATTATCTTGTTGTACGTATGATGTGTTATCACGTACGGAAGCAATGGATTTCATGAAAAGGAAACATTTTAAGAAAATGATATTTTTTTATATATATAATTAAAGGACTTTAAATTTTGCTGTAAAACTAGAACTCACTCAGCGACGCTAACTTTTATGCATTTTCAGTTGGTAGGTAACTTATCGCTGAGGATGGCACGCGGGGGAAAGCTACTTGGCGGGCAAGACTGGCATCCATTCGTGCATGATAATTATGTTGTTTTGTAATGCAACTAAACGATTCTTTTGTAACTCTTAAAATACAATGATGTATTATTTGGAAACATTAAATATTAATGTATGAATGGCTTTTGTTAAAACTAATCCGCTGCGATATTTTCATGAAATGTATTTATTTATACGAAAAATGCTGTGATGGTCCAACTGTGAGGTCTCTGGGAACGGGGCCTTACAAGTTGGTATCAGAGCCAAAGTTTAAGTGAATTAGGTAAATATTTTCAAAACCTAAACTTAAACTGAGAATGAGACCGAATGGAGGGATGTCATCCCAAGTAGCGACGTGCCATCAGGTATTTCTTTTCTTAAATATTAACCGGTATTATGTGCGTGTGCTATCTGATTTATGTGCTCTTGATTTGGATACTAATGTAGTCAGGATAGGAAATGTTTGGGGGATGAAGAGTAAAGTTAGTGGCTAATCACAACTGGCCACTGTAATTAGGGACTTACTATACTGGACATAAGCTGAGCTATTACATTGAATGACTGTGTTGGTGTTTGAATCTTATAGTGTTTAGAGGATGGTTGGTGGTAGATCGTCGAAAGCTTCCCAAGGTGGAGCACGGGGTGGTCGTGGTGCTGGACCACGTGTCACAAGGAACAAGACGAAGACCGCTGAGACGGCTCCTGCTGAGCCCGAGCTTCATCACCAGGAGGGCGGTGATGAGAGTGCTAACTTGAGAGTCTCAGTAAAGGAGGAAGTTATGGAAGAAGTACATCAGGTCATGCAAACGATCCTACCGTTTGTGGTGATCGAGGTCATCCGTGCGGTGAGGGAGGATGACAAGAAGGAGAGGGAGGAGGAGCGAAGGAAAACTACTGTGAGAAGAGGGGATGATAGAGATCATGGTGAAGGGGAGCAACTAAACACTGAGATGGAGGCCTCTAGTGATGAGGAGGAGGTGGAAGTGCGGGAGACCGTGAAGGGGTGCAGCTATGGGGCTTTCCAACGATGCCATACCCCAGACTTTCGATGGCAATGGTAATGCTGCTACTGCTCACCGCTAGGTGAGAGAAATGGAGGCGGTGCTGGAGATTCGTGAGTGTAGGGAGGACCAAAGGGTGAAGTTTGCCACTCACTCATTCGTGGACTTGGCTTTATGGTGGTGGGACAATATTGTCCAAGCCGAGGGAAGCAAGGCTATTGGTAAAATGAGGTGGGAAGAACTGAAGAAGATGGTGATTGATGAATTCTGTCCTCACCGAGAGCTCAACAAGATAGAGAGGGAGTTCCTGCAGCTAGAGGCGGAACCATGACCCATCAGCAGTACACCACGAAGTTTAATGAGATGGCAAGATTGGTGCCAGATCAGGTGACGCCGGTGTCGAGAAAGATCAAGAGGTATATTCAAGGATTGCCAGTGGATATCCGTAGGCACCTTATTGTTGCCCGACTTAGTACCTTTAGATTGGCAGTGGATCTGGCAGGGAGACTCTATGATGACAGGGAAACGGTTGTGGTAGAGGTGAGAAAGGCGGGTGGTGGTGACAGGAACTGGAGTGGAAAGCGGTTTGGACGTGGTGGTTTCACTCCAAACAACAAGAGGATGAAAGTGGATGACCGAAGGGTGGTGTCATCAAGCTCGGGGATGAAGAAGTATGGAAAATATGGAAAGGAGCACACTAGAGAGTGCAACTGGGGATCGAATGTCTGCTTCAAATGTGGGGGGCCTGGTCATTTGGTAAGGGATTGTAGGGTGTTGAGGTGCTATAACTGTGGTGAAGAAGGTCATGTGAGTAGGGATTGCAAGAAGCTGAGGGCGGAGAGTTCTAGGGCGAAGAAGAGGACGGAGAATGAAGGACAGAGGGCAAGTACTAGAGCATTCCCGATGACCCGGGAGGAGGCCAGGGTGGACCCTAATGTCGTGTCAGGTATGTTTCTAGTAAACCAAACTTGTATCTTTGTATTATTTGATTCTGGTGTTAGTAGGAGTTTCATTTTTGCTACTTTCTGTGCTAAGTTGCCTGTTAGTAGTAGAAGTATTGATGAGCCCTTTGATGTAAAACTGCTATTGGTAAGTCTACCAGAATTTCTAAGATGATAGAGGATTGTGACATAGAACCAGAAGGCCATAGGTTCTATGCTAAACTATTTATGATGCCCCTAGGCGGATTTGATGTAGTTCTATGGATGGATTGGTTAGCAACCTATGAGGCAAATTTTGTGTATCGCAAGAAGATGATTCGATTAACTGCGTCCGATGGAAGTTTGGTAACGATCTATGGTTACCGAGTTACTACGGTCCCGAAAGTGATTTCGATGGTGGTGGTCGAAAAGTGCATGAAACGGGGATGTAGTGCCTACCTGGCTTACGTGAAGGACGAGGATGCATCAGTACCCCAATTGTTCGACGTACCAGTTATGCGTGACTTTCCAGACGTGTTCCCAGAAGATTTACTAGGTGTGCCACCGGACCTCAAAATCGAGTTTCTGATCAATTTGATACCTGGTTCTCAGCCCGTTGCCAAAGCACTATATTGATTGGCTCTATCCGAGATGAAGGAACTGATGGTGCAGCTACAGGAGTTGTTGGACAAAGGGTTCATCCGACCAAGCATCTACCCCTGGGGTGCTCCGGTCTTGTTTGTAAAGAAGAAAGACGGTAGTATGAGGATGTGCATTGACTACCATGAGTTAAACAAGTTAACGGTGAAGAACCGATATCCACTACCTAGAATTGATGACTTGTTTGACCAGCTCCAAGGTGCCAGTTGGTTCTCAAGAATAAACCTCCGATCTGGTTACCATCAGTTGAAGGCGAAGGAGCAAGATATTCCTAAGACAGCTTTTCGCACGCGTTATGGACACTACAAGTTTTTTGTTATGTCTTTTGGTCTAACTAACGCGCCAGCTCTTTTATGGATTTGATGAACCGAGTGTGTCGGCCAATGTTGGATAAATCATTGATTGTGTTTATTGATGATATCCTGATTTATTCGAAGAGCGAAGAAGAACATGCTGGCCACATACGCGAAGTATTGGAGACGCTTAGAAGAGAGAAGCTGTATGCTAAATTCTCTAAGTGTGCTTTCTAGTTGCGTGGAGTTCAATTTTTGGGCCATGTGGTAAATTCTGAAGGAATCATTGTAGACCCAACAAAGGTTGAGGCAGTGATGCAATGGAAGTCTCCAAAGACGCCATCCAAGATTCACAGTTTCTTGGGTTTGGTGGGCTACTACAGGAGGTTTATCCAATACTTTTCCAAGATAGCCTCACCATTGACCAAGCTGACTCGCAAGGATGCGAAGTATGTGTGGGGTCGAGAACTGGAGAATGCTTTTGAAGAATTAAAGGCGAGATTGACTTAGGCTCCTGTCTTGACATTACCCGAAGGGAGTGAGGACTTAGTGGTGGTTTATTCAGATGCTTCTTATTCGGGATTGGGTTGCGTGCTAATGCAACACGGAAGAGTTATAGCCTATGCGTCCCGACTGTTGAAAATTCATGAGGCTAATTACCCTACTCATGATTTGGAGCTAGCGGATGTGGTTTTTGCATTAAAGATTTGGAGACACTACTTGTACGGGACGAAGTGCACTATCTTCACTGACCATAAGAGCTTGAAATAGTTTTTTAAGCAGAAGGACCTCAATATGAGGCAAAGGAGGTGGTTGGAATTGATCAAGGATTATGATTGTGAGATCCACTATCATACGGGCATCTGCCACTACGGGCAAGGCCAACGTAGTGGCAGATGCTCTTAGCCGAAAAGAGAGACCCGAGCCAATCCGGGTGAAAGCTTACCAGTTGATTATGACCTCTGATGTAATAATACAGGTCAAGGAGTTCCAAGATGAGGCATTGAAAAAAGATCGCCTTAACTCTGAAAGGATGTGAGGTCTGGTCATAGAGTTGGGTGAAAATACTCTTGGAGTTAAAACCCTCTTTGGGCGGTTGTGGATCCCTTGTTATGGAGACCTACGGGGGCGAATCATAGATGAGGCTAATAAGACACGATACTCCATTCATCCCGGTGCTACCAAGATGTATCATGATATGAAGAAAGATTACTGGTGGCCGGGTATGAAGCGTGATATGGCAGAGTATGTGAGTAAGTGCCTTACTTGTTTCCAGGTGAAGGCAGAGCATCAGAAGCCATACGAGAAGATCCAACCTATGGATATACCCAAGTGGAAGTGGGAGCACATCACCATGGACTTCATCATGAAGTTACCATGTATGGCAAGGGGGTACGATTCCATATGGGTGATAGTTGACCGTCTGACGAAGAGTGCTCACTTTTTTCTGATCCGTGAGACGTATTCATCTGAGAGGTTGGTGATCTATTCATTAAGGAGATTATAGCTCATCATGGTGTACTGGTGTCTATTGTGTCGGACTGGGATACTCGGTTTACATCCAAGTTTTGGAAGAGGTTTCATGATGCAATGGGCACGAGGTTGCATATCAGTACAGCTTACCATCCACAGACAGATGGCAGTCTGAGAGGATGATCCAGACACTTGAGGATATGCTCCATGCATGCGTGATCAACTTTGGAGGAAGTTGGGATGAACACTTACCGTTAGCTGAATTCTCATATAACAACAGTTATCATGCCAGCATTGGCATGCCACCATATGAGATGCTATATGGTAAAAGGTGTAGAATGCCCGTGTGTTGGGGAGACATCAGTCAGAAAGAGCTGGGGCGGTATTGAAGTGATTGAGGCTACGACTGAGAAATTGGAAAAGATTAAGGCCTTCATGAAGGCGGCGAAAGATAGGCAAAAGTCGTATGCCGACAAGAGACGCAGACTGATTGAATTCAATGTGGGCGATAGGGTCATGTTGAAGGTCTTGTCTTGGAAAGGAATCATCTGGTTTAGAAGGCGGGGTAATCTCAGTCCAGGTACATAGGACCTTTCCGAATTGTTGCACTAGTAGGAGAGGTGGCCTATCGATTGGAGCTACCTGATGAGTTAAATGGAATTCATCCAACATTCCATGTATCTCATCTGAGAAGATGCCTAGCTGATGAAGACATGATTATACCACTAGAAGACATTGAAGTGGATGAACGACTCAACTATGTAGAACAACCAGTGACAATCATTAGCCGAAAAGAGAAGAGGTTACGAAATAAAGTGGTTCCACTGGTGCGAGTGCAGTGGAAGCACAGGAAAGGATCCGTGTCTACGTGGGAGACTGATGAAGAGATGAGACATCGTTACCCACCACTGTTCGAAGAATAACAGGTTTCAGGGATGAAACCTCTATAACGGGGGTGGACTTGTAACACCCGAAAATTTTAATAAAAAGAAAGGAAAAGAAAAGTATCTTGAAAGAAAAGATAATGGACACAAGTTAAGGGGGTAAAGTGTACAAAGTACAAAGCACTATTATTTAAAAGGGCGGCTTTTTCATCTGCTTTCGGCTAGGAACAAGAAAGAAGAAGAAAAACAGAAGTTCTCCCGGTTCTAGAGAGAGAAAGAAGCTGATTTTGCTAAGGTGAGTATTTTCTTGTGTATTTGGTTCAGTTTTAGCTGAGTTTTCAGCTTGGGGAGCGATTTTTATGTGTTCTTTATGCTTGGTTGTGTGTTTTGGTGTGTTTAGGTTGTTTGAACTCCTTGTGCCCTAAAGTTAGGTGGAGTTTTGCTTGAAGGCTGCAATTGGTGAGTTCTAGATCCCCGGTTTTATGTTTTTAAACTTCTTTGGGGCTGAAAATGCATGTATAAATGTTTTACAACTTGTATTTATGATAACCATATGTTATTGTGATTGGTTGGTTGTATTTCTTGGATTTATGCTTGTTTTACAACTTGTATTATGCCACGGGTTGTCAGCTCAACTGTGTGTGGGTTAGCTACCCCATATGGATGCATGCAGGGTCAATCTTTGAAATTTACAGGACCCTTGTTGCTTGCTCTAGGTACTGGGTCAGGCTTCATGCGTAATGTTAGGGGTCTACTTATAGACTTCGGCCCAGTATCCGCTTCGTGCACAATGTTTGGGGTATTGCACATTGGTTCGGTAGAAAGTGAAAGATAATGATAAAATTACGAAATGAATGAGAAGAATGATGAAAGTTAATAATGCATATTATCTTGTTCTACGTATGATGTGTGATCTCGTACGAAAGCAATGGATTTCACGAAAAGGAAGCATTTTAAGAAAATGATATTTTTTATATATATAATTAATGGACTTAAATTTTTTTTTGTAAAACTAGAACTCACTCAGCGACGCTGACTTTTATGCATTTTCAGTTGGCAGGTAACTTATCGCTGAGGATGGCACGCGGGGGAAAGCTACTTGGCAGGCAAGACTGGCATCCATTCGTGCATAATAATTACGTTGTTTTGTAATGCAACTAAACGATTCTTTTGTAACTCTTAAAATACAATGATGTATTATTTGGCAACATTAAATATTAATGTATGAATGGCTTTTGTTAAAATTAATCCGCTGTGATATTTTCATGAAATGTATTTATTTTATATGAAAAATGCTGTGATGGTCCAACTGTGAGGTCTCCGGGAACGGGGCTTTACAAGCTGTGAGGCTTCCCGGGAATGGGGCATTACTGAATTTCACAAAGGGTATGATGGCTTTAATAGGGCTTTTAGGCTTACTAACATACACTGGATTGTCTGTGCACTTTTTGATTTTGATGGTGTGGCCATTTTCATTTTTATCTACATCAGTGTCCATATAAACCTTTGATTCGTTTTGTGGTTTTGTTTGTTTGATGAAAAGTTTTAGATTTACTTTTAATAATGTTGTTTGCTGAATCTGATTTGGTCAAAGGCTCAGGCATGATAGTGTATTTGTCGTTATATGGTGGAGGCATTATAGCCTATGTCAGACATATCCTTCCGATCATTATGTGCATCAAGTAACTCTTGAAGCTTTGGGTGACGAGAATTGGAATTTCTCAAGTTTGACTTGTGTGGCTGAGTGATCAGCTTTTGACTTTGTTAAAAATTTAGTCAAATTCTCAACCTAACCTTCATGGGTGTAGTTCATTCCATGAAGCTTTTCTATATCTGCAAGAAGAGATTTAATTTTAGTTTGAAACTCTCTCATTTCATGTTTTAACATCTCTAATTAAACCTTCTCATCATTTACCATTGTAGCCAATTTAATATTATCTTCTCTTTAGCCTTGCACCTCATTGGTGTTTACCTCTTCAGGCATTGGAGTGGGATTGTCATTAATATGAGCCATGAGAGTATAATTTTGATCTAGGATTCACTTCATTTGTATACATTCTCCAGTCACATACTCCATCTTGTCCAATGACAAGAGAACTTGAGGTGGGTTGAGACGAAGATGAAGGTTGTTAATGATGAGAAATCTAGTTTTGTGCTTGATGATGAGATGATTAATGATATGATCCTTGATTGCCTTGATGTGAATGAGAGCTTTGATGTGAGGAGTATTTACAAAATGCTTCCGCAAGATTTTAAACTTTTAAACTCGGATGTTATTTTAAATGTTACATATAGAATCGTTTAGAGTAACTAATGACTTCAATCCTGGTTTATTCACACACCTCGTAGTAAATCCCCGCACGTGGAATTCGAGGGTACAACAAGTACACTAGCTTCCTTATTGTCTAGACCACTTTATCAAGAACTCAACAATACTAAACCATTAACTAGTAAAAAGATTGAGGGGAAATGTTTTAATGAAAATTCACTACCTGTTATTATCGTAAATAGAAGCAAGTGTATTTTCTAGTAGTATTTAGTGTGTAATAATGAATATGAACATATATGGTCGGACCCTAGCAAATGAATTATTGCCATTACTTGCGTTCCTTCATTTTAAACATGAAAGGTTGTGGGTAACACAACAACTACAGGTTATAATTGATTTAGACTACAACAAACAACTTCTTGAATGAATAGTTTGCCCAAAAAGTTGAAATGCCTCTATTTATGTCATGTGTTGGTTTCCAACAAAGCACATCATGTTTAAGGGTGTGATTTTCTCGGAAATTAGACCTTGGTGGATGATAATGGATGGAATAATGTAATGGTGGGGATGATATATGGATGATGTTAAATAAATATATTCATTTGAAAATTAGATCAATATAAAAAATATCATATAATCTACTTGTACAGAAAAATACTCTAAAACATTGTATAAGTTTCTTTCTTAAAAGCCGATATATAAATTCTAAAACAAAAGAGTTATATAAATTGACATAAATAGGAATGAAACAAGAAGCACGAAAATTATGGAAATGTAATATAGTTTTTGTAAGGATTACACTTAGAAGCTGATGCAATCAAAGAGCTCTCAGCATGCACGTGTGAAGTAAAAGGATGTTACTTTGGAAGATTTGATACAACTCAATGAATTCACCAAAAGACCAAATCATCCAAAGCCAAAGATGAAGTCTTCCGAAGCTTCAAAGACAAAGTCTTTAGAAGCCAGGAGATTGATTTCTTTCAAAGAAAAAGAAGACATGCTTTTTCTAAATCACCTTTTGAGAAAAGCTAAACCACTTTTTGCTTCCACCTCTAAAGACTCACTAACTTATATGAGTTGGTAAAAAGGTCATACTTCTGTCAACTTGTAGATTAAGGTCTTGAGTGTGTAACTTTCTACTTTTGTACTTTTATCCTTTTTGTATTAGATAAGGATGTGAGCTATGGCATGTCATAGTCACTAGTCAAAAGGCAATCTGCCTTTTCACTTTACATTGATCTTGTTGTCAAGATTAGTGTTTCAATCTGACCTTCAAAGTATGACCGGCTGTAGGATTTAGTATAAAGTGTCTCAAGTACCTGTCATTTCACATTAAGCTTTGTAACACTTAGTAAGAACCTGAGAGCAATATTCATCATTCTTGAAAACCATGTTATTATGATCTTGTTCTTGTTCTGTTCTTTACTTGTGTTCTTTGTTTCAACTTAATTTAGTTCCCTATTTAATATATTAAGTGTTCTAACTCTCCTAACACTGTGAAACTATTGCATTGACCCCTTTCACCGGTCCTACAATTGGTAATAGAGCTTTTTAGGCTCTTGATTGTAAGATCTCACCATCTTAGATCTCTTTAGTTTCACAAAACACTTACTAGCTTAAATGGCAGCTCTCTCAAAGGATGATATGGAAACAGGTACCATGACAAAGTCTCCACTGATCACTCCTGATGACTTTTATACTTGGTGCCAACGTATGGAAGGGTTCATCAAGTCTCAAGATAGTAGGATGTGGAGATCTTTTATTGAAGGACCTCACATCCCAAAAACCTCTTCAGCCACTGTTGGAGGTGGGATGATTCCTAAGGAAATGGCTGACTATTCTGAGTATGTTTGAAAGAAGATTGATGTAGATCAGAAAGCCATGACCGCTCTCCAGACTGTTCTTCCAAACTCTATATACAGAGGCTTCAAGAAGTACAAGCAACTCTGGGATGAAGTGAAGCTCATGTATGAGGGGTCTGAGGAAGCCAAATAACACAGGAACGACCTCATGAAGCAGCACTTTGAGAAATTTTCTGGTAAGTCAGGTGAAACTACGACTCAACACTATTTTAGATATGTTGAGATTGTAGATACTCTCCTGGATGTTAGAGTAAAGCTTGAGAATAGCAACATTATGAGGAAGTTCATGTTCTCTTTTTCCAGACAATGGACATATTATTATGTGGCCATTAAGAGAACTAAAAACCATTCTATACTTATTCTCACAGAGCTATATGGTGTCCTTAGTGTCTACCAGATAGAGATGAACATGCAAAATCTATCAAGCAACACTTCCAGCAATCAATAGAGTTCAGACCTCCATGTGGTTGAAAGGGATAGTAGAGAAGCATAGCATCATCTTATCTACTACGCTGACAACTCACAAAAGGGTCCTTTCAACACCTTCCCTGAGACACCAAGGGAGAGCTACATCTAAGGAAGCCTATTCCAAGAGACAAGATCATCTCAAGCCTTTGTGTCTGCCGATGAAAGTTGTGGAAACTTTCTCTTCACTCTTGAAGACTTGTATTGTAACCATCTAGATGATCTGGATATGGAGATAGTCCATCAAATGGCTCTTCTCACTCATAGAGCCAAGAAGTTCTACAAGAGAATTGGAAGAAAGTTTCCCGATAATGTATCTAGTAGTAAGTTTCAACCAGATAAAACCAAAGTGAAGTGTTACAACTGTAACCAGATGGCACACTTTGCTAGTGAGTGCAAGGTACCAAGGACTAATGGTGGCCAAGCACAATTTAGGCCTAACTACACTGATGTTGCTCCCAGATCTGAGAAGCCAATCCAACAAAAACAACAAGCTGCTGATGCTGTTAAAGAATGAGGCGTTGACCGGAGATTTCAGGTAGAAGATGTTTCTCCCAACCAAACATTGATGGCTGACCACAAAGAACCCAAGGTATTAGAATATCTATGTACTCCTGAATTCATTGCTAGAGTAAATATGTATAGGTCGTATAACCTGGAAGTTAGATCTGACCTTGAGACCTTGAACATTTTAAAAGCTTATTTCAGAAGAGCTGAAAATGAATATAAACTTAGAATGGAAGATTTAGAGAAAACAATTTCAACTCTTAAGCATGAGCACACAAATTACAAGACTCAAATCAAAGATCTCATTACCAAGTTAACTGAATGCCAGGATGAGTTTGTGATCAGCAAAGCCAAGGCAGAAAAGTGTGTTCTTATAGAGGAAACCTTCAAGAACATCATATCTTAATCCATGCACACAAATTACTATCTGTAAGACCTCCAAGGTGTGGAACTTGTCAAGATGAGTTGCCCTTCATAGACCCCATCCAAGAAGAGGATGAAGATGAAGAGAAGATACTGAAGGATGGATCTGAAATGAGTGAAGAAGATCATCCTAAGAAGGGTCACTATTATCCTAGAGAGAAGAAAGAACCATGGATGACCAAGTCTATAAGGAAGAATTGATCTGGGCTGCCAAAACAAAAATCAAAGAAAGCCCAAAAGATCAAGACCACCACCAACTCCAAGCAAAAACAGGTCTTTATATCTGTTGGGTTTGAAGTGGAGAAGACTAAAGACTTAACAATGGACTCTAGAACAAGGAGTCCTAGTTCATGTCCAAATCATTCTAGTCAAGAGAAGAAGGTAGATCAAATGTGCACCACTGCTACACAGCCTGAACCATCCACTTCTAAGAGCAAGCCTCACCCTAAGAAGCCTACTGCATCATCTAGGAAGATGAAAAAGGAAGTGGAAAGAGATCAAGCTTAGCCATCTACTTAGAAGACGACTCTTAGAAGTATGCCAACTGAATGTATCATGTGTGGTAGTACCTCTCACTTTGCTAAGGATTGCATCAACATTCCCAAAAGTACTATCCACCTGACCAAGAAGAAAACGTCTGAGAAGAAGAAGAAGAAGATAGCTTCGGAAGGAAAATTTCTTCCTTTCGGAAGCGTCAAAATGAAGAAGAAGATACGTGAAAAATTACCTTCTGAAGAAAATTTGGTCTCGGATGAATGGTATGCTTCCGAAGTACTGAAGTCTGCTGTAGTGGATGCAAAAGCTTCCGAATGTCCAGTCTCCAAAACTTTCAAAGTAATCAAAACTTCCAAAGTCTTGAAGGCTATGTTTAATCTTCCAAAGATGGTGTGGAAAATAAAGGAAGGCCATATGACTGAAAGTTCTTCATCAACAACAGAAAATGATCCTCAGAGCTTACATATAGGAATAGCTGGAGACCAAAAGGAAATGTATGGATCATTGATAGTGGTTGATCAAGGCACACGATAGGAAATGGCTTTTTGTTTTAGAATTTTGAAAGAATTGATAGATGTTCAGTTGCTTTTGGAGGAGAGTCAGGTGGTTATATCACTGGAAGGGGTAGATTCATAGATGTTAAGCTCAGCATTGAAAAAGTAAACTATGTTAAGGAGCTTGGGTACAATCTCTTGAGTGTATCCTAATTTCATGACAAGAGACATAACATGCTCTTTACTAAGCATGAGTACATTGTTCTCAAGCCTGGGGTGGTCATTCCTCAAGAGAATATCTTGCGCAGAGCCCCTAGAAAAGGGAACATGTACAAGGTGGATTTGCAGGAAACCTCCCTATCCGGAGAAGTTTCTTGCTTTCTATCTAAAGAAAATAATGATGAGTCTTTCGTTTGACATAAAAAAATGTTCCATGTAAACTTTAAGAACATGAATAACTTAATTAAGAATGATTTGGTAACTAGAATGCCGAAGAAAGAGTTTACAAGTCATGACAATTGAGTTGCATGCCTGAAAAGGAAGCAACATAAATTGTCTCACATGCCAAAGGAAAGGAACTCCATCACTACTCCCATACACTTATTACATATGGATATCTTTGGCCCCACCTGTGTAATGAGTCTTGGAAGGACCTCATGTTGTTTGGTGATCACAGATGACATCACAAGATACACTTGGGTCTTCTTCCTTAGAACTAACGATGAGACCCCTGAGATCTTAAAGAGCTTCATTCTAAAAATTGAGAATCAATATGATCACAAGGCCAAAACCATAAAATGTGATCATGGAACTAAATTCAAGAACTAAATCTTTGAAACATTTTGTGATGAAAAAGTTTTTAAAAGACAATATACTGATCCTAAGACTCCTCAGCAAAATGATGTTGTTGAGAGGAGAAACAGGATACTTATTGAATCTGTAAGAACCATGTTGTCTGACTCTAAACTGCCCATCACCTTCTGGGCAGAGGCAGTCAACAATACCTGCTATGTGCATAATAGAGTTTTAGTAGTCAAGACTCATGGTAAGACTCTTTATGAGCCATGGCACAAAAAGAGACCTTTCATTGGTTTCCTCAGATCATTTGGATGTCCTTGAACCATCTTGAATACCAAAGATCAGATAGCCAAATTTGCTGAGAAATTAGATGATGGATATTTCGTTGGATACTCTTCCAAGCTAAGGTTTATAGAGTATACAATCTTAGAACTAGAGTAGTTGAGGAGACAGCCAATGTGACCTTCAATGAGCACACACCCAGTGTGAATGGTTCTGGTCCTGATTGGTTGTTTGATCTTGATTTAGTTACTAACTATTTTAAAAAATCTTGTGAAGATGTTTCAAATCTACAGGTAGCTTATCAATAGGAGATCATGACTTAAGATTTGAGCTGAGAAGACTAAATCAGAAAACCACTTCAGCTCCAGTGGTAACAAACCCTGTAGTTGGAAATCTTGTCAGCACAACAATGACAAACTCTTTGCTTGATACATCTAAGGTGCCTACAAATTCCAACACAAAGGCACATAACTCAAATTAAGGGGTTTCCAATATAGGCGGAGATGGAGGTGGTGATAGCGATCAGGAATTTCTTGATGCTGATAACCACCCAATAGAAGATAACATCAATGATGTCATACACTCATTAGATCAAGTTTCTCTTGATAAGTGTGCTGATGTAGTAGATGATACTCAATCACAAGATCTAAATTTCACTAATTTAGATCTGTCCAACCAACTTCTTATGATTCCTCAACTATGAATCTACAAGTCAGGTCCCACCACAAACATCATTGGAGATGTTGGGATAGGGGTGAGAACAAGAGGATAAACCCATCACAAAAATGTTTGTCTACACTCTTGTGTCTTGTCCTAGATCGAGCCAAAGAAGGTTGAAGAGACTCTGAAGGATGGAAGTTGGGTTGAAGCAATGCAGGAGGAGCTACTTCAATTCAAAAGGCAAAAGGTTTAGAACTAATGTCCTCTTCCTCAAGGGAAGACCACCATAGGTACCAAGTGGGTTTTCAGGAATAAGAAAGATGATAGAGGACTTCTCATCAAGAATAAGGCAAGACTAGTTGTTCAAGGGAACACACAAGAAGAAGCAACTGACTACACATATGTTTTTGCTCTTGTAGCATGACTTGAAGCTGTTAGGACATTCCTTGCTTTTGTTGCATCCAAGGATTTCAAGGTCTATCAAATTAATGTCAAGTGTGCCTTCTTATATGAGGTGATTGATAAGGAAGTGTATGTCAAGCAACCACCTGGCTTTGAAGACCTAGATCATCCTAATTATGTCTGCAAGCTTGACAAAGCTCTTTATGGGTTACATCAAGCTCCAAGAAAGTGGTATAAGACATTATCATAGTTCCTTGTTTATCATGGCTACAAGAGGGGTACTATTGAGGAACACTATTCATTAAAGGAACAGGAAATGACTTGAAGTTGGTTCAAGTTTATGCAGATGACATTATCTTTGGGTCAACTAATCCGAAGCTCTACAAAGACTTTGAGAAGCTGATGAAAAATAGATTTGAAATGAGTGCCATAGGGGAACTTAATATCTTTCTAGGAATTCAAGTGAAGCAAGTTGATAATGGCATCTTCATAAACCAGTCAAGGCATGTGCAAGACGTATTTACCAAATTTTATCTGACTGACTGCAAGGTTGATAAGACACCCATAGCTAGAAACCACTCCCTAGGACCTGATCTTGAGGGGGAGTGTGTTGATGAACATCTACAGGGCTATGATTGGGTCTCTTATGTACCTCATAGCTAGCAGGCCTGATATCATGTTCGCTATATGCATTTGTGCAAGATATCAAGCAAACCCCAAGATGTCAAACCTAGGGATGTTAGTTCCTTGGTGGAAGGCTAGTCTCATGGCAATGCAAAAAACAATCCTGTGTGTCTGCATCAACTGTTGAAGCTGAATACATTGCTGTTGCAAGCTTCTATGCTCAAGTGCTTTGGCTTCGGAATCAGATGCTATGCTATGGATTTAATTTCAAAGAGACTCCCATCCATATAGATGACGACAATGTAATCTCTATTACAGAGAATCCTGGGCAGCACTCAAAGACAAAGCACATCAACATTCGGTATCATTTGATTAGAGATAATTTTGAAAAAAGATTGATAAAACTAGTCAAAGTTAATACAAATGAACAATATGTTAATCTTTTTACAAAAGCTTTTGACGAACAAAGATTTAAGTATCTTGTATCAACTATTAGAATGACTAACTTTGAGTAGATTTTCTTAAATTAAATTCAAGATTATTATTGAAATATGTGTGTCTTAAGTTTTCTATATTATCACATATAAACCCAGTTTACATTGGGAGAAATTTTTTAAAATGATATTCCTTAGAATTTTGAAAATTTAAGATATATTTTGTTTTGAAATATATTATATTGACTTCGAAAGAAAACTATGTCTTCATATTGAAGCTCTTAAAAGATTAACATTTTGTCTTTATGTGTTTTTTGTCATAGTATAAGGACTTATTTTGTAAATATATGTTCCGTTGCTTCTTGATAGTATAAATAGGATATTTTATGTATTGTGTAGGGTAGTAGAGAATACATACGTAGAACAGAATGAACTGTAACCCTTACACATTGTATCCTATGCATTTGTTATCAATGAAATATATGAATTTTTTGATGTAATTGCATGTGTTTGATTACTTTGTGTTTGAATTGATCATTGCATTACGATATCATCACAGATTCGATCCTTTTGAACCGATCAATTGCTATCAGAGCCTTCGGTTTAGTGCTCAGAGCTTATCGACATTTTTGAGCTCTTTGAATCACTTGAAATATGTGTTGATTGCAATTAGATCAATTAATTATTGTTTTCAGTCATGTTTCATCCATAGAAACATGATTTGAATCACAATTTGGTGTTCAATTCGCTCATATCTGAGGAATTGATCAAATTTTGTACAAACTGTGTTCTTCAGTTTCGGATTTCAATTCAATCAGAAAACTGATTTGTAGTTGTTGTTTGATCAAATTGAAGATTGAGGATTGTTAATCGACCTAATTACTACCAAATTGGAAGTTTTTAGATCAATTGAACAAGTTTTGAAGATTTTCATAAGATCTGAGTTTGTTGGAGAAGATGAATTAGGCGCATGTGGTTGAAAAACTGCTGAAAATTGACCAAGTGTCTAGACGCATCACAACTGTTTGGGCGTTTTAGCACTGTTTAGGCATTTTTCAGTTCAGGCATTTTACCACTATTGGGATGCATTGTGAATATTTGGTCACATTGAGACTGTTGAAAAAAAGTAATTCTAGGCGCTTGAGAACTGTTTGGGCGTTTTTAACCTAGGCGTTTCGTAACTGTGTGGGCTTTTGAAGACTATTTAGGCGCATCACCAGTTGGGCGTTTTCAGAATTCATCTAAGGCATTCCCTTAGGTGTTTCTACTTCAAAGTCAGGCATTTCAGAACTATTCAAGCACTTCACCACTGTTTGGGTGCTTGCTAACTATTTAGGCGCTTGAGCACTCAGACTTATCAGTAAACACTTAGAAATTTTTTTAAAAACTAAAATTAAAAAATATTTTCATTTCATAGTTTTATTTAAAAACATAAAAACAACAAAAACAAGTCATTTTCTTAAATTCAAAAAATACAAAATGGTTAAGTCTAAAGATTCTGAGAACAGGGTTCCAAAGCTAAAGAACATAGCAGATTTCAAGAACTGGTCTTTAAGGTTGAAGCATCATCTAAACTCTATTGATACTGACTTGTGGAAGTCAATAGCGAAAGGACCTTATATTCCAATCACATCTGATGGTCCTGACAGAGGATTTATTTATACAAAAGACTCTCCAGAACCTTATCCAAAGGATGGTCTGCAAGGTGATGACTTAAGAAAGGTTAAGAATGACCTCAAAGCTTACTTATTGATATGCAAGGGGTTACCATTGGAAGTCTTGACTAGACTTGATGGTTATCAAAACTGGTTACACCATGTACAAGGCTTTGAAGATCATTTGTGAAGGTGGTAAAGTGATACAAGATCTCAAAAAGCAGTAACTCAAGAGGCAATTGGAGTTATTTGAGCATCTTTCTGGGGAAAAAATTAATCAAATGATGAACAAATTTGTGCAACTAACTACTGAGATATCAACTGCTGGTATCAAAAACTGATCTCAAAGATCTTAATTACAGACTTTTCAATGCTCTTTCATCTTCATGGAAACAAACAGTTACTCTGTTAAAACATACTAAAAAGTTTCCTATGGATCTAGATCTTTTGATTGCCAAGATTGAATCAGTTGAGATTGATGAGAGCTCCAGAAACAATGATAGAGCTGCATCAATGTCTCAGTATAAGTATGTTACATCTCCAGCTAACATAGTGGAGAATGCTTTTCTAGCAAAAGATGATAACTCACCACAAGACGAGGATGATTTTTTCGTTGGAGCTGGTTTCTTTACAGATTCTTCTTACACAAGTTCTCCTGTTTATACAACTCAACCTCAAACTCAATCTCCTCCTAGAACTCAAACTCAAAAACTTCAAACTAAGACTTCATCTTCTAACTCTATTAAAACTAGTAAAGTTAAAGATGTTATTAATATCCTTTTACAGGATGATAAGTCAAAATCTGCTTTTACTGCTTTTATGGCAAGTTTTCAAGCTTGTCAAGGTAGTCATCTAACCTAATTAGATCTTGTTTTGTAGGATTTGTTCGAGATAATCCTGATGATGTGTAAGAGATGTACTTGAATTGGCAGATGGTAATGATTGCTTACAGAACTCAGAAACACTCATATGTTAACAGGAATTACAAGCCCAGTGCAAACAAACCTGTTGACTTTGACAAATCAAAATCAAGGTCTTTCAAC
This sequence comes from Flaveria sonorensis, assembly GCA_025506505.1. NCBI lineage: Eukaryota > Viridiplantae > Streptophyta > Magnoliopsida > Asterales > Asteraceae > Flaveria > Flaveria sonorensis. The sequence continues at coordinate 36,541,435 of CM046435.1, read as the reverse complement.
TGCAACAGTTATGGTCATTTCTCAAGGGAATGTAAAGCTCCCAGCAACCAAGGTGGAAATGGTCAAGCAGGTTCTAGCAGTCAAAGATACCAACAGCAGTCTCAGAAGACCTTTCAAAAGCCTTATCAAAGTCTTCCCATGCCAGAACTTAAAGATGAATAAAAATCATTGGAAGAGCCAAAGAAAGCTCTTGTTGTAAGCATCAAAGATGGATATGACTGGAGTGCTTATGCTGAACAATTCATAGCTAATCTAACATCTAGTTTATCTCTTGTTGCAGATATTCAAAATGAAGACTGGTCTGAAGATAATGATCCTAAGGCTGATGGTGATTCAGAAAATGATGATGAAGACTATGACTGGAGTGACAAATCTGACCCAAAAGAGGATTTAGAAGAGATTGCACTTATGGCTCGGTCTGACCAATCAAAGGTTGAGAATCCATCATCTAACTCTGAGACTTCATCTTCAAGTTATCCAGAAATTCCTGTTGAAGTCAGAGAGAAAATAGGCACAAAAGCATGTTTTGATCAAGTTGAGCATTACAGAACATATTCATATAAGATCTGTGATAAACTTAAACTAGAAGAAGTAATGCACAATAAACTGGAAAATGATCATAAAGTCTTTGATGAAAAGATCCTATCTCGATAAACCTCATGGAACAAAACTCTAAAGGAACTTGAACTTGTTAAAAAAAACTTAAGGAGATGACTAAAAATTTAGAAGAGGAAAAAATAGCTCATGCTTCAACTCAGGTGGATCTAGCTAAAGTTAAAAGTTCTAAAACTATTGTAGAACAGCTGGTAAGTGAGAGGAAAGACAAAAACAAAACAGGTCTTGGTTTTACACATGAACCCATGCCTGAATCTATCACAAACACTCTGCCAGAAAACTCTAACACACATGATCACTCACCTAAAAACAAAGCCAAGCTAAAAGCCTTTCAAAACAACAAAAATAATTTTGAAAGTGATGAAGAGAAAACAAATGTTGAGATAATTGAGGAACAAGATTCTAAAAAGATTAAAAATGGTCATCCAGTGAAAGTTAAATCTTATGAACCACGACCAAAGAATAAGAAAATGTTTGTTCCCAAAGAGTCTGTTGTTGAAGAAGTGATGGTAAAGAATGACAAACAGAACTCAAATAATAAAGAGAAAGCAAAACTTGATGAAGTAACATTGAAGATTCATTGACTTATGGATTAAACAATCCAGACTTAGTCTATTATTATCAACATCTTTCATCTAGATTAGCACCGATAAGTCAACTATATAATGATCTTCAATCTCCCCCTAGATTGATGATCTGGTATTGAAGATTTTTCATCTTTCAGGCTCCCCCTTTTTGTATGCTTTCTATGTGAATGATCATGAACAACTTTTCCAACTCTCTATTCTTGAGTGCTTCAGAAGATGTAGGAGGAGGAATCCTAGCTCGGTATTTTTTGCAAACTTGAGGAACAGGTTCTCTGGTATGATACTTTGCTCAGTTGATGATCGGCTATCAATAGCAGCAAGAATCTGTAACACAATTACAAACACATTCTACACAATTCTCGTTAGATCATTTCAACAATACAAATAAACCCGTGTTTATCTGAATGTGCAATTTTCCGTGAAATACATGTGAAAATAATAACATTTTAATAGCATAATATGGAAGACTTGAAAAATGATTTGAAATGAATATTTTATTTTATTTTGTTTTATCATATTACACCAATAACTAATTTGATCATGAGATCACATCCTCAAGATATACGAAAGCATAAAAATGTATTTGAACATCGACAAGTTAGTGAGATCACACTGATACATATTCTGATCATAATTTTAAGTTTTTAAAAGCCAAAAACAATTCAAAAATGATGGTTGGTATATTTTTCCAATCTAATCCCATGCCTTATCCTTTTTAGCAAGTGATCTGCAACTGATTTTATCATGTTTTAGATTTAATTAGAGAAGCTCCGGTGATTTGGTTCCGATAGACATCCGGCAAAGAACTTATCCCATCATCAGGTCTTATTGAGTAATATGATTAACTCTGCTTGATTTTCTTTTATGTTTTCAACAATGATCTTAATTTAAGAATCACTGTGCCTTTATTTGAGGAACTGATGATTGCTCCAGGTCTATACTTACGTATAACAGAGGAGATGATCATCTGAGCGTGCTGATGAGAGCTTCAGGTCTATACTCACGTATAACAGAGAAGATCATCACTCCAGGTCAATGCTTCCGCATAGCAGAGGAGACAAGCATGAAAAGGATTCTGAAGATCTTACAAGAAGCATCAATTCAGAAGCAAGGGTGAGGGAATTTGGGAATCGAAGAAATCAAGGCAGAAGTCAGATACTCTCAACCCATTTTTGACGAGACTTATACCTTTGTGCAGGCCGAAATGTCAGGAGAGTAATCCTTATCATCGAGTTCTAAAGCTTTAGTTAGGCTACAGAATCACTGTTTACTTCGTTTTCAAGCTGAGCCTACCAAGCATATCATATAATTAAAATGTCTTTTTCAGATTTTAGAATATTAAGTGATACAGACATCTACATCAGTTACTATCATTTCTCATAAAGTACAAGACATGCAAATAAGCATACCAAGAAGACATACTATCATTTCTCAGTCATCCCAAATTAAGTTCTTAGCTCCCGAGAAATTTTTTTATTCTCCCCCAAAATTTCTTTTCAACTGCCATGAAACAAAAAAAAAAGAAATTTCTGCTTTTTTATTTTTATTTTATTTTTATTTTTTTTAAGTATATAATAAATGGAATTGAAAAAAGAATTTTACTAAACAAAGTCTTCCAAATTATAATAGCAAAAAGATGAGAACTGAAGTAACAAGAAAAATGCAGTGATTGTGAATGGTAGATTAGAATCCAAAATGTGGATGAGATACCACAACCTGTTTGTTCCGCCTCAAATTTGAATTAGGAACAATCCTAGACAGTAAAGCGGATTACTGATAGGCCTCCTGAATTGTTCCTGCACTTATAAACAGATTTGTTAGAGAGGGGGACCTAGGCCATCGTGGTCCTGGGAGTTCCTTTTTCGTTAGTGTATGTAACCTATTTAAGCACACACTCTTTTGAAAAATCATTTATTTCTTTATCCTTTTCTTTTTGTTTTACTTTCCAAATTTGTTTCTGTTCAATTACTTTTGATTTGAAAGAATTGAATTTGGAAATCATTTTTTGTTTAAGACCCGAAGGAAGAGATTTTAGTTTTGAAACATTGGTCTTTTTCATCTTTGAATCATGTGAAACTGGCTTCACATGAGAAGGTTTGGATAGATTGTTCTTCATCCAACCATTCAAAGATATGTGCTTTTTACCTTTTGAACCCGAGAAGCAACATGTGTTATCTTTACCTCCCGAAGCTTGCCTTTGAACCTAAGGGCACTTCTTTAACACATGATCTTCCTTTCCACATCTAAAGCAAGCCTTGAAAGGCTTTTGGTTCTTTGTAGTCCCTTGGATAGCAGGAGAGGGTGGAGCCTGCTTTGAGGTTGATTCAGCTTGTTGACAACCTTGATGCTTCTTCTTTTGGATATATGGAAATTAAATCTTTTGAGGCTTTGTCAATGTGGATTTCAAACTGGGCTGTGATTTGTTTTGTGATGTTCCGGGAGCTGAAATCTGAACATTCTTCTAAGTACACTTTTGTATGACTGGTGATTTGGTAGACTTGGAGGCAGATTTATGGCAAGCTTGATGGATAGCAAATGAAGATGGTGAGTGCTTCTATTGTGCTTTGGAGGAACTGCTGATTTGCTTAGCAGTTCGAGATGAGATCCATATAGGTCTTGATTCAACTGTTGGAAGCTTTTGACACTTGATAACTTCAGGTGACTTGATGATCTCTGGTTCATCATCAGAACTTGTCCAGTCTTGTATACACAAGTCAGCTTCCAATGGATCTTGATTGATGACTCTTGTTGTGTCGGTTTGTGTAGTTGAGTTCTGATTGCTTTATGATTCCACAGTTGTTCCTTCTTTGACAAACTTGACAGGAACAAATGAAGTGATGTTACATGTCTTGAATTTGTTAAAGAAGTTACTGGAAACAACTGATACTGGTTTTAAAGCATCAGAGGTGGAATTATCATTTTGCAGATCAGATCCTTGCTTGATGAGCCCCAAACCTGTAGGAAAATCATATTCATCTTGAACCTCTTTGTGATTAACGCTGCTTAAACCTGCATGTAAACTATTAGTATCTGCAACTTCAATTAAATCATCAGATGGATGAGGTGGAGGCATAGGAGTGTAATAGTAAGTGCTAGGAGGAGGATAAACATATGAAGTTTCACCACATCCCACACTCATTTTGATTCTAGCTCCCCTTTGCTTAGAGAATAGTTCTTCCTGTTTCATCCATGATATCGTCCATTTATCAAGTTTAGTTTTAAGCTTGCTAGTCTCAAATTCTGCTAATGTGACTCGTTCACTCAAAACATTAATCTCGACATTCTTTTCTAAAAGATTTCTTTTTAAAAGATCATTTTCTTTTAAAGCTACTCTTAGTTTAATAAAATATTTAGACTCATTGATTTTAAGTTCTTTAATTATTCATTTTAATTCTTTTTCATTTTCTATCAATAATCTGTTAGCTTTATCCCCCGAAAAAATGAATTTTGTAGGGAGGAGAACACATGTCTTGAACTATCTCATAGGGGAGTCCCATAACTATCTTTTCAGCAGCTAGGGCTTTTTCACATTGACATACGGGAGTGTTCTTTTTGTACTCTTCCTCCTTAGCAGCTCTTGTCTTAGCTTCCTCAGCTTCATCTCCCTTTGGATTTCCTTCATCCTGAACCTCCTGCTTCACTTCATCTGTTTCACTATCCTGTACCTTCTGAATTTTACACCAGCTTGCACAAGCATCAACATCACCAACACTCTCACCTTGAGTATTGTTGGACCAAATGAACCAATGAGCCTGATCAGAAAAACCTTTATGTCCCACAGACATTACAACAACTGAAGTAGTCTGCAACAGCTGAAGACATCAACTGATAACAAGGTCTGAAGACAAAGTCTAAAGTGAAAGAGCTGAAGACAAAGTCTGAAGACAAAAGCTGAAGACAAAGACTGAAGACCAAGTTTCAGATGTTGTCACAACAGCTGAAGAAGACCTCTTCAGTAGTTATGATGGTTTCCTTTCAGTAGTTATATTTTCCTTTCAATTCTTTTGTAATCAGTAGTTTTATGTTTCTTGTAATCAGTACTTGTAGTTTCAGTAGTTTTAGTTTCATCTTATACTTAGCATACTCTGAGATGTTCTCAGTTGTTGTGAACATTCTCAGTAGTTTGCTTACTTTCAGTTGTTTGTAATAATTCTGTTAAATGTCACTACCAAGTGACATCAGCAGACGTCACATTCCTTTATATAAGGAATGTTGACCTAATTGTAAGGTGCGAAGCTTAGCGGCTGATATACCGAAGCATTTGTGCATGAATGATATTATCCCTTTTGCAGAAAACCCTCTTTCTCTATAACCGTGTACTGTTCCATTGAATATATATTGTGTTCTTGCTATATTTGTCTAATTCTTGTTCTAATTCCGCTACAATTCAACTCTAATTGATCAAACTTAGATCGCTGATCCTGTCAAATGGTATCAGAGCAGGTTAATCATTGATCGGTTTAACAATTGATCATTGAAACTGCTATTTCGATATCTAAAGTTTGATCGAATTAGCATATTTGCAAGAATTGGTTATAGAGATTGATCTTCTGCTGCTTCTGGTTATTCAATTTGAGTTTCTTCTTGGTTCATATTGAGTTTGTTGTGTTTTTGTGCTAAATCTGTTGAAACTTGATTGAATTGGTTTGAATCTGAGAATGACTACTCCATCTAATGACCCTCACAATACTGGCTCCTCAACCAAGCCTCCGATGCTTGTTAGGAGTGAGTATAACATATGGCAACGAAGAATGCTCCATCACCTATCTGTTAACAGTTCAGGTTGTTGGACATCTGTGGTTCACGGTCCACACAAGCCTATGGTGAACAATCCGGAGACCAACCAAATGGTTCCGAAGAAGAAGGAGCAATACTCAGATGAAGATCGTAAACTGTTTGAGATTGATGCTAAAGCCCATGGAATTCTGGCCATGGCACTGCCTAATGAAATCTATTCTGGGCTTATGCATCATGAAACTGCTCATGACCTCTGGAATGCTTTGAAGGAACAATTCGGAGGAACTGATGAGGTCTTAGCAAACAACAGAGAAATCCTCGCCCAACAATATGAGACATTCTCTCATAGGAAGGTGAGACACTGACTCAACAGTTTGAGCGTTTCTCCTGCTTGATCTCTGAGCTGAAAATGGTCAAGCATGAGTATACTAACAGCCAGATGAACAACAGATTCCTCAGATCACTGCCTGAGAGATGGGACACATACACCATTGTCCTACGCTCCAGTGCAAATCTGGATAGCCTATCTCTCACCCAACTCCATGGGAAACTGCTTACATTTGAAAGAGAGATAGAGCAGAAAAGGAAACTGGCATCATCAGGAAAGCTCACTGATGACTTTGTACCAGGAACACTGCCTTGGTCGGTCATGAGTCAGAATATGCTGGATCAGAAAGCCATTATGATGAGCATATAGATTTCTCTTCAAACAGTTCTGATCATGCATTTGTTGGTGTTGACAGTCATTCTGGGTGTAATAGTGATAATTTATGCTTTATCATGGATGATTTGAAGGGTATTGCTGATGATGATTTAGAAGAGATGGATATTTTGAGCCAAATGGCCTTGATCAATATCAGATCTCAAAAGTTCTACAAGAGAACTGGTAGGAATTTCCAGGACTCTCTGGCAAAACCAAAGTTGGTTTTGACAAGAGTAAGTTGAGGTGTCACAAATGCCACAGGCTTGGGCACTTTGCAAGAGAGTGTAGATCAACTGGATCTAACTCCTCTGCACCCTTTGTGACCTTTCCAAGCAATAGTTCACAAAACAAAGGGCAACATCCTGCTAGTTCTGGTCATCACTCACAACCTCAATCTCCTGCATATTTTGTCCCTCAGGGTCCAATGCCATATCCATATCCCTGCTATTACATGCCACAGCCAAATCCAGTTCAAGTTCCTATAGCACAACAACCTCAAGCCCTACCTGAGCCTCAACCATCTCCATCACAATCTCAACCTCATCACAGCTTCTTCACACCAGGAGTTGTTGACTGGAGCAGCTTACCAGATGATCTTTCTGGTTTCAATGAGCAATTATTTGCTGGTGCTGGTCAACATGGTGGTGAACATCCTTTTGGGAATCTTGCTCTCATGGCCCTGGAGTCTACTGAGGGTTCCTGCTCCAATGCATCATCTTCACAGGTAACCCAGGTATCTTCTGAGGCTAAAGCCAAGTTATGTTCTGAATCATGCATAGCTGCCTTTGTCTCTATTAGAGAGGCAAATGTAGCTTTAATCAATCAAAATCTTGAGCTTGAGAAAACTATTTCCAAAAGAAAAGCTGAGTATGAGTCTGCTCTTAATGACAAAGATGATGAGATTTACAAGCTTAAATGCCAACTTAATGATGAAAAGGCTAAGGTAGAGGTCATACTTGAAACCACAGAAGTCTCAAAGAGACACTTGCAGCTACCCAAGTTGAGTGTGACCGCTGGGTAACATCCTGCAAGGGATTTGAAATGCTTCTCAGCAAGCAAACAGCTTCAAATGTGAAGTTTGGAATAGGTTACAATCATACTGCACCACCTACTGATTTTACTTCAAAATCAATAGTAAAATCTGAAGGTGAAAGTAATTTCCAAACCACATCATCATGTGATTCATCCTCAAATGATAATACAAAATTAGAGGATGAAGTCAGTGTTAAGATCTCAGCAAATCAATTGCCTGATGGTTTAAATGCTGATAAACACATGAAGCTGAGCAATTCAGATGTTGTCCCTCAAAGTACTCCAAGTACTGAAGGGCAAGTCACAACATCTGAAAAGCATTTCAAATCTGCTGAAATAAAAGGATTAACAACTGCTGAGGAATCTATCATACGGTCTTTCAGGACGGATAGAGAACAGCTGAAGAACAAGTCTTCAGTTGTTACCGATCCTTCAGTACTTAACACAAGTACTGAAAGGAGGAAAGTACTGAAGATCACACCTTTAGTTTCCACTTCAGCAGTTGATCAATCCAAGATGAAGAATAAGCCATGTGAAATATGTGGTAAATTCAATCATCTATCTGATGAATGCTGGTACAAAAAGGGTTCCAAACTCAACAGAGATAAGCTCATTAAAGAAGAGATTAATAAAATGAAAAATGAGTTTGAGACCAAGTTTGTACCACAGTCATCTCAAACTGATAAACCCAAGGCCTCACCAAAATCCAAAAAGAAGGATGGGGTTTATCAGAAAACAGCTGATAGTGTTCCTCATGATAAACATCAGACTAAGTCTGTGAATTTCAAGAAGGAGGAAATGGTGGGTCACAGGAACTCATCAAAAACAAGTACTGATGTGTCAAATGAGCTGAAGGCTTTAGCAACAAATCAGACACAACTTGTTATGATGGTTCAGCATTTGTTGGGGAGAGTTAACCAACTAGATGCACCTGTGATCAAACCACTGAAAAGGAAATCCAAGCCCAAATCTAAGAAATCCATTTCAGCACCATCTCCACCTTCATCAGCTGTTAATCATGAGAAACAAGTTATGGTTAAATCTGTTGATGAAAACAGACCCAAAACCAAAAAGGTTTGGGTCTCTAAAGCTAACTAGTTTCTTATGATAAATGCAGGGTTCTTCAGCATGCCAAAGAAGCATCTGGTATGTAGACAGTGGAGGATCTATGCATATGACTGGGAGCAGTTCTCTTCTTAATGACTACTCTCAAGGAAAGAAGGGATTTGTCTCATTTGGAAATGATGCTAAGGGTTACATCATCGGGAAAGGATTTGTGTCAAATGGAGAAATCAGATTTGATGATGTTAACCATGTGGAGAATCTCAAGTATAATCTACTGAGTGTCAGTCAGATGTGTGATAAAGGGCATGTTGCACTTTTCACAAGCCAGAACTGCCGGATTCTGTCTTCCAAAGTTCTGAGGCTGATTGACAAGGTATTGGATGAACATACTCTCCTGAAGGCCAACAGGATAGGAAGAGTATATGCCTTGGATTTGTCAAAGAAGATTGATTTAAAAGGTCATCCTTGCCTGTTCTCCAAGGCCTCTCCTCAGGAATCTAAACTGTGGCATAGAAGGCTGGGTCATGTTAATCTCAAAAACATGAATCAGCTGATCCATAATAGTTTAGTGAGAGGTCTACCAATAAAGGAGTTCCACTGTGATGAAACCTGCACTGCTTGTTTAAAAGGAAAACAACACAAAGGATGAGGCTGCTCAGACAATTATTAACTTTGTGTTGTATGTTGAGAAACAGTATTCCCTACCAGTCAAGTGTATAAGAAGTGATAATGGAACTGAATTTAGAAACCATACACTTGATGATTTCTACCTTTCAAAAGGAATCAAGAGGCAGTATAGCATCCCAAGGACTCCAGAACAAAATGGAGTAGTGGAGAGAAAGAACAGGACCCTAATTGAAGCTGCAAGGTCCATGTTGGCTGACTCTGGTTTGCCACTGACCTTTTGGCTGAAGCTGTCAACACAGCATGCTATGTGCAAAATAGAGCTTTAGTGAATCAGAGGTTGATGAAGACTCCTTATGAAGTTCTACATCATTTGGCTCCTCTAATTTCATTCTTCAGAGCATTTGGGTGTCCTTGTTACATTCTCAACACAAAGGATCAACTCCAAAAGTTTGATTCTAAGATGGATGCAGGGTATTTTGTTGGGTATTCATCCACTTGCAAGGCTTACAGAGTGTTCAACTGCAGAACAAAGATGGTTGAAGAAACCTTGCATGTGAAGTTCAATGAATCTCCTAAGGACAAAATCCCACAAAACCCTGTGGAGTTGTTTGATCTGGACATACTGCAATATGTTCCTTATCAGCCTCCAGCTGTTGCAGATCATGTGAATTCATCACCTTCTGCAGCTAGTCATCCATCTGGTGGTACTGATGTTGATGATGATCCCAGTACTCACCTATTCAAGTTTAGTGATCAACTGCCTGAGTCTACTAAACTTGATGTTCCTGTAGCTTCAGTAGCACCATCCACAACAAATGCTGATGAGATTTCTGAATCCTCTACTTCATTTGACTTGCCATCTAATACTTGGTTTCAAGAATCTGGATCAACATCTGTTGCTGCTGAGCGTGCTACAAACACTTGCACAGATCTCATAGTGTACCAAGAGCTGAAGAATCACCCAATGTCTCAAATCATTGGTGATATCAATGCTGGTGTCTCAACTAGAAGTCAATTGTCCAACTTCTGCTTCTATGCTCTCTTCATCAGTCAGCAAGAGCCAAAGAACTATCATATTGCATTAAGAGACAATGGATGGGTTGATGCCATGCAGCTTGAGCTTCTTCAGTTCAAAAAGCAGCAAGTGTGGGAACTGGTTCCTCTACCCCCAGGTAAGTGTGCAATAGGCACTAAATGGGTGTTTAGGAATAAAACAGATGAAAATGGGCAAATTGTCAAGAACAAGGCCAGACTGGTTGTCCAGGGGTTTTCACAAGAAGAAGGTATTGATTATGATGAAACCTTTGCCCCTGTAGCCAGACTGGAGGCAATTAGATTGTTCTTAGCCTATGCTGCATTCCACAATCTTAAAGTTTTTCAAATGGATGTCAAAAGTGCATTTTTATATGGTAAAATAAAAGAAGAGGTTTATGTGTGTCAACCACCAGGTTTTGAGGATAATAAACATCCTGATTGGGTGTATAAACTTGATAAGGCTCTTTATGGGTTGAAACAAGCTCCTAGAGCCTGGTATGAAACACTGTCAAATTTTCTTCTTCAGAATAATTTCACTAGAGGCTCCATAGATAAAACTTTGTTCATTAAGAAAGTGGGTCAGCATAAGCTCCTTGTTCAAATTTATGTTGATGATATTATTTTTGCATCCTCTGATCCACAGTTGTGTGATGCATTTACAAAGTTGATGCAACAAAAATTCGAAATGAGTGCCATGGGAGAATTACAGTTCTTTCTAGGTTTGCAAATCAAACAAAAGGCTGATGGAACTTTCATTCATCAGTCAAAATACACAAAGAGTCTTTTGGAAAAGTTTGATTTACAAAACTGTAAGCCCTGTTCTACTCCCATGTGCAGCACCACACAACTGGATGCAGATCAGAAAGGTAAAGCTGTTGATGAAACACTTTACAGATGTATGATTGGGTCCTTGATGTACTTAACAGCTTCTAGACCAGATATTATGTTTGCAACTTGTGTTTGTGCTAGATTTCAGGCTGCTCCTAAAGAGTCTCATTTGATTGCAGTCAAGAGGATCTTTAGATATCTGCAAGGTACTCAATCTCTAGGTCTTTGGTATTCCACTGGGCACTCTTGCAAATTAGTTGCTTTTTCTGATAGTGACTATGCAGGGTGTAAATTAACTAGAAAATCAACTTCTGGTGGATGTCAATTCCTAGGCAACTGTTTGGTTTCTTGGCAGAGTAAGAAACAAACATCTGTTGCTACATCCACTGCTGAAGCCGAGTACATTGCTGCTGCAAGTTGTACATCTCAGGTACTCTGGCTTCAGAATCAATTATTGGATTATGGCATTACAGAGACTAAGACTCCATTACTAATGGATAGTGCTTCAGCTCTTTGTATTGTCAAGAATCCAGTCCAGCACTCTAGGACCAAACATATTGAGATCAGACACCATTTTATTAGGGATTGTTTTGAAAAAGGTCTGATTGATCCAAAGTTTGTTCCTAGTGCTGATGAGCTTGCAGACATATTTACTAAGCCTTTGGACAGTTCAACTTTCCAAAACCTAGTGTTAAGGCTTGGTATGCTGCAGCTAGAATAAGTGACAACTACTGATGATCTCAGTCAACAAGTACTGATGAGCATTCGTATACTATTGTCACAAATAAGTACTGATAAGTTCTTTTATCCTCAGTAGTTTTCATAACTACTGAAGACTAAATTACTTAAAAGTACTGAAGTACTCTATCTGTTGAAAAGAACTGATGTGGTTACAACTACTGATGTAGTTACAACTACTGATGTCAGTATAACAGATAAGTACTGATGACCAATGAAACGTCTGAAAATCAGACAAAAAGTCTGATAAGTGTTGAGGTCAGAATGAAACAGCTGATGAGCTAAGAATTGACGACAACAGCTGATGAGAAACTTTTCTCTTCAGTTGTTTCTACAACTGCTGTTTCACTTCATACAACTGAAGCCAAAACCATGTCTTCAGTAGTTTTACAACTACTGATGACTAACACCAAATCTTCAGTTGTTACAACTTCTGAAAGTTAAAACCAGGTCTTCAGTTGTTTTCAAACAACTGATGACAGCACCAACACTTTCAGTCGTTTTATATCAGCCTTTTCTTACCTTATAAATACCTAAACCTACTTTCAAACGTTTCATTAGCCGTTTTATGTCCTTCACTCTCTCAATAATGGCGACCATGAAACTCAAACCAGACACAACTGTGTTGCCTACCTCTCGAAATCGGCCTTTTGGAACAAATTTGATAATGCCATCGATCTTATGGTAGATTCCCAGTACCGAACCGCTTTTCTTCTGAATCCTACCATATACCCCGATTCCCTAAGCCAATTCTGGACCAACGTCTCTGTGCAAACTGGTGAGAATGATAGCCAAATCACTCTCCAGTCGTTGGTTAACCAGAAACAGGTGGTCATCACTCCAGACATCATTCGACAAACCCTAAATCTACATGATGCCACCTGTGTCACAGAATACCCGAAAGGCACAACTGATATGTCTTTCATCAATAACGGGTATGAAGGAGACTTAAGTGCTACCACCATTCTGAAGAAGCACTTCCATGATGCTGAACGTCTTATATTCCACATGGTGAATGTCTGCCTTGCATCAAAAACCTCCTCATGGGATCAGATGTCCTCCCGATGGCAACAGGTATTATACTCTATCTTTGAACGACAAAATCTAAATTTTTCTGAGATAGTTTTCATGGAACTAAAGGATCTGGCTTTGAAACCTGTGGCAAACAGATGGATATTATATCCCAGGTTTCTCATGGCCATAATTTTAAATCAGCTAAAATCAGACGGCCTTGTTGGCCTTGGAGTCCCTGCTCCGGCTGTATTGCCTGAAGTATACTCCAGGCACAACTCTGACCCTACACTGAAAGGGGCTGCCCGGCTGCTAAAACCCAAGCAGCGGGACCCACAGCCTCCACTTCCAGATCCAAAGTCCCCACCAAACCCAACACCAAAAAGCCCAAAAGGCTACTCAGGGAGATGAGTCCCCTGAGGATGCCCCTGTAACACCAATACAGGAAACACTTACTGGTTCTAACCCCCCAGTAGTGTCAAAGACTCCACCAGCCCTAGCCGCTCAGGCATCCTCTCAACAGGATCCTGATGCAACCATAATTGGGGATACCACAATGCTGGAACCTATCTCAATTGAGAAGGTTACCATTGAAGAGCACCAGTCACCCCGGGTGCAATCTGCTTCAAACCTATCTCCAAATGCAACCGCCCCTCAAAGCCCAACCATTATAGTTGCACAAGTGCTGAGTCAGCTGCATTCCTCTCCTCCTCCCCAGAAACCAATTACAATGGGGAGAACCTCAACAGCTGAGGAAGAGGACCAAAATGCTGCTGATAACCCACAGCACAGGGGTTATAATGTTCAATCTCCCCGTGTAGAGGAGGAGGTTAGAACATCTGGTGAGGCTGCCACTTCTACTGATTCAGCAAATGAACAGGATGCAGTTGGTAACATCTCTAAGACCTCACCAGAGGCAACTGCCGATGAAGGACTCAGTCCTGAGGCAGGAAGTCCCCAGAACCAAGAACAAGGGGCACATGCTACAACTGATCTACACTCAGGGCATGTACATCCTGATTCAATCAGGAGGTCAGGTGATTCAGCAAAGACTGATGATGACCTGGGCTTTTTCTTTGATGTCTTAGCCCATAACACAATCCTTGAGGCTGAGGTGAGCAGACTCAAAGAACTGCTTGCCAAAATGTCTCAGGATCAAAGTCCATCTGCCCCAATAAACCCACAGATGGCACCTTCATCTGAAGGTTCACCAAACACTCAGCCACTACACTCAACTGAGCCACCAGCCACTGCTTTTGGCACCACCTCTCAGGGACAGAACCCCTCTGAGCAGATGGTTGCTACCTTTCAACATTCCTTACCTCTCATCACTCCCATCATCAATGAGATTGTGCATAAAGCCATTGATGAGAGGATCTCCTCAAATCTACAAACACTTGTTGATGATGCTGTGCAAAAGAAGCTTTCTGCCATTCAAACCCCTGAACCCAATGCACCCAAAAAGGGGGAGTCTAAGGCAGTGAAAGAAAGAAAGAGAAAGAGAGTGGAAGATGAGAAACAACAAGAGAAAGAAAAGGAGTTAGAAAAGGAAAAACAGCTGATCACATACAAGAGAAAGAAAAGTGCTGAAACTCAAAAGCCTGATGAAGAGAAATCATTGGAAGATCTGGTTAAAGAAGCTGATGAAGCTCACAGCAGATCAATGGACAGAATAATAGACCAACTCTTCAGACAGGGCTTTGATACAGCTACATTAGACACTGAGATCAGAAGGCTGGAGATTAAAGAGATACAAGAGAGATGGGCCAGTTACAGTGTGATGGAAAGGGAGAGGTTGGAGATAATGATCAGGTTTATTGCAAAATACTTGGGAAGATCATTAATTGAGATTAAATCATGGACCAGAGACAGTATTCTGGCAATAACCACCAGAATCTGTGCTTCTGAAGCATTCAATAAGGGGTTGATTATCGAAGCCTTAGATGAAGCAGGTGCTGGGAAGAGAACTGATATGGCCAAGCTTTCCAAAGCCAAACTTACCACAAAAATGCTAGATCAGCCTTCCCAAACTCCCACTCAAAAACAACCAACCCCACAACTCTCCAAACCAATCCCTAAACCTAAACTTAAACCAACTCAACCCTCAAAACCAACTCCCTACCCCAAAAACCACCTCAAACCACATCCAATGATGCACCCAGAAGGAGGAGAAGGGTGTTGAGGATGGAAGAAGAAGAAGAAGAAGATGATGAAGAAGACAGTCTGCCAATCTCTGCTGTTCTAAAAATACCTGAGCCCAGAAGTCAACAAATGATCACACCAGACTTTCAGAGGCAAATGGTGAAAGTTAAGATTGAAGAAGAAGAACAGCAGAAACAGCACGATGAGCAACTTTTGAAGATGGTTGACAAAGAGTTTCCTCAGTCATCATCTATACAAGCCATGAAGAAACACGCTCAAAGGCTGTATGCTCTCAGGCATACCTTTCAATATCAAAAGGAGAGAGTAAGGATTTGGCCAGACCCCAGGGTTAGTTCTAGAATTCATAAGAAATCCATACCAAGTAGATACAATGGCCAAGTGAGAAAGACCATAGATGCTGTTATTATGTTGGCCATTGTAGTCTCACCCTGGGAGATACTTGAAGACTTCAAGAGAGCCTACAAGTCAAAGATGACCCCTCAAACTCTAATGGAGAACAAAATGGTCAAGAAGGGGTTGTTATACAAGAGGCTTGAAGAGATCAAGAAAAATGAACTCCAGTTGTTATTAGAAGGGACTCACCCAGATGAATTTGCTTACAGAGAGATAACAACTGTTGAGTTGAAAAATGGAAAGACAGTAAAGTACCTATCAGAGTACTATGGCCCAGAGTTCTTCTTCGAAGAGAAGCAGAAGAACTCACTAAGGAGGAACAAGTTGTTCTCCTTGAGGCCTACGTCAGAGAGTCTTATAGACTCATCAATGGGAAGTAGGTTTCATGGTTGGGATAACAGCTCTGTGTCCAGTTCCCCAAGACAGAGTTCCCTTCCATCCTTTGACATTCACATCTACTGAAACCTGTTCCCTGGCCTGTGCTTATCTGATATCTCTGAAGCTGATCAAGAGAGTATTTCTGCCAAGAATAAGTGGGACCTCAATAAGCTTAAAGGTTTTGGCTGCATTGGTTCAGGGGGAGTTTGTTGGACCAAAAGAACCAATGAGCCTGATCAAAAAAACCTTTAAGTCCCACAGACATTACAACAACTGAAGTACTCTGCAACAGCTGAAGACATCAACTGATAACAAGGTCTGAAGACAAAGTCTGAAGTGAAAGAGCTGAAGACAAAGACTGAAGACAAAAGCTGAAGACAAAGACTGGAGACCAAGTTTCAGATGTTGTCACAACAGCTGAAGAAGACCTCTTCAGTAGTTGTGATGGTTTCCTTTCAGTAGTTATATTTTCCTTTCAGTTCTTTTGTAATAAGTAGTTTCATGTTTCTTGTAATCAGTACTTGTAGTTTCAGTAGTTTTAGTTTCATCTTTTACTTAGCATACTCTGAGATGTTCTCAGTTGTTGTGAACATTCTCAGTAGTTTGCTTACTTTCAGTTGTTTGTAATAATTCTGTTAAATGTCACTATCAAGTGACATCAGCAGACGTCACATTCCTTTATATAAGGAATGTTGACCTAATTGTAAGGTGCGAAGCTTAGCGGCTGATATACCGAAGCATTTGTGCATGAATGATATTATCCCTTTTGCAGAAAACCCTCTTTCTCTATAACCGTGTACTGTTCCATTGAATATCTATTGTGTTCTTGCTATATTTGTCTAATTCTTGTTCTAATTCCGCTGCAATTCAACTGTAATTGATCAAACTTAGATCGCTGATCCTGTCAAGTATCACAGCTGAATTCTTTTGAAAGGATCAAAAACCTCAACATAATTCTCATCACTGTTTACCACCTCAGCCATCAATACATGGTTGACTTCTTCTTTAGTTTCTTTGATCTCAACACTTGAAAATACACCACCATACATGAATTGACTGTACTCTTTTCTTTTCATATCCAAATCAAATGACTTCAACTTGTTGATAACTTCCATGAGTTTGTAGTCAGCAAAATTTCTTTCGTGTTTTAACAACCTAACTTGTGGACTCCACTGTGGAGGAAGAGAGTCCAAAAGTTTTATGACTTGTTCATGGTTTCCCAGCTGGTCATCATACTTCTTAAGGATGTTTGCCACCATCAGAAATCAATCAACAACATCAGTTATCTTTTCATCTTTCATGGCTGCAAAAGAATCAAACTGACTTTGTGCCATTTTGGCGTTGTCTGATTCGAAATCGGCAGAAAAAGACATTTTCTTTTAAAATATTAAAATTCACTTTAACACCCCAAACTAAAATTAGTTTTCCAAAAATTGTTGAACGATATTCTCCTCCCGAAAAAAATACTTTTAATGTCAAATAAATGGTTTCTAAGCAACTGGAAAGTTCGAGGCTAATTTCGCTGAAATTTCACTAAGTTCGCTGACAAATTCGCTGGCAAGTTTGCTAGTAGTTTCGCTAGTAGTTTTGCTAGTAATTTCCACAGCAGTTTCGCCCAGCAGTGGCAAGCTGATGCTAGTTTCGCAGGGTAGTTTTGCTCGAAACTATTTGAACTTTCGTTCAGAGAACAATCTGGCAGCAATTTCCCTGGGATTGGCACACAAACACTATGAACTTTCGTTCAACACATGTACTTTCGCTGGATCAAGGAAACCACATCCAAAAACCAAGAACAGCTTAGTTTCATTGACGGATCCCTTGTTTCGGCTGGCGAAACTATGTAGTTTCGCTGGAAGATGCTGTAGTTTCACTGGACGAGCTGTAAATTCGCCGACGTATCTGGACAGCCTTTTTCAGCATGAAATCAGCTCAAACTCATCCAAATCTCAATGGATTTGAGATCTGATGACTCCTATAGCTTCCCACACCGAAATCAAGCAATCCTTAATCAATTTCCATATCCAAAACACTCAGATCAGATCGAAAATGAATGGAACAGTGACTTAGAACTTGAAACCAAACAAAACTCAAATAATCAAGAGCACAATGGCTCTGATACCAAATTGTAGGTCCTCTCGATCGATATAACAGTGTAATTGATTAATAATCACAAACAAATCCCACTGAAAACACAAATATCAATGATATTTGTGTAAAATATAGATCAAACACAATAAAATATTGATGAGCAATGATGAACACCTTAAGAACACTCAATAAACCCTTGGTTGATCTGAATTGATTGCTAAAGATATTACAAATATGAAAAGACCCTCAATCAATGGCTCATTCAAGCTCCCTAAACACACTAATGACTCTAGCTATATATAGTCTAATGACAATTAGACTTAATTACAATTAGCCCCCTAGACTATCATTAAAACACGATAATTATGAAATTACAATTAAGACACAAACTAGACAAATAAAGGTTAAATATATATTTTGTTGACAATAAAATATATATTAACTCTAAAACCCGTGTTCTTTGTATCTTCAACGACTAACTTCTCATCTTCATTCCAAACGTGTCGTCTTGACTTTTGCGTTGACTTTGACTTTAATGTTGACTTTTGTTGACTATGACTGCGTTGATAATATTAGACTATTTTTCAGACCCAACAAACAAAATTCCAGAAATCAAATCTAAATCAAAGAACAAATCTAACTCCAATCTGAAAACAGGTTCAGTTCCTAAGTCTTCCGCTGTCAACAAAAGATTTGTATCTAAAGAGTCAAGAAATGGTGTTAATGAGCAAAAGTCAAAACCTAATTTTCAAAAGAACAAACTTTTCAATCAAAAGCAAGGATCAAATGTGGCCTCCACATCTAAAGTTAATCAACATTTGTTTAAATCACAACTAAGGTACTGTGAAACATGTGATATGTACAATCATAAGACTGAAGAATGTTTCTTTAACAGGTATTGTCACATATGTGATATGAAAAATCATTCAATAGTTTATTGTTATTTCACAAATATTGTACCTATTATGATGAAATAACTCACAAAACTGAGAACTGATACTTCAGAAAGAACTCGCTGAAGAATGGATATGTTAATCCATAGTTAAGGAATGGATATGTCAATCCATAGTTTTAAAGAAATCAAAGCGTTAGTTTTCAAAGATTGACGAAACAACCTTTCTTAGGCTTGAGATCTTTTTGAAAAAATGTGTCTGATTATGATGATTCTTATGCTGCAAAACTAAAGTAGTATAATCAAGGAAAATTCATTTCACGATCTGTGAGAATGAACAATGTAAAGGTTGGTAAACAAAACTTTTCTAAAAATGTTTACTCGGATGGGTTGAATTATCTTGATGATGATCTTCAAAAATGTTATCATGCTTTAAGAACTAAAAAAATCAAAGATAATCAAAAATTTGTCAGGAAAGGAATTGATAAATTTGTCAACAGTAAGCCTAATTTGAAAAAGCATCACTTTAAACAGTTTTCCATTGTTGATAAATTTGGCAAGCCCAAGACCATCTCGGCTTGGGTTGATAACTCGACTTAATTCCCTTTGAAATGAAGGTAAGCCCGAGAAGACCAATTAACACGTGGTATGTTGATAGTGGGTGTAGCCGGCATATGACAGGCAACCATGCGTTGCTTCAAGAATTTAAGTTAAAAGATGGTACTTAGTTTTTAGGTCCCAGATAAGTCTCATGGAAATATAAGAAACAAACAAATGTCTCTATTTCAACCACAAAAGCTGAGTACATAGCTGCTTCAGCAGGATGTTCTCAAATCCTTTGGTTACAAAACCAACTGCTGGATTACGGGTTAAAATTTCTTAAAACTCCTATTTACATTGATAACACTGCTGCTAAGTTCATTATAGCTAATCCTATCCAACACTCAAAAACAAAACATATCGAGATTCGATTTCATTTTCTCAGAGATAACTCTGAAAAAGGTTTAATCATTTTGATTCAAATCACAACTGAAAAACAATTGGTTGACCTATTTGCAAAAGCCTTTTTACCAGGTCGATTTGAATATTTGGCCGAGTCAATTGGGCTTATTAATCATGTTTAATAAAACTAGTTTTGAGTTTAATTCAGTTGTTTGATTCATTAAAAATGATAAGAACCCTCCTTTAGCTTAATCTTGAATATAGAGAAACTGTCAAAGTTAACTGCCTGATTGTATAGATTATGTGTGCATGTTCAATAGAAAATGAAAAAGCAAATACAAAAATAGAAACTTGCAAAATCAAAATAGAAAAATATAAAACAAAAACACAAAAATAGGGTTTTTCTTGATAGTTAATTGTGTAGGACTGAATCTGTCTTTACAATTTGTGAGAAATGATAGATACATTAGTTTTGATCAGTTGCATACTTCACTCGCTACTAAAGTCTGACGTGATCAGATATGATGTGCAAGTAAGCTCATGCAATTATACTGAAAAAGTAAATTCTTGTGATCAAACTAAATCAATCATGCATTTATGTTTGTCCATTTTAGTACCATTGAGTAGTGTTGACTTCTCAAATTGATTGCTTCTTAAGTCATAATCTCACACCTGGTGGTGATATGAATAACCATTGAGCTCAAATTATTTGAGCTCCTTTGTTGTAAGTCATTACAGACCTAGATATTATCACTTGATGCAAAAGATGCCAATGTGCACAATCTAAACATGAGATCTGGTTATAAGTATCAGGTTAACAAGTTGAGAAAAGTGATTTCTTGCATATCTTGATGAGAGTTGAACCTCTAAGTCTAAGTGTGTGTTACATAATATCATATCTAAACATACCTTAATCAATCCAAGAATTGAAAAAGTAAGTGTGTTGACTATCATGCCAAAAACACTTATTTTCTATCCTTAGATGTAAGGCCCCGTTCCCGAGAACCCCACAGTTGGTCAATCACAACCTCATTTATATCAAAACATATTAAGATTTATTAAGTAAATAAAAATATTGCAGCGGAATACTTCATCAAAAACCATTTCATGCCTTAATAAATACATTTGCCAAGTAATACATCATTGTTTACAAGATTACAAAATAGCACTTAGTTGTATTACAAAACAACATCATTTTTACTACATGAGATGGATGCCAATCTTGCACGCCAAGTAGCTTCACCCTCGTGCCATCCTCCACAACAAGGAGTTCTAGTTTTATAAATAAAATACTTTTCTTTTGTTTAAAACCTTTTCATTAATTTCGTACATGATCACATCATACGTACATCTTGATAATATCATTATTATCTTTCACCATTTCTTCTCATTCATTTCGTATGTTGCGAACTTTCATTATTATCTTTCACTTTTATCCAGACCAATGTGCAATACCCCGAACATTATGCACGAAGCTGGTACTGGGCCTGGGGCCTATAAATAGACCCTAAACATTATGCATGAAGCTGAATCCAGTACCTGGGGGAAGCAACAAGGCTCCCGTTTCATACTTTTTAGTCAATCACAAAGATTGACCCCTTGTGTGCAATCTCATGGGTTAGCTAAACCACACACAGTTGAGCTAACAACCCCTCAATGAGTTGTGAACCTCCTTTCAATTGCTTGCAAGACTTTGCTTTCATTCATTATGTTCCACTTTTCATTATCTTTAATCTTTCGCTTCTTTTATGATAATACTTTACGTATAAGAGCATACACACACCACGAAAAGTGCAGTAATAATACGTAATAAGGAACATCAACAACAACCCACAACATGCAAAACATGAACAAACATAAACAGCCAAAACATTCCAGAGCTTAATCATAAATCTCCATTTTTCCCAAAATTTCAAAAAAATTCTAAGTCATCTTAGGCGCATGAGCACTATACAGGCGTATGGATACTATGCAGGCGCATGCACAGTTGGGCACATGGGAATACTTGGGCGCATGGGGAAAACTTAGGCGCATGGAAAAAACTTAGTCGCATGGGAACTATGCTGGCGCAAGAACAGTTGGGTGCATGGGAACACTTAGGTGCATGGGAAAAACTTAGGCGCATTGGAACTACGCAGGCACATGAGCACTATGCAGGCGCATGGGTACTTAGGCGCATGGGAAACTTAGGCGCATGACCAACCACTTGGGCGCATAGGTAGTTTGGGCGCATGGGTACTATGCCAGTTTCAACTTATGCTAATTTCAGTTCCCGATCATCATTCTAACATATTCTTAGCTCAAATCTTGCATACTAAGCTCATAAAACAAGCATACAACCATGTAATTTAGTCAAACATTCACAAACACACATACCCACATAAACAGGAGAACACATACGGTTAACATATAGAAACTTTCAAAAATAATAGTTTACATGCATTTCAACCCCAAAACATGTTTAAAACAGAAAAACGGGGATCTAGAACTCACCTACAACAACCTTCGAGTAAAACTCCTCCGAAATCAAGAGCACTTGGAGTTCAAAAACCTAAACACACCAAAAAGAGCCAACCGAAAACAGATAAACACATAAGACTCAGTCTACAAGCTGAAAACCTAGCTGAAATCAAACAAAACACACAAAATCTTATATTCTAGATGATCGCCTTCTTCTTCTCTATAGGAAACTGATGAACTCTGCTTTTCTTCTTTTTCTGCTATCGAAGGCAGTTGGTGAGCAGAAGTGTGGGCGGCCATGCCCACTTTTAAGCATAATAATAATAAAGTTTGCCTCTAGCACAACTTTAACCCCTCAACTTGGGTTATTTCACTTTTCATTCTTTATACTTCTCTTTTCTTTTCTTCTTCTTTTCTTTTATAAATTTCCAGGTGTTACAAGTCCACCCCCCTTATATAGGTTTCGTCCCCAAAACCTGTCACTCCTTGAACAGTTGTGAGTAATGCCGTCTCATCCCTTCCTCAGTTTCCCACGTAGACTAGGATCCCTTCCTGTGCCTCCACTGTACTCACACCAGTGGAACCACTTTATTCCATTATCCCTTCTCTTTTCGGTCAATGATTGCCACTGGTTGCTCTACGTAATTGAGTCGTTCATCCACTTCAATGTCCTCTAGTGGTACAATCATATCTTCATCAGCTAGGCATTTTCTTAGATAAGATACATGGAATGTTGGATGAATTCCCATTAAATCATCAGGTAGCTCCTACCTATAGGCCACCTCTCCTACTCGAGCAATGATTTGGAGAGGTCCTATATACCTAGGGCTCAGCTTACCCTGCTTTTTGAACCGAATGATCCCCTTCCAAGGTGAAACCTTCAGCATAACTTTATCACCCACCTTGAATTCAATCGGTCTACGCCTCTTGTCAGCATATGACTTTTTCCTATCTTTTGCCGCCTTCATAAAGGCCATGACCTTCTCTAACTTTTTAGTCGTAGCCTCGACCACTTCAACGCTCCCCAACTCCTTTTGTCTGATGTCACCCTGACATACGGGCATTCTACACTTCCTACCTTATAGCATCTCATATGGTAGCATGCCAATGCTGGCATGACAACTATTTTTGTATGAGAATTCAGCTAATGGTAAGTGTTCATCCCAACTTCCTACAAAATCGATCATGCATGCCCGTAATCTTCCAGTATCTGAATCGTCCTCTCCAACTGACCATCTGTCTGAGGATGGTACGCCGTACTGATATGCAACCTCGTCCCCATCGTGTCATGAAATCTCTTCCAAAACTTGGATGTAAACCGAGTGTCACGGTCAGACATGATAGACACTAGTACACCATGACGCATCATAATCTCTTTGATGAACAGATCCACCAACCTCTCAGATGAATATGTCTTGAGGATCGGTAGAAAGTGAGCACTCTTCATCAGACGGTCTACTATCACCCATATAGCATCGTACCCCCTCGCCGTACGTGGTAACTTTGTAATGAAATCCATGGAGATGTGCTCCCACTTCCACTCGGGTATATCCAAAGGTTGGATCTTCCTGTATGCTCGGCCTTCACTTGCAAGCAAGTAAGGCACTTGCTCACATACTCCGCTACATCACACTTCTTACCCGACCACCAGTAATCTTTCATCATATCATGATACATCTTCGTAGCACCGAGATGAATAGAGTATCGAGTCTTATGAGCTTCATCCATGATTTTCCACCGTAGGTCTCCATAACAAGGGATCCACATCCGCCCGAAGAGGGTTCTAACTCCGAGAGTGTTTTCACCCAACTCTGAGACTAAACCTCTCATCCTTTCAGAGTTAAGGTGATATTCTTTCAACGCTTCCTCTTGGAACCCCTTGACATGTGTCATCATATCGGAGGTCATCACCAACTGGTATTCTTTCACACAGATTGGCTCGGGTCTCTCCTTTCGGCTAAGGGCATCTGCCACTACGTTGGCCTTGCCCGGATGGTAGTGGATCTCATAATCATAATCCTTGATCAACTCTAACCATCTCCTTTGCCTCATATTTAGATCCTTTTACTCAAAGAAATACTTCAAGCTCTTGTGGTCAGTGAAGATAGTGCACTTCGTCCCGTACAAGTAGTGCCTCCAAATCTTCAATGCAAAGACCACAGCAGCTAGCTCCAAGTCATGAGTAGGGTAATTAGCCTCGTGGATTTTCAACTGTCGGGACGCATAGGCTATAACCCTTCCCCGTTGCATCAGTATGCAACCTTATCCTAAATAAGAAGCGTCTGAATAGACCACCAAGTCTTGATTCCCTTCGGGCAACGTCAAAACGGGAGCTTGAGTCAATCTTGTCTTCAGCTCTTCAAAAGCACTCTCCTGTTCTAAACCCCATACAAACTTCATATCCTTGCGGGTCAGCTTGGTCAATGGTGAGGCTTTCTTAGAAAAGTCTTGAATGAATCCCCTGTAATAGCCCACTAAACCCAAGAAATTGCTGATCTCGGATGGCGTGTTTGGAGTCTTCCATTGCATCACCACCTTCACCTTTGCCGGGTGTACCATGATCCCTTCAGAATTTACCATATGACCCAAAAACTGAACCTCGTGCAACCAGAAAGCACCGTTGGAGAACTTAGCATACAGCTTCTCTCTTCTAATTGTCTCTAATACCTCACGAATGTGACCGGCATGCTCTTCTTCGCTCTTCGAATAAATCAGGATATCATCGATAAACACAATCACTAATTTATCCAACATCGGCCGACACACCTGGTTCATCAAATCCATAAATGCAGCTGGCGCATTAGTTAGACCAAAGGACATAACGAGAAACTCGTAGTGTCCATAACACGTGTGAAAAGCTGTTTTAGGGATATCCTGCTCCTTCACTTTTAACTGATGGTAACCAGATTGGAGATCTATCCTCGAGAACCAACTGGCACCTTGGAACTGATTAAATAAGTTATCAATTCTCGGTTGTGGTTATCGGTTCTTCACCGTCAACTTCTTTAACTCACGGTAGTCGATGCACATCCTCATACTACCGTCATTCTTCTTTACAAACAAGACCGGAGCACGTCAAGGAGTGATACTCGGTCTAATGAATCCCTTATCCAATAGCTCTTGTAGCTGAGTCATCAACTCTTTCATCCCTGACGGAGCCAATCGATATGGTGCCTTAGCAACAGGTTGAGCACCAGGTATCAAGTTGATCTGGAACTCGATCTTACGGTCCGGTGGCACACCTGGTAAATCTTCTAGGAACACGTCTGGAAAGTCACACATAACTGGTACGTCAGACAATTGTGGTACTGATGTATCCACATCCTTCACGTAAGCCAGGTAGGCACTACATCCACGTTTCATGCACTTCTCTACCACCACCGTCAAAATCACCTTCGGAACCGTAATAAGTCGATCACCGTAGATCGTCACCAAACTCCCATCAGGCGCAGTTAATCGGATCATTTTCTTGCAACACACAATATTTGCCTCATAGGCTGCTAACCATTTCATCCCTAGAACCAAATCGAATCTGCCTAGGGGCATCATGAATAATTTAGTAGAGAACCTATGGCCTTCCAACCATATGTCATAATCTTCTATCAGATCAAAAATCCTTGTAGACTTACCAATGGTAGTTTCTACATCAAAAGGCTCATCAATCTTTCTACTCCTAATAGGCAACTTAGCACAGAAGGTAGCAGAAATAAAGCTCTTACTAGCACCAGAACCAAATAATATCGAGGCACAAGTTTGATTTACTAGGAACGTACCTGATACGACATCGGGATCCTCCCTAGCCTCCTCTCGGGTCATCATGAACGCTCTTGCTTTTGCTCTCTGCCCATCATTCTCTGTCCCCCTCTTTGCCCCAGAACTTTCAGCCCTTGGCTTCTTGCAATCCCTGCTTAGATGACCTTCTTCATCGCAATTGTAGCACCTCGTCGCCCTACAATCCCTTGCCACATGACCAGGCTTCCCACATTTGAAGCAAACGTTTAGTCCCCACTTGCATTCTCCCGTATGCTCCTTCCCGCACTAACCACACCGCTTCATCCCCGTACCTGCCGAGACTACCCTCCAATCATCCACCCTTGCCTTCTTGTTGTTCGGGGTGAAACCACCACGACCAAATCATTTCTCATTCCAGTTCCTGTCACCACCACCCTTCCTACTCACCTCCACCACTGCCACTTCTTCTCTCTCATCATATAACCTCCCTTCCAGATCAACCACCGACCTAAACGTACTCAATCTTGTCAAGCTCCCTGTGAGGACAAAACTCCTAGATTACTATCTTTTTTAGTTCACTCCACCTCATCCTCCCAACAGCCCTGCTGCCGTTGGCCTGGACAATATTATCCCACCAGCATAAGGCCGAGTCCACAAATGAGTAGGTAGCAAATTTCACCTTTTGGTCCTCTCGGCACTCGTTAATATCAAGTACCACCTCCATTTCTCTCACCCATCGGTAAGCAGCAGCAGCATTATCATTGCCATCAAATGTTAGGGGCTTGCATCTCTGGAATGTTTCATAACTACACCCCTTGGCGGTTTCACACACCGCTTCCTCTTCCTCTTCATCATTGGAGACAACCATCTCAGTTTCTGGTTGCTCCCCTTCACCTGAACCTCTCCCAACGGTCCTCCTCCTCTCCTCATTCTCTTTCTTTTCATCCTCCCTCACATCATGAATAATCTCGGTCACCACAGATGGCAGATCGTCTGCATGACCTGATGAACTTCCTTCATAACTGCCTCCTTCACAGAGGCTTTCAAATTAGCACTCTCATCACCGCCATCCTAGTGATGATGCTCGGGCTCTACAGGAGCCATCTCACCAGCCATAGCCATGTTCCTGGTGACACGTGGCCTAGCACCACGACCACCCTGCACACCTCCTCGAGAAGCCTTTGAAGATCTACCACCTGCCATCATCAAAACACTATAAGATTCAAACACCAACACGGTCATTCATGGTAGTAGCTCAGATTATGTCAAGTATAGTAAGTCCCGAATTACAGTGGCCAGTTGTGATTAGCCACTTACTTTACTCTTCATCCCCCAAGCATTGCCTATCCTGACTACATCAGTATCCAAATCTACTAAGAGCACATAAATCAGATAGCACACGCACATAATACCGATTAACTTTAAGAAAGTAAAGTACCTGATGGTACGTAGCTACTAGGGCTAGCATCCCTCCATTCGGTTCCATTCTCAGTTTAAGTTTAGGTTTTGAAAATATTTACCCATTTCCCTTAAACTTTGGCTCTAATACCAACTTCTAAGGCCCCGTTTCTGAGAACCCCACAGTTGGTCAATCACAACCGCATTTATATCAAAACATATTAAGATTTATTATGTAAATAAAAATATTGCAGCGGAATAATTCATCAAAAACCATTTAATACTTTATTAAATACATTTGCCAAGTAATACATCATTGTTTACAAGAATACAAAATATCACTTAGTTGTATTACAAAACAACATCATTTTATCTTTAATACATCATTGTTTACAAGATTACATCATTGTTTACAAGATTACAAAATGCCAGTCTTGTCCGCCAAGTAGCTTCACACTCGTGCCATACTCAGCATCAAGTTACCTGCCAACTGAAAATGCATGAAAAGTCAGCGTTGCTGAGTGAGTTCTAGTTTTATAAATAAAATACTTTTCTTTCGTTTAAAACCTTTTCATTACTTTCGTACATGATCACACAACATACGTACATATTGATAATATCATTATTATCTTTAACCATTCTTCTCATTCATTTCGCACGTTTCGAACTTTCATTATTATCTTTCACTTTCATCCAGACCAATGTACAATACCCCGAACATTATGCACGAAGCTGGTACTGGGCCTGGGGCCTATAAATAGACCCCAAACATTGTGCACGAAGCAGACTCCAGTACCTGGGGCAAGCAACAAGGTCTCGTTTCGTACTTTTTAGTTAATCACAAAGATTGACCCCTGTGTGCATGGGTTAGCTAAACCGCACACAGTTGAGCTAACAACCCCTCAATAAGTTGTGAACCTCCTTTCAATTACTTGCAAGACTTTGCTTTCATTCATTATGTTCCACTTTTCATTATCTTTAATCTTTCGCTTCTTTTATGTTAATACTTTACGTATAAGAGCATAAACACACCACACAAAGTCACGTAATAATACATAATAAAGAACATCAACAACAACCCACAACATGCAAAACATGAACAAACATAAACCGCCAAAACATTCCAGAGCTTAATCATAAATCTCCATTTTTCCCAAAATTTCAGAAAAATTCTAAGTCATCTTAGGCGTATGAGCACTATACAGGCGCATGGATACTATGCAGGCGCATGAACAGTTGGGCGTATGGGAACACTTGAGCGCATGGGGAAAACTTAGGCGCATGGGAAAAACTTAGGAGATGGAAACTATGCAGGCGCATGTACAGTTGGGAGTATGGGAACACTTAGGCACATGGGAAAAACTTAGGTGCATGGGAACTATGCAGGCGCATGGGCACTATGCAGGCGCATGGGTACTTAGGCGCATGGGAAACTTAGGCGCATGAGCAACCACTTGGGCGCATGGGCAGTTTGGGCGCATGGCTATTATGCCAGTTTCAACTTATGCTAATTTCAGTTCTCGATCATCATTCGAACATATTCTTAGATCAAATCTAGCATACTAAGCTCATAAAACAAGCATACAACCATGTAATTCAGTCAAACATTCACAAACACACATACCCACATAAACAGGGGAACACATACGGTTAACATACAGAAACTTTCAAAAATAATAGTTTACATGCATTTCAGCCCCAAAACATGTTTTAAACAGAAAAATAGGGATCTAGAACTCACCTACAGTAGCCTTTGAGTAAAACTCCTCCAAACTTGAGAGCACTTGGAGTTCAAACACCTAAACACACCAAAAACACCCAACCGAAAACAGAGAAACACATATGACTCGGCCTACAAGCTGAAATCCCAGCTGAAACCGAACAAAACACACAAAATCTTACCTTCTAGACGATCTTCTTCATCTTCTCTCTAGAAAACCGATGAACTCTGCTTTTCTTCTTTTTTTGCTATCGAAGGCACTTGGTGAGCAGAAGTGTGGGCGGCCATGCCCACTTTTAAGCATAATAATAATAAAGTTTGCCTCTTTCACAACTTTAACCCCTCAACTTGGGTTATTCCACCTTTCTTTCCTTATACTTCTCTTTTCTTTTCTTTTCTTCTTCTTTTCTTTTGTAAATTTCTGGGTGTTACATTAGATCTCGTGTCTCCTTTGCTGCAAAAATAATGACCTGGAACACACTTGATCAGGATTTAATCACTGTCTACCACTATCCATCATTTTATTTTCTTTTAATGTGCTAATCTTAACTGATATAATCTCACTGCAGGCATGAGATTCAAAGTATATAGTAGATTTTTATTCTGCTTTAATTTTGATTTTTGCATGATTTTCTGTGTGCAAGCATGTTGATAATGATTAGTTTCCTCTTCTTGCAAAGTCAAAGAAACTTCTATCTTTGTAAAACTCAAAAGTTTAGGGGGAGTAAAAATGAAAAAGAGAAAATCAGTGGAAAATTTTCAAAATGTGAAAAAGAAATCAAAAATAAAGTGTTTTGGATGAAAGGATGAAGCTGTAATTTCAAGCATGTGTGTGTTTAATATGATGTAAAAATAAACCTGAAAAAGAATTCAAATTCAGTGGAAAAGCTTCTTGCAATCAAAATGAGACTATTTGTTTTGTAAAAGTTATATAGAGACTAAAATGACTGGAAATTGTTTTTGAAAATAAAATAAAAATAAAATGATAAAAATAAAAAGTAAAAGTTTGAATGTCAAAAAATGTTAAAATTTGAGGGTCATTAATGTAAATTTTGAGTGATAGTCAAAACAAAATTGACTACGAGTTAAAAAAAATTGACTAAGTGTGAACAGTTCTAATGTGCTTAAACAGTGTTCAGATGGATGGTGTGAAAATTTCAAGTGTCAAGACTCATGGAAGGGTTCTCATGTGCATGAATAGTACTCATAAGTCTAAATCAGGAGTATGATGAATTTCAGAAAATTGTGCAAGTGTTGGGCGTTTCATTCAAGCTCATGCACCTAAACAGTTGTCATGTGACTGAAAAATGGTTGTGGGGCGTATCATCTTCTGCTCATGTGCCTAAACAGTACCAGACTTTCCTAGTGGTTAGACGTTTGAATGTAAAATACAAGTGTTATGCGTTTCACCAAGTCTCATGCGCCTGAACAGTGCCCAAGCGCCTGAACAGTGCTCATGCGTCTGAACAGTGCTCATGCGTCTAAACCTCATGTACATTCACAGTGCTCATGCATTTGAAAACTTAGTGTGATATTTAGTCTCATGCGCCTTCACAGTGTTCATGGGCCTGAAAATTTACACATATATATACAAAACTTGTGTAGTTTTCATTCACTCATTCACAAACTCAAACACTCTGATTCACTCACTCGAACACCCGATACACTCATTCATTAAACATTCGATTGTTATCAGTTAATCTTTGTGATATATTGGTATCATAAGAGAATTTGATGGCCAAGGATTCTTCACTCGAAGTTATCAAAGTTGTTGTTGATTCACCTATTCATGTGCCAAATGAAGGTGGAAGATCAACAAAAATGCTACAGTCCTTTCTGAGATCTTGAATGCTGAGCAGATCATAGAATCTTTGAAAGAAGTTCAAGTCTACATTCAAGAAGGCTTTGTGAGAGTTGAATCTATACAAATAGAAGCCCGTGTTCAAGATTAAAGATGAGACAAAAGAGTTCAATGTGTACTGAAGACAATGTAAATCTTAGGGGGAGTATTCTTGAAGCTCTTAAAAGATTAACATTTTGTCTTTATGTATTTTTTGTCATAGTATAGGGACTTATTTTGTAAATATATGTTCCTTTGCTTCTTGATAGTATAAATAGGATATTTTAAGTATTGTGCAGGGTAGACTAGAGAATACAAACATAGATGAATGAACTGTAACCCTTACACATTGTATCATGTGCATTTGCTATCAATGAAGTCTATGAATTTTTTGATTTAATTGCATGTGTTTGATTACTTTCTGTTTGAATTGATCATTGCATCACGATATCATCATAGATTCGATCCTTTTGAACCGATCACTTCAAAACTAATAACTACTTTCTAAAAAATTTACCTTCGGAAGAAATTATGATATATGTTTCGAAGCTTAAATATGCTTCTAAGTACATATATGTTTTGAAGGACAATTTTCTTCCAAAAGCAATTAAGTCTAGGAAGCTTTATTCATCATTGAAAGAAACTTCTGAAGTTTAATATCTTTCGAAACAAAATATATCTCGGAAGCAAAATACTCTAAGTATTTTTCCTCGGAAGCAAATTTTTAACAAGTTAAGGAATATCTTCCGAAGTCAAATTGGCTTCGGAAGTTTGTCTCAAAACTTCCAAAGACAAATTACCTTCGACGATTTTAGACTTCCAAGAAAACTACCTTTTAAGGAACTTTTGTAGAGGTGGGACCGACATCCGGATATCAAAGTTTACCCTTTTCCATTAACTTTGTCTCAAATCCAATCTTATATATACAACTTCAATGGTTCCCCCTCTTTCTCCTTCCCCTTCATTTGCAAAAGTGCAAACCCTAAATTCACTCTTAAACAAACTTTGTTCTTAGCTTTGTTCACCTCTAAGCTTCTCAAAATGGCTAACCCTGAACCCCAAAACCATCCAGATTTTTCCATGCATCTACACAGGCAACATAATAAAGTTTCTCTGTTATCATCTAAGAAAGATCCAAGTTTCTCAGATGTTTTCCGCTTCTTGTCTCACTCAAACTACCTCACTGCCCTTACCATAGACACTCCACTATATGAAGATCAACTCCTAGAGTTCTTGAGGACCTGCCAAGAGGTCATCTTGGATGGTGGGAAGGCACTTTCCGCTATAGTGTAGGGGAGGAAAATTTTCATCACTCAAGAAACCATCAACTCTTATTTCAAGCTGGATGATGAAGAAGACGAGTTGTCCTTCCAAAAATTTGTCATAAAAATGACACATTCCGGCAGGTGGGCTATGAAGGGGACTACTCTATCAGCACCTTCAAGAAGGGTAAGGTTTCCTCTCAATGGAAGTACCTCCTCCATGTTGTAATACACTATCTATCCAACAAACATGGAGGTTGGGACCGGATTCCTTAGGACTTATCCTATATAGTCCATAGGTTGGTTCAAGGGGTCAAGTTCTAGTACTCCTAGTTTGTCTATATAAACTTGCTTGCTAACTTGGACACTTTAGAATACTATATGTTCCCAAGATATGTTTAACATATTCTTAACTATGAACTGGGCTCAGAGTTAAGGGGAACAGATAATACTCATAAATTAGGACAGATGAAGCTCAGCATTTTCAAAAAATAAGAAAGTCCACTGTTGGTTTCTCAGGGTAGAAATAGCCCAGGTGATCTGTTTATCGAGACTCGATCAAAAACAAGTTAATTTATCAGTCTTAGCTACCTTTATTGTGTAAGGGTAAGTAAGGTCGTCTCCACAGGGAATATGTAGAAAGTGTTTAACGAATATGACTCAGTTAACTTAAAGACACGAACTTTAGAACTAAAGATTAAAACTTTGGATGAAATTAAAAACCCAATTGCAAAAAGCAACAAACTTTATAACAAAATTAATTAAATAATGAAAAACAATCACTTCTGTGTTTCATGTTCTACAAGATCAATGGGTTATCAAGTATGCTTTAGGGTTGCATAACACGACTCAAGATTTTAACTTTTGATTGACATGATAACCAAGGAACAATCTTTTAAAACTTGTTCGTTCACAAAGTTACCAATTCATCTATATCAAGTTACATACTACTCTCAATGAGCTAACGATGCAAGGAAACCAAAAACTAATGATAAAGCAAATAACTTTCTTTATAAACAAATTGTTTAACTCAACCAAAGCCTCAGTTACAATTAATCACAAAGTGTTTACATAGAAACCCTAAACATTACTAACCATTGCACTTGATACTAACCATCCACCTAAAAGCAACCTAGATGATTTAGCCACTCATGGTCTTCATTACTTCTTCAATCTTGAATTGATAATGATCAATGATGATTCTTGTGTGTATTGGAAAGTTTGCAAGCATAAAAAGACACCTTGAAATCACCTATCTTCGGCTGGAAAAAGTCCTTTTTTGAATGAAGATTGAATATCTTTAAACAAGTTGAAAATCCATGAAATTAGGAAGTTTGTTGAACACCGGCGTATGATACGCCGACCCTGGGCGTATCATACGCCCAACCCTGTACTCCGACACCCAACTTTCTTGTTTTTTCTTCAAATATGCCCACAAATACGTCGCCAATACGCTGAACGGCGTATGATACGCCCATACCCGGCGTACCATATGGTTTTCTAGGCCTTTTTTGTAACTTTCACTATTTTCAACTCCAGTCCTTGTATTTCCATCTTTTGCTCCTTTTTCTACAAAACAAGCCTTCCTTAACTTCAATCCCTATGAACCAAAGTGAACTTATTCCACAATAATCGTGATGTAAAATCAAGCATTTAGATAAATTAAACACTAAAATTCTGACTCGTGATCACATCCCCACACTTAACCTTTTGCTGGTCCTCAAGCAAAGCTCAATTGTAATTTATAAAACCATCATTGCAAATACACATTACTAATCACTTATCAAGGCTCAGTTAAGGTCCAAGGTCATACCCTAAGACTTAATCGTTCAGTAAATTTACATTCTAGCAAGTCAATTATAAGTAATTAAAACTGGAAATCACCCAACTAAGCTTGACATGCCTTTGATTTAGTCTCATGTACACACCCCTCATAATATATCACTCCTCTTGGTTTACTTTGTGGACTAGTAAAATATGCACTAGTGTAATCACTCAATAATCCATTATGCCATCTTATGCATATAAGCTTGTATAGCAATCACGCCTCCACCACTCGCATAGACCTTACACATATCTAAAGGACTCATGGGTTTTTGGCTTAGGTAAAGGAAGGAGATTTTTGGCTTTTGAGTGCTACACATACACAAAAAGAGACCAAACCATTAAACAATCCTTATTAACATAACTAACAGAGCTCGATAACTTTGATCCATTCTAAGCAACTGCTATTTTTCATATAAGCTTGACTTTGGATGGTCTTTAACTTTGAACAGTTTCATGGTTGGTTATCAACTAACAACTTAGGCTTTATACATCGGGTTTAACAAAATAATGGTTTAAGGCTTGACATGGCTCTTAAGGGTTAGGATGGATAACAATAAACAACGATAACAAGTAAAGGGGTTCCTAACTTGCCTTTTTCATTTATGTGCAAACGTCTTGCTTATGGTCTTGGTATGCATCAAACAATACAAGTTCTACAACAAAAGTAGTATATCGCCTACCCTCAACAAATGAATATATATGATTATGTTTTATGTAATAGGCTCAACATCTCACCAAGTAGGAATTTAGGCTACCGATATGCACATGAGTTTATTATATCAAAAGCTTGTTAACCCTAATCAGGCATCCTTAACATTTTCAAAAATGGCCTGCTAGAAATACTTTATCATGCAACTTAAAGAATATGATCATTACCTAGGATCTACACCAATCTTTTGATAAGCAACAAGCTAAGGATTTACATTGAAATTTTTAGTCTTTAAACACAATAAACTTCACTTGAAGATTTGCAGAAAAAAAATTTTATTGTAACTTTTTTTGAAAACTTTTACCACTCATCCCCACACTTGAGATACATTGTCCTCAATGTATGGTGGTTAATCTCATGACACAAAGACAAGCATAACTAGAATTTCACTTACTTAACATTCAAAGTTACCATTCATGCCCTTCCCCCCATTCATCATCCATTCATTTATTATAATTATCCAATAAGTTGTCTCAATCACACAAATAATATTATTCATAGCTGGAAGGGATAGAGCACATGGACCTGATCAGTGTGCAACACTCGATCAGCAAGTGCCACAATGGTTCCTGTTAGGGTCATCATATGGATCATAACCTACGGTGGTGGTAGTGGTGGCCTAAACCATTTGGTCATCAAATTCTGCATCTGCTGGAAGCTATATGGATCAGTGCTTCCTTCTGCTGGTTGCTCTTGTGGTTGTCAAGGGACCCACTAAGATGGTTGTGAAGCTGGATACGGGTATATTGCTTGCCCGTCATAGATACCCCTTGGCCTATAATCAGTTTCTCTTGGATATGGCATGTATTATCTTCCTGCATAGAAATCATGGTGACGTCTTTGTTGAGTTAAATCATTGTACCTTTGGTTGAGAAATAACTAATGTTGGTACTCCTAGTTTTTTGCATATAAATTCTGTCTCTCCATTGCTTCCCACTGTAATGCCATTGCCTTTTCATGTCTATCTTTTGCAAAGATTGATTCCCGGTTGGTCATGTCACATTGGTATCGAGCAATGGCAGACCATTGCCCATACTCATTAGGCTGCATCCTTCTCATCCTTACTTCCATTGATGGTGCTTCAGACTGCCTTCGAATGAGAATGGGTGTGTGTTCTGAGCCATCCCCTTTTTCAGTGAATCCTTCATCCTCCTCATCATCTTCATCTTCCTCTGCATCATCATCGTCCCCTGAAGACATTGACTCTAGTTGTTCAGTTGGTCATAGGGGTGGAGCATTTGGCCTCCTTCCCTAGAGTACTTCCTTTGTTGTTTTATCCTTTAACATGACTTGGGTGTTGGTCTTCTTGTAGTACCAAAATAATTTGCTGAATTTGTCAACCATAAAGAACTTGTGTGGCTTGACAATGTATTGAGTGTTTTTTCCCAACACCCCTTGTGTTCTCATAAGTGCTGTAATTAGTCTGCAATGGGGAATCATCTTCTTATCGGCACTCTTCCTACTATCCCAAACATTCATTAAGATCAAATGCCTTAGTGACAACAACCTTCTTCCTGTTATCAATGCATGTATAATACATACATCTATTTGCCTAATGGTGTTGTTATCTCCCAGCTTTGGTATTAGGTTAAACATGCTAATCATGTTCAAGATTTTAGGCATGATATGCATCTGAGTCCCTACAAACTGACCCCCTGTACTGTCCAAGAACATGTCTTACAATATGGCCATATCTTCCTGGGTGATAAATTCATTGTTCCAAAGGGTATTCATACAGATCTGCTGGTCTTGAATCAAATTTCACAACCTGTCGGATGGTATCGAATGATATGACCATCTCCTTTTTACCTACCCGCCCCCTCAATACGGTTATGTAAGGGGGGTTGTCACCATCTTCCCTATCTAATGTTGACATCCATTCCAGAATAGCGTTGCTTGGAATCTTGTCATTATGGCCTTCATCATGAAATGTCAATGCTGCTTCCCATCCTAACCTTCTAAACGTGTCCACTACCCCTAAGGCCTCAAAATCTTCTAACAATGCAGACCATTCACACACAAAGATGTTGTCTATGTTCTTCACCCCTTTTTCATATTTCCCCATGTAAAGCTCCTTTTGCCACCATGGGTCGTCCTCGGACAGCTTCCTAGCATGAGTGAATCTTGGTCTTGGCCCCATACCTTGAT
Organism: Flaveria sonorensis; assembly: GCA_025506505.1. Lineage (NCBI taxonomy): Eukaryota > Viridiplantae > Streptophyta > Magnoliopsida > Asterales > Asteraceae > Flaveria > Flaveria sonorensis. The sequence goes on along the minus strand of CM046435.1, from coordinate 36,504,505 downwards.
CAAACGGTGTCATGTCTTCATCTTACAACTCACCTTGAGTTTGCTTCTTCATTTCTTGGAAGACCTCGATTATTCGGGTTGTTTTCCCTTTGACTTGCTCCTGAAGAGATGCATAGTTCCGACAAAACACATAAAACACAATGACTTCAAGATTTTCAAGTGTTGGGCCAACCTTTGTGCATTGGTTCATTAGTGTGTTCTCATGGTGTCATGTCTACTTGATATCTTGTAACTATGACATTCATTATCATGAAAACATAATTGATTGATGTTTAAACATCATGTTCATGTGAACTTTCAATTCATGATTTGCCATAGGTTGTCCCAACATCATCAAGATCCTAACTTTTCATCCCAAAACCTATCCTCCTTCATGTATATAGACATGTATCACTTCTAAAGATGTAACAATTTATCATATGCTTATATTCATATCCATATACAAGGGCATCACATACAAATCATCATATAATGAATTATGAGTCATGTGCCTTGAGTTTAGTGATAAAGAACATATGTCAAGGGTGTTAAAATGTTGAAAGTAGTGAACTTGTGTTTGAATGTAGAAACCCCCAATTTTCCCGAATGTTCAACTTATCAATTCTTACAAACCCTTGTGATAATTGAAAATCTAACCTAAGATTCGTGTTTCACTCGAAAAGTTATCTGAAATGCATATAAAAAGCGTTTGATTTGGTTGAGAATTGAACGAATTGTGTTTGATGGAAGGTTAGGGTTCTTGGTGAGGGGAAGAGTGGTTGGATGTGAAAGATGAAGAAGTGGTGGAAAAATGGGTGAAGGTGGTGTTTAATTCATGGGTGGGGTGTTGGATGTGGATTGTGTGGTTGAAATTGGTCAACAAAAGTCAAAATAGGGCTGTCAGCATGCCCGGCGTATGATACGCCGCCCCCCAGCATATCATACGCCGATGGGCGTATCAGGGGGTGTATTGAGCAGCGTATTTGCACAAAATTTCAGCATGTTTTTAGGGGGTCAGCGTATGATACGCCCGCCCCGGTGTATCATACGTCGGTGTAAGTCAATTTGTGTCTTATTTGCTTAATTGTTTCACTTGTTTATCGCCCCCCCCCCCCCCCCCCCCGTGTAGCTGTGCTTCGTCCCGAGGCACATAAAGGACATAGTACATACCTGAGTTTTGCTTTTAATCCCCACACTTGTGGTTAGCCATGGAATGGATGTGAATTAGGAGAACTTTGGGAGTGTAACTAACAATGCATTTAATGTGCAAATAAAAGAAATAACGTGTAAACAAATAAACAAAAATTCAAAGCAATAAAACCTAACTCACTGTCATAGGAATCAAGGTTGCATTTAGCATATGTAACAATCCTTTAAACCACTTGGTAGTCCCGAGTGGACGAGTTATAGTCTCGTGAGGGTGGGTTTGTAGTGCACATACCCACAAAGTGCGTGGGTTGCCTCCCTTTAGCGCTAAGTTTAAAGTCTTCAGCCGGACTTGTTACCTTGTATGTTTACGTAGGGAGAAGGTTCTCCAACATCCTTAATAAAAAACTTTCACATGCGTGATATGGTCCATTGATATCATTAGCTTCCAAATATGGTTTTAGGCAATGACCATTCACCACTTGGCGGAGATGATCTTTAAAATCCTCAATTTCAATGTGCCCATAGTCTCCTACACGCGTAACAAGGTATGGACCTATCCATTTGCTTTTGAGTTTCCCAGGAAAGAGTTTTAAACAAGAGTTGTATAACCACACTTTCTATCCTTGATCAAAAGTCATTTTCCTCAACTTCGCATCATGCACTGCTTTCATTTTCTCTTTGTAAGCAGACGCGCATTCATAAGCTTCATCCCGTAGTTCTTCCAATTCACATATGTGAAGCTTCCTTGCTTTACCCATAACATCATAGTCCATGTTAACATTCTTAACAGCCCACAATGCTCGAAGAGCTAATTCAACAAGTAGATGAAATCCTTTACCATAGACCAATCGATACAGTGTTGTGCCAATAGGGGTTTTAAAAGCTATGCGATACGCCCATAAAACATCATCCAACTTCATAGACCAATCTTTACGGTCGGCTCACATGGTTTTCTGTAAAATTTCTTTAATTTTCCTATTAGACACTTCTACTTGCCCACTTGTTTGAGGGTGATACGGTGTGGCTATCCGATGATCAACTCCATATCGTTTAAGTAATTTGCCAAATTTAAAGTTTTTGAAATATGATCCCCCATCACTGATGATCACTCGAGGGATTCCAAATCGTGAAAAATATTTGATTGAACAAATTTTCAAACTACAGCATGATCATTTGTTTTGGTGGTGATGGCCTCGACCCACATGGACAAATAATCATTTGCCACCAAAATGTATAAATTACCATATGAACTAGGGAAAGGTCCCAAGAAATCGATTCCCCAAACATTGAAAATGTCGACTACGAGAATCGGTTGCATGGGCATCTCATTCCGTTTGGAAACACCGCCATCTTTTGGCAATTTATATAGTTTTTTGAGAATTCAAAGGAATCTTTAAACAGAGTGGGCCAATAAAGTCCACATGATAATACTTTATGCCCCGTTTTCTGGCCACTAAAGTGACGACCACATGCAAATGCATGAAGATGCCCTAAAACCATTGTATCTCATCGTCAGGTATGCAACGTCTGATAATTTGATCTGCCCCCACTTTAAACAAATCTGGTTCATCCCTTATGTTATGTTTTGCTTGTGCCATGAATTGTTGCTTTTTCTTCTTAGTCCAATGATCGGGAAGTGTACCTGCAGCCAAGTAATTAGCAAAGTTAGCATACCATGGAATGGTTGAAACAGATAATAAGTGTTCATATGGGAATGTTTCTTTAATGTGTTCTTTCTGAACATCGCTTTGGTGCACGACACGTGACAGATGATCAGCTACCACATTGTCACTTATATTCTTTTCACGAATTTCCAAGTTAAATTCTTGAAACAAGAGAATCCATCAAATTATCCTTGGTTTAGGATCTTTTTTTTTATCAAATATCGCACTGCACTATGGTCAGAATAAATAATAACTTTACTTCCCCAAATGTATGACCAAAACTTGTCTAAGGCTTATACTACATCAAGTAACTCTTTTTCTGTAGCTGTATAGTTTAATTGTGCACCTGAAAGAGTTTTACTTGCTAGTATATAGTGACTGGTTTCTTATCCACCTGTTGTCCTCAAACTGCCCCTACCGCATAATTAATTGCATCACACATAATTTCAAAAGGTAAAGACTAATTTGGTGATTGTAAGATTGGAGCCTCGATTAACTTTTGTTTTAACACATTAAAAGCTTGGACAAACTCATTATTAAACACAAAGGGAACATCTTTTAGAAGGAAATTACATAAGGGTTTTGTAAGACACTAAAGTTTTTTATAAATCTTTGATAAAACCCAGGATGCCCTAGGAAAGAGCGTACCCCTTTAATACTAGAGAATCAAGGTAAGGTCGAGATCACTTGAATTTTCACATGATCTACCTCAATTCCCCTACTAGAAATCACATGACCTAACACAATTCCTTCTTGAACCATAAAGTGACTTTTTTCCCAACTTAAAACCAAGTTTGTTTCAACACACCGTTTTAGCACTTTTGTTAATTGAGCTAAACATGACTCAAAAGATGTGCCGAAAATAGAAAAACCATCCATGAAGATTTCCAACGACTCCCTAACCATATCTGAAAAGATACTCATCATACACCTTTGAAAGGTCGTTGGGGCATTACACAGTCCAAATGGCATTCGCCTAAACACGAATGTCCCATATGGACAATTGAACGTGGTCTTTTGTTGATCGTCAAGATGAATAACAGTTTGGTTATACCCAAAATACCCATCTAGAAAACAGTAAAATTTCTGACCTGTGAGCTTTTCTACTATGTGATCAATAAATGGTAACGGGAAGTGATCCTTAGAAGTTGCTGCATTCAATTTTCTATAATCAATACAAATACGCCACCTAGTTACTGGCCGAGTGGCTATTTTATTACCTTTATCATCCTTCACAATTTGGATGTCAGCCTTCTTCGCAACTATTTGTGTTGAACTTACCCACGTGCTATACGAGATTGGGTAAATATTTCATGCATCAAGCCACTTCAGCACTTTTTTTTAACAACTTCTCTCATGTTAAGGTTCAATCTCCTTTGTGTGTCACGTGATGGTTTGGCTCCTTCTTCTGTGATGACCTTGTGCATCACAATTGATGGACTTATTCCCTTCAAATCAGCAATCCTCCACCCAATGGCTGCTTTGTGAGCAATTAGCACTTCCATCAAAGCCTCTTTTTGGTCCTTCGTCAGGTTGGATGCAATGATCACCGGTGAAGTCTTGTTTTCACCTACAAAATCTCATTTCAAATGCTTAATTAATTCCTTTAGTTCCACTTGTGGTGGGGAAATAAATGATAGTTTTAAATGAGTATCGATGTGCTCTGGTAAGCTTTCAAATTATTGTGTCCATGTTGGTTTGCCTTCTTTCATTACCTTCACCTCACATTCCTGCTCTTGTACTTCTAAGTCAATATCCAGCATTTCTTCTTCCCTGTTACATAAAACACACAACTCTATGGTGCTATCCTCATTTCATGAGCATGGCACTCGTCAATTATGTCCATCATGAAGCATTCATCATTGAATATCGTTTTTGGAACAGATGAAAATACATTTAGTCTTAACCTTCTATTACCAAATGCAATGTCTACTATGCCAGTCATACAATTGATTAAGCATTAGGTAGTTTTCAAGAATGGTCTTCCCAAAATAACATTGGGTTGCTTATCAATTGTAGGACTTGCATAGTCTAACACAAGAAAGTCCACTGGGTAATAGAAGTCTTCCCCCTTTGTTATCACATCAGTTATTATTCCATGCGAATGTTTAAGCGATAAATCTGCTAAGACCATGGTAGTGTCTGCTTTTTGCAATGGTCAAAACTCATATTGATCATATAAACTTCCATGTAAAATACTAACACTTGCTCCAAGATGAAGGAGGGCTTTATTAATTTTAAAGGCACCACTTGGATTGAAATTAAAGGTGCTCCAGGATCTTGAATTTTTTGTGGAAGTGTACCCGATAAAACGACATTAACATTATCAGTAAAATCAAGTTGTTTTGGTAGTTTATTTTGACGTTTTTGGGTACATAAGTCCTTCAAGTATTTAGCATAAGTTGGAACTTGTTTAATTGCATCTATTAATGGAAGATTAATTTTTACTTGTTTAAAACTTTCCCAAATCTCATCTTGTTGAGGCCCTCGTTATTTAGGAAGTGGTTTGGTGGGTTCTTTTAATGCTGAGGGGTAAGGAATGGTATTATTCTTGATCCTTACTCCTTGCGATGCAATTGTGTTTGGTTTTTCCTTTTCCTTATTTGATTCATGAAAATTTACTTTTTTGGTTGTTTTAGGTGTTTCAAGTTCCAAATCACTATCGCTTTCCCCATTCTCACCAAGGTCGACCACCACTCCCTCTTTTAATGGTGGTGGTGGTACAACCTTGTTGTCATAAGTCTTACCACTTCTTAAAATACTTACCTAGCCAACATGTGAACTCTTTGAACTCGAAGCATGATGTTGAGTATTCGTTGTTGTGTCACTTGGAAACTTCCCAGTTTCTCTTCTGGACAATTGTTCAGCTAGTTATCCTAGTTGCCTGGTAATAGCTTTATTAGTCTTCTCTTGCACTTCTTTGAATTGCTTGAATTCCTTCATATCTTTTGCTAAGTCCTGAATGGCTGTTTGAATCGCATTGTCATTGCCACTATGAGTTGACGGCCCTTGTTGTTTACTTTGTTGATAATGGTAATTCCCTTGATTGTAGTTGTTTCTTTGATAGCCGCCTTGATTATAGTTTTGTTGTCAGCCTTGGTATTGATTATTTCCTTAATTTTTTACCTGAAAAAGGGGATTTAATTGGTTAGTATTATTACGATATCTAAGATTTGGGTGATTTCTATAACCTGGGTGATATCTGTTAGAGTTCATGTCATATGTCTTCCTTTCTCCTTGACCTTGAACTTGATGTATTTCTTCACTTTTACCCAAATTCAAATAACATGTGATCGATGTGTGGCTGATGTCATTGCACATATCACACACTTCATATTCATTGGATATATGTGCCACACCACTTTTCCCAACTTTGAGGCTTGCAATTTCTCATTCTAGAGTAGCAATTCTATCCATAGCCACTTGATCATTCACCATCTTTACATTTGCACCTCTTGACCATCGACTTGATTATGCATGCTTTTTAGATATCATACTCATCCTCTCTAATATGTTCCAATTGTCATCCTTATGATTCAAAGTAAATGTGCCCGCTCTTGTAGAGTTTACATCTCTTGCATCTTATGGTGAGAGACCATCATAAAATGCTGATATTAATTCCCACTTAGCTATCCTATGATGTGGACAAGTTCTCAACATCTCCTTGAATCGATGAAAAGCTTCATGAAATTGTTCCCCTGATTGTTGCGTAAAACCTCGAATTGCCCGTCTTGCATCACTAGTTCTTTGAGAAGTGTAATATTTATCTAAGAATAATTGTTGTATTTGAACCCATGTGTGGATACTTGAGGATGGCAAAGATAAAAACCATTGTTTGGCTTTATCTTTGAGTGTAAATTGGAAAAGTACCAATTTAACTTCTTCCGGTGAAAAACCCTAACCACCTATAGTACTACATGATGCTTCAAATTCGAATATGTTCAAATATGGTTCTTCAGTTGCCATCCTATGGTAGTGAAGAAGAATGCCTAAGCATTATGGTCTAACTTCAAAAGCTCTCCCTCGTTGTGTTGGTGGGACAATACGGGATGAGTTGATGGCAATGGCGGGGCGAAAATGACTATCCACGCCATATGCAGGTACATAATGGTGAGCTCCTAGATTATCTGGTATACCATTGAATGGTTGACCTCCTAGATTATGGAATTCAGGTGGTTATGCATAACCATCTCGATCATGGTTTGGCTGACGGTTCTGATAACCTGGTTGATTTCCATAGTTTTCAAAATTTTGTTGAACCGGAACTTCCATATCTTCTTGATCTTCAATCCATCCTCCATGTAATTATAACTAGTATGATGAATACCTTCCATTGAAAACGTTCCTCTTTAGTATGATGACTACCTTCACCATTATGATGAAAACTTGGATTACGGATCCAAACATTGGGTAGTGGTTGGAAATTTAGGGGGGTTAGTGTTGCACCCCTTGATTCACAGGGATCGGCCCCTGAGGTTGAGGTTGCACAGGTTGCGGTTGATGTGGAGGATCATCATGCGGAGGAAACACGGGTAATGGGATGTCTCCCAAAGGTTGGTTGGGTCGTGGCCCTCCTTGGTTTTCTGGGTTATTCATCCCTCTTGATTGATTACTTTCTGGCGTTCTTGAAAGTCGACTTAAAATCCGATGAGCTATTGCTGATGATGTACCTTCTTCCGATCTTGTTTGACCACGAATTTGAGAAGTTCTTGAAGTTGATGTTTTTTGAAACACATGATTCTCTCTTGCAGTCTTCTTGATTTCTGGATCAAATTGAAATGGTGATGTCCTTCTTGAAAATCTGGTATGCATTAACGTAATGGTTACCTGCAAACAGGAAAACACAAAAATACCTCGCATAATATTGAACAAGGAAACAAAGTAAAAAGAAAAAAAAAATCTTTTTGGGTTGTGAATCCAAGGATCAAAACAGGAATTATCAATTTGATTTAGCAAATAAAGATCACGAAATCATCAATACTTGTTGTTTAATTAATTGTTTATGAAATTGAAATCGACGAAGAACAAATGAAACAAATTGAAAACAGAATAAAGTAATGCAACAAAAAGATTTTTTCAATTGATTTTCATTGATAATGAATCGATTACAATTAATATTGATGCTTGAATGATATGATAATCTCCTATGATGTTCTTCGTGTTCTTGTGATTGCTGTGTTGCTATATTGATCGATTGATCGATCAATATCATTTCTATAAATATATAAATCTCTATTTGTGTATCGATATCTCTCAATCTCTCTCTAAATGTGTTCACCCATGCCTTATATTCATAGGCAGAGGGATTCACTTTAAAAATTATAAAGATATTCTTGATGTGATGTGGAATATTCGCTTCTGATAGATTGACTTGTTAACTTTGTGTTAAGTACTTGATGATATGAGATCATACAAGCATTTTGTTCTTCCGTAGGAGTTGAACTTCCATTGGAGTTGGTTCTTTGTTCTTGAACATCATCCTCAGGAGTAAACTTCATACTTTCGTAACAACAACAACTTGATCTCTGAACTTGTTCCAGTAGATGAGATTGTGCTTCCGCAAATAGTTCTTGCACTTGTGTGAATTTTCCAAATTGATCAAGTATGATGTTTTTCCTGTAATTACATAAAATCAACACAAATAATAATTGGGTTAACATATATATCTTGCATTACATAAGAAAAGAGATTTACAAATGATAATTACAAGAGATTACAAATAATCTAAACCTATACAAAAGATCTAGTCCTAACAATATTCCCCCTTAGGTTAAGATTCTTGTAAATATCTGTTCAGATCTTTCAACTCTTGAACTCTTGCCAAAATTCTTGTGTTGAAGTATCCAACAACATCCTTCTGATCTTGATATGGATACTTGATCTTCATTTTGCCCGTTTTCTTCAGAGTTTTGTAATTTATCCCAAGAATGTCTTCTTCTGTGGTTAGTGTTGCCACTACACTATTATGTGACACCACTTCCAACTCATCTTGCTCTGACATTCTAAGCTCAGTGATTGATGGGATTTCAGATCCCATGTGCTAACCAGCCTCAAATCTTCTTCTCTTGTATGCTGGCATGCATCTTGTCTATGACTTGAATGATGTGCACATATAAGCATTGTCACTTTGAGCATCTTTATCATTCAACTTTAGGAAATACTTATCATGCAGATAAGATGTGTAGCTTTGATGTAGCAGTTTAATCTCTAATGGATCAAATAATCTTATGCTTGGTGCTTTCTTGTGAGGGTCATTCCTTTGCAGAACTAGTTCTTTTGTTCTTTCTACATATCCCTATTCAGTGATAGGGAATGAATACTGATTTCTTCAATTGTTTTGATTGATGCTTCATCCTTGTCTTCATATCCAATTCTCCTTAGAAATTCATCATCAACAACTTGAGAAGAACTGGAATGTGATCTTTTCTGTTTTTGTTTCCTTCTTTTATGTTCCGCATCATCCCTTTTAGCTTCTTTTGTCACATATCCTTTGAACTTGTGTCTTACTTTTGCAATAATCCCTGACAAGTCTCTCCCTCTTGGATTGATTGGGTAGTTGGTGATAGGAATGTTTTGTAGAGTGGCAAGGTTTGCATCTGGAAGTGTGAGAAGAGTCTCCATCCATGGAAAGTATTGTACCATCCTAGATGCTCTTTTGATGGTTGCACAGTCCCACTCAGAGTCATACCTCCAGGCTATTATTCTGTTGTCTTCAGCTGATCTTGGAGTTGTCATATGATCCAAATGTTGGATCAGAGAAAAAAAAATTTCTGTTATCTCTCGCGCTGCTGTTCCCAGTGGCCAACTTTTGTTGGGGATTACATCCCTTGGCTTCGTGATCAGTTTTTCTTTGCCTCTATGCATATCTTTGCTTTCAACTACTATTGGCTCAACAGGAGACTATTTTGATTGTTTGTAAGCTGGATTGGGTGCTTCGATTTTGAATCTTACTCCAGTTTCTAGTTCAACCTTCATCACATAATCCTTCATTGCTCTTAGCTCACCCACTGTTCTTCCATTCAGTTCATATGACCCATAACTATGACTTTGCAACCAACAAATCATATTGTACTTGGTAAGCTGTTTGGTTTCACAGTGACACAAATCATTCTTTATATTCTCAATTGCTTTGTACTTTGTGAAGGTTTCATAGTTGCATACTGGAAGCATTAATCTAGCAGCATCAAACTCCTTTAGTACTTTTATCATCTCATTCATGTTCATCTTTTCTACCATGTCAAATGGAAAGCCATTATTGATTAAGTCCATGAACATAGATGATTGTGCTCTTTCCTCAAAGATGTCATCAGTAGATAACAAGTTACCTTCCCTTGCTTCTTCATCAGACTTATGAGTCTCATCGTTTATTAAATCTACCCACTCAGCATCACTTTCTTCTTCAATGTCTTCAATGGATTTGAGAGTTAAAAGATCAATTGATGGAGTGTGCTTAGGAGACATGCTTTTTGTTTTCTTTTGGGTATTCTCAATTATAATAGCTTCATCTTCAATTCTTCCCAAATAATTTATTTTCCTGTTGTACTTGATTATTGGTTCTTTTGCTTTCAACAAGGGAATGTCAGCAGTTTCTTTGATTTGTTCTTTATGCACACTCACTTCCTTTTCAGTCACCTTCTTCTTTAAGACTCCTATCTCTTCATCTTTAGCTTTTAGCAGATCTAACTGCTGAGAGATAGTTTTCAGTGCATTGTTTGGCTCAACCATTACTTTCTCTTTCTCTTGTTTCTGTTTCTCAGCAGATTCACAGGACTCAGTTGCAAACTGATCCATTGTATCAATCACTGAATTGTTGGTTTCCATCTCTTCTCTTAGCTTCTTGATTGTTACTTCTAGAGATGCAATAGTTTCATCTTTCTCTTTCATCTCCCTTTTGATTTTTCTCAATTTCTCTAGTTTTTTATTACTTTTAATGGTGAGATTGTTGTATTTAGCAACAAGAAAACTTTTGCCCACATTTATCTCCTCCTCTTTTAAATCATTTTCATCATAAGCAGTGATGTCAACAAAGTAACTATCACTCTCATCTAGTTGTGCAACCTCTTGTTCATTATCCCCCTCAACTTCTAGACATATTTCTTCTGTGATACCATCCATAACTTCATCAAACTCATCTTCATCAATATTCACTTTTTTAGTAAGAGTTGGGCTTTCAGTAGGTGAGGTTGGTTCAGCAGATGGGGGTGAGAAAGTTGGTTGTGTTGTTGGATGAGAAGGTGTTTGATTGAGAATAGGTGAGATAGGTTCTGTGGCAGCAGTGTTTAATGATGATTGAGATTGGGAAGCTGCGAAAAGTTGTGTTTGATCACTGTATGGTGAATTCAGTTGAGCTGGTGGAGATTCTGTTAAGTCTATCACAGAAGTTGGTTGTAGAGACTGTTGTTGTTGTTGTGGTGATGGGTGTGAATATGATTTTTGAATGTCATCAAGTGTGAATACTTCTGTTAAGTCTGTCACAAGAGTTGGTGGTAGAGACTATGGTTGTCGTTGTGGTGATGGGTGTGATGGTGATTGATGAATGTCATCAAGTGTAAATACTTCTGTTTCAGCAGTATTCTGAGATGTTTGGGAATGGGAAGGAGATAAGGGTTGTTTTTATGGTGGTTCAGGGGATTCAACTGGAGGTGTTTGTTGTTGTTGTTGTTGTTCAAGGTGTAGGAGTTCTTGAGGAATATTAGCATTCTCATCAACCACATGTGCGAACATCTCCATTTCTTCACCTTGGTATTGCCCAGTTAACTTGTTAAGCATAGATCTTCCAAGGCGAGCTTGAACAAATACATCACCTTCTCTTTCAATGTTGGGCATTGACTCATTTATGATCAGCTAAATAAACCTGGGAAACATGTACATCTCATTTTCCTTCTGCACCCTTATGTGGTCACAGAGGCATCCAAGAATGTATTTAGAATAATTATATTTCCTCCCTTCAAATACACCAATGATTCCAGAAGAAATGTGTCTTGAAAATCTATCCAACCCAGACTTTCTGTTGGACATACACTTTAAGTACATGTGACACAGGAATCTATAGGGCTTGCACAACCTCCCCTTTTAGATTTCACCATTTTGGTAATCTCCATCATAACCAATTAAATGAAAAATTCTTTGGATGTACTCATGGTCAAACACATCTGGGTGACCCTCTTCTTCTTCTCCAACCTCTAGCACCCTCCTGATATTTCATTCATCCACCCTCAACTCTTCATTTCTTACTGTTGTGAAAATCACCCTTTCATCATTCTCTTCTTCAATCATGGCTATGTGCCAAAAATCTATCATATGCGATTGATAGATGATTGGGTCCGCATATAATGCATAGAAAATCCTTGATCTTCTCAGATAGTTAATAATTTCCCTGCATCCCTCTGTTGCTGGATCGTCTGGATTCAGAAAGGCACAAATGTTATGATCTTTTACAAATCTGTTGGCCATATTGATGATGTTGTTTGAGTGGTGATTTAGGTGTGGATTGTTGTGTGGAATGAAAAATTTGAATGTTTGTGGATAAAGGGGTTTATGATATGAGCATTTTTCTAGGTCTGAAAAAGGGTTTTGAAAAAGTGAATAACAATAACAACGGTCAAGATATCATTTATACTCACTTAAAAAATTTAAATCCTTTTATTTAATGATGTGGGACCCTTAACCCTCATTACCCTTCCATGGTTATCCACAAGTTAAATCTTCCGCTGAACATCTACGGAAAGCAAAACTTTTCTTTTTATCCGCAACAGGTTAAGTCTTCCACAGAACATCTCCGGAAGGCAAAACTTATGATTTTGCTGTTTTATCCTTACCAAATTAATTCTTCCGCATAACATCTACGGAAGGCAAAATTTGTTATGTTTTTGCTGTATGATCTTAACATCATATTGTTAGATCATTTGTTGTTTTCTGTTGGACCTTGTTGACTCTGCTTCATGGCAAATGTGCAAAATTTATTTAGTTAAAAACTTCAGATATCCTGCAGCCAAGTTAGTGCTCAAGTTCCAATTTTCTACATGTAAAAATGTTGAACTCAGTTTTCATGCTGATGACTACTCCCCTTAAAATTGTGATTAATCATGAAATTATGCATTTATCAGAAATTTATAAAGAGAATAGCATGAAAAACAATTATCTGTCAATCTTATTAGAGAATAAAAGAACAAAAACAAAATCTTTTTGTATTTTTGTTTATAGGCAGAAACTTAAATATATTTACAAGCATTTACATCATACAATGGGATCGTACTATGACACTAAGCAACTTCCAGAAACAGTTTTGTTTGATGATAGTAGACATATATCTAGTGCTGATTGCAAGTATTATGATCCACATAAATTCAAGCAAGAGTATAGTTTCAACTTGTCATGCTTTTTATCATGTTCTTGTACTGATTAAAGATAGACAAATATGGACTCCACATTCAATTCACTTTAGAGTTTGTCCTCCGTTTATGAGTCAATTTATCACTTTTTCACACTTAAAACTACGTTCTTTAATTTATAAGCTCTATCTTAAGATTTCTTTGAAATCCTATTAATGCTGATATGATTTTTGATGCTCTGAATTAATATACAATTGATCATATTGGATTCTTTTAGAGTTGTTCCTTTTTGGAACTTCTAGATGATCAGCATTAGGACACCAGGTCTTTACTTACGTAAAATAGAGGTGTCTATCAACCCAGGTCTTTGTTTACACAAAACAAAGGGTTCATGATGCGTAAAGATAGAGGTTATAAAGTTTCACAACATAGTGTGCGTAGGTGAGTAAGTTGATCATAGTAGGATAAGACTTACTTACTTGTTTCTCAAAATGGAATTGTCCACAATTAGTCACCTTGGCATTATATTATGCATGAACTTTTATATTTTCCACTCAAGCTGAACCTACTCACATATTAAATCACATCTGATCAGTCTTTATTGTGTGATAAAATTTAGGAAAGTAAGCAAAGGCATAGTGTACTATCATTTCCCAAAATATCAACTACTTTTACAAGAAAGCATATTAACAAGACAATGTTTTTTGTTTTTTATATGTTTTATATATGTTTTTAGTTTTTTTTATATAATGAATTTGACAGACAGAACATGCTTTTCTTTGTGATGAAGACTAATCTAAGTTGATCATGCCTAAAGACTCAATCAAAAAATTAAATCAAACTGAATCAAAGGCTTTAGTTAATAAATTAGCAAGCTGGCTTTAGTTAATAAATCAGCAAGCTGATTTGTTGTATCCACTTTGATCAACTTGATTAAACCTTTTTCTGAGCAGTCTCTCAGAAAATGGTATCTGATTTCAATATGTTTTGTTTTACTATGTTGCACTGGATTAGCAGTGATGAACATAGAAGCTGAGTTATCTATGTGAATTGGTGTTTGAAGAAAATTGTAACCATAATCAATTAATTGGTTTTGCAACCGTAAAACTTGAGAGCAACCAGCTGAAGCAGCTATGTACTCAGCCTCACCTATGGATACTGAAACATTTGTTTGCGTTTTGCACTATCAAGAAACTAGTCTTGGTCCTATAAATTGACAACCACTAGTTGTTGATTTTCTGTTGTTGTTGCAGCCTCCAAAGTCACTATAAGAATATGAGTAGAGGTTGAAATCTCCTTCTTTGGGATACCAAAGCCCAAAAGCTGGCTTTCCTTTGAGGTATCTGAAAATCCTCTTCATTGCATTCACATGTGACTCCTTAGGGTCTAATTGGTACCTAGCACAAACACACATAGCAAACATTATGTCAGGTCTGCTGGTAGTTAAGTACCTTAATGATCCTATCATAGATCTATATAATCTTTGATCAACTAACTTCCCTTTAGGATCAGGTACAATCTTATCTATTGTTGATGCTGATGTTTTGCATGAAGAAGACTCAGCAAGGTTGTACTTCTTCAGGATTTGATTCACATACTTTTCCTGATTGATGAAAATGCCATCTGATTTCTAATGAACTTGCAAACCAAGGAAGAATGTTAATTCTCCCATGGAACTCATTTGAAACTCAGATTTCATCAAAGATTCAAAGTCATGACACAAACTTTTGTTTGTTGACCCAAATATGATATCATCCATAAAGATTTGGACAACCAAGAGGTTTTGATGTTCATGTTTAAGGAAGAGAGTCTGATCAATTGTTCCACTTTTGTAACCCTGCTTGATCAAGAAATATGACAATGTTTCATACCACTTTCTTGGTGCCTGATGAAGACCATACAAAGCTTTGTCAAGCTTGTATACCCTGTCTTGGGTAATCAGGATCTTCAAAGCCTGGTGGTTGGGTAAGACTTCTTCATCAATTTTACCATATAAGAAGGCACATTATACATCCATTTGGTAAACTATGAACTTCTTATGTGAATCATAGGCTAGAAAGACTCTAATGGCTTCAATCCTTACAACTGGGGCAAAGGCTTCATCATAGTCTATCCCTTCTTCTTGAGTATAGCCTTGTGCTATCATTCTTGCTTTGTTTCTGATGATGATACCTCTGTCATCTAGCTTGTTCTTGAAAAGCCAGCTTGTACCAATTGGATATTGACCTTCAGGAAGATCAACTAGATTCCAAACTTTCTGCTTTTTGAATTGCTAAAGCTCTTCTTGCATTGCTTCAATCCAGCTGTTGTCTTTCAATGTTGCAGTTATGTTAGGTGGAACCACTTGTGAAAGAAAATAGGAGAACAGACAAATATTGGCAGCTCCCCCTTGACTTCTTGTGGTTCTCTCATTATGATCACCAATAATGTTTTCTATTGGATGATACTTATGAATTCTTGTTGTTGGTATTGATTCCATTGGATTTTATGGTTCCAAATTGGTGATGTTGGTTGATGGAGATGGATCCAGCTGAGATGGGGAATCAACAAAGTGGTCAAAATTCTCATCACTTTGGTCTTCTTATGCTGAATGAAATCCATCTTCATGATTTTGTGTTTTCGCAGATGTATGTTAGCTTCCACAACAGTTACAGGAACAACTACGGATGTTGTAGTCTGTTGATCTACAGATGTGAATATTGTTGGAATGTCTTCTGATGAATTGGGAACTTTAGATAAAGGAAAAGAATCATCTTCGGAAGTAGGAACATCTACGAATATAGAAGGAACATCTGCGGATGCATTGTTAACTTCTACGGATGCATTGTTAACTTCTACTGATGCATTAGTTACCTCTTCTGAAGTTTAATTTCCATTTCCACCAAAATTGTCATTGCTTGTTTGAGATGAAGGACCTGGATTAGCAACACTTAAAGTGTGTGAATGAAATAATCTTGGAGGATCAGCAGTCAGTGGCACTTCACTCAAACTATGAGGTGCATAAGGATAACATGTATACGTAGGACCTGCAACATTCAAATAACCAGAGTTAAATGAATTTGTTAATGCACCTATATCAAACAACCAAGATGATCCTTTTACTGATTTTGGAAATAAGGATTCATCAAATAATACATTAGGTGTTTCCTCTATAATGTTGTGATGTGGAGTGTAGACTCTATATGATTTAGATGTTAATGAGTAACCAACAAAGAATCCATTATAAGCTTTTTCATCAAACTTTCCTAATTGATCTTTGGTGTTTAAAATAGACACATGACACCCAAAAGCTCTAAGATAACCTATAAAAGGTTTTCTTTTAAACAAAAGTTCATAAGGTGTTTTATTATGTTCATTGACAATTAAAGTTATGTTCTAAATATTGCATGTTGTGTGCACTGCTTCTGCCCAAAATGTGATAGAAAACTGTGAATCAGCTAGCATTGTTCTTGCTGCTTCAATTAGAGTCTTGTTTCTTCTTTCGGCAACTCCATTTTGTTGTGGAGTTCTTGGTGCAGTGAATTATCTGGCTATGCCTTTGTTCTTGCAAAAGGAATCTATAACATGATTAACAAATTCAGATCCATTATCACTTCTTAAGATTTTGATCTTTAAATCAAGTTGATTTTCAATCTTAGTGATAAACTCCATTACTGTTTCTGATGTTTCACTTTTATGTTTTAAGAAAAAGGCCCATGTGAATTTAGTGAAATCATCAACAATCACCAAACAATATTGCCTTTTACCAAAGCTTAACACATTGGTTAGACCAAAAAGATCCATGTTAAGCATTTTGAGTGGTGTTGTGTTTGTGTTGATTGTTTTGGACTTATGTAACACCCTATGTTGTTTTCTTAAATAACATGAAGAACAATGATTAGAACAGTAAAATTCTTTCTTGGAAAGGCCAATGACTAAGTCATTTTTGACCAACTTGTTCATGTTCTTCATGTTTGAATGAACCATTCTTCTAAGCCATAGTTGAGCTTCATCTTCTGATGACTTAGAAATCAGGCAAGTTTCATTGCTTGTTAAAGAGGTGTTGTTCATGTCCAAAACATATGTGTTGGCTTTTCTTGGTGCTTTAAGAATTAACCAGTCTACTGGAATTTGAAAACCTGGCTTAAGAATGTAACAATAACTGTTATCAAATGAAGTGGTATAATTTTGATCAAAATTTGAGATACACTTAACAAGTTCAATTGCAAATTTTCACAGAAGTTTACTTTCTCAAATTTGAGTACACCATTTGTTACCATTCCTTCACTAACAATTTTACCTCCCTTCTTATCTCCACTAAATGCCACATATGAGGCATTTTTATGTTTGAAATCATGGAGGAGAGAACATTTTCCTGTCATATGCCTGGAACAACCACTGTCAACATACCACTTGTTGTCAGTCCTCCATGGATGTTCCTGCACAAATAATGAAATCAATAAGAAAGTTGAGCACAAGCCTTGATGGTCTTGGGCTTGCCATTGTTATCTAGGATTGTTACTCTATCATGAATGAGCCTAGATGTCTCAAGATTGGTTTTACACTCAATTGATTCATTATGTTCTGTTTGGGGTGAGGATGATTCTGTTGAAGATGAACTTGAAGCACTTTGATCTTGATTCATGATCACTTTCTCTGTCACCTCTTCTTTCAGTGCCTTTTTCTTTAAACTTGATCCTGATACTTGACTTGAAAAGGTTTCTGCATCTTTTGTCTTTGATTCAGGTACATGATTACCCTTTTCAAAGTGATCAAAGAAGGCTTCATCATCCTGTAACACTACCTTCTTATGAGTAGTCTTGCTTTGAGATTGTTGCTTCTCCTTCTTCTTTGATTTATCATGACCAGATGTTGGTTTCTTTATCTTTGAGATCTTCTACTTTAGTTGCTGCTGCTTTCGCTTTGAGACCTTTGATTCATCATTCTTAGAAGATTGTGAATCTGATTCAACATTCTCAGCTTTTTGCTTCTTTGGAACCTTTGATTTGTTCTTTTTGTTAAAGAAGCCTTCTTGAGTAGAATGATTGTTTTTGTTGCAGATGGCATAGTGTTTGTTGAAGTAATAATCAGAAGTCATATGATTGTTCATATTGCATATGGAGCAATAGCTACTGAAATAATAGTCTTCTGTATTGTGGTTGTGTATCACACCACTTGTAGTACTTTTCTTCAGCTTCGCTGTCAGACTCCACTACTGTCTTTTTCTGCTTCTTCATAATTGCCGCCTTCTGCTCCCTTAATTCTTTTCAAACTTTGCAGCTGCTGAGTCTTTACCTTTTCCTGACATGATGTCAAATGGTTCTTGTTTCTGAGGATTCACCATTCTCTGTTGTTTCTTGACTTTGTCGTCACTGGGTGATTCCGCATATGATTTCTTCTTCCATAGATCTTCTACGAAAGTAGATGATTATTGAATCTGTAGTTTTTCTATGGAAGTTGAATGTTTTGGAAGAATAGTTTTCTTCTTTTGATTTTCTACGGATGGTTCTAAATCAACCTTTTTCTTTTCTTCTGTAGTTCTTTTTGATGACTGATGTTTTTGCCTTTTGTTGAGCTCATGAATCCCTTTATTCAACTGACAATTTTGGTATAGATGGTCTTCAATAAATTTCTTTGTTTTGGGGGATAAGGCAGCTTGATCTCATTAAGAACTTTGGGGATTAAAGGTTTAATTACCACATTCTTTCCCTTACCCAACCCAGCATTAGGCTCATCAAATTCATTCAAGTCATCACACTCATCAAAGTCAAATTCTGAATTAGTTTGTTTTAAACATTCTGATTCAGATGACCCAATCTCAATTTCACTCATCTCAGTATCATCACCATTTACCAAATTATTAGTTTTAATTTCTAGTTCAATTTTAGTACTTGATACAAAATGGTTTGACAGATTGTTTGTAATTGACTCAGGTAAAGTGGTGTAGTTATCATTTATAGGAGGTGCAACAGCATTAAAACCCAACTCATACCTGTTTTTTGATTCAATATGAGAGTTCAAGAGTTTTTCATATTACTGAGATCATAATTGACACTTTTGAAGTTTCACTTCAGTAGATGCATGATCAGACATTGATTTTGTTAAAGAGGTTGTCAGATGCTCAACTTGTGCTTTTAAATTATAATTTTCAGATACAAGTTTATCCAAATCCTTTTGTAAGGAGGTGATTTTGACCTGATATAATTTATGTTCTCTCAAATGAGATTCATTTAAAATCATCGTTTCTTTGACTTTATCAGCCAATTGTTGAGCATGGACTCCGTATCTTTCAACCTCTTCAACACAAACAGGTGAACATAGTCAATCCCTTACCTCTATGGCCATGGGTGGAATTTTGTTCTCCATGTTTGTTGATGAAATCAACGTTAAAACAACATGTTGAACATGAACATATTAGAACAATATTCAACATGAACAAGTTGATTCCCCCAAGGACCTTTTTCAATATCTCTGAATATTCAACCAACAAGAACCATGGCGTGGAAACCCATGATTCAAGTGTATGAAATCAGTGTTTGTGTGTGTGTGTTTGTGTGTGTTTGAATGCTCGAAAATAATAATTGTTTGATTGATTGATTGTTCAACAGCTTATAAAGGATTAGGGTAGTGTGCTATTTATAGCCTATACACAAAAGCTATATACAATTACTGAACTACCCTTATGTAAACAAATATTACATAAATAATCCTAAGTGTCTAAGCTATCCGTTGTGGAATTAAGTCATCCGCTGTGGAGGTTTTCTCATCCGCTGTGGAGAAGACTATTCATCCGCTGTGCATACTTGTTTGTTCATCCGCTATGGATGCTTGGTTGTTCATCCGCTATGGATGTTCATCCGCTATGGATGTTCATCCGCTTTGGATGAACATCCACTATGGAATGTTCATCCGCTGTGGATGAACATCCGCTGTGGATGTTCATCTGCTGTGGATGAACATCTGCTGTGGATGTTGTCGGCTGTATGTTCTTCATCCGCTGTGGGATTCTTTCATCCGCTGCACACACTTAGATGAATTTTCTTCATCCGCTGCTGATGATCTTCATCCGTTGTGGAGACTCTTCATCCGCTACGAACACTTGGTCAAAATTTCTTTTATCTACAAATCTGAAAAAGAAATTTAAAAAAAATGTTAGTGATTGTTGTGAATGTTAATAATGTTAATGTGTTATAAATGATTGTTTTGTATGTTAAAACACATTATGTTGATATATTTCTGATATGGCAAGCATCATACTTTTATGCATTAATTCTTACATTTGTCATCAGTGCTTGATTTTCCTCCTGCACTTCCTTCTCATACATGCTCCAGTCACAAGTACCATCCTGCAAAATAATCAAACCAGTTTCTTTAGTGTTATTAGTACCTGCTGAAGAGCTTGTGGCTAGTGGGGATGAGATTGTTAGTTGAGGTTGCTTGAAGCTTCTCTGATTTGCTTGTCTTGTGTCTGTTGTTGATTGCTGATTGCTGTTGCATTCCCTTGAAAAGTGACCATACAAATTGCAGTTGTAACACCTCACTTTTGATTTGTCAATACCAATTTTAGTTGTTCTTCCTGCAACAGATAGTTCCTTGTTCCTTCTCATATACATCTTGGCTCTATATGCAATCATGGCCACTTGCCATTGCAGATCCATTTCCTCTACTTCATCAAGATGAAGTTCTTCAAGGTCTTGTTGACAGATGTGGGTAGGAGTCAAGGTACTACCCAAGTAATCTTGAAAGCTTGAACCGAAGGTTGTAAAGGCTACCTTTTTTTCTTTTGATTCTAGAACCACAGTAATTGGTTCAGATTGGGTATTCCTTTTGTTGGTTGATGATCCTTTTGCTGCTGGACTTTTCAAATCATCAGATTTCCCTTTTGCTTTCCTGTTTGAAGTGTTTTGAGAGTTTAATTTAGAGGACTTTGCAGTATAGAAACTAGTTTCCTCTTCATTATCACTCTCAACACAAGAGCTTTCATCATCATCACTGGAGATGAATGCACTTCCAGCACCCTTTGTTTCTTTGAATTGATATGGTGCTATTGGTGCTTTTACACTCTTATTTTTGGTTTTCTCATTTAACTCCAAAGCTTCCACCTTTGCAACCAAAGTGTCTAACCCAGTTGTCTTTAGATCAAGAGTATTCTTGAACATAGACACAGTTTGAGTCCAACTCTCTGGCAAAGTATGAAGCATCTTTTTGTTTAGTTCGTCAGTACTGTACTTCAACTCAAGAATGTTCATCTCAGTAACAAGTTGCATAAATCTGTGGAGTTATTGAGGAACAGATTCACCCACAATATGATGAAAAGTCTCATACTGTGCATGAAGAGTATCCCTTCTAATGCTTCTGATCTCATCACTTCCTTCACACAAAGTGTGAAGAATTTTCCATAATGAGTTGGCTGTTTTGTATGCTTCACATCTGATCAAGAGGTCTTCAGGTAAAGCCATAGTAAGCATACTATACGCTTTAATGTCGTTTTTTACTTTCTTGGCATCATCAGAAGACAGATTTTTCAAACTTATGGGTTGATTATTATCATTATAATCAGGTCCTAAAGCAGGTGGAATGTAAGGACCTTCAGTAATGGACACCCATAAGTCAGAATCGGTATAGTTTACGTGGTTCCTGAATCTGAACTTCCATGTTTTAAGATCAGATTTGTTCTCCAACTTTGGAGGTTGATAAGCTCCAATCGCTGAATTGTTCATTTTAATTAACTTTGTTAATTATCAAAATTATCAATTGATCTAATACTCTTTGAATGTGAAAAGTAAATGAAACGCATACACACTCACATAGTAATAACAAATCACTGATATTATTGATATTCAAATCAACTAAGACAAAAATTCCTTAGAATTAATGACTTCTGTTATGAATGAGCTAACTAATGACAAACTCTTAACAATTAAGAAATTATGGTCAAAATTAGTCAAATCGCTCAATGAATTCTCAGATGATTTGGAATTTGAAATGTTTGATGATGAAATTTTGATCAAATTTGTTTAAACAACCTAGACATATCAAATCAACTGTACAAATCCACGAATCAAAATGATTCTGATGTAGATCGAGGTTAATCAACTAATGGAACAGTACTCGATGATCTATATAAAAAGGGTTTGATGATTTTAACAGATTAAACCAAAAACGTTGACTATAATACCTTTGTCCATTATTGATTAGGTAAACTCAACCTGTGTTTTGATTAAATCGTTCACCAATCACGCTTAAATCTGAGTTATGAACTCTCAAGCTGTAACGAACACTCAAAAGCAATTTGAAGCTACCATAATCATATCTAATCCTAAACTGATAGATCTACTGAAATAAACAACTAATTCGAATAATCAAACTGATAGATCAATTGATCTAGATCAATGAGCACGAGGCTCTGATAACACCTGTGAATCCAAGGATCGAAACAGGAATTATCAGTTTGATTTAGCAAATAAATATCACAGAATTATCAATACTTGTTGTATAATTAATTGTTTATGAAATTGAAATCGACGAAGAACAGATGAAACAGATTGAAAACAGAATAAAATAATGCAACAAAAGATTGTTTCAATTGATTTTCATTGATAATGAATCGATTACACTTGATATTGATGCTTGAATGATATGATAATCTCCTATGATGTTCTTCATGTTCTTGTGATTGCTATGTTGCTATATTGATCGATTGATCGATCGATATCGTTTCTATGAATATATGAATCTCTATTTGTGTATTGAGATCTCTTAATCTCTCTCTAAATGAGTGCACCCATGCCTTATATTTATAGGCAGAGGGATTCACTTTAAAAGTTACAAAGATATTCTTGATGTGACGTGGAATATTCGCTTCTGACAGATTGACTTGTTGACTTTATGTTGAGTACTTGATGATTTGAGATCATACAAGTATTTGTTCTTCCGTAGGAGTAGAACTTCCGTAGGAGTTGGTTCTCTGTTCTTGAACATCATCCTCAGGAGCAAACTTCCTTCTTCCGCAGCAGCAGCAACTTGATCTCTGAACTTGTTCTTCAGTAGATGTGATTGTTCTTCCGCAGAAGATCCACTGATGTACATTGACTTGTTCATTTATGCTCCGTAGAACATCTACGGAAGAAAAAACTTGTTCATCCGCAAATAGTTCTTGCACTTGTGTCAATTTTCCAAATTGACCAAGTATGATGTTTTTCCTGCAATGACATAAAATCAACACAAATAATATTTGGGTTAACATATATATCTTGCATTACATAAGAAAAGAGATTTACAAATGATCATTACAAGAGATTACAAATCATCTAAACCTATACAAAAGATCTAGTCCTAACTTCGGTTTTTTTATAAATTTTTCAGAAAAGCAAATAAAAAACAATTAAACACTAACCGCACTAATTCCCCGGCAACGGCGCCATTTTGATCTATTTGTCGAGACTCGATCTAAAAATAGTTAATTTATCGTGTTGGACCCTGAAAGGATCATACATGCCAATTCAAGTGGTGGATTGATAGTTGTTCTGTTGAAATCTCCCCAAGTCCAAGATCTAATGATGATGAAGAATCTGCATCATCAATAGAAACCAAGTGTCGGCTATCCGCATTTGTATATGCGGATGACCATAGAACTAATGCGCCCAAGTGTTTGTTCTTTCGCATTAACAAATGCGGATGTTCGGCAACAAATGCGCAGTGTTTGTTCATCCTCATTTGTCAATGCTGATGACCAAACACCAATGCTGATGAACAAGAAGAAATGCTGACAAGATTAGAACATCCGCATTAGTCAATGCGGATGTACAAAAATGCTGATGAAGACTTTTGTAGGACTAGTTCTGATGTATAGGTCAGGGTTAGTTTAGTCTTTTGTTCAGGCATGTGTCAGCCTATAAATAGAATAGAAAACCTCGTGTGAGAGGTGACTGAGACTGACTGTTGTTAGACATTAGAAAATCAGAATATTTTGCTTTGTAATATTTCAAGGTGTACTGTTACAGTTCATGCTGAAAACCCTAGCATTCATTGTAACCGCTTTTCACCTTCTTTAATACAAAGAGTATTTATGAGTATTATTCAGCATTCAATGTTCTGTGATTGTTTGATTCCGCCTTACAATCATTGACTCAATCATCATATTCGGTCCTTGTTGATTCACATCAACAGAGAATATCATTCTCAAACCCAGTCAATTGGTATCAGAGCTTTGGCTCTCGGTTCTTCTTCAGATATGCTCAGATCTGAGCTGAACTCGATAGATCTGGTGATTGAGTTGCTGATAGAGTGTTTGACTACCTCTATTCAGTATACAAACTGAATATCTGCTGAAACTCATTGACAGTCACTGTTCATCGGCATTCTCCATCTAAAAACTAATCTGTGAACAGTTTCTCATCCATAAAATCAGACCTGTAACATAAACAGATCTATCTACATAAGCCTGTTTTGGACTATTTGGACTACTTGGACTTGTTGAACATAATAATCAATTTAATCCATATTTAAACAAGTTAAAACAGCTTATTAACATGGATTCACATAATTTTTCTGAACTTGGTCACACTCCTAAACCCCCTATGCTTAAACACAAATCTGAGTTTAAGCAATGGAAAATCAGGTTCATGAATTACATTACAGGTGTAGATCCGAACTATTGGATATCGATATGTAAAGGGCCTCACATCCTAGTGACACTCTCTGCTGATCAGGTTGCACTGTACAAAACCTTAATAATACCTATTGAGGATCTCACTCTTGATGATGATGACTACAAGAAGATCAAAATTGATCTCAAAGCTTATTCTATTCTAACACAAGCATTGAAGATGGATGTGCTGAAAAGACTTGAGAAGTATGGAACAGCTAAAGCTGTGTGGGATGCACTATTAATAATGTGTGAAGGAAGCAGTGAAGTAGCTGAAATTAACAAGAATAAGCTTGTTAATCAATATGAAACCTTTCATCACTTTAAGGGGGAGTCAATCTCTAAACAATTGCATAGATTTATGCAGCTCGTGAATGATTTAGAGATTATGGGGGTTACATATAAAGTCAAAGAACTGAACAAAAAGATGCTTCACAGTCTTCCAGAAAGTTGGAAACAAAATGTAACCATGCTGAAAAACACTCTTGATTTGGAGAGCACCACCTTGGATATTATGATTGCTAAAATTGAAGCTCTTGAACTTGATGAAAAGAGCAGAAATCTAGGTGGACCTAAAGTCATTGAGGCATACAAATTTCCATCAGGAACTCATTCTGTGAAAAATGCATTCATCACTGAAGATGATGACTTCCTCTCATCAAGAGATCAATTAAAAACAACAGGTTTCATTGCCACACCCTCAACAACCAAGCCATCTCCTTCAATTCAGTCAACTGGATTTGCTGCCACTCCAACAAGTATATCTGAAGATAAAAGAACTAAAGAGCAAAAGGCTACTTACAATGCCTTTGTTGTAAGTTTTGAAGCTTATCTTGGAGGAAGACTTACTTCTGCTCATTTGATTCAACAAGACTTGGAAGAAATGGATCCAGATGATGTGGAAGAAATGGATCTGCAGTGGCAAATGGCTATGATTGCAATAAGAGCCAAGAAGTTTTTCAGAAAAGGGAGAAAGTTGAGTCTGAATGAAAATACAAAACATGGATACGACAAATCCAAAGTCAAATGTTTCAATTGTGATATGACTGGCCACTTCTCAAGGGAATGTAATGCTCCAAAAAGGAACAACCACAGTATTCAAAGAAATTCACAGGGCCAATCATCCCCACAACCAAGCACAAGCTACCACTCTAGCAATCATCAACAGCAGCATCACTATCAACAACCCTATCAAAGGCAGTCACAACTGACTAACCAAGTTCATGGAAGCAGCCAAACTACTTCAAATGCACTTGTCATCAGACAAGATGGAGTATGTGATTGGAGCCTATATGCTGAAGAAGTAAAGCCTCAATTTCAGAATCATGCTCTTATGGCTCTTATCAAAGATGGCCCAAATCCAATGCCATCTGAGGTAAAATCTAATCTTTGTAGTGATAAATGCATAGCTAAACTGCAAGGATATCGTGTGCACAATCACAAATTGGCAGATAAAACCAAAGAAGAAAAGGTAAAATCTGAGATTTCAGTGAAACCTTCTGCTGAAAGCAGTTCTGATTGTGAGATCAAATCTCCAAACAATTCAATCAAATCAGACACAGTTTCACTTCCAAAGAACACCAAAACTCCAAAAACTTCAAAAACCAAAATCAAGGCTGACCCTCAATCGTCAAAACCAAAGCAAGGAGTTGGTTTTGATATTTTTAATAAAGAACATGTAGATCAATTCGAAAGGGAATTGAAGCAAATGGTAAGAAAGCAGAAACAATCTAGGAAGAACAAACCTAGTAGAGTTGTGAAACAAGCTACTAAAAAGGCTGATTCTGCTTCCTCACCAAAATCAAAGGTTGAAACTCAGTCAAAAACTAGTAAATCTACTGAGGTTTCAACATCAAGATCAGCTTCAAGAGACAAACACATGTATTGTGATGTGTGTGAAATGTCTAATCACAGTTAGATAGATGCTTTTTCAATCAATATTGCTCAATCTGTGACATGAACAATCATTCCACCAAAAACTATATTTTAATAAATATTGTTCAGTCTGTGATATGACCAACCACAATACATCTGATTGTTTCTTCAAACAAAAAGGGTTGAGAATTCCTCAACACAAGCCCATCTCACCAATCTCATCTGTGAGACCCAAAATCAGAAATCACTTTCATAATACTCAATTCAGAACTGCCATTTCTGATTGGGATAAGGGTAATATAAAAGAGTCAAGGAAAATTCAAGGAAACAAATGTCATAACATCAACCAAACACATGATTTTCATAATTCAAAAATGATGTTTGATAATCAAAAACGGGTCAGGTTTCTTAAAAGAAACAGGGATCAAAGGTTTCATTATTTTTCTAACTCTTCAACTAAAATTAATAAGATGAAACATGCAAAATATCATCAAAAATCTCCCAGAACACCTCACTCAAAGTCACTATTTAGGGAAAAGTACCAAGAAGTTACTATCATGGATAGGACCGGGAAACCCAAGACCGTCATGGCTTGGGTTCCACATTCTGACTAATTCTGTTATGCTTGCAGGGTCATCCATACAGGTCCAATAGTTTATGGTACGTGGACAGTGGATGCTCCCGACACATGACTGGAGATCGTTCCCTCCTTCATGATTTCAAGCATATTCAAGGAACTCTGTGGCATTCGGTGGAGATTCACAAGGTGGCAGAATCACGGGTGAAGGATCTGTGACAAATGGGATGTTGAGCTTTGATCGAGTGAACTACTGTGAACAACTGAATTTCAATCTGCTCAGCGTGTCTCAGATCTGTGACAAGAAATATTCTACTCACTTTACTGACACTCATTGCTATATTCTGAAACCAGGATTTCAAGTTCCTAAAGAATGGGTTGTCTTAAAAACCCGAGGAAGAATAACACATATGTCTTAAACCTCAATTCTGGCACAGACGGTTGGGACACACAAATTTCAAAAACATGAACAGATTAGTCAAGGAAAACCACGTCATTGGTTTACCTTAAAAAGAATTCCATTTTATTGATCACTGTTCAGCGTGTCTGAAAGGGAAACATCATAAGTCTTCCCACAAGCCAAAACTGATGAACACAAACAACTCTCCATTGAAGCTGCTTCATATGGATCTTTTTGGACCAACTCATGTTATGAGTATTGGAAAGAAACAGTATTGTTTGGTGATCATTGATGACTTTTCCAGATTTACATGGGTCTTCTTCCTACTTCATAAAAACAAAGCGTCCCAATTGATAAAAGATTTTATCACAAAAATTGAAAACCAACTTGATCATAAGGTCAAAACAATTAGAAGTGAGAATGGGACTGAATTTAAGAATGAAGATCTGAGTTCATTTTGTACAACCAAAGTCATTGCTCATCAATTTAGTGCAGCTAGAACTCCGCAACAAAATGGGGTAGCTGAAAGAAGAAATGGAACACTAATTGATGCAGCACGAACCAAGCTAGCTGATGCTAAACTGCCAATCACCTTTTGGGCAGAAGCAGTTAATACATCATGCTTTGTGAAAAATCGAACTTTGATTGTAAAAGAAACCAACAAGACGCCTTATGAACTTATCTTTCACAGAAAACCATTTATTGGATTTTTAAAGTCATTTGGTTGTCCTGTCTCGATATTAAACACCCAGACTATTTGGGAAAATTTTCATCTAAGTCTGATGAAGGATTCTTTGTAGGTTATTCTTCTGTTTCAAAGGCTTACAAAGTATTTAATCCTAGATTAAATATATTGATGAATCAACAAATGTTCAATTCAAGGAACATTCGTTTCCCAAATCTACAAATGGTCCTGACTGGTTGTTTGATATTGACTCTTTTACAAAATCTTTTGATCAATTTCATTTGTCTGATGCAGGAAATCTACATTCAGCAGAATCCTCTTCAGGAGTAGAAAGAAGAGATGAATTTCCAATGATTCCTCCAACTTCTACCGATAAACTAACTGAAGATGTTCCACTACAAGCTGACCCTGTCAGACAACCATCTCAAAATCAATGTGTTTCAACTAAAGCTGGTCCAAGCACACTACCATCTCCTTCAGAAGATCCTTCAACTGAAGTCAAGATCAAAATCAAGCTTCTCCTCCAGTTGAAACTGAAAGAACCTCAAATGATGGAAGTAATCAAAGTGCTGCTGATGTTGAAGCAGGAACTGAAACCGGTTTTGATTATTTTCATAACTATCCCACAGTTCAAGATGAATTGACCTCTCACCAAGATGATCTGAATGTCTCCAATCTTGATGTAACCATTGCTGGTGAATCAATTCCCACCACCAGAACACACAAGAATCATCCAGTTGAAAGCATCATCGGTGATCTCAATGAACGGGTGACAAGAAGCAAGTCAAGCATAGCAAACATCTGTTTGTTCTCTTGCTTTCTTTGTCAAATAGTACCCAAAAACATCAAAGAGGCTCTTCAAGACAATAGTTGGATTGAGGCAATGCAGGAAGAGTTGCTACAATTCAAGAAACAAGAAGTATGGCAACTGGTAGACCTTCTCGAAGGACAATACCCTATCAGCACCAGATGGCTGTACCAAAACAAGATTGATGACAGAGGGATCATCATCAGAAACAAAGCAAGATTGGTAGCACAGGTCTATACACAAGAAGAAGGAATAGATTACAATGAGGTGTTTGCTCCTGTTGCTAGACTAGAAGCCATACGACTCTTTCTTGCGTACTCTGCATCCATGAAATTCACAGTTTATCAAATGGATGTAAAGTGTGCATTTTTGTATGGAAAGATCTCTGAAGAAGTCTACGTGAGTCAACCTCTAGGCTTTGAGGATCCTGATTTCCCTCACAGGGTATACAAGCTTGATAAAGCTTTGTATGGCTTACATCAAGCCCCTCAAAAATGGTATGAGACTCTGTCATCATTTCTTCTTGAACATGGTTATGAAAGAGGGAAGATTGACCAGACTTTATTCAGAAAGAGAAAAGGGAATGAGATGCTGCTTGTCCATATTTATGTGGATGATATCATATTTGGCTCCACTAACAAACAACTATGCAAAGACTTTGAAGATCTTATGCATTCAAAATTTCAGATGAGTGCTATGGGAGAACTCACATTCTTTCTAGGTCTTCAAGTACAGCAAACATCCAGTGGAATCTTCATCAACCAGTCAAAATATGTAGAATCAATGTTGAAGAAGTTTCACTTTGCAGCCTGTTAGTCCATCAGAACACCGGTTGATACAAAAGTGAAGATTGGTCCAGATCCAGAAGGCAAATCAGTGGATCAGACTCTCTATCGGTCTATGATAGGTTCACTTATGTATCTAACAGCTAGTAGGCCTGACATCATGTTTGGTGTTTGTGTGTGTGCCAGGTATCAAGCAGATCCCAAGGAATCTCACGTGAATGTAGTCAATAGGATATTCAGATATCTTAAGGGAAAACCTGCTATTGGACTATGGTATCCAAAGGATGGAGACTTCAATCTCTATGCATACACCGACAGTGACTACGGGGGATGCAATTTCAACAGAAAATCCACATATGGCAGTTGTCAATTTCTTGGTCCCAGACTGGTGTCTTGGCAGTGCAAGAAACAGACCAATGTGTCAGTATCGATGGCTGAAGCTGAGTACATAGCAGCATCAGCTTGTTGCTCTCAAGTTCTCTGGATTCAAAACCGGAGGCTTGACTATGGTTTTAACTTCCTGCACACCCCAATTCACATTGACAACACAGCTGCAATGTTTATTACTAATAATCCAGTTCAACACTCAAAAGCAAAACACATTGAAATCATATATCACTTTTTGAGAGATTGTGCTGAAAAAGGGTTAATCAAATTGATTCAAGTTCATATTGACAATCAATTGGCTGATCTATTTACCAAGGCATTTGAACCTAATAGGTTTGAATTCCAAGTTCAATAATTGGCATGATTAACCTAGAGTAAAAAAAAACAAAAAAAAAATAAAAAATCAAAAATTATCAAAAATCACAAAAAGAAGTCTTTTTCTTGAAATTTGTGTCTTATACTTCTTGGGAAATGATTTAATTACAGTCATTATATCATTCACTGTGCTTAATTCAAAATTTAAAAGACTGTCATGACTTACCTGATATGTAGGTAGGCTCAACTTGGAAAGGAAGATACATGCTGTGATGAACTAAATAATCATATTCAACTGTGAAACACTCATCTCAGAGTACTGGTAAGTATCAGCTTATTCAAGTGTATGTGTGTGTAGCAACTTAAACACACCAGGTAATGATGAACTATGAATCTCATTCACCTACATCAGTTTCTTCTTTGTTTTGTTGAGCAAAGACCTGAAGAAACAAGCACATAGTGCTGATGTCATGATCCAAAAGATTCCTAATATGGAACACATTCACCTTGGATGAATTAACAAAAGAGTATGCAAAAAAAATCCCATTATGGATCACCTTCCAAAGTGAAGTGCAAAAGAATCCCAATGTGGATCAAAATATCAAAAGGATCAAAGTAAAAGAATCCCAATGAGGATCAGTGAAATTGAGATCTCATATTTTAAGTAACCTGGTCATGTAAGATGTGAAAGTAGTCTACCATGCATTACATGAGGATGGTTGATCAAACCATGTTTCTGTGTGTGAGGTACATGTTGAATATTCAAATCAATCAAAACATGATAAATGTCACATACAGTATAATATTTACCAAGTATGAGTTTAAGAGGACAAACATACCTTCAATCAATAAGTTCATAAACATGTCTATTTTACAATCAAAAGATTGCACTTGTGTAATGTAGGATTGTTATGATCCCAACAAAAGTATAAGGATATATATATATAAAAAAAAATTCAAAGAGATTTTATGATCTAAAATTTTTAAATCCTTAAAGTTTCTATCTAAATAAGGATATAAACTTTAGGGGGAGTAATTTAAGATTTTGATCAGTTTGTACAGGTAGTTTATTTCATAATTTTTATAATATCAAAACAAAAAGAATCTGACTGTGTTGGTGCAGAAGTTATGCTATAGTATCTCAGATTATGCTGACATTTGGATGCACAAAAGTCCAAGATCAGTCAAACTCTGGGAAACTTGTATGTATCACACCTGATATACATGTCAATCCAAGCAAGAATTGACAATCCCAGCATCAGTCAAAACTTCATAAGAAACAAGTGAAAAGTTTAGACAGTTCTTCATAACAGCCATCAGTTCATCAGAAAATAAAATGAATTCAATCTACAAAAACATTAATTTTTGATTAAGTTCAAATATTAATGCGGGTTAGTGCATTGGTTAATGCAGGTGAAGGTATCCTTGACATATAACCAATGCGGATAATTGTTTTCATACCTGTTAAATAAAGTGAAACTAATGCGGACAAGTTAAATCTACCTCATTTGTGTCAAAGAAGTGTAAGTTTTAAGTGGCAAAAACCTATGCGGACAAAAGTGTTCAACCGCATTTGTCTATGCGGGTAAACCTTTGTTCTACCGCATTTCCTTTTTACTCATCCGCATTTCCTGAACCTGGTTGAATTTAACACTCAAAACTATCTTGTGTATTAAAATGATCAAATCATGTGCTTAATCTCTTCTATGATTATGATGGATGCAAGTCAAGAAATGCGAATAAACTTCTGGTCTACCGCATTTGTTGAAGTTCTCACAAGTAATTTACTCTTCCGCATTTGCAACAGTACACTAATGCGGATAGTGTTTTTTAAAGGTCTTTCGCATTTGTTTTTCAACACTTGTAATATTTGTAAAAGTCATTAAATCATCTTTTTAAACCCGAATTTAAAAGGTCATTTAATACTTTACAAATTGAGAGACCTTACAGTGCGACGAGCGGTCTTCACCTTTGTTCATCCATCATCATCCCTATCATCTAAAATTCATCACCTGTGATCTAAGACTCATTCATCAAAAAAAAACTCCTCATCTTCGATTCATTACATCAGTATTATCGAAGAAAAGGTGAATTTCTTCAAAGTTCTTAACCTAAAACATCGAACAGTCAAAAACTGATTTTGAACATAGAACTCTAGGTTAAGAATCTATCACCAGAAGTAACATCAAACCAAGGTTTAAATGACATTTTCGAAGGCAATGTTAATCAATAACAAGAATTTAACCTCCTACAATCGGGTTACAAAACCTTGTTCATGTTAAGAACAAGGACAATGAATTCTGAAAAAGTGAATGTCAAAACTTGATATTAATGATTAAAGGAGGTTAAAACCATATGAATAATCTATATAAACTTGCAAAACATATAAGAGTGATTATTCATGACAAAATCAAGTTGTGTATGGGTTCTATGAAACTGTACACATGTTCACTCAATTTTGATCATTAAAAGTCAAACTGAGAACACACCACTTGATTTATGTATTACAATCTATCAATTACAGTTGCATCTTCTAATTCATATGCCTCTAATGCAGGTTTCAATGGATAATCTTACATGGAGCAAGCTCTATAATGTTAGTGGTTATCTTGATCCTGATGTTACTAAGGCAGAGGGTTTGAGAGACATGATCAAATTCATCTTAACTACCAGAGTTGCTCATGCTATTACAGTTAGGCCTATCATCTATGAGAGATTCATAAGGTCATTTTGGAGCACTACTGAGGTGACAAAGATAGATGGTGTAAGGACTCTATCTGGAAGAATAACTCCTGATCATACTTTGGCCATTACTGAACAGACTGTGAGACAGTGTCTGCAGTTTGGTGATGATGCCAACTCTCCTCTGGAATTAGAAGATGATGAAATCATAACTTTCTTTGCAAACATTGGTTATGAGGGAGGTTATGAAGGAAAGCAGATCGTCAAGGGGTTGGTCGACTTACAATGGAGATTCCTTATTCATTTCTACCAACATTGCATGTCAAAGAGAAAGACTGGATGGAATGACATATCAGTGACCACCTCTTCTGCTATATGTGCTCTGTGCACAAACAGGCCATTCAACATGTCTGATTACGTGTTTAATGGTCTGGTGTCAAACATTCAGGAGGGTAGAAGATACAAGTTCCTCATGTATCCCAGATTTCTGTAGTGCCTCATCAATGAAGCTTTCACTGAGATTATACCTGAAGGACCAGTGATGAATATTCCTCACTACAATGCAAAGTCCTATCAGTACATAAAGAAGAGAGACCCCAGGAATTTCTACAGTGGCACATTTGCTCCTCTATTACCCTGGATGCTGGAATAGATCAACCAAGATGAGCATATTGAGGAACAAGCTCAAGAGGTTTCTGATGCTGAGCAAGCTGCTCCTAGTCAATACAATGTTGATAAGCAAGCTGATGTAGCTAAAGAAGGACAGAGGCCAGTGTCACCACAGGTTGATGTAGGTGGTGATCCTCACACTGGGCCTTCTGTTCATGCAGCTGAGATATCCTCTCCATCCTCTCTATATCCCATCCCCTCACCACAAAGATCACCAATTCCCTTTCCACAAACACAGCCCATCATCTCGTCACACATATCACCCATACTCTCACCACATATTTCACCAATTCATCTTTCTCCTACATCTCCTGTTTATGAATCCCCAGTCTCTACTGAGCCTGTTGAGTTTGGTGATTCTGCCAGCTCTTCAGAGGAATCCAAATCATCATCTGATGAGGAGGATCATCGAATGAAGATGCCAGTAAGGCAAGTTACTTCTGAGGCTGCTCCCTCTGAGAGTTATGCTGAGTCAGAGGCAATCAGGCCTCATGCAAAAGATGAGATGATATCAGATCTGTTGCAAAAAGTAGCCAAGATGGAGAAACTCCTAAATAGAAGATCTGGTATCATTCAAGATAGACTTCTAGAGTTAGATGAAAAGGAAAAGGAGTTAAAAGAGATGAAAGAGAAGTATGAGACTTAAAAGAAAGAGAAAGATAAGGAGATAGAAAGCCTAAAGGCTGCTCTTCAATATTCAAGGGATGAAGTCAGTGGTCATGTGGACACTTTGACCATCCAAACCATTGCAATGGAGGAACAAGAAAGCCTGCTGGAAGAGCAAACTGATATAATCATGACTAGGAAAAAACAAATAGAAACTTTGAACAAAAGATTTTCTGAGTTGGAGCTGATAATCATGATAAATCAAGAGGTTTATAAGAAAAGAGAGGATGATGAAGGTGATAAAGATGAGGGTGACAAGAAGAAAGATGATGACAAAGAAGAAGGAGGTGAAAGTTACTCAGGAGAGAGTGATGATGACTCTCCTCCTGCTAAGAAATTGAGATCGTCTGAGCCTGAAAAGGAAGCTGAATGAAGTAGAACCAAGCCACAAGAACAAAGTTTGGCTATGATACTACACACTAGCAAAGATCATAAAGAAACACACACTAAAGAATCAGAGTTCAGTGATATGATCAAGGCTATTGATAGCTTCACTGCTGAAGATTTCATCATTGATGATGAATTCTGGGAATTTATTAGGAATCAAGGTCAAGTTTCTGAGCCCATTGTAGTGATATCTCAATCTCCTATCCCTCTTGATAAGGAATTGAGCCTTTAGCTTGTGCCTGTTGTGTCTCTCACTGAGGAGCAAAAAGATTTGATCAAAAAGCTCTGTGAAGACCAACAACAAAAGGAAGAATCAGAACTAGAGTCAATAGAGAAAATCCCATCAGCTGGTGAAGAAAAGGAAGCTAAAAATTGCCTAAAGCAGCTGAAATAGCTGAACCCTCTTCTGGTCCAAGAGTACAAACATATACCAAAAGAGAAAATACCTGTCTGAAAAGGAAAAGGGTAAAAGGCCTATAGAAGAAGATCCTCCAAAGAAAAAGCAACAAGATGATCCTCGGAGCCTAGCTGTTATTGCTCAATTTTTAGAAGAACATGAAAACGCTGAGGAACAACTGAAAATGTGGTCAGTGGGCATAGAACTCGAAGAAGGAGAGATAAAGGGTGGATATGTGATTGATGAACACATAGACAGAGAAAGCCCTGAAAAGCCTGAACCTTCTGTCCAAGAAATGGTAGATAAAGCCCAAACAGATGATTTGATGACCAAAGCCTTATTTCTCATCAATCATGGCTATGATCTAGATGAAGTCTTTGGGATGACATATGAGGGGATGATAGCAGAAGAAGAAAAGCTAAACAAACTGCTGGACCCTACTGTTGAAACTAAGTATGAAAAGACTCATTCTCCCAAATCTCAAGCTGATAAACCCACTTCAAAAGCCAAGCAGACTGAAGCTTCTCAATCATTATATCCTGATCCCTATTCCATGACTGACAGGGAAATGAAGGATTATCTTTCTGCTCAAGGGTATACTAAAAGAAAATTGGCCAATATGAAGACTAATTCCCTAAGGGCTACCATCCTTAGGATGATAAATGAAAAGAAAGAAAGGCTAAAGAAAATAGAAGATGAGATCATCAAAAAGCCTAAAACAAGATTATCTGCACAAGATATCTAGCTCACCCATAGTGATCATGACTCTTTGGCACCTGTTCTACATAGAAATCCAGAGTGGTTTGCTGAGCCTTCCCAGTTAACACTTCAAGAGGGGCTTACCACTGCTGAGATTATCAAATGTGTATCTACTCCACATGGCAAGACTGATCAGAAAATTATTGCCTGGAAGTATGATAGTGACTGGAATATGTTTATGGTCAAACGGATCTCAGGGTTAGTTTAATTCTTCACTAAGTATACTGCTTTA
Source organism: Flaveria sonorensis (assembly GCA_025506505.1). NCBI lineage: Eukaryota > Viridiplantae > Streptophyta > Magnoliopsida > Asterales > Asteraceae > Flaveria > Flaveria sonorensis. The sequence goes on along the minus strand of CM046435.1, from coordinate 36,468,132 downwards.
GTGAACTCCCTGCAGATTCATGATCTGAAAGAACTAGCTGAATTGGAGCTCATCAATCATCAGGCTATGTTTAGGGGTTATGAGTTTGAAGACATTCTGAGAATGTTCAAAAGAACAAAAAACTTCAAATCTCTCAAGGCTATCTGTATGAGGAAAGATAGATACTTTGTTAACCCTCTAAAGAAGAAAAAGACAAAACCAGCTGAAGAGGTTGTGTTTCCTGAACTCAAGGTGAAGCCAACTGAATCTTTAAAGAGAAAGATGGTAGCTGGAACTCATTCCTCCAAACCAATCTCAAATGTCTATTATGATGAAAAGACATATGAGTTGGTTATTGAAAGAAAATGGGATGGAAAAGAAGGTGCAGAAATTAGATTATTTAGTGGATATGAAGTGAGATTGCTAGATGAATCTTATATCCACTACATATACACAAGGCACTTTAGAGAGTTAAATAATAAGCTGGGTGAGGAAGACATGTACTTTTTCTTAAAATGCATAAAGATTTTAAAGATGGCCTTTGACAGAATCAAAGCTAAAAGAGAGCAGAGAAGAAAGAAGAAGACTCCCTTGTAATTGAGGAACATAGGAAAGCTAGAAGTGGATGTTGATGGAGCTTTGTTGATCCATAGAGATGGGTTGTCCACTGTGTCAATATGGGAACCCATTTCTTTGAAGAAGCTGCCTATGGAAGCCATCTACACAATGAGCCAAATGAAGATCCATGTGCTAAACAGAGAAAAGATGACTGAAGCCAACGACTTTGTCAACATGATAAAGGCAATTTTGGATCCCTCACAGGCAGAACCACTCATCCCTCCTCAAGCTGCTCAAGACTCAGCAGAATCCTCACAACCTCATCCACCATCAAAAACTTGAAGTACATAGGCTGTATAATCCTTAGGGGGAGTGTTGTTGGACCCTGAAAGGATCATACATGCCAATTCAAGTGGTGGATTGATAGTTGTTCTGCTGAAATCTCCCCAAGAATCTGCATCATCAATAGAAACCAAGTGTCGGCTATCCGCATTTGTATGTGCGGATGACCATAGAACAAATGCGCCCAAGTGTTTGTTCTTTCGCATTAACAAATGCGGATGTTCGGCAACAAATGCGTAGTGTTTGTTCATCCGCATTTGTCAATGCTGATGACCAAACACCAATGCTGATGAACAATAAGAAATGCTGACAAGATTAGAACATCCGCATTAGTCAATGAGGATGTACAGAAATGCTGATGAAGACTTTTGTAGGACTAGTTCTGATGTATAGGTCAAGGTTAGTTTAGTCTTTTGTTCAGGCATGTGTCAGCCTATAAATAGAATACAAAACCTCGTGTGAGAGGTGACTGAGACTGACTGTTGTTAGACATTAGACAATCAGAATATTTTGCTTTGTAATATTTCAAGGTGTACTGTTACAGTTCATGCTGAAAACCCTAGCATTCATTGTAACTGTTTTTCACCTTCTTTAATACAAAGAGCATTTATGAGTATTATTCAGCATTCAATGTTCTGTGATTGTTTGATTCCGCCTTACAATCATTGACTCAATCATCATATTCGGTCCTTGTTGATTCACATCAACAGAGAATATCATTCTCAAACCCAGTCATATCGGTCTTAGCTACCTTTATTGTGCAAGGGTAAGTAAGGTCGTCTCCACAGGGAATATGTGAAAAGTGTTTAACGAATATGACTCAGTTATCTTAAAGACACGAACTTTAGAACTAAATATTAAAACTTTGGATGAAATTAAAAACCCAATTGCAAAAAGCAACAAACTATATAACGAATTTAATTAAATTATGAAAAACAATCACTTCCGGGTTTCAAGTTCTACAAGATCAATGGGTTATCAAGTATGCTTTAGGGTTGCATAACACGACTCAAGTTTTTAGCTTTTGATTGACATGATAACCAAGGAACAATCTTTTAAGAATCGTTCATTCACAAAGTTACCAATTCATCTATATCAAGTTATCTACACTCTCAATGAGCTAACGATGCAAGGAAACCGAAAACTTATGATATAGCAAATAAATTTCTTTATAAACAAATTGTTTAACTCAACCAAAGCTTTAATTACAATTAATCATAAAGTGTTTACATAGAAACCCTAAACATGACTAACCATTGCACTTGATACGAACCATCCACCCGAAAGCAACCTAGATGTTTTAGCCACTCATGGTCCTCATTACTTCTTCAATCTTGAGTTCATAATGATCAATGATGATTCTTGTGTGTATTAGAAAGTTTGCAAAAACAAAAAGACACCATGAAGTCACCTATCTTCAGCTGGAAAAAGTCCCTTTTCGAATGAAGATTGAATATCTTTAAACAACTTGAAAATCCATGAAATTAGGAATTTTGTTGAAGACCGGCGTATGATACGCCGACCCTGGGCGTATCATACGCCCAACCCTGTACTCCGACGCCCAACTTTCTATTTTTTTCTTTAAATACGCCCACAAATACGTCGCCAATACGCTGACCGGCGTATGATATGCCCATGTCACGCGTACCATAAGTCGGTGTACGGTTTTCTGGGCCTTTTTTGTAACTTTCACTATCTTCAACTCCAGTTCTTGTATTTCCATCTTTTGCTCCTTTTTCTCCAAAACAAGCCTTCTTTAACTTCAATCCCTACGAACCAAAACACAGCCAAATTGAACTTGTTCCATAATAATCATGATGTAAAATCAAGCATTTAGATCAATTAAACACTAAAATTCTGACTCGTGATCACCTGGTCCCAAAAATGTTAGAGCTCACCGCTCAAGGTGACAACTTGGTGGCACCAGCCAATATTGAAACCACACCTTCTACATCTACACCAGCCACACAGCCCCAAATAACCATCACCTACACCAGAAAATCCAAACGAACCCCTACTCAGTCTACTCAGGTTGAGCAGGCACCTATACAACCACCCATGCAGGAGGAAGTGGAAACAAGAGCTCCCAATCCCCCTGAGGAGCAAACCACTCCCTTAAGCCAGCACTCTGAGTCTCAAAACTCAAGTGATCAACCTTCAGGGGAACCTACCATCCCTAGCCTTTAGACTTAAACCAACCTATCCCTGACCTTCAATACTATGATGATGAAGATATGCGATTTAGTGAGTACCATGAGTCTCTCTTCTTTACCCCTGCTCAAAGAGATATGAGTGCTCCTGAATCACCCATATCTAGCGCACATCATCCACCCCCAACCAAGGTGGACCTCCCTGAACATGTTCAGGAAGTCCATATGGAAGAGGCTCTCATTTTTGCAAGTGATTACATCATTAAGACCTCAACCATGGCAACCCAGCCCATTAACACTTCTTTTTAAGTTGTCATGGTGCAGGGAAAATCCAGCAGCCAAGAACCCCAAGCTGGTGGTAAGAAAGAAGACTTTGGTCCTATTCTCTCATCCCCTATGATTCTTCTGATTAAGATGAGGGGAGTCTACAACTAAAAATGCAAAACCTTTCCAAAACCTGCACCTATTTATTTTCAAAGGTAAGTCACCTGGAATCTCAAGTGGCTACCTTACAAAGACAGGTCAATGAACAGCAACTTGAGATCATCGATATCAAGGGCAAGTTAGCTGGGAGACCTGTCAGGTGAACTCAACCAGGTCCATAAGTACATGTTGATTTAGTGGACCTAATCCTTAGCTCCCTAATACAAGAGGATGATGCTACCAAAAGGGGGAAAAAGTCCTACCTACAATCTAAGAACTTAGGAGTTCTTCACACAGTATGTATATAGAGGATTCATCAACCTCACTTGTAGTTGTCCATACTCAACAACCTCCTCAGGCCCATATTGATGTGGGTGCTCTGATTCAAATCCTATTTGAAGAGGGCATACCAAGGGCTATGTCTACCCCATCCTACCCTGCTGAAAATCCAATAGTGGGATGGAGGTATGATGTTGATAGAAGAGCCCTGGTACTCTCTAGATCTCAAGGGAATCAAGAAGTCTTTAACTTTCAAAACCTGAGATACTATAAGAGCACTTATTTGGTTGACCTGCCACTTGCCAACCCAAGTCAAAACAAGCAAGCTGCAAGGTTAGGTGAAGAGATTCAAGGTAGGGTGCTTGAAGAGTTCAAAAGAATAACAAAATTATATAGACAGAGGCTAGCAGGCAAGACTGTTGGTCAACTAGATACTGAGGTGAACCTAAGATTAGCTTTAAAGGGGAAACCTTGGTTGAAGGCCCATTAGTTGAACCTATGAACCTTGAGACAGAAACTGCTTCAGCACCTAGTACCCTCAGTGAGACACCAGCAAGTGAAGGTGTCTCACAGCCTCTCTTTTTCCAGAGCTCAAGTGTTACACCAAGCATTGAAGACCAAAGCCCTCTCCACCCTATGTCACACAGGCTAGTGACTGAGAAAGGGAAGAGAAAGATGACCTCTGAGGAGATTGAGGATGAGAAGAGAGAGAGGAAGAGGAAGGCATGGGGAGAGAGTTCAAGTGAGACCCCTGACTTCATAAAAGCTGCAATCAGGGATGCCCCAAGGCCAAACACTCAAGAGGATGAGTTGAGGTAGGCAGATTGAACTATCTGGGTCTAGGAACTACAACATTGATGAAATAATCTCTCTTCCCTTGGAAGAACTAAATGAACTTGCTGACATTAAAGTGTCATAGGAGAGGAAGGAAGCTAAGGATATAGAGTTGCTCCTCAAAATTAAAGAAAAAAAAAGACTTTACAAAGCTCCTACCCTTTCCCCAGTTCAAGAAAGCTTTGAGACAGAGGCTGTGGCTACTGAGCAACAAACTCATGTAGGTATGGAACAAGACAGATAAAACATGATAACCTACCTGAGTGCCACATGCCTCTATCAGGCAGCATACCTACTTCCCTTATCCTATGAATACATTGAATTTGAATACCTCAAGCAGCTTGAGCAAAAAGTTCTAAAATAGCAAAAAGCTACTAAGAGGAAGATGATGGAAGTGGTTGCAAAGTCAAGAGCTACCATTAGAGTCAATCAAAAGAAGTCTGCTGACAGACAAAAGATGGTGAGCTTCTTAAAGTTGTATGGGTTCTCCAGAAGAAGACTTGGTCTAATGTCTCTATCCACCATGGATAAGCACATTAGATTGATCAAGCAGAAGATCAAGACATGTGAGATGGTTGACTTGCATTCTCCACCAAGTCAGGCTGCACCTGAAGCTGAGGTCAAGGTTGAACCATAAGAGACAACTTAACAAGGACCTAATGCTGCATCTCAGCCAACTTCATCTTCTGACCAACAGTAGGGTCCTGATCCCTCTTCTTCTGAATTTGTGAAGGAAAAGGACCCAACAGAGAAGGACAAACAAGAACCATCTGGTACTCCAGGCCAGCCTTCTCAGTTAAAGTATAGAAAAAGGAAGAGGATGGCCATCAAAAGGGACAAGAAAAAAAAGAAGAAGAAGTCCAAGGCATCCACCTCTGCACCTCAGGATGGACCAGAACATCCTGAAGGTGATCAAGAAGAGGCTGCTCAACAAAGTGCACTCATTGTAGAGCCTCTTGCTGCTGAGAGACCCATCTTGTCTTTGGTATTTGCTACTAACCCATACAGATGTTATGTCACTAGAGATCAAGGGGTCAAGACATGTACTTATGGAAAAACATACTTGACCTCCCTCTGGATGATCTCTATGACATGAGAAGGTACTTTGAAAGTCTAAGGAATCCTAAGCAACTGATGATGAAGGGAATCGTCTTTGATGAGGACTATCAACAGATGAAGATCAAGCTTCAAAGTCCTCCTTCAATTTTGGTAGTACCAGCCTAGGAGGAGTTTGTAAGGATTACACTTAGTGGCTGATGAAACCAAGAAGCTCTCAGTATGCACATGTGAAGTACAAGGAAGTTACTTCTAAAGATTTGATACAACTCAATAAGTTAAGCTAAGTATCAAATCTTCTGAAGCCAAAAGACCAAATCTTCCAAAGCCAAAGATGAAGTCTTCTGAAGCTTCAAAGACAAAGTCTTCTGAAGCCAGGAGATTAATTTCTTCCAAAGACAAAGAAGACATGCTTTTTCTGAATCATCTTTTGACAAAAGCTGAAGCACGTTTTGCTATCACCTCTGAAGATTCACCAACATATATGAGTTGGTGAAAAGGTCATACTTTTTTCAAACTGTAGATTAAGGCCTTGAGTCTATAACTTTCTACTTTTGTACTTTTATCCTTTTTGTATTAGATAAGGATGTGAACTATGACATGTCATTGTCAGTACTCAAAAGGCAATCTGACTTTTGACTTTACATTGATCTTATTGTCTAGATTAGTGTTTTCAGCTAGCCTTTAAAGTATGGCTGGTTGTAGGATGTAGTATAAAGTGCCTCAAGTACCTGGTATTTCACTTTAAGCTTTGTAACACTTAGTAAGAACTTGAGAGCGTTATACTTCATTCTTGAAAACCATATTATTGTGTTCTTGTTCTTGTTGTGTTCTTTACTTGTGTTCTTTATTTCAACTTTATCCGGTTTTGTATTTGATCTGTTAAGTGTTCTAACTCTTCTAACACTGTGAATGTTGCATTGACCCCCTTGACCAGTTCTGTAGTTTTGAAAATTAAAAGGTAACCTAATTTTAAAATGGGTGTACCAAGAACCAACAACAAGACTTACTTATACTAATACTCCAAGAAAACTAGAAATTTAGAGGATAGTTGCACACGAACCTTGTTATCGAGTGCGAGCTATTTAACATTTAAATGTATACGTTAAGAAAGACTCATACATGAGGATGCATCCATTACTAAGCTATATTCACTTTGACATAATAATTTATATATATAAAAATGTGATATAAAGATCAAAAGATGACAAAAATTTCAACTAAACATGTGTAATAAGTCGTAAGCTCACTCCACTAGACAACTACATCATCGTGCTACCCTAATCAAGGTCAAATGTATATATAGTCTCCTTGGCGTTAAATTTTAATTCGTCAACACCCATGAAAGTTTACATACTTCTTCTTCATCTCTCTCTCTCATAACTTAACACATAGCAAAGGTGAAGTGGGTGTATTCAGATTAACACGTTCGGTAGATCAATTTGCTTCTTCGCAAAAACACACAATGTCACACATGGGTGAGATGTTGGATGGATGTACGGAGGCGGGAAAATTTGGTCTAGATTGCCGAATATTTATATAATGAATGATGATGCTGAAATCACAGGCAAGCAAATAGCGCAAGTTTACATAGAAAAAGGGAATGAATTAATAATGAGTTTATCCACTCAACAATTGGCTTCCAATAACCCAATCAGGAAAAGGAGATTCTTGGATTGCCACATACCATTTGCTTTGCTCTAGAATTGGAACCCATCCAATATCTCTTCCATTGGCTATCGTATACTTAGGCTAGTAATTATATTGTTTTGTAACATCTTTTATATTTCTTTTAATTTTTTCGTATTTAGTGGAGCATCTTAATACTAAGAGGTCTATTTATTTATTTAAGAAGTTGAGAGCTCAAATCTTGTAATTTGAAAGTGTATCTATGTAGAAAAGTAAAATCAGATTTCTTTTTAAAATATTTATTTTTTAACCGGATGTAATATGTAATATAATATATAAAGAAAGAGAATTATTTGAGAACTAGTTTGAATCTTAGAACTTGAGAATTTTTTTATATTTTGTTTAAATGCCTATAACTTTTTTGTATGCAATTATTTTTTATAAAAAAAATTGCTTCATAAAATAAAGAATTTTGTTATCTTTAATTTTAATATAATATTCATGTATTTAAAAACATAAAAATAAATGCGTCGAACTCATTATATACTATATCAATGTAGTATCATCATACTATAATATTATATGTATAAATAATATCAATATTGTTTATAATCACACATCAAATTAAAATCTCAAAAATCATTTCTTTGAATTGTGATCCATTCATCATCATAAGATTGAATTCATCAAACCGATCATGTTACGTCACTCTCCGATGATGGTTGTTCTTTCAAAAAGTTCAAAACCTTCCGGACTCATGCGTCGTAACCGATCTATTTGTAAACGTCAAAAACCAAATATCCATATATGTAATGTGATATGATGTGTATATGTAATATATCATACTACATATGCAATACATCGTCTTATATGTACACTTTATTATAATACAACATATATGTTACCACTCATTAATTTTTTTTCTTTTTGATATATCTATGCTATACTCAAATTAAAGACAAAAAAAATCTATGATTCAATGTTGTGAATTTTTTAAGAAAATAATAATGTATGAAAAAGTTATTGACGTTTAAATTTATAAAATGAGGAATTCTCAAGTTTGACAATTTTTTAAAATTTAAGAACTCGTTCTAATTCGTCTTTAATTTGAGAACTCGGTTCCTTCTAATTTGAGAACATAATAACTCATCTTTTTTTTATATCTAAACATCTACAACATTTTCATACGTTATTATTTTTTTAAATTATACCATTAAATGCTAAATTTATTTTGTCTTTAGTTTGAGTATAATATTGCTATATCAAAATGAAAAAGTATCACACGTCAAAACTATATATATATATATATATATATATATATATATATATATTACAACATACATGTAACATAATGTACGACATATACGTAGTTTGATATATTACATATATGTAGCATATATGTAATATAGGAATATTATAATCAAAATAAATATTAAAAACTTAATTATATGGTGCAGTTAATTTAGAAACTAATAAAGTATGAAAAAATTATAGGCATTTAAAGAAAAGTTGGAGGATCATTACAAAATAACTTTTTTATTTTCAGAACTAAAATTACTATTGATTTATATAAATGTAGATTAAGTCTAATGTTGAGTTGTTTTACATATGTGCATATTAAACATAAATAATAAACTACGTAAAACAACTAAATATCATCAACCTTCACTTACATATATTTAAATCAATTCTTGTAATTCGTATTTATGTAAATCAATGATTTGTTTGATTCTAAAAATAAAAGATGATTATGTAATGATCTGGACTATATATATATATATATATATATATATATATATATATATATATATACATATACATATATTTACATATACATATATCGATATTCAATTTAGAACCATAAATCTATAAAAGAAACCCAAAAAAGCACTTTAATAATTAATTCTTGTACTATATATTATATCTTAAATACGTACACTACAACAAAATGAAGATAATGCAACTCTTGCTATATGTTGCATTACTCCTTGAAAAAATTGTAGTAGGTCTTAAAAAGGTTGCATTAGCCTAAAGCAATATTTTTATTAAAGGCTGCATTAGGTGAAGTTGAATTAGATTTAAAGCAACTTTTTTTGTTAGATAATGTAACCTTTTTATTAGCAAATGCAACTATTTTTAAGCTAATGCAATGTTTTTTGAAAGGTTGTTTCAAAATCGTTGTATTATGGTCATTTTTCTAGTAGTGGTAATATTGTATTGTTTTTTTCTAACATAAATTTGATTAAAAACTAACTTTAATACCGAAAAAAGTATTTTTTTATATATCACAAGACTAGTAGTTTTTTTTAAATAGTATTTTATAAATTTATGTCGAAATACAAATTTTTTAAACACAACTAAAAAAATTAAAAGATTATTGAAATAATAAATTGAATGAGAAATAATTTATCCTATGTTCAAAAAAATGGGGAGACATACACACTGAAATTCTTGGTCGAAAGCCAACTAACTTTACAACCCTTTTTTCCAAAACCTATTACTATGATATATTCCACCATGTACTTACTTTTCTTCTCTACTAGTCCACATTAAAATAGTTCAAGTTAAAAATACCCATGGTCTTTTATTATTATTACCATTGATGTAGATTTCAAATAAAAATAATTATTATTCTAAAAACTCTGAAAATGATTTGTTTGAAACTCAAAAACCTTGTCAAAACAAACTTTGATTCTCCTAATTCTTGCGGTGTTCGAATTAGCTCGTCGAACTCTATAATCTTAGTTTTCAAGGTATAAGTTTTAGTTTTTTAGATTTTAGGTTTTAGACTTTTTGTGTTTGCAGTTTATTATGTCTATTTTTGCTTGATTATGTCTTTTATGCTTGTCATTATGTCTTCATAGCTTGTCATTGTATCGTATTGCTCGTAATTGCTCATCATTTTATTTTATTTTTTGCGTGTCATTATGTTTATCACTCTTTTTTGAATAAGAAACTGTTTTTCTATAACCTTACCCTTACCACTACAAACTTGGGTCGATACACTAAGATTGATATTGCTAGTATTTCATTAAATCGTCATTTCTCCGTTGTTGGTTTTGGGGGATCATATGTTTGTCTATGGCAGCTCTATACCATTGGATTGCTAATGAGTCTTCACAAATCGATCCTTGCCACTAGTTGTAGTACATACCTTCATCTTTCTATCACGGCTTTCGGTATGTAAGCATATGTGTAAACCTCCCTCTTCAAAGCAATTAACATGTTAAAAATGGATATTTACTAAGTAATTAATAACACAAGTGTCCACTTGTAATTAAACGAATTTTGCAGGAGAAAATTTGGGGAAAGTTGTAGCCATTTTCCCACTGATGTAACTTTCAGGAGGCACTTGTGAGATGTTCACAATCACAAGTGGTGGAACCATGGAACTTTTTTGCCAACACTTGTGTGATGATGCTCTTCCAAACACCTTTTGACAACAGCATAATGGTTTCTGGTTTTCGTTTGTTTGGCAATTCTTGTGTCTTTGTTCTTTCCAAACTTGCATTCAATGTAAGCCTATACCAAATAGCCCAATCACCAATTATTCCTTATGTGAAGTTTCAAGCTTAGTTTTTTTTTTAAATGAAGCACTGAAATATGAAATGACAAATCAGATTTTGGTAACCCTAAATTTGTTTCATACATGGTTCATAAAGAGGAAATGAAACAACCAACTGCTGAAAGCAAATATAAAATGAGATCAAGTCTCATAAAAGCTCTAAAACTTCAAATGTTATTTCATCAACCTCAAAAAGAAAAGTAGTTGCTTCACCTTCTAAGAACAAAACCCCAAATGCTTCATCTCCCAAAGTAAAGCCACATGTTGGTTTTTACATCATTTCAAATAGAGATGTTGATGATTTGAGAAAGAATAAAAGAGTAAAAAGAATAAGTAAAAACAACCAATTAAACCACATTAAGAAACTCTTAGAGAAAAATCTAGTAAGGTTAAAAGGACTGATTTTTCTTCCACTTCAAAGACCAAAACATATTCAAACTAAAGGTCTTTCGATCAACAAAAGCATCAATATCTATAGACAAAAAGCAACCAAAGTATTATGATTTGTGTGATATGTTTAATCACAACACAGTTGAATGCTACGTTAACAAGTATTGTTCAATTATGTCATGCATAATAATTCAACTACAAATCTCTACTTTAACAAGAACCATGCAGTCCATGAAATGACCGATCATAATAGTGTGGATTTTTTTTCAATAAAAATGATTGGGGGTTCCTCAAAATAGACCAACATCATCAATGTATGCCAATCATAAAAGTCCATTATTCAAAAATCATATTAAAGTCTCACAACATACTGATAACTTCTATAATTCATGGTTGTCGTGTATTTCCCACTCCATTTCACATTCGGTACATAGAGTCTATAGCTCTATGTACATGTTTGTATTAATATAAGATATTTAGCTCAATGAGTACATCCGTATGATATGACTTACTTTATTAAATTGCCTTTGCGTCGTATCATTTTATGCTACTTTATTTCTTAATGTTATTGCATTTATTATTATTGTTACTTGTGTCTTTATTCGTACTAGGCATTCAACTCATTTAGTAAATATTTGTTTCATAACAGGTTCACATGTTACTTCGGATGGAGTGTGAGGAAAGAGAAATTGCGCTCTACAACTTTTGGACAGAGAAAACTAGCTATACTGGTAGCATATACTAGTCATCCAGATTTGACTAATTAAATAATATGTAATGAATAGTTTCAACCCTAGGGCTCTTAAAATTTTCTTTTGGTGATGTACCCCAAACGTTTCAAATATAAATTATTTTCTATGTTTTGATTACTATGATCGCATGTCACCTTCTTTTGGGGTGAGGTGTTACGTTGTCTGTGTTTGTTTTGATACAACTCATATCATTTATCACTATTGATCATCTTTAGCATCATGTCTAATTGATTCAGCTTGTGTGATTTGTTTTTTAAACCAAATTGAGTGAATTAAGGAATTTAAGAGAATTTCCTGATCCTTACAAGAAAAATGAATGAATTGCCTGTTTTTTCTTATAGGGTAGTCACATTTACCATTTTTATAGAGAAAAAAATTATTTTTTGCATTTGTCTCCCCAAAGTTTTTAAAAGTTCTCATGTTCATCCAAAAACATTTACATCGTTAATTTAAAATGTTAATAATCGATCATTAAATGGATAATTATGTAATTTTGCATATAAATATACAAATTTTAATTTATGTTAACGTATTACTGTTAAAATTTTATTCACATATTATTTTTTTCATCTCATAAAACCTACATCAGACCACTAATTTTGTCATCCATGAACCTTTTTTTGTCGACTAAATCATGAGATTCTTGGTTTCATTGGTGCTAATGGAAAACGGAGCTAGTTTCTTGCAGCGGTCAGAAACCTGTTACGAAAAGGTTGTATCGTTGAGAACATCGTGTATAGTCATCATCTCACTGATATCATGTTTCAGTTCCACTTGATTAGGGTTATATAATTGGGGTTTTTCTTTTGTATCTTAAAGTGTAATTTTGTTAATTTACATCTTCAACTTTTATAACTAATATTCTTAATGTTTTTAAATAAAATTATAACTTTTAAAACAATGGGGTGTCAATGCCAAATAATAATAATAATAATAATAATAATAATAATAATAATAATAATAATAATAATAATAATAATAAAAATAATAATAATAATAATATTATTATTATTATTAATGATAATGATAATGATAATAATAATGATAATGATAATAATAAAATAATAATAATAATAATAATTATAATAATAGCAATAATAATAATAATAATAATAAATTCGTTTTAGATAAAAATAACAAGGCTAACTACACAAAACGAAAAAAGCAATAATTCACATTAAAATGATAAAACAACATAATTTGCCGAGTGTTTTTTTATAATAATATTAGAGAGAAAAAAATACTTAATTTTATAGTATAATTTTTTTTAAAAAAAATTCTATAAAAGAACTATAAACATTAACAGAAGTGAAGAAATTAAAATATATATAATAGATTAATAATAAATAAAAAATAACAAATTCATCTAAATGTTTAAAAAGCAAAATGAAGAAGCATAAACTATGTGACGTTTACGTTTTGACCACATGAATTTTGATACTTAGTCTTGTTTTATATGTAGGCTGAGATAGACAGGTTGTAGAGAGAAAGAGCTCTGTGGTGGTTGGTGTTGCCGTAGACGGTGAAGACATTGGCCGCTCCAGCATAGTTGCCTTCTCCTCACCTAACATGTGGACGGCAGTCCTTTCCCAGCGGCAGTGGCCGATTCCGGTTGTAGAGAGAGAAAGGTTGATAGGGTGTTTTGTGTTGCTGGAGACGCTAGGGGAGATGGCCGCTCCGGCTTGGCCGTCGTCTCCTCACATCACTTGTGGATGATAATCGTCTCCTCGTTGGTGGTAGCCGGTTCTGGTTGTAGGGAGAGAAAGACTACATCGGTGGTTGGTAGTGCCGAACACGACGGCTGCTCCCGCTTGGTAACCATCTCTCGTTTCTCGTGTTGCCGCCGGGCCTACCCCCGTCGGCGGTGCTCGGTTCTGGTTGTTATCGGCCGTGTATCTGGTGGTGGTCTCTGTTTTGGGTGTACTCATTCTGATACTTATAGTACAATTGGTTTTTGCACTCCTTTCCTTTTATATTTTACTAGTTGTTTTAGAAAGAGACAATGACCTTGATTGTCGGCGGTAGTGTAGATGGTGGTGGTCTTTTACTCTCTTATTTCAAAAATCTTTTATAGGTGGTGTGGGTTACGACTGTATTTTGGTGATTATGTTGAGGTTGATCAGGTGGTTACATGTTGGCTTGCCCTTTGTTTGATGCTCCCATTTGCTGTTTCAGTTGATTCAGTATGGGCCACCCCATCGGTGGTGGCCATCCCCTTTGTTCAGTAGTGTGGTTAGACTCGTCATGGTGGCAGGTGGTTTGCTACTGTCGTCGCCGCGTCTAGGTTGAACCGTTGAAAGATTGAAATTATGAAGATTTACTTCTGTCGATGATGATGAGTAAAATCACATTAGAGACCAACCGGTGAATTCATGGTTCTCTTTGTGGTGTCCATTGGTTTATTGATATGTTGTTACTGTAAGGTTATATTAGAAAATTAGAAGGCTGATGCAATCAAAGAAGGCAAAATAACCAAGGAACTTCCTGCATGCATGCACTGATGTACAAGGTAGAAGTTGCTTCGGAAGTTTTACACTCTTCACAGAAAATATTCTAAGTGTAAAATCTTCCGAAGCCAAAGTCCAAAATCTTTCGAAGCCAAAGATGAAGTCTTCCAAAGCTTCAGAGACAAAGTCTTCCGAAGCCAAATGTTGTGAAGACTGATTTCTTCCAAAGACAGAGATGACATGCTTTCTCTGATCTACTTTTTTATAAATCTGACATACTTTCAACTGCAACTCTGAAGACTCACCAACTTATACAAATTGGTGAAAAGTCCATATTTTTGAAAACTGTAGATTATGGTCTTTGTCTATAACTTCCTACTTTCTACCTGTTAACCTTTTTATAATATAAAAGGATGTGAGCTATGGCATGTCATAGTCACTAGTCAAAAGGCTATCTGCTTTTGACTCTACATTGATCTTATTGTCTAGATTAGTGTTTCCAGCTGGCTTTCAAAGTATTGACGGTTGTAGGATGTAGTATAAAGTATCTCAGGTCCTTGTATTTTTTAATGTTTTGTAACACTTGTAATAAACTTGAGAGCAATATACAGCATCCTTGAAAATCATACTTCTTTGTTGTTGTTCTTAGTTTTGTCTAATTTTTTTCTTGTGTTCTTAGTATCATATGACACAAACTTGGTTCCCCATTTGATCTGTTAAGTATTCTAAAACTCTCCTCATTGTGAGACTAATTATATTGACCTCCGTTTACACGGTCCTGCAATTGGTATTAAAGCCAAAAGGCTCTTGATTGTAAGATCTCACCATCTTAAATCCCTTCAGTTTCACAAAATACTTAACATCTCAAATAGCGGCTATCACAAAGGCAGATACGGAAACTGGCGCTACGACAAAGTCTCCACTGATCACTCGTGATGACTTTGATACTTGGTGCCAAAGAATGGATAGCTTCATTAAGTGTCAAGACTCCAAGATATGGGGATCTATTGTCTATGGACCTCATGTACCATACATCGCTTCAGCTGCTGCTGGTGGTGGTATGATACCAAAGGAAGTGGCTGATTATTCTGATAAAGACTGGAAGAAGATTGACATAGATTAGAAGGCCATAACCGCCCTTCAAACTACTCTTGTAAACTCTATCTACAGAGGCTTCAAGAAATGCAAGACTGCTAAGCAACTATGGGATGCACTGAAGCTGATGTATGAGGGGTCAAATGAAGCAAAAGAAAACAAGAAGAACCTCTTAAAGCAGCAGTTTGAGAACTTCACCTTCAAGACAGGTGAAACCATAACTCAACAGTACTTCAGGTATGTTGAGATTGTGGATACTCTAATGGATGTTGGAGTAACTCTTGAGAACAAGGATGTTGTGAGGAAGTTTATGTCCTCTCTTCCCAGACAATGGACACACTATTGTGTGGTTATTAAGAGGACTGGGAACCTCAAGACCCTTACTTTCACTGAGTTGTATGGTATCCTCAGTGGCTACCAGTTGAAGATGAACATGCAAAATCCATCTGGTAACTCCAACAATCAGCAGAGTTCAGCCCTTCATGTGGTTGAAAGGGATTATAGAGAACCACAACATCATCTCATCTGCTACCCTAACAACTCACAAAATGGTCCTTTCATCACCTTCCCGGAGACACCAAAAGAGAGCTACATCCAAGGAAGCCCATTCCAAGAGACAAGCTCTTCACAAGCCTTTGTGTCTACTGATGAAAGCACATGCAACTTTCTATTTACCCTTGAAGACCTAGACTGTATCCATCCATATGATCTGGAGTATATGGAAATAGTCCAGCAGGCACTTCTCACTCACAGAGCCAAAAAGTTTTACAAAAGGACAGGGAGGAAGTTTCCTGACATTGCAGCTAGTGGAAAGTTTGGGCTGGACAAAAGCAAAGTGAAGGGTTACAACTGTAACCAAATGGGACACTTTGCTAGAGAGTGCAAGGCACCAAAGACAAATGGTGGCCAGGTACAAACCAGACCAAACTACACTGATGCAGCTCACCAGAATGAGAAGCCCAAGCAGCAAGCTACAGTTGCTGTTGTAGAAGAAGGCTTTGACTAGAGCTTTTAGGTTGAGGATGCATCTCCAAACCAAGCACTGATGGCAAATCCTGAAGAAACCAAGGTATTGGAACATCTTTGTACACCTGAATGTATTGTTAAAGTTAACAAATATAGGTCCTTTAACTTAGAGATGAGATCTGATCTTCAGTCCTTAATAATCTTAAAAGCTGATTTCAAAAGAGCTAAAAATGATTACAAACTTAAAATATAAAATTTAGGGAAAACCATTTCAACTCTTAAGCATGAACATACCAACTACAGGATTCAGATAAAAGATCTTATCACTAAGTTAACTGAATGCCAGGCTGAGCTTGTGATCAACAAAGCCAGAGCAGAAAAATGTGTTCTTGAAGAAGAGACCTTCAAGAACATGATATCCTCATCCTTGTATGCAAAAGTTTGTTATCAGAATAAGCAGGGACTGGGATCTACTGAAATAGCTCCTTCACACACTCTATTGTTTGTAAGATCTCCAAGGTGTGGAACTTGTGAAGATGAGCTTCCCCTCATAGTCCCCATTGATAAAGAGGATAAAGAGAAGATAGTGAAGGATGACTCTTAGAAGAGTGAAGAAGATCATCCTAAGAAGGGTAACTATTCTCCTGAAGAGAGAAAAGAATCTGGGATGACCAAGTCTAAAAGGAAGAACTTGATCAGGAGAGCAAAGATAAAGTCAAAAAAGGCTCAAGAGATCAAGGACACTTTCAACTCTCAAAAGAAACAAATGTTTATCTCTGTAGGATTTGAATTGGTGAAGGCTGAAGACTCAATTATGAACTCTAGTACCAGGAGTTCTAGTTCATGTCCAAATCATTCCAGCAAAGAGAAGAAGGCTGATCAGCCATGTACCACTGCTACACAGCCTGAACCATCCAGTTCCAAGAGCAAGCCTCACCCTAAGAAGCTTGCTGCATCATCTGTGAAGATAAAGATGGAGGTGGAAAATGATCAAGTTCAGTCTTTCTCTCAAACGAAGACTCTCAAAAGGAAGCAAATGGATTGCATCATGTGTGGTAGTACTTCTCATCTCGCTAAGGATTGTATCTACAATCCTAAAAGTTCTATTCACATTATCAAAAACAAAACTTATAAGAAGAAGAAGGAAAAACTAGCTTCGGATGGAAAATCTTTTTCCTTCGGAAGCTCCAAGGTGAAAATGAAGACAAGTGAAAATTTGCCTTTGGAAGAAATTTTGGTCTCAGAAGAAAGGAATGCTTCCGAAGTACTAAAGCCTGCTGTAGTGAAAGTAAGATCTTCTGAAGGTCCAGTCTCCAAAACTTCAGAAGTTGTTAAAACTTCCGAGGTGTTGAAGTTCAAGTCCAATCTTTCAAAGATGGTGTGGAAGATGAGAAAGACCAAGTGACTGAAAGTTCTTCATCAACAACAGCTAATGATCCTCAAAGCTTGAACATAGGATAAGTTACTGTTACATTGTCTTTGGATCACTTTGGAAAGCCCAAGACCAATAAGGCTTGAGTTTCCAAATGTAACTAACCACTTCTTTCCTGTGCAGGAACATCTAAAGACTAAGGGAAATGTATGGATCATTGATAGTGGCTGGTCCAGGCACATGACTGGCAATGGTTCTTTATTTCAAAACTTTGAGAAAATTGATGGAGGCCAGATGCTTTTGGAGGAGATGCTGGAGGTTACATTATAGGAAGGGGCATGGTTACAAATGATAAGCTCAGCATTGAAAATGTAAATTTTGTCAAAGAGCTTGGGTACAATCTACTGTGTGTATCCCAATTTTATGATCAGAGACACATTATGCTCTTTACTGAGCATGAGTGCATTGTTCTCAAGCCCGGGGTGGTCATTCCTCAAGAACATATCCTGCTCAGAGCCCCTAGGAAAGGGAACATGTATAAGATGGACTTGCAGAAAACATCTCCCTCAGGAGAAGTTTCTTGCTTTCTATTTAAATGGACTTGTAGAAAAGATCTCCCTTAGGAGAAGTTTCTTGCTTTCTATCTAAAGCAAATAGTGATAATTCTTTCCTCTGGCATAAAAGAATATGCCATGTAAACTTTAAAAATATGAATAAATTAATTAAAAATGATTTGGTAACCAGAATGCCAAAGAAAGAGTTTACAAGTAATGACCACTGTGTTGCATGCCTGAAAGGGAAGCAACACAAAGTGTCTCACAAGCCAAAGGAAAGGAACTCTATCACTACTCCCCTTCACTTATTACGTATGGATATCTTTGGCCCCACTAGTCTAATGAGTTTAGGAAGGACCTCATATTGTTTGGTGATCACAGATGACTTTACAAGATTCACTTGAGTCTTTTTCCTTAGAACTAAGGATGAGACTCCTGAGATCTTGAAGAACTTCATTCTAAAAATTGAGAATCAAGGAACATAATTTAATAACCAAATCCTTGATTCACTTTGTGATGAAAAAGGTATTACAACACAATATAGTGCTCCCAGGACTCCTCAGCAAAATGGTGTTGTTAAGAGGAGAAACAGGACACTTATTGAGGCTGCAAGAACCATTTTGTGTAACTCTAAACTGTCCATCACCTTCTGGGCAGAGGTAGTCAACACAGCCTGCTATGTGTAGAACAGAGTTTTAGTGGTTAAGACTCATGGTAAGACTTCTTATGAGCTGTGGCACAAAAGGAGACCATTCATTGGTTTCCTCAGGCCATTTGGATGTCCCTGCACCATCTTGAATTCCAAAGATCAGGTAGCCAAATTTGATAAGAAATCAGATGATGGACACTTTATTGGATACTCTTCCCAAGCTAAGGCTTATAGAGTATACAATCTCAGAACTAGAGTAGTTGAGGAGTCAGCCAATGTGACCTTCAATGAGCACACTCCCAGTGTGAAAGGTTTTGGTCCTGATTGGCTATTTAATCTTTATTTAGTTACCAACTATTTTAACAAATCTTGTGAGAATGTTTCAAGATCTATAGGTAACTTATCAACAGGAGATCTTGACCCAAGATTTGAGCTGAGAAGACTAAGCAAGAATACTACTTCAGCTCCAGTGGTAACTAACCCTGCAAGTGAAGATCCTATCCGCATAAACATGACAAATTCAGCTGATACATCTGAGATGCCTACAAATTCCAACTCAGAGGTTCAAAACTCAGGTGAAGGACCTTCAAATTTAGGATGAAATGGAGGTGGTGACCGTGATCAAGAATTTTTTGATGCTGATAACCACTCCATATAAGACAACATAAATGATATCACACACTCATTGGATCAAGCATCTCTTGATAAATGTGCTGATATGGTGGGAGATACTCCATTACCAGATCTGAATTTCTCTAATTTAGATCTTTCCAATCAACATGCTGTGATCCCTCAACTCAGGATCCACAACTCATACCCCACCACAAACATCATTGGAAATATTGATACATAGGTGAGAATAAGAGGACAAACCCATGACAAAGATGTTTGTCTATACTCTTGCTTCTAGTCCCAGATAGAGCCAAAGAAAGTTGATAAGACTTTAAAGGATGGAAGTTGGGTTAAAGCAATGCAAGTGGAGCTGCTTCAAGTCAAAAGACAAAAGGTTTGGAACCGATGTCCTCTTCCTCATGGGAAGACTAATATAGGAACCAAGTGGGTTTTTAGAAACAAGAAGGATGATAGAGAACTTGTCATCAAGAACAAGGCCAGACTAGTTGTTCAAGGATACACACAAGAAGAGGGAATCAACTACAAAGATGTTTTTGCTCCTGTGGCAAGACTTGAAGCTGTAAGAATATTCTTGGCTTTTGCTGCATCCAAGGATTTCAAGGTCTTCCAACTTGATTTCAAGTGTGCTTTTCTAAATAGGGTGATTAATGAAGAGGTGTATGTCAAACAACCACCTGGCTTTACAGACCCATATCATCCTGATTATGTTTGCAAGCTTGATAAAGCTCTTTATAGGCTGCACCAAGCTCCAAGAAAGTGGTATGAGACACTATCTCAGTATCTCTGTTAACATGGTTACAAGAGGGATACTATAGATGGAACTCTCTTCATCAAAGGAACAAGGAATGACTTATTGCTGATTCAAGTATATGTGGATGACATTATCTTCAGGTCAACTAATCTATGTTTTGCAAAGACTTTGAGAGGCTGATGAAGAATATATTTGAAATGAGTGCCATAGGGGAACTCGATTTCTTTCTAGGAATTCATGCGAAGAAAGTTGATAATGGCATCTTCATAAGTCAGTCAAAGTATGTACAAGACATACTTACAAGATTCAACATGACTGATTGTAAGGTTGCAAAGACACCCATAGCCAGAAACCACTCCCTTGGACCTGATCTTGAGGGGGAGTGTGTGGATGAACATCTCTACAGGGCTATGATTAGGTCTCTTATCTATCTCAGAGCCAGCAGGCCTGATATCATGTTTTCCACATACATCTGTGCAAGATATCAAGCCAACCCCAAGATGTCACATCTGGTTGCTGTCAAGAGAATTCTTAGATATCTCAAAGGTGCTCCCAAGCTTGGCCTTTGGTATCCAAAGAATTCTAACTTCAATTTGTATGCCTATACAGATAGTGACTATGGTGGTTGCAACATGACTACAAAGTCTACATCTGGGGGATGTCAATCCCTGGTGGAAGGATTATCTCATGGCAATGCAAGAAACAATCCTGTGTGTTTGTATCAACTGCTGAAGCTGAATACATTGTTGCTGCAAGCTACTGTGCTCAAGTGCTTTGGATTCAGAATTCGATACTTGACTATGGATTCAACTTCAAAGAGACTCCCATCCACATAGACAACAACAGTGATATCTTTATTACAGAGAATCCTATGCAGTGCTCAAGGACAAAACACATCAGCATCAGGTATCATTTGATTAGAGATAACTTTGAAAAGAGAATAATCAAACTAGTCAAAGTTAACTCAAATAAACAATATGCTGATCTGTTCACTAAAGCTTTTGATGAACAGAGATTCAAATATCTTAAATAAGCTATTAGGATGATTAACTTTGAGTAGATTTTCTTAAACTTATATCAACTTTATTTCTAAAACCTGTGTGTCTTAAGTTGTCTATTTTATCACCTTCATAAGCCTAGTTTCTTTTAGTAGAAAATCTTTAAAATGACATTCCTTAGATTTTCAAAAAAAATTCAAACATATTTTCTTTCGGAAGATTTCAAGTTATCTTCGGAAGAAAATTATGTCTTCAAGACAAATAACTACTTATAAGAAATTTACCTTCAAAAGAAATTTTGAGAATATCTTCCGAAGCTTAAATATGCCTCTAAGTACTTACATGTATTTGAAGGATAATTTTCTTCCGAAAGCAATTAAGTCTAGGAAGATTTATTCTCTTTAGAATAAAACTCTCAAGTCTTAATCTCTTCCGAAACCAAACATGTATCGAAGAAAAATTCTCTAAGTATTTTTCTTCCGAAGCAAAAATTTTCACAAATCTTAAGAATATCTTCTGAAGCCAAATTTGCTTCGGAAGCTTTTTCTTAAAACTTTCGAAGCAGAATTACCTTCGGAAGATTTTCAACTTCTATGAAAACTACCTTTTTGGGCACTTTTTCAGAGGTGGGACCGACTTTCGAATTTCAAAGTTTATTCTTTTGCTTTAACTTTATCACAAATCCATTTCATATATATTCTCTTAACGGTTCCCCCTCCTATCGCTATCCTCTTCATCTGCATTTTTCTCAACCTAATTTCACCTAAAACCGCCTTTGTTCTAATCTTCCTTCTCTGCAAAGGTACCTCAAATGGCCAACCCGCACCGCAGAAACCAACCCGATTTCTCCATGCATCTTCACAGGCAACATAATCAAGTTGCTATGTTAGAGTCTGAGAAAGATCCTGGGTTCTCAGAGGTTTGCCGTTACCTTTCTTTGTCAAACTACTTCACCTCCCTCACCATTGATCTTCCTCTCTATGAAAATCGGTTGTTGAAATTCTAGAGGACCTGCCAAGAGGTCATATTGGATGGGGAGAAGGCATTGTCTACCACAGTGCAGGGGAGGACAATCTTCATCACATTGGCCTCCATAAACACTCATCTTCAGCTGGATGATGTAGAAGGTGATTTGTCCTTTCTAAAATCTGTTGTTAACCACTCCTTTGAGCGGATGGGCTATGAAGGTGACTTCTCAGTCAGGACCTTCAGAAAGGGAAAGGTCTCCTCTCAGTGGAAGTACCTCCTCCATGTCATCATTCA
Organism: Flaveria sonorensis; assembly: GCA_025506505.1. Classification (NCBI taxonomy): domain Eukaryota; kingdom Viridiplantae; phylum Streptophyta; class Magnoliopsida; order Asterales; family Asteraceae; genus Flaveria; species Flaveria sonorensis. The sequence goes on along the minus strand of CM046435.1, from coordinate 36,445,447 downwards.
CAGGTTATCCAACAAGCATGGAGGTTGGCACCAGATTCCAAAGACCTTTCCTTTTTAGTCCATGGAATGGTTCAGGGAGTCAAGTTCAGGTATTCGTAATTTGTTTATACCAATTTAGTTGCAAACTTAGACTCCTTAGAGTATTACATGTTTCCTAGATATGTCCAGCACATTCTCAACTGTGAACTAAGCTCACGGTTGAGAGGAACAGGTAATATTCTAAAATTGGGACAGATGAAGCCCGGCATCTTCAAGACCATGAGGTAGCCAACTGTTGACTTCTCAGGGGTTAGAAACAGCCCCTGTCCCAAAAATGTTAGAGCTCATTGCTCAAGGTGACAACCTAACAGCACCAGCTAGTGTTGAACCCACACATTCTACTTCCCAACCACCAATACAGCCAAAAATAACTATCACCTACCAAAGAAAATACAAACGAACCCCTGCACATGCTACTCAGTTTATGCAGGCACTTATATCATCACCCATACAGGAGGAAGTGGACACTGGAGCTCCCACTTCTCCTGAGGAGCAAACCACTCCCATCTAATAAATGATTAGTGCTGAGGTTCCTCATGCTCAGCCTGATGAGCTCACAACCCCCACAGCCTTAAGCCTTCACTCAGAGTCTCAACACTCTAGTGAACAACCTTCAAGGGACAGTTACCATCCCTAGCCTTTTGATCTAAACCAACCTATCCCAAGCCTTGAATTATATGATAATGAAGACATGGGCTTTAGTGAGTATCATGAGTCTCTCTTCTCCACCCTTACTCTAGGAGAGATGAGAACTCTTGTTTCCCCTATGTCTAGCCCACATCATCCACCTGCTACTAAGGTGGATCTTCCTGAACCTGTTCAGGAGGTCTATATGGAAGAGGCTCTCACTTTAATAAGTGATTACATCATTCAGACCTCAACCATGGCAACCCAGCCTCTTGACACTTCTCTTGTAGTTGTCATGATGCAGGGGAAATCCAGCAGCCAAGAACAAAGTGCTGGTGATGAGGAAGAAGACCTTGGTCCTATTCTCTCATCCCCCCATGATTCTTCTGATGAAGATGAGGGAAGTTTGAAACTAAAGGTGCAACAACTGACTAAAACATCCACCTATTTAGTCTCAAAGATAAGTCACCTTGAATATCAGGTGACTATCTTACAAAGGAGGGTCAATGACCAGCAACTTGAGATCACCGATCTCAAGGGCAAGTTAGCTGAGAGACCACTCAGGATAACTCAACCAAGTCCATAAGAACCTGTGGATGTTACAGACCCAACCCCTAGCTCACGTATGCAAGAAGGTGATGCTACCAAAAAGGGCGAGAAAGTCCAAACAATCACAGAACTTGGGAGTTCTTCACAGAGTATGGAATTCGAGGATTCACCACCCTCACTTGCAATGGTCCATACTCAGCAACCTCCTCAAGTCTACATGAATGTTGACTCACTTGCCCAAGTCCACACAGATGTAGACTCACTCATACAAAGCTTGTTTGAGGAGGGTATCCCCAGAGCTATGCCTACCCCATCTCATCACTCTGAGAATCCAATCATGGGATGGAGGCACGACACAGATAGAAAAGCTCTTGTCATATCAAGATCTCAGGGTCAACATGAAATTTTCAACTTTTTCAACCTGAGTTTCTATGAATGCATCTATCTGATTGATCTTCCACTTATCAACCCAAGTCAAAATAGACAAACTGCAAGATTAGTAGATAGGATTCAAGAAAGGGTGCTAGAAGAATTCAAGCTGAGATCAAGACTATATAGACAGAGGCTAGCAGGTGAGATTTTTGGTCAACTGGATGTTGAGGTGGACCCTAAGATTAGCTTCAAAGGGGAAGCCTTGACCGAAGGCCCAGAAGTTGAACCTGTGAACTTTGAGACAAGAACTTCTTCAGCACCCATTACCCTCAATGTGGCACCAGCTGGTAAAGGTGCTTCACAACCTCTCTCTGGCAAGAGCTTGACTACTGAACCAAGCAATGAAGGCCAAAGCTCTCTCCACCCTGAGTCACCAAGGCCTGTGCATGACAAAGGGAAGAGGAAGATGATCTCTCAGGAGATCAAGGAGGAGGAGAGAGAGAGGAAGAGTAAGCTATGGGGAGAGAGTTTAAGAGGGTCTCCAGACTTCATGGAAGCTGCCATAAGGGCTGCCCCCAGGCCAACACTCAGAATGATGAGTTGAGGGCAGCCAGGCTAAACTACCTGGGGACCAAGAACTATAACATTGATGAACTCATATCTCTTCCCTTAGATGAACTGAATGAACTGGCTGACAAAAAATTGTCCAAGGAGAGGAAGGAGGTAGAGGATGCAGCATTGCTCCTTAAAATCAAGGAAGAAAGGAGATAGAAAAGGCTCTACAAGCATGCTCCTATGCTCTCCTCAGTTCAGGAAAGTCTTCAGAAAGAGGTTGTGGCAACTGCTCAACCTCAGGTAGATAAGGAAGCTGATAGACTGAACATGATTAACTACCTGAGTGCCTTAGAACTCTATCAGGCATCTGCACTTCTTCCCTTATCATATGAGTATGTTGAATTTGAGTATTTTAAGAAGCTGGAGCAATAAGTTACCAAAGAAAGAAAGGCTGCTAAGAGAAAACTAGGGGAAGAAGCTGTAAAGTCAAGAGCCATCATCCAAAAGAGCCAAAAGAAGTCTGCTGACAGACAAAGGATGATGAGCTTCTTGAGGCTGTATGAATTCTCCGGAAGGAGGCTTGGTCAAATGTCTCTATCCACTATGGATGAGCATATTAGAGTGATCAAGCAGAAGATTAAGAAGGCAGAGCTTCTTGACTTGCATTCTCTACCAAGTCCAGCTCTATCTAAAGTTGAGGTAAAGGTTGAACCCCCTGAGATAACACAACCTGGACCTAGAGCTGCATCTCAGCCAACTTCATCTTATGATCCATAATAGGGTCCTCTTCACTCTCCTTCTGAACCTGTGAGAGAAGAGAACCCAACTGAGAGAGACACAGTAGAACAACCTGGTGCTAAAGACCAGTCCTCTCAGTTAAAAACTTCAAAGAGGAGGAAAAGGATGGCCATGAAAAGTGTTTCCAAGAAGAAGATCAAACCAATTACCTTTACACCTCAGGATGAGTTAGAGCATCCTGAGGTAGTGCAAGAAGAGGCTGCTTAACCAACTTCAATTCAAGTAAAGCCTCTTATAACTGGAAGACCCATCTTGTCCTGGAATTTTGCTTCTAATCAGGACAGATGATATGTCATCAGAGATCAAGGAGGTCAAGATGTCTATTTCTGGCAAGACATGCTTGATCTTCCTCTACATGATCTCCATGACATGAGAAGATATTATAAGAGTTAGAGGGATCCTGACCAGATGATGAAGAAAGTTATGGTCTTGATCCTACTGAGGACTGTCAACATCTGAATAACTTCTCTATTTTAGTAGCATCAGCCTAGGGGGAGTTTGTAAGGTTATATTAGAAGATTAGAAGGCTGATGCAACCAAAAAAGCCAAAACAACCAAGGAGCTTCCTGCATGCATGCACTGATGTACAAGATAGAAGTTGCTTCGGAAGTTTTACACTCTCCACATAAAATATTCTAAGTGTAAAATCTTCCGAAGCCAAAGTCCAAATTCTTCCAAAGCCAAAGATGAAGTCTTTTGAAGCTTTAGAGACAAAGTCTTCTGAATCCAAATATAGTGAAGATTGATTTCTTCCAAAGACAGAGAGAACATGCTTTCTCTGATCTACTTTTTCATAAAGTTGACATACTTTCCGCTACAACTCTGAAGACTCATCAACTTATACAAGTTGGTAAAAGGTCCATGCTTTTGCAAACTTAGATTATGGTCTTTGTCTGTAACTTCCTACTTTGTTTCTGTTAACCTTTTTATAATTGAAAAGGATGTGAGCTATGGCATGTCATAGTCACTAGTCAAAAGGCAATCTGCCTTTTGACTCTACATTGATCTTGTTGTCTAGATTAGTGTTTCCAGTTGGTTTTCAAAGTATTGACGGCTGTAGGATGTAGTATAAAGTATCTCAGGTCCTTGTATTTCTTTTATGCTTTATAACACTTGTAATAGAACTTGAGAGTAATATACAGCATCCTTGAAAACCATACTTCTCTGTTCTTGTTCTTAGTTCTGTCTCATTGTTTACTTGTGTTCTTAGTATCATTTTACACAAACCCGGTTCCCCATTTGATCTGTTAAGTATTCTAAAACTCTTCTCATTGTGAGACTGATTGTATTGACCTCCCTTTACACGGTCCTACAGTTACTATTGTTGTCGATGAAGATAGGGCAATTCTCATCCGAGACTACCGTTGTTTTCGTGTTAGGGCCGTGATGACATAAGTGGAGTGGTATCGGTTGCTTTGACGTGGCTACCGTTGACGGTTAGGAGATGCAACCGAACACCCGTTTTGAGCCCAACAATCATCTTAAGTCGTTTTACTTTGTTCATTATCCGCACAACGTGCATGGATGTATTAACTAGTTATATTCATTTACATCCACCTAAATCTTAGCCATTAATTAGTTTTATTTAATTAAATTTAATAGTTTTCAGACAAAGTGAACATCTTATTAAAACCACTCTATATGTATGTATTTTAAACACAACATAAATATTTAATTAGAGCCTAGTAACGTCATTGCTTTAGTCATTTTTTGCATGCATTAGTAACTGAACAAATTTTCTTCATACAGTTTCTTATGTTCAACTAATTCTATGTTAGAGATGAAACGTATCCCAATTGACTACGTTCACATCATAGCATACTTGGACAAAAACATGTCTTTTGTTCCTCATTACTATATAATTAATTTGGTTATAAATCTCACCATGGTCAAAGTTGGCGTATAATAAGCAAATGTCTGTCCATGACATCACGTGTGACCGATATTTTCTAAACAAAAGGCAGCTGTGAAGAAATAAAATCACATTGTTATAAAGCAACTATCTATGATTATGTCGGTCAAATTTGTTAATTTTAGGATTTTAATATTGCGTGGATTACGCGTTTGGATCTTGTGTGAATGTGAAGGTTTCTAAATGTCATGTTATGAAAGTAATAATTAATAATAATAACTATAGTATGATAATGAAAACAATAATAATATCGACCAACAAGAATCATCGTACTAGAAATAATTTAAAATATAAAATCAATAATTATAAATCACAAATGGGATTCTCAGTACTATTAAATAAATATGATAAAGTGTTATGCTAGGCTAATATCCTTATTCGTTACCACTTATATTACAAAAGTTAAGTGGTTAGTACCGATGATAGATACGATGCTTAGATTCATCGAGAAAAGGTAGTCTCAGAGGTTAGTTTTGCTACCGAGAAGTTGTTCCTAGAGAAAACAATTAGTATCAATAGAGCAACTTGTTGTTTAAAGAACAAGTCACTTGCTACTGATCCATGTTATTACCAAGAATGTTCAAGTCAAATTATTAGAGATAGCAAAAGATAAAAATAAAACCCTTAAATGGTGTTTATTATGCAGAAATTTAATATAATTTGATTGAGTTGGAATTTAAATTTCATGGGTCATTGTGTTTGTTTGGTAAATTTATTGAAAATTGAAATTTGAATTACGTTATTAACGTGTTTGGTTGCGAAAATAATTGAAATTCAAATAAGAATTAATTCACTCAAATTCCTTCAAATAAATAATTTCAAAATCCATTCAAATTTTAAAGGATTTCAAATTCCACCGACCCCCGCCTCCGCCACCACCCCCGCTCACCGCCAACCAACACTATCAACGACCCTTTCCGACCTCGTTGACTGCCGCCGACCTCCGACTGAGGTCGTCGTTGCCCTTGATATCCGATTTCCGTTGATCACCCAAAATTGTTCATTTGAAGCCCTACTCACTGTTCGCTTTTCGTCCTGCCTCCCGACAACCCAAACCTGCCGACAACCGATCATGATATAACCGTTGTCAACAATCGACAGTTGCCGTTAACAGCACTTGCTGCCTACAAACGCCTATCTCCACCGACTCCGCTCGCAGCCGACTACCGACCGTCATCGCTGAGACACGTCGGTTTTAAACGTGGTCGATGGTAGCTATCGGTTTTCGACGGCGGGCGTGATCGGTTGATGGCGGCGGTGGGGTACGGCCGGTTTTTGGAAACGATCGTGGTTGGTGGTCGCGGTCGATTGTCCGCGGTGATGGCTGCGGCGATCAGTGGTATTTAGCGGCATTGATCGATGGTTATTGAAGTGGTGGTTGTTTGCAATGGGTGATAAATTTCAATTCCTTTATAAATGTTTTGTTAATAAAAATACATTTGTAATTTAGATTCACTTTATAGATTAGAATTCGCTCAAACTCCAAATCTTTTGGAAAATATTGAATTTCAAACACAATTCCTTCTAATTCAAATTCTAATTACAATTTTAACAAATTTCACGAACCAAACTTCCCATTAAATTTTCACACAAAATTCTGACAAAAAGCTACAAAAGAAAACGTTGTTGCCAATTCGTCACAAAAACGAAAAGCTTTCTTGCAATTTCTCGACAAAATTACAACATATTAGTTGTAAATACGCTTAATAAAAAAACAAAATATAAAATATAAAAAAAAGGTATTTGTGGCAAAGTTGTCGTAGATATTGCTACATTTGTGACAATTTTTGTGACAAAAACATGTTTTTATTATTTGATTTTTGCTAAGACTTTGGGAGTGATAAATTTACAACTTTGTTTAATTATAATTTTATAGATTTAATCTAGTAATTCACATATTTATAAATAAAATAAAGCAAAAATATAGATTTGTGGCATTGTAGTGTATGCATGAGAGGGAATTGTTTATATATTAAACGTTATCAATATTTTGTGCAGGAAAAACAAAAGGTGAAAATGTTGGTTATGATTTAGTCTTCATTGAAACCCATATTGCAATCAAAGATACTAAAAATAGATTGCGAGATGAGGAAATTAGTATAAAATATTTGGATTAGTACGATGGATTAGTAAGAGTTTGTCACAAAACCATCAATTGAATCATTTTAAGGTCCTCTTCCTCCTCCTTCTCCTTTTACAAACTTATTTTTATCGCAACTCTATCTGTATCGTCGTTTTGCTACAAGATTGCAACAAAATCGCTTGTCCAAAAAACTGATTAATTTTAGTAGTGCACAATCTTTTAAACAAAAAGTCAAAAGTACCAAAAAATTAACTAATAATGAAATTGATTAAAAACATAGCCGATGGGAATGTTCATATTAGGTAATGACAAATTCACACCCGGCTATCGTTGTAAAAACAAGCTAAGTATATATTGTAGGAGTAGTGGGTCATGATAAATATGAACATATCGTACCTGTATTAATTGGTTGGCCCCCACAAATAATCCATTCATGCCTTTAGATGCATTCCTACATGTTCCACAATGAAGCTGGTGGGTAACATTTACAAGTGACAATTGATTCCGGCTAGAACCCATATTTCAAGGAAGAATGGCTCGCCCTCATATTGAAACGTCCCCACACGTGTTCATATATTGGTTTCCAACGAAACACGTCATGTCCAGGTTGTGGTTTTTCAAGAAATGAAATAAATATTGGTGGATGTTAACGGATAGAAAATATAATGGTGGTGATGATATATAGTGGTCGATGTTGCAGGTATTCTATAAAGTAAATGTGTTCAGTTTAAATAGATCTACATAAATAATGTATAACAAATACTATAAAGACGGTATAAGTTTCTTTTACAGAAATCATGTTAAAAATTTATTTATAAAAAACAAAAGTGTTATTTAAGTTGATATAAATAGGAATGAAACAAGAAGGAAGTATGAACTAATGTAGTTTAGTCTCGAATATATAAAGGTAACCTAGTATTAAAAGGGTTTTAAAAAAATATAAAAAAATAGCAATTTTAACCCTACACAAAGAACCACCCGCACATCACCTCGTTATTAAATTGATACTTCGAAAAATATAAAATTAGAAGATAGTTGCACACGAACCTTCTTATGAAGGTGCTATTTTAGTTATAAATTACAATTATCTTAAGAAAGCATCATACGTATGCATGCTTCCGTCACCATGCTATATTCACTTTGACAAATTTAGTATATATAAAGAAGCATATATAGAGATACATATATTATGATACAAAGGTCAACTAAAGTGTGTAATAAATCGTAAGCTCAGGCTTATACATACTTAATTACTTACGTCACCTTGCTCCCCTAATCAAGGTCAGCTAATATATATAGTCTCCTTGGCGTTAAGTTTTAATTCATCAACACCCATCAAATTAATTTTCTTCTTCTTCTTCATCATCTCTCTCTCAAAACATAACACGCACAACAAAAGGGTGAAGTAGGGGTTTTTAGATTAACACATTTGGGAGATTATTGATTTGCTTTTTTGTAAACACACACAATGTCACACATGGGTGAGGTGTTGGATGGATGTACGGAAGCAGGAGAAGTTGGGGTAGATAGCAGGATTCATATAATGAATGATGATGGTGAAATCACAAGCATGCAAATATTGCAGGTTTCTAAAGAAGACCAGAATGAATTAATAATAAGTCAACAACTTGATGATTGGCTTCCAATCACACAATCAAGAAAAGGGAATTCTTGGACTGCATCTTTTCATTTGATTTGCTCTGGAATTGGAATCCAAACACTATCTCTTCCCCTGGCTTTCGTATACCTAGGCTGGTAATTATCTCATTATTCAAGGGCTTTTTATAATATTTGTTTAACATATAATATTTGCATAATCTAGCTAGGTTAATAATTTTCTAAATATTTCTATTATTTAAATATTCTTAAAGGCTAATTTATATTCAAACTCAAGTAATTGTTAATATCACGAGATTATAAAGTGTATTATATAAAAACTAATATTTAATAAAATTAATTTCTAAATATAGACATGTAGTCAGAATCTTTTAAAGGTTTATGTTTTATAAAGGAAAGTTAAATTATATGTTTAAAGTGGAAAACTAAATTATATGAAAAAAATCTAAAAGTATAACCAATACGAAGTGACGGAGAATTACACGGTAAGCCAACTAATTTAAACAAAGGAAAAAGGGAGAAAAAGACCAAACCTTTTTCCACAACCTAATATTTTTTAATAATCAACCGTGTCCCTTTCTTAGTTTACGTCAAAACAATTCAAATTAAAAATACTTGTAATCTTCAATTATTATTACCTTTACACACCTACACCAATATTCTTATTATAGCTAGTGTTTAATATAATTATCATTTTTCCATTGCAGGTTTTGGGGGATTTTGTGTTTGTCTGTGGCGTTTGTATGGCAACTCTACACCATTGGATTGCTAGTGAGTCTTCACGAATCTGTCCCTCCCACACGTTTCAGTAGATACCTTCATCTTTCTATCACAGCTTTCGGTATGTAAGCATATGTATAAACCTCTATATATAGTAATTAACATATAAAAATGTATCTTTACTAAGTAATTAATAATAACATAAGTGTCCACTTGTAATTGAATGACTGCTGCAGGTGCAAAAATGGGCAAAGTTGTAGCCATTTTCCCACTGATGTATCTTTCAGGAGGCACTTGTGTGATGTTCATAATCACAGGTGGTGGAACCATGAAACTTTTCTACCAACTCTTGTGTGATGATTGCTCTTCCAAACACCCTTTTACAACAACCGAATGGTTCTTGGTTTTCGTTTGTTTGGCAATTCTTGTGTCTTTATGCTGTCCAAACTTGCATTCGGTAGCTTTGATGTCGTTTCTTGGAGCCATCATGGCGGTTGGATACTGTACGATCTTATGGGTCTTGTTTGTTGCTAAAGTAAAAGCAGATGGTGTTGTTTATGATCCATCAAAAGCTGTCACATCAGAAACAAGGAGAATTCGCAGCGTCTTCAATGCACTTGGGATCATTGCTATTGCATTTAGAGGCCATAATGTTGTGTTAGAGATACAGGTATATAGCATGTTATGATACTATATGTATATGTATACCGGAAATGCATTAATAATTATTATGATTACCTTGCTATGTTACAGGGTACAATGCCATCATCCCCAAATCAATCATCATCAAAGCCCATGATGAAATCAGTAGTAGCATCGTATCTAATTATTGCAATGTGTTTCTTCCCCGTAGCTATTGTTGGATATTGGGCATTCGGGAACAAGGTTAGCTAACTAAGAGCATTCACAATCTATCCCCTTTGTCCATCCTTATAATTACACTAAAAATCACTAATTTTTCTCTTTTCTTTTCAATTAAATAATATTTGTTCATACATTTATCATTATATTTTCTCTCTCATCTACTCACAATCACTTTTAAAAATATTAAAAAAATTATGAAGGTTTACCGTGTTTCCCTAAATATGAGGAAACACGATACAATCCCCATAAATTTTCTATCCCTCAAAATATAGGGCAACCACTCATATATATATATAGGAAACGGGCTGTGAATGCTTTAATAAAACTTTCAATTAAAAACATTCATATTTGTCTTCATTCAAATACTTAATACTTCAATGGCTGCAGCTTCCAACCAATGGAGGACTTCTGAACGCTATCTCAACAACCCTTAACTACCACTCTTCAAAACCAATGTTAGGCCTCATATACACACAAATTATCATAAGTTGTGTGACCGCTTTCCAAATATACGCCATGGTGGTCTACGACAACTTGGAGCGCCTATACGCAAGCAAATCAAGAGATAAATGCCCCAAGTTGATCAGTACGATCATCAGGATTTTCTTTGGAGGTTTGACATTCTTTATAGCGGTGGCTTTCCCATTTCTGCCAAGCCTAGCACTTATTATTGGAGGGCTTTCTTTGCATTTGACGTTCAGTTACCCGTGTCTCATGTGGATAGCGATTAAGAGACCATCCATGAAATCAGTTAGGTGGTGGTTTAACCTTGGGCTCGGGTGTTTAGGCACCGCATTGAGTGTATTGGTGGTGGTTGGTGCAGTGTGGAACTTGGTTTGTAGAGGTTTAGATGCCAACTTCTTCCATCCACGTTAAAGTAACTCCAGATCACACCATCAACACCATGATTTTTAAATTTCGGGAGAAAACAAGGGCTTTACGCTTACATTTTTCTTTCAAATAACTCGTAATTAATTAAAAGAAAGTGGAAGCTTTGGGGTTCGGAGACCTACACTACAAAGCTAGTAACAGATGACATAGGATTGAAATAAATAAAAATTACAAATTAAGCTATGAGTAGATGAAATCTAAAGTGTACATATTTTCATGGGTATTGATTAAAATGTTGTATTTCTCAACACTTATTAGAATTGTGACATTTTTGTATGTTTTAACTAACTTCTACTTTGGGACTCCACAAAGACGGCGCATGAACCTTCTGTTGACCCCACCTTCGATCTCTTTATTAATATCAAGTGTGACGTGTATGGTGATTCTTTCACACTTAACCCTTATTGTTTAAATTGTTATACATCTTAGTACTGATTTTGACGGATCCACATTTACCCGTAATTGGTCGTGTCCATATTAGACCATGACCTTTAACTTATGTGAAACTTATACACTTCAACAGAACTTTGAAAATATAAAACAATTGACAAAAATTATGAAAGAAATGTACAACCTGATTATCTGGATATCCAACTCATGCAGATTTCAAAATCAGAAAGAAGGTGAATGCAAACCAAAACTCTTTGTATGTGATACAATTCTAACTCTCTCTCTATACTCCTAAATACATTGCTTTCTCAACACAATATTAATTTTCTAATATTTGTAGTCAGTGGTCTTTATCCATATTGTCTTTAAATTCTAGTCTAATTTAGACTAGCCAATAACTCTTGAAAAAAACAAAAGATATAAATTTTAGTTAATAAAATATTTAAATTTAACACTGAAAATTAGAGAGTCGGAGAGAACGATTGTGTGCATAGAGAGAAAGTGCATATATTTAATGGTTTCATCACTAAGACACTAACATAAGCCCACAACTTCGAGCCCATTTCAGCAGCTTAGCTTCTAACCTAAATAAAAGTCGTAAGGCTACTATCTAATCCAGAACACATATTAGCTCGCCCAAACAAAATACAAATTCATAAGAAAACAAATATAAACATAAAATTAACCAAGTTAAATTTAACTCATTTCAACACCAGAAACCACCCCATCTTAGTTTTTTACACAACAAATCAAGTTGAAGAACACCCTAAGTTAGTAAAAATATTTATAGGTTGATCAGAAACAGTGAGGATCCAAAATTGTTAGCGAGTGGGGGCAAAATGTAATGGTTAAAACTGTCAAATATGGTTGACCCTGCAGATAAACCTGCAGGGACGACTTTCTTTGTTTATGAGCAGAAACAAACACTTTAGTCATTTACACAGGTAAAAGTAGCTTATTATAATATATACTTTGTCAAAATCCAATAACTTATAATGTATACTTTGTTTCAAGATCCGAATTTATCGTCAGATCTTACATAGTTTTTGGGTTCGAAAAAAGGCTTCAAATCAAACCGACAAAGATGATTCGGACGAGGGAGATGAATAATGCATTGAATGACCAGTTTAAGTTTTTTTTTGGAGAGTTTCATGCTTAAGTTACACAAGATACATAAGCTAGTTACTTAACGTTTATGACGTGTAAACATGTATGTATGTCATTTATGAATATTAAACTTTGTATGGTGTATTTGTGTTTTAGGGAAATCTGGATATATTTTTATAGGTGTACGATTGGTTTGTGTAATTGGAAATAAAAGTTATAAAAAATTATTTAAAAAAACAGTGACTATTAGCAGTGAAATTCCGAGAATTAATATTTCATCATTTTCAATAACGACATGTATCGCCGCTAATAAATATATTAGTGGCGACATTATTATCAGCGACATATATGGTTTCGGTTTTAAAATATTTTGTAACACTTTAAAATATACATTAGCACATATGTATTAATGATAACCCACGTTCGTATGTGTCGGTTGTACTGCGTGTAAACTAGTAATTACGTCAAATCACCAATGTATATAATGTTATGCTTGGAATTTGTTATGTATGAAATGACTTTAAATAAGTGAAAGTTGATTTAAATTCACATATTTATATGCGTAATTATGACAAACTCAAGGGTATTGACCTGAAATCGTTGGTTGCCACATGCGCCCCATGTTAGAAAGAATTTCATCCTTAGTATCCTCTGTAGTCATAAGGGTTTCAAATAGGTGTGGGTACTTGAGTTTCAGTTGATCACTGCGTTCGCAGGTAAATTCCGGTGCACGTCGAAAATTCTACCGATCCTTCGCTATAGGAATGCGACCTTGTTTCATTTATTTTACCTTTCGTTCCCTGATCTCTACAGGTTTTTTGACAACGGAAATTGATCATCGATCTGAAACTCATCTGGTGGTATGAAAAGGGTTTTATCTAACAAACACTTCTTTAGATTTGACACGTGAAAAGTGTAATGAACACCACTAAGTTCTTGTGGTAGCTTGACTTTGTAAGCTACGAGACCAATCTTTGCTAGGATTTTGAATGGTTCAATATATCTAGTGTATAGCTTTACAAAGTTGGTCGTTAAAAAAAATCTAGTGTTTAGCTTACCACGTTTTCTAAAACAAATAACTCCCTTCTATGGTGAGACTTTGAGTAAAACATTATCTTACACTTGGAATTCCAATGGTTTATGTGTATCTCATGTCAATATAGCTTCTAACGGTCACGTGCAGCTTTGATTCAGTTTTGAATCTGAGTAATCTTTTTTGTTGTCTTTTTTATGATTTCGGGATGAGTAAGTCACCTATCGCCTATCTCTGTCCAACATAGTGGCGATTGACACTTCCTTTCCTATAGTGCTTCGAACGGTGCAGCTTTGATAATAGTATGATAACTATTATTGTAAAAAAAATTAGCTGAAGGCAGTTGAGTATCCCATCGGTTTCTAAAATCTACCACATAAGTGCTAAGTTTGTCATCCAATTTCTGGATAGTCTTTTCCTCTAACTATCTGTTTGGGGGTGGTACGCGGTACTCGTATCCAATCGTGTACCCAGTGCCTTTTTTAATGATTATCAGAATCTAAAGGTGAATCGGTTGTCTTAATCTGAGATAATGGAGATTAGCACTCCATGTCTTGAGAAAGCCTCCTTAAGACAAAATTTGGTCAACCTTTCTATTTTATTAGTTTCCTTGATTGGTGAGAAATGTGTAGACTTAGTTAGTTGATCCATAATTACCCAGATCGTGTCCATCTGGTGGATGTCTTGGGCAGCTTTATGTTGAAATCCATGGAAATCTATTCCTGTTTACATTTTGGAATCTCATGTTGCTACAGTAATCTTGATGATTTATGATATTCTACCTTAACTTTTAGCACATCCGGCACATGCTAACATAGGTGGCTATGTCAAATTTCATGTTTGGCCACCCGTACAACTCTTTGAGATCATGATACATCGTATAAGAACCTGGGTGGATGGAGTATCTAGATTTATGTGCCTCATTCATCACAAGATCCCTTTGGTTTCCAATATTTGGTACCAAATCTGATTCATAAAGTAACGAGCTCCATCAAATTTGATCTTAAATTGTTTATCTATGCCACATGGAGATTCATCTTTTAAACTCTGTTCCTTTAGTGCTTCTAACTAAGCATCACAAATTTGAGTTCTTAAATTCATTTGGATTGTCATTTTTAATGCTAGCAACTGCAAGGTCGTGGTTCGCTCTTTCCTACTCAAGGTGTCTGCTACCATGTTTGCCTTTCAATGATAGTAGCGAATCTGGTAGTAGTAGTCGTTTAGTAATTTGACCCACCTGCATTGTCTCATGTTTAGTTCCATTTGATCAAAGATATGTTATAGGATTTTATGTTTAGTGAATATAATGTACTTGGTACCGTACAAATACTGTCTCAAAATCTTAAATGCAAAGATGACAACTTCCAATTCTAAGTCGTGGGTAGTGTAGTTTTTCTCGTGTACTTTGAGCTATCGGGAAGCGTAAGTAATAACATTTTCATTTTGCATTAAGACACGACCGAGTCATTAGCGTGATACATTGGAATAGAACACAAATCCACCAGTTCCATCTGGTAGGGAAAATCGATGCATAATATAGTTTCTGCTTTATCAATTAAAATGCTGCTTCCTGTTTATCACTCCGGTCGAACTTCTTTAGCTTCTGGGTTAAAGTCGTTAATGGTTGGGCTATTTTTATAAAAGTTTTTAATAAAGCATGTGTAATAACCTGCCAGACCTAGGAATTACTGCACCTCTGTTGGAGTCTTACGTGCTTCCTAGTTCTTAATGGCCTCTATTTTGGATGGATCAACATGTATGCCCTTCTCGTTGAAAACCCACTTTTTTGACATGTTATTAGTTTTTTGTGGTCAAAGACAAGAAGAGGTGACTATGAAAGGTACTGCAACATGATTCTTTAAGCAATGGTATAAAGGTTACACATAAATGGTAAAGCTCAAAGCTTTCAACTTCAAACAAGAAAACTTTACATATTTCTTGTGATTTTGCATGGAAAAGAGAAGGATGAGGGGTTGTCTGCTAGGTGGGGGGTAGGGGGATTCTCTTTCATTTTTTATAGCATTGGGTCAATTGGGTTGTGTATGTTGTAGTATATAGGTTTTTACATGTTTTTATATTTTTACTCTTCACTTTCTAAACTACATTCAAATATTATGATGGTATATTTATAATCATACATTTGAATGTTCATAATACGTTAATAATACGTCATGTATTGAGTGGTCGCGCTACAGAATTTATACTAGGTAAATTATCAATTTATGCATTCAAGTTTTCTAGTTATTTTAGAATTTTCCAACATAATTAATTTGGGTTACAAATTACATTGTAACACTTTAAAAAAATATATTATAACATATATATTAAATATCACCAATGTTCATGTGTGCCGATTGTATGGAGTGTAAGCTGGTAATTACACTGAATTACCGATGCATGTAATGCTATGCATGGAATTTGTTATGCTTGAAAGGACTTCAAATAAATAAAAGTTAATAGAAATTGACATATGATGTGTCTACTACTATATAATAGAGAATTTATGGGTAGATTTGTAATTGTACATCAAATTTTAGATGACATATTGTAGAGGTTGAACCTATGAAGCTCTGGAAATCAAATCGAGGCCATATAGGAATAAAAGATGACAATGAGCACATTAATAAAAGATATGTCAAAGACATACATACTATATGATAAATATTTTTTCTTTTTGAGAATATGTTTTGACACAGGAGGCAAAATCAAAAGATGGGGCATGTAAGTCCGACTTGGCATGTAAGTCTTAAATGTCTTGCGAGGGCAAAAACATAAGTCCGACTGGTTGTTAAATAAGTCCTAAAACTTGTTAATATTCTGTGTTCAGAAATGTTTCTCAGGCTAGTTATGCTCATAATAGATATTATATTAGAAAATTTGTTCTGAAAAGGCTGATCAGAAGTGAAAGGTTTAAGTCAAATTGGGGTGACTTGAAATCTCGAAAGTGTCTTGAAGTTGGATAAGTTCTACAGGATTTTTTATTGTGGGACACACTACAGACATATAAATTAATCAAACATGATAAAATCACAGCTTATGTGTCTAAGTAAATTTGAAGTCTAAGTTTAAATTGGACTCAATATATTGACAATCAACATAACCAGTTCTATTTATAAAAAGCTGGATGATGGTAATGATCAATTTCTAAGACATATGATCCTGTACTTGAGAATTTATCAAAAATATTTAAGTTAATTAGAATAGATTTTGAGTCAAATTGATTTGTGTTAACAATGAATTTTGTTTACTTGTTTTTGTTTTCGCTTTAGTTTTTGTTTTACAAAATGTTCAAAATTAAGGGTGTTAGAATGATTGTAAGCACTTAGTTAAACATAATCATTTTTCATAACAAATCATAAATCTCAATAAGTTCATTAAAATTTGAAAAATTAAAAAGTTAAATTATTTCAAGAAACTAGAACTTATCGCGCGAAAGTTTTATTTCAGGCAAAAAGTTCATTTCATGCCAAAAGATTTTCTGATGCGAGAAGTTCTATTTCATGCGAAAGGATGAAAGTCATGCGAAAAGTTCATATGCGAGAACTCTGACTTCTCGCGCGAGAAGTCAGAGTACTATAAAAGGTACAGTTGTGCGAAAAGTCAAGTATTCGCACAACAATTCTGAAATTTTCACTCTAAAAATTCTAAGTATTGAAACTCTGTCAAAATTGAAACTAGTGTTCATTAAAGTCGCCTATTGATTTCCATACATACATTAAGGTATAATGTTGGTTATAATGATGATTTGAGTGTCGTTGAACTAGACCGAATCTTCTAGAACCTAAAATACGTTAATTTTGAACTAATAACCTAAATAAACCTTAATAATCACCTAGACGACACTTAGTGAACATGTTTTAATGGTTGTATCTCTTAAAACTGACAATTTGAAAATTTGAAGTGTACCAGACTTTTCGCATGCAAAAAGTACTGAGCATATGAACAGATGCGAGAACTTTTAAAACTATTCGCATGATATTGAACTTGTCGCGCGAAAAGTTGACTTCTGGTCAAATTCAAAATTCATGAGACAACGTGACTTATCGCGTGAAAAGTAGTAATGCTTTCGCGCGAGAACTTAGAGTCTTCGTGCGAGAAATTCAAAATTCCAAGAATTATTCTATGTGTTGATTTTACTTTTCTTAAGTCTGAAATGTTTTTATTTTATTCATTCTTGAGTACTGATGTTATTGCTTAATGTTTCAGATGGCTCGGTCTATGGTTTTCAATAAGAACCATAATGCCATAGCTTATCTCAGGGATGTAACTGAAGATAAAGCTCTGTTTCGATCATTGATAGAGGGGCTGAAGTCTTCCAGTATACACTAAGCCATATCTCTGTGTCCTAACATCTATACGGACGTCATTGATCAGTTGTGGCTATCGGCAGCCAATGAGATAGATGAAGACGGTGAACCCTGTATTACTGCCATAGCCAAAGGCAAAAGGGTTGTGATTACAGTTGAAGTAATCAACAGTGTGCTATTGCTTGAGGATGTACCCAATGCACCTGTAAAGATTGATGATGATGATGTCAAGGATTGTTTTACACGTATGGGTTACAGTCATAGATACCCATCTTTGGAGAAGAAGTATCTTCCACCCTTTTGGAAGTACTTGTTTCACGTTGTCATCCATTGACTTATTAATCTTAAGGCAACATGGATAGTTTGAGTGCGGTGTTCGGATCCCTGATGATATCACTCGTTGATGATTTACCTTATAGCATATCCAAGGCAATATTCTCTGAGATGCAGAAGAATGTCATTGCTACAGTGGGGAAGAAGTTTATCATGTACCCTCGTTTTATACAGATGATAGTGAATGCAGCACACCCAGAGCAAGCTATGTCTGATTCACCTAAATATGTGGTCATGACTATGAAGAAGGATATTTTTACATATTTGATGGGAGCACGAGGGAATGCGTGGGATGGTTCACATTTCGCTAAGTTGGGTCAATTTGTAGATGATTTTAGAGCTGAAGATAGACCACAAGCGACTGATTCTCCTCATGTCCAAACAGATGTCACATCTGGTGCATCTACATCTACTGCTCAGGCTGCTGAAGCTGATACAGCTGGTGCATCTACGAGTACTGCACCAGAAGCACCTGAGAGTTCTCAGGCTGCTATGAGATCTAATGTTGATGCTGAGATAGATTCTTGGTTTACTATGTAAGGCCCCGTCCCCGGAGACCCCACAGTGGTCAATCATAGCATCATTCATTATTAAAAACACCTTAAATCACATTATTATAAGAAAACAACCGCAGCAAAATAATTTAACCAAAAACCATTTCTTGCATTAATGATTACTTTTGCCAAATAATACATCCTCGTTAGAGTTACAAAACAATATATAGTTGCATTACAAGACAAAATATCATAATTGCATAAATGGATGCCAGTCTCCATTCACCAAGTAGCTTCAACCGTGCCATCCTCAGCAACATCCTTACCTGCCAACTGAAATACATATAAAAAAAAGTCAGCGTTGCTGAGTGAGTCTAGTTTAATAATATAGAAAATATACTTTGATAAACTTCACATGGTGATCATTCATCATCATACATAATCCATCATTAAGAGATTCTTTATCTTTCTTTCTTTCATTACCTTTCACTTTCATTAACTAGGATCGTACAAAGCAAGAGCCTACATTGTTGGTTGGCAGCAGATGTCGAACCCCTGTCGGTACACATTTATAAGTGGTAGCTAATCCCCGACAGTTGATCCACACTGCTAGGCATGAAGCCTGCTCATGAACTTGGATCCCATTAGTTTATTGGTCAATCACAAGGATTAGACCCCGGATGTGCCTTTCTTGGGCTGAAACAGCCGCACATCAGTTGAGCTAACGACAACATGATCGTGAACCTCCGTTGGAAAAGCTTGCAAGGCTTTTCACCTATTGTCAGGGCCCTGGGGTAACATTTATTAAGTTTCACTATCCTATTTTTATTCCTTTGTGCCCACTTATTATGAAAAATACTTTTATAACATTATTACCTTAAAATCACATATCATGAAACAGTAATAATTATTCATAGTAAGCAGCGTATAAGAAGGTAAATAAAACATTTGAAACATAAAACAAGCATAAATACCCATAAACATAAGTTCTTAACACTTGAACTCTATTCCCAAAATTTCAAAAAAATCCTAAGTGTTCACAGCGCATGAGTAGCATACACAGCGGATGGCTTAAAGTACTAACTATCCACAGCGGACAACCTAAGTCTATAGCGGACAACCAAGGTCCACAGCGGACAGCCAAGGTCCACATCGGATGAACATTGTCCAATGCGGATGGCCATAGTCCAATGCGGATGAATAAAATCCACAGCGGACAACTTAAAAGTGCACAACGGATGAAATAAGTACACAACGGATAACCAACATCCACAGCGGACATACAAATTTTCTAAGGGTATCCACAGCGGATAACCAACATCCACAGTGGACAACTTAAAACTCCTTAAGTGCCCACAGCGGACATGTAAGTCCACAGCGGACGTCCTACATTTCTAAGTGTCCACAGCGGACACACAATGTCCACAGCGGATGACCATCATCCACAGCGAACACTTGTTCAGTACCTGTGATGCAACTTATGAAGTTTTCCAATCTCAAACATCATTCTAGCCTGAACTTAGCATAGATCTAACATGTTAGAAGCTTTAAGCATAACAAACATCATCACAACATCATAAAAATCACTTAAAACAAACATACATCAAACACAACCGTATACCATGTAAAACTCATAGTTTGGTTAGGAAAACCAGCAGTTATTATGCATATCAACCC
Source organism: Flaveria sonorensis (assembly GCA_025506505.1). Taxonomy (NCBI): domain Eukaryota; kingdom Viridiplantae; phylum Streptophyta; class Magnoliopsida; order Asterales; family Asteraceae; genus Flaveria; species Flaveria sonorensis. Next base: position 36,425,079 of record CM046435.1, on the reverse strand, counting down.
CAAAACAAGTAGAAAACATGTAAAAGAGGGGATATAGAACTCACCTCTCAGCAGCTTTTGAGTGAAACACCACAAACCTGAGAGCTAACAAGAATATCTAATACCTAAACACATAAAACAAACAACCAACACAAGAAAACACATAAAAATAGGTTCATAAGCTCGAACCCAGCAGAAAATCGAGAAGAAATCTTCTGGAAACCTCATCTTTCAAAGAACTTGAGCTTTCTCTCTCAAAAACTAGATGGGGTTTTCTTTTCCAAGCCATTAGCCGAATTGTGCATGAGAGAGAGGGTCATGGGTGGCCTTACCCCCTTTTGGAAACCCATTATAGGTAAGTTTACCTTTTGTACACCTTCATCCCTTAACCTTTTGGATATTTATCTTTTCTTCTTTACTTTTCTTTTCTTTGAATTTTTTTCGGGTGTTACAAGTCTACCCCCTTATATAGGTTTCGTCACCGAAACCTGTCATTCCTTAAAGAGGCCTGGGTAGTGCCGTCTCATTTCTTCCTCTGACTCCCAAGTGGCTTCTGATCCCTTACGATGTTTCCATTGCACTTTTACATGGCCAATCACTTTATTCCTTAACCGTTTCTCCTTTCAATCCAATATATCCATTGATTGTTCCATATAATTCAACCTTTCATCAACCTCAATGTCCATAAGAGGAACAACAATGTCACTTTCCGCCAAGCACTTTCGTAAGTGAGATACATGAAATGTAGGATGAATTCCATGCAGTTTATCGGGAAGTTCCAGCCTGTGTGCCACTTCACCAACTCTGGCAATGATTTTGAATGGCCCAATATACCTAGGGCTTAACTTTCCTCGCTTGCAGAATCTGATAATCAATTTCCAAGGAGATACCTTCAACATCACCTTATCTCCCACTTGGAATTCAATTCGCCTCCTTCTTTTATCAGCGTAGGACTTTTGCCGGTCTCTTGCTGCCTTCATGAAGGCCTTGATCTTTTCCAACTTCTCCGACGTGGCTTCAATGACCTCGATACTTCCTAACTCTTTCTGCCGATGTCACCCCACACACCGGGGTTCTGCATCTTCGCCCATACAACATTTTGAATAGTGGCATGCCTATACTGGCATGATAACTATTGTTGTAGGAGAACTCTGCCAACGGTAGGTGTTCAACCCAACTTCCACCAAAGTCAATAATGCATGCTTGGAGCATATCCTCCAAGGTCTGATTTGTTCGTTCTGAATGACCGTGTGTCTGAGGGGGATAAACTATGCTAATATGTAACCTCGTCTCCATCGCATCATGAAATTTCTTCCAGAACTTGGACGTGAATCGAGTGTCCCTATCAGAAACAATAAACACCGGCACGCCATGACGAGTTACGATCTTCTTGATGAACAGCTCCGCCAACCTCTCACAGTGCGAGGCAACTTTGTGATGAAGTCCATGGTGATGTGTTCCATTTCCATGCGGGTATATCCAAGGGTTGGATCTTCCCATATGGTTTCTGATGTTCCACCTTCACTTGTAAACAGTTCAGGCACTTACTCACGTACTTTACCACGTCACGCTTCATCCCTGGCCACCAATAATCCTTCCTCAGATCATGATACATTTTTGTAGCACCAGGATGGATGGAATACCATGTTTTATGGTCCTCATCCATGATCCTTCCCCTCAGCTCCCCATAACAAGGAATCCACATAAGCCCGAAACGGGTTTTAATGCCAAGGGTGTTCTCCCCTAAATTCGTAGCCTGCCTTCATTTGTTCAGTGTTGATCCTATCATCCTTTAATGCCTCATCTTGGAATTCCCTGATTTGACCCATAACATCTGGCATCACAACCAGCTGGCAAGCCTTCACCTGAATGGTTTTGGCCTCTTCTTTCGACTGAGGGCATCGGCTACCACATTCTCCTTACCTGGATGATAGTGAATTTTGCATTCGTAATCCTTGATCAACTCTAACCATATTCTTTGTCTCATGTTAAGATCCTTTTGCTCGAAGAAGTACTTCAAGCTTTTGTGGTCAGTGAAGATGGTGCACTTCGTCCCGTATAGGTAGTGCCTCCAAATCTTCAATGCAAAGACCACAGCCGCCAACTCCAAATCATGAGTAGGATAGTTAGCCTCATGGATCTTCAATTGTCAGGACGCATAGGCTATAACCTTTCTTCGTTGCATCAACACACAACCTAAACCCAAATACGAAGCATCTGAGTATACCACCAAGTCTTCATTCCCTTCAGGCAACGTCAAGACGGGGGCTTGAGTTAACCTCATCTTCAACTCCTGAAACACACTCTCCTGCTCAGAACCCCATTCAAACTTTACATCCTTGCGAGTTAGCTTATTTAACGGGGTCGCCACCTTAGAGAAGTCTTGAATAAATCTCCTATAGTAGCTTGACAAACCCAGGAAACTACAGATTTCAGACGGCGTCCTCGGGGGTTCCCATTGCATTACAGCTTCGACTTTTGCTGGATCCACCATTATCCCTTCGGGGTTAATCACGTGGCCAAGAAATTGAACCTCACGCAGCCAAAATGCGAACTTAGAGAACTTTTCATACAACTTCTCGTTTCTAAGTGTCTCTAGTAACTCCTTGATATGGCAGGCGTGCTCATCTTCGCTCTTCAAATAGATCAGAATATCGTCACTGAATACAATCACTGATCTGTCTAGCATCAGTCGGCACCCGATTCATAAGGTCCATAAAGGCAGCTGGCGCGTTGGTTAAACCAAAGGACATCACGAGAAACTCATAGTGTCCATAACATGTGCGAAAGGCTGTCTTAGGGATATCCTGCTCCTTCACTTTCAGTTGATGATACCCCGATCGCAGGTCTATCCTGGAGAACCAACTAGCACCCTGGAGCTGATCAAACAAGTCATCGATTCTCGGTAACGTGTACCAGTTCTTCACGATCAACTTGTTTAGCTCATGTTAGTCGATACACATCCTCATACTACCGTCCTTCTTTTTCACGAATAGGACCGGAGCACCCCATGGTGAGATACTCAGCCGAATAAATCCTTTATCCAAGAGGTCTTGTAGTTGCGTCATCAGGTCCTTGAGTTCGGACGGAGCCAGCCGGTATGGTACCTTGGCTACGGGTTGCACTCCTGGTATCAAGTCAATCCGAAACTCGATCTCTCTGTCGGGTGGGCCCCTGGTAGGTCTTCGGGAAACACATCGGGGAAATCGCATACCACCGGCATGTCAGACAACTGGGTCACAGTGGCATCCATATCCTTCACATAAGCCAGATAAGTACCGCACCCTCGCCTCATAAACTTCTCTGCCGTGATCATCGATCACTCGCGGAGCGGTGTATTCCTTGTCTCCATGAACTGTAACCACACTACCTTCAGGCGTAGTCATACGAATCATCTTCTTTTGACATACAATATCGCTTCATAGGTCGTCAACCAATCCATTCCTAGCACCACATCAAAACCTCCTAGGGCCATCACGTACAATCTAGCAGGGAACTTATGACCGTCCAATTTTATGAGGGAATCGTCTATCATATCAGTCACCTTGGTAGACTTTCCTATCGTAGTCTCTACATGAAAAGGCACATCTATCTTCTTATTCTTACCATGAATTTCACAACAAAGGTAGCAGATACAAAACTTCTACTAGCACCCGAGTCGAAGAGCACAGAAGCATACAATTGGTTTACCAAAACATACCTGAAACTACTTTAGGATCCATTCTGGCTTCTTCCGGGTCATGTTGAATGCCCTTTCCTTGGCTTTGGTGCTCTCACTCCTCCCTTTCTCGCCCATAGCCTGCGTCCCTGAGCTCCCTGCTCCACCCTTCTTGAAATCTCGGCCCGAATGGCCCACCTCTCCGCACTGGTAACATCTCGGTACTCGGCAATCCTTAGCATAGTGCCCTTTGCCTCCACACTTAAAACACTAGTTTGTCCCCACTCTACACTCACCCAGGTGACTCTTCCCACACTTCCTACATTCTTTCCGGTCAATCCCCTTCCTCTCTTCTGGGCGATGATTATCAACCTTCATCTTCTTCTCCCCAACCCCAATGTTGATGTCCCTGAACCTTTTCCCATTACCATTCTTGTTCCAACTCCTCTCAACCTTCCTCTGAATTGGCCCCGGATCCCTCTCATCATACAACCTTCCGGCCAAATCCACTGCAGACCTGAAAGTGCTCAGTCTAGCAGCTATCATGTTCCTCCTGATATCCCCGGACAGACCCTGCATGTACCTCTTAATCTTTTGGACTCTGGAGTTACTAGATCCGGCACAAGTCTTGTAAGCTCATTGAACTTGGAGGTATACTCTTGATGAGTCATGTTTCTAGCCTCCAAATGTAAGAACTCCTTCTCAATTTTGTCCAACACCCGATGTGGACAATACTCCTCCAGTACCAGTTCCTTCAAATCCGGCCACCTTATCCTTGCAACAAACCATTTCCCCTCGGCTTGGATAATGTTTTCCCACCAGCATAATGCCGAGTCAACGTAAGAATGGGAGGCAAACTTTACCTTTTGATCCTCTCGGCACTCACTGATGTCTAGGACTGCATCCATCTCTCGAAGCCAACAATGAGCAGCAGTAGCATTGCCGTTACCATCAAAGGTTGGGGGTTTGCACCTCTGAAATGCCTCATAGGTTCACCCCTTAGCGGCCTCCCTCTCCTCCTCGCTATCATCATCATGAATTACCACCCTGGGACTAGATGGCTCTTCATAATCTTTCTCCTTCTCCCCCGCATCCTTGGTCTTTTCACCATCCTTTACATCCCTCAACACCTCGGTCACCACTGAAGGTAACACGTTTTGCATGACGTTGTAGACTTCGTCAGCAATAGCTTCCTTTACCATAGACTTGAGGGTGGCTGATCCTTCACCCTCTTGGTGGCTATCAATATTCGTGTCCTCATGAGTCGTCTCGGGAGCCTTAGCTTTGCTCCGGGTGACACGTGGCCCAGTAGTACGCCCGCCACGAGCACCGCCTTGGCTCGCCTTCCCAGATTTTCTACCCGCCATAAGATCTACCTCCTATAAGATTCAAACACTAACAAGGTCATTCAAGGTAATAGCTCATATTATGTCAAGTATAGTAAGTCCCTAATTACAGTGGCCAGTTGTGATTAGCCACTTACTTTACTCTTCATCCCCCAAGCATTTCCTGTCCTGACTACATCAGTATTCAAATCTACTAAGAGCACATAATTCAAATAGCACATGCACGTAATACCAGTTAATTTTAGGAAAAATCTACCTGATGGCACGTTGCTACTTGGGCTGGCATCCTTCCATTCGGTCCCATTCTTAATTTAAGTTTAGGTTTTGAAAACAATTTACCCAATTCTCTTAAACTTTGGCTCTGATACCAACTTGCAAGGCCTCGTCCCCGGACACCCCACAGTTGGTCATTCATAGCATCATTCATTATTAAAAACACCGTAAATCACATTATTATAAGAAAACAACTACAGCGGAATAATTTAACCAAAAACCATTTCTTGCTTTAATGATTACTTTTTCCAAATAATACATCGTTGTTAGAGTTACAAAAGAATATTTAATTGCATTACAAGACAAAATATCATAATTCCATAAATGGATGCCAGTCTCCATTCACCAAGTAGCTTCAGCCGTGCCATCCTCAGCAACATCCTTACCTGCCAACTGAAATACATATAAAAAAAAAGTCAGCGTTGCTGAGTGAGTCCTAGTTTAATAATATAGAAAATATACTTTGGTAAACTTCACATGGTGATTATTCATCATCATACATAATCCATCATTAAGAGATTCTTTATCTTTCTTTCTTTCATTATCTTTCACTTTCATTAACTAGGATCGCACAAAGCAAGGGCCTACATTGTTGGTTGGCAACAGATGCCGAACCCCTATCGGTACACATTAATAAGTGGTAGCTAACCCCCGACAGTTGATCCACACTGCTAGGCACGAAGCCTACTCATGAACTTGGATCCCATTAGTTTATTGGTCAATCATAGGGATTAGACCCCGGATGTGCCTTTCTTGAGCTGAAACAGCCACACATCAGCTGAGCTAACGACAACATGGTCATGAACCTCTGTTGGAAAAGCTTGCAAGGCTTTTCACTTATTGTTAGGGCCCTAGGGTAACATTTATTAAGTTTCACTATCCTTCTTTTATTCCTTTGTGCCCACTTATTATGAATAATACTTCTATAACATTATTACCTTAAAATCACATATCATGAAAAAGTAATAATTATTCATAGCAAGCAGCCCATAAGAAGGTAAATAAAACATTTAAAACATAGAACAAGCATAAACACCCATTAAACATAAGTTCTTAACACTTGAACTCTATTCCCAAAATTTCAGAAAAATCCTAAGTGTTCACAGTGCATGAGTAGCATACACAGGGGATGGCTTAACGTACTAAGTATCCACAGCGGACAACCTAAGTCTACAGCGGACAGTCAAGGTCCACAGCGAACAGCCAAGGTCCACAGCGGATGAACATAGTCCAATACGGATGGCCATAGTCCAATGAGGATGAATTGCATCCACAGCGGACAACTTAAAAGTGTACAACGGATGAAATAAGTACACAGCGGATAACCAACATCCACAGCGGACGTACAAATTTTCTAAGGGTTCACAGCTGACAGTGTCCATAGTGGATAACCAACATCCACAGCGGACAACCTTAAACTCCTTAAGTGCCCACAGCGACATGTAAGTCCACAACGGACATCCTACATTTCTAAGTGTCCACAGCGGACACACAATGTCCACAGCGGATGACCATCATCCACAGTGGACACTTGTTCAGTACCTGCGATGCAACTTAAGAAGTTTTCCAATCTCAAACATCATTCTAGCCTGAACTTAGCATAGATCTAACACGTTAGAAGCTTAAAGCATAACAACATCATCACAACATCATAGAAATCACTTAAAACAAACATACATCAAACACAACCGTATATCGTGTAAAACTCATAGTTTGGTTAGGAAAAACAGCAGTTATTATACATATCAACCCCAAAACAAGTAGAAAACATGTAAAAGAGGGGATCTAGAACTCACCTCTCAGCAGCTTCCGAGTGAAACACCACAAACCCGTGAGCTAACGAGAATATCTAACACCTAAACACATAAAACAAACACCCAACACAAGAAAACACATAAAAATAGATTCATAAGCTCGAACCCAGCAGAAAATCAAGAAGAAATCTTCTGGAAACCTCACCTTTTGAAGAACTTGAGCTTTCTCTCTCTAATACCGGATGGGGTTTTCTTTTCCAAGCCATTAGCCGAATTGTGCATGAGAGAGAGGGTCATGGGCAGCCGTACCACCTTTTTGAAACCCATGATGGGTAAGTTTACCTTTTGTACACCTTCAGCCCTTAACCTTTTGGATATTTATCTATTCTTCTGTACTTTTCTTTTCTTTGAATTTTTTCGGGTGTTACATACTAGCAGTGGGAGTGAGACCGATAGTGACCAGATTAGGAATGTACCCTATGTATTACAGGAACCTCCCAGAGTGCGAGAAACACCAGCCAAATACACTGCTGAGGAGCGTGATTCTGATTTCATTCCTGATGAGACTCCAGTGATTAGAGGGAGGAGAAAGAGGATGGCGAGGAGAGCAGGTGAAAGTCCTCATGGTAGGGGTAGAGGACGTGGTTTGTTAAGGAGACGTTGGACCCCAGTGACCATTATGCCTATTATTGAGGAGGTTAATCTTCCTGAGACTCCTGTCACAGATATTGAGGCAACACCAACTGTATTCACTGAGTTGCCCACTTCTATTGCTGACATTTTGAGGACACCTCCTAGAGATTAGATTGTGGATGAGACGATTGGGATGGATGACTTCCAAAGTACACCTCCTAAGCAAAGACAAGGTGCTAGCACGTCAACTAGTTCACCTACACGTATTACATTAGAGGATGGTGTACATAATGTCACACCCTCAAAATCCACGTGCGGGGTTTTACCACGAGGCGTGTGACATACCAGGATCTCAGTCATTAGTTACTCAGAACGACTCTATATGTACAAACATTCAAAATCAAAGTTTAACTTTAAATACTGCAGAAGCGTTAAATAAACCAGAAAACCCAAAACAATGTAACATGATTTAAAATTCGCAAACAAACGCGCCCAAGTATTATACAAAACCAAAGCATAAAGTTTAAACAATCATAATCCCAAAAAAACATTGTTTCACAACATGCTGACAACACCATGATGCTGACCCGTGTAATGTGCTCCTAGGCAATGGTAACCTCAACCTGAGAATAGCATACTAAAAGAGTCAACACAATGGTTGGTGAGTTCAAGAGTTTGCGTTAAACATAAATCAATAACAGTTGCACAATATAAGAAGTGTATTGTAATAGATAGCTAGTCTATAAACAAATAGTAATAATCATAGCATTTCGCGATTGAAGCTGACTGTGTTACATTTGTTGCCTCCTGCCACGACATACCAGGTAGTGACAATGTTCATTAGGATAAAATTGCACCCGTTTGACCTCGAGTCGCACAGGTGGGGCTCGTCAGACCCAGTAGTACTACCCAAAATTTCCCCGCTAAATCATTATTAACAATCCGAAAGTGTGAGGACTTTCTATGGTAATCAGCATTATATTATACTATACACAACTCATATAAATAAAGCGTTTGTAAAAACAGTATGCTATATCCCCCAAAAGAGATTATGTAAAAAAAATGGGGCATGAACTCACCTGATGTGCTTAAGAAATTACTTAAGGCTTAACTTGACAAGAAAGAGTGGATAGACAACCTTCAGAGGTCATCTAAAACACGCAAGTACATAAGTACGTGTACACAGAAAACATAATGAAACCCTAAGTGCTCTATATAACCCAAAGAACTCAAGGTTTTAGAAAAACAAGACACATTGACCCAGTTGACCCGTTTGACCCGTTAGTGACATTATAAGTGAAATTCCATTCAAACAAGCATAACAGTACATCACACATGATTTACATACAAACTGATCACATATGACACTTCATTAATCACATGTACTAACTAGATCATCATACAACCAGATTTTCATACAAGTCATGCGAATCTTAAATAATCATCATGCTCAACATAACTATGACATAACTACTTCATCACACACGGAATCAAATCATGCACAACATGCCATGTGAAGCCACTCACGACTTCACACCCTAAACCCTTCCAATCCTACTAAGTAGGGGCCTCAGATTCGCACGCGTGTATGATGACCATCAACATACCATGTAACAGATTTCTTATCACCCAATATGTTCAACCATGATCAACTACAATCCAAACAATAGCCTATCATAACCTCTATGACCCATTACAATGTAATCCCACAAATAGACCAAATCTATCAACTAACCAATTTAGCATTCATACAACCCAAACAATACATTCTTCCACCTTAGAAACCATCCATAAACATACTAGTATGATCCTAATTTCCCAAACATACTCAAACCATCATATTAAAGAATTTGTGAAAATAAAGTTTCCCTTTTGGGAAAGTGCATCCCAAAATCTATCAAACACCCAATACATTCATGAATTCATTACTAATATACCAATTCAAGCTCATGTTAACATCTAGACAAGATCAACAACATCCAATCATCATAATTCCTCAATCTTTCTAACCAAAAGTTACTACTTTTAGTAACACATGAACTACAACATTCATTCTTGGATTTCTAACATTCATATCATCAATCTAACACCCAATCATCATCACAAACACATTAACAACATCAATTCATCATCAAATCACCATATTCATTCAAATAAAGTTACTATTATTACTAACTTATGAACAACGCATCAAAATCAAAGCTTTCTTACATAATCAACGTTAACTAACATATATACAATCCAACTAACATATTAACATCAACAAACATCGAAAAGTCGACAATCACCATCAAAAATCGAATTAGAGTTTCGGCTAACATCAGTAATGCATGAAAAACACCAAAACTAACCTTTAATTCGTGAAAAGAAACAAGAATCGATGTTCCAATGTGTTGTGGAGCTTGAAATCGATCCAAAACCGATGCTTTGTGGGTGTTCTTGGCCGAAATCGCAAGGGAGGGGGTAGGGGGATGAATGTCGCGACCGATGGGGTGGGATTAGGGTTGGGTTTTTCCTTTTGTTTCATTTAATTTGTTATTATTACCACTTAAAACCTTGTAAATTGTATTTTATAAAAAAACTAGGCTTTTAAATACTCTTTTAAAATGTTTTTAACCAATGTAATAAACATATGAACTAATAATAATAATTATATGTTTTATCTCTACTAGATACAAAACATACGGATTAAATACACACATTTCCACGTTAAGCGATAAAATTCACAATTAATATTTAAATCACGTAATCACAACCAATAATCAACATAGAAATTATTGTTTAACATTATTAATTATTATTAAGTCACCAACGTTCAACGACAACTAGTGTGTGCTCACGACATGTGTATGCAAGAATTAACGGAACTAACGGAGTTTGGTAACGGAAAATTACTAGATGTCACATTATCCGCATGTTGAAAGAATTTTCGTCCCGAAAATTGCGTTACATGGTGAGTGTACCATCACTAGTCTACTGCATTGGCATAAAGTAATCAAATTCGAGTGAGTTTTGGGTGAGTTGTCACATCATCCCCATGTTGAAAGAAATTTCGTCCCGAAACTTGCGTTACATGGTGAGTGTTCCATCACTGGTCTACTGCATTGGCATAAAGTAATCGAAATCGAGTGAGTTTTAGGTGAGTTGTCACATCAGCCCCATGTTGAAAGAAATTTCATCCTGAAATTTAAATTAATACCTTCGCTGGCTGGCATCGTCCTTTCGAATAGCTGAGGATACTTAAGCTTCATTTGGTATTCACGCTCCCACGTGAATTTTGGTCCACGTCTCGAGTTCCATCCAAATTTGACAATGGGTATCTTTCTTTGCTTAAGTGTCTTTACCTCACGATCCATCACTTCGACCAGTTCCTCAACGAAGCGTAATTGTTCATCCACTTGAACTTCTTCCAGCGGTACAACCATCGTTTCATCCGTTAAGCACTTCTTCAGATTTGAAACATGGAATACATCATGGATTTCACTTAGCGAATCAGGTAGGGCTAATCGATAAGCCACTGGACCTATTCTTTCCCATATCTCAAATGGTCCAACATATCTCGGATTTAGCTTTCCTCGCTTACCAAACCGGATCACACCTTTCCATGGTGAGACCTTCAGTAAGACCTTATCACCAATCTAAAACTCTAGAGGTTTCTGTCGCTTATCAGCATAACTTTTCTGTCTGTCGCGTGCTGTAGCCATACGATTCCTTATTTGTACAATCTTCTCAGTAGTCTCGTGTACTAACTCAGGACCCGTTAGCTGGCTGTCACCAACTTCAGCCCAACAAACTGGTGATCTACATTTTCTCCCATACAACGCTTCGAAAGGTGCCGCCTTTATACTAGTGTGATAAATGTTGTTGTAAGAAAATTACACCAATGGTAGGTGAACTTCCCAGTTATTCTCGATGTCAATCACACAAGCACGTAACAAGTCCTCCAAAGTCTGTATAGTATGCTCGCTTTGACCATCAGTCTGTGGATGATAAGCAGTACTCATATCCAATCGCGTACCCAAATATTTCTGCAGTGATTGCCAGAAGTGCGATATGAAACGAGAATCGCAGTCAGAAATAATTGAGATCGGTACTCCATGCCTCGAAACAATCTCCTTCAAATATAGTCGGGTTAATTTCTCCATCTTGTCTGTTTCCTTTATCGCTAGGAAATGAGCAGACTTTGTTAATCTATCCACGATAACCCATATTGTGTCGCAACCAGTAGAAGTTCGAGGTAACTTAGTAATAAAATCCATTGATATCTGATCCCACTTCCACATAGGGATCTCGGGTTGTTGTAATAGTCCAGATGGTTTTTGATACTCCACTTTTACCTTTGAGCAGGTCAGACACTTGCTCACATATGTAGCTACATCCGCCTTCATGTTAGGCCACCAGTAGTGCGCCTTCAAATCATGGTACATCTTGTCAGATCCAAGATTATAGAGTACTTAGACTTATGTGCCTCACTCATCACCAGATCTCTCATATTTCCATGCAGAGGTACCCAAAGTCTGTCCATGAAGTAATGAATCCCATCCGCTTTTACGTCCAACTATTTTTCCATTCCCCTTAACGATTCAGACCCAATGTTTTCTCCTGTCAGGGCTTTTGTCTGAGTCTCTCGGATTTGTTTCGGTAACCATGTGCTGATAGTAAGTTGCAAAGCTCGCACACGTCGAGGCTTAGAAGTTTCTTTCCTACTCAGCGCGTCAGCAACTACATTTGCTTTCCCCGGGTGGTACTTGATAGCACAGTCATAGTCATTCAGTATTTCTACCCAGCGCCTTTGCCTCATGTTCAGTTCCTTCTGCTCAAAGAAATGCTGAAGACTCTTGTGATCAGTGTAAATAGTGCATTTGGTACCGTACAAGTAATGTCTCAAGATCTTTAAGGCAAAAATTACCACACCCAGCTCCAAGTCATGGGTGGTATAGTTCTTCTCGTGAACCTTTAACTGTCTAGAGGCGTAAGCTATCACCTTATCCCGCTGCATCAGGACGAATCCAAGCCCTTGAATGGAAGCATCACAATAGACTACAAAATCATCACTACCCTCCGGTAACGCCAATATCGGTGCGCTACACAGTTTTTGTTTCAGCAATTGGAAAGCAGATTCCTGACTCTCACCCTATTTGTTTGTTGTTCCCTTATGAGTCAAAGCTGTGAGAGGTTGTGCAATCTTAGAGAATCCTTCAATGAACCGTTGATAATATCCCGCTAATCCAAGGAATTGTCGTAACTCACTTGGTGTCTTAGGAACAGACCAATTCTTTATCGCTTCAATCTTTGCAGGATCAACATGTATTCCCTTCTCGTTGACAATATGACCCAATAATTGCACCTCACGTATCCAGAAATCACACTTAGAAAACTTCGCGTATAGTTGTTCCTTTCTAAGAAATTCCAAGATTAATTGTAAGTGCTTCTCATGTTCTTCCTCAGTCCTTGAGTATATCAGTATGTCATCAATAAAGACGATAACAAACTGATCAAGATAGGGTTTGCACACGCGATTCATGAGGTCCATGAATACCGCTGGTGCATTCGTCAACCCAAATGGCATGACCAAAAATTCATAGTGACCATATCATGTACGGAAGGCAGTCTTCGAGATGTCCTCTTCTCGAACTCTCAGCTGATGATACCCAGACCTCAGATCAATCTCAGAGTAATAGCTTGATCCTTGCAGTTGATCAAACAAATCATCTATACGAGGTAAGGGATATCTATTCTTGATAGTAACCTTGTTCAGTTCCCTATAGTCAATGGAGATTTGAAATGTACCATCCTTCTTCTTGACAAAGAGAACTGGCGCTCCCCAGGGCGACGAACTTGGTCGGATAAACCCTTTATCCAATAGCTCTTGTAGTTGGGCGGATAATTCTTGTAGTTCGTTCAGAGCTAACCAGTAAGGTGCTCTCACAATCGGAACTGCTCCTGGAGTCAACTCAATTTGGAATTCAACTTGACGATGAGGAGGTAATCCAGGCAGGCCTTCCGGAAACACCTCGGGAAACTCGCGAACTACGGTGATATCCTCTATATTCTTTTCCTCGGTCTGTTTACCTGTGATGAGTGCCAATATGGCTAGTCGACCCTTTCGTAACAACTTATGTGCCTTCATGAACGAGATGATGCCTATCACCACACCACTCCTATCACCTCTGACCGTAAGGACTTCTTCGCCAATGGGAATCCGTATGATCTTCTCGTGGCATATGACTTCTGCTTGTTTACCGAAAAGCCAATCCATGCCTACTACTACATCAAAACTTCCTAGTGTAACAGGCATGAGATCTATGGCGAATGTATGACCAGCAAGCTCTACCTTACAGTCTCTAAGAATATGCGTTACGTGAATCTGTGTACCATCAGCTAACTCTATGGTGTATTTAGATTCTAAGGCTGAGGGCATATCACTTAAAAGACTACAAAACTTAGTGGACACGAAACTTCTATTGGCTCCGGTATCGAATAATACGCTAGCAAAACGACCATTAACCGAAAATTTACCAGTTACAGTTGTAGGGTCATTTAGAGCCTCACCTGAGCCAATGACGAAGGCTCTTCCTTTGGCTTTATTGTTGTTGCCACCATTGTTATTACCATTGCCATTGTTGTTGTTATTGTTGTTGCCATTGTTGTTATTTCCAGTATTGTTCGCACCATTCCCATTCTTCCTCAACTGAGGACAGTTTCTCCTGTAATGGCCCTCTTTCCCACATTCAAAGCAGCCTTTGGGTGTTTCCTAAGATTGTTGTGGATTTTTCATCAGCTCGCCACGGCAGTCTTTCACTGCATGTCCAATCTTTCCACAACGCTGGCATTTGAAGCTGTCACATCTGCCCATATGATGATAGTTACACCGGTTGCACTTTGGGTGTCTCCCTTCGTATCCATTTGGCCCTTGGTTTGAGGGGTCGTTTGGTTAAAGCTTTTGTTGTTGTCGAACCTCTTCTATTGCTGATGATGCTGTTGCTGCTGAGGTTGACAGTTTGATGACGATCCCTTGTTTCTTGAACCATCCACTTGCGTTTATTGTCGGGCACGCTTGCCATAGCACCCCTCTTGGGTAGTTTGCCTTGCTCTACCGCTTGATCAGTAAGTTTGTGGGCTAGTCAGATCACCTGTTGAATAGTAGGGAGGTTTGCAGCAGTCACCATGCTCTGTATCTCCGAAACCAAGCCACGCAGATAAAGCTCAATTCGTTTGATCGGCGGATCGATCATGCCAGGGCAAAGTGTCGCCAACTCGTGAGACCTCATAGTGTAGGCCTTGATCTCAGATTCCTTCCATATTTAATTGCCAGAAAGCCTCCAACTTCTCGACTTCATTCAGTTCTTCCTCCAGATCTTCTTCTGGTTCTTCCTCATTAGGGTCTTCCCTAGGTGCAGGGGCTTCAGCAATCTAAAGCGCTGCTAGCTGTGCCTCTAGCTCAGTCAATCTATCATTTGTCCCTACACTGTGAAGCTCTTGCGTAGACATGAGCTTAGTAAGTGCGAAAACATTACCAGCCAAGGTATGATGCCCACCAATGGCCATCGAGAGTCGCTCCTGAAGCGTTCTACCTGGTAGCGCAACTGATGCATCTCAGACCGTAAGGCAGAGTTCTCATCAGTGACTCCTCTAATCCACTGTCGCTCCGTGTCTAGAGTGGCTACCAAAGCTGCAAACGCCTGCTCGAGAGGGATGTCTAATGTAGGAAGAGTAGGCAATGCAGAGGCTGTCGATGACCTAGTCCTAGGTTGGGTAGAGGCTATCGGTGGTACTCGTTCCTGATATATCATATGCCGTATGCAGGTAGGATAGTAATCCCAATCTCGTGGAGGATCACGTTCAGGTATCATGAACGGTTGATCCCAATCAGCCTCTTCAGATGGATACTGATGTCATGGCCAGTCGATCCACTATCCGGTATGGGTGAGTAAGGAGGTGACTCAGATCTCATGGGTCTCTTACCCAAATCATGCGACGATGATGCCATGCTGCGAAGTATGTGTTGCGTATGCCAATGAGTATACAGTAAGGAAATAAGTGACAAGTAACTAACTACTGTGCGGTTATAGTCTAGTGTGTGTATGCAACCTAGTTCCCTATAACCAATGGCTCTGATACCAATCTGTCACACCCTCAAAATCCGCGTGCGGGGTTTTACCGCGAGGTATGTGACATACTAGGATCTCAGTCATTAGTTACTCAGAACGACTCTATATTTACAAACATTCAAAATCAAAGTTTAACTTTAAATACTGCGGAAGCATTAAATAAACCAGAAAACCCAAAACAGTGTAACATGATTTAAAATGCGCAAACAAACACGCCCAAGTATTTTGCAAAACCAAAGCATAAAGTTTAAACAAACATAATCCCAAAAAAACATTGTTTCATAACATGCTGACAACACCATGATGCTGACCTGTGTAATGTGCTCCTAGGCAATGGTAACCTCAACCTAAGAATAGCATACTAAAAGAGTCAACATAATGGTTGGTAAGTTCAAGAGTTTGCGTTAAACATAAATCAATAACAGTTGCACAATATAAGAAGTGTATTGTAATAGATAGCTAGTCTATAAACAAATAGTAATAATCATAGCGATTTCATGATTGAAGCTGACTGTGTTACGTTTGTTGCCTCCTGCCACGACATACCAGGTCGTGACAATTTTCGTTAGGACAAAATTTCACCTGTTTGACCTCGAGTCGCATAGGTGGGGCTCGTCTGACCCAGTCGTACTACCCAAAATTTCCCCGCTAAATCACTATTAACAATCCGAAAGTGTGAGGACTTTCCACGGTAATCAGCATTATATTATACTATACACAACTCATATAAATAAAGCGTTTGTAAAAACAGTATGCTATCTCCCCAAAAACAGATTATGTAAAAAGAGTGGGGCATGAACTCACCTGATGCGCGTAAGAAATTACTTAAGGCTTAACTTGACAAGAAAGAGTGGATAGACAACCTTCAGAGGTCACCTAGAACACGCAAGTACATAAGTACGTGTACACAGAAAACATAATGAAACCCTAAGTGCTCTATATAACCCAAAGAACTCAAGGTTTTAGAAAAACAAGACACATTGACCCAGTTGACCCGTTTGACCTGTTGGTGACATTATAGGTGAAATTCCATTCAAACAAGCATAACAGTACATCACACATGATTTACATACAAACTGATCACATATGACACTTCATTAATCACATGTACTAACTAGATCATCATACAACCAGATTTTCATACAAGTCAAGCGAATCTCAAATAATCATCATGCTCAACATAACTATGACATAACTACTGCATCACACATGGAATCAAATCATGCACAACATGCCATGTGAAGCCACTCACGACTTCACACCCTAAACCCTGCCAATCCTACTAAGTAGGAACCTCAGATTCGCGCGCGTGTATGATGACCATCAACATACCATTTAACAGAATTCTTATCACCCAAGATGTTCAACCATGATCAACTACAACCCAAAAAATAGCCTATCATAACCCCTATGACCCATTACCATGTAATCCCACAAACAGACCAAATCTATCAACTAACCAATTTAGTATTCATACAACCCAAACAATACATTCTTCCACCTTAGAAACCATCCATGAACATACTAGTATGATCCTAATGTCCCAAACATACTCAAACCATCATATTAAAGAATTTGTGCAAATAAAGTTTCCCTTTTGGGAAAGTGCATCCGAAAATCTATCAAACACCCAATACATTCATGAATTCATTACTAATATACCGATTCAAACTCATGTTAACATCTAGACAAGATCAACAACATCCAATCATCATAATTCCTCAATCTTTCTAACCAAAAGTTACTACTTTTAGTAAGACATGAACTACAACATTCATTCTTGGGTTTCTAACATTCATATCATCAATCTAACACCCAATCATCATCACAAACACATTAACAACATCAATTCATCATCAAATCACCATATTCATGCAAATAAAGTTACTATTATTAGTAACTTATGAACAACGCATCAAAATCAAAGCTTTCTTGCATAATCAACGTTAACTAACATATATACAATCCAACTAACATATTAACATCAACAAACATCAAGAAATCGACAATCACCATCAAAAATCGAATTAGGGTTTCGGATAACATCAATAATGCATGAAAAACATCAAAACTAACCTTTAATTCGCGAAAAGAAACAAGAATCGATGTTCCAATGTGTTGTGGAGCTTGAAATCGATCCAAAACCGATGCTTTGTGGGTGTTCTTGGCCAAAATCGCAAGGGAAGGGGTAGGGGGATGAATGTCGCGGCCGATGGGGTGGGATTAGGGTTGGGTTTTTCCTTTTGTTTTATTTAATTTGTTATTATTACCACTTAAACCCTTGTAAATTGTATTTTATAAAAAAACTAGGCTTTTAAATAGTCTTTTAAAATGTTTTTAACCAATGTAATAAACATATGAACTAATAATTACAATTATATGTTTTATCTCCACTAGATACAAAACATACGGATTAAATACACACATTTCCACGTTACACGATAAAATTCACAATTAATATTTAAATCACGTAATCACAACCAATAATAAAGATAGAAATTATTGTTTAACATTATTAATTATTATTAAGTCACCAACGTTCAACGACAACTAATGTGTACTCACGACACGTGTATGCAAGATTTAACGGAACCAACGGAGTTTGGTAACGGAAAATTACCGGATGTCAAACATAATCTTGAGAAAGAGATGTTGGAGAAGACCAAAGTGATAGATGATCTGCAGAGGCAGTTGATTGATAGAGATGAAAGGATCAGGAATCTCAAACATCAGCAAAAATTTATATTCAGCTATGTTCAGGTCCTCAAGCATAATTTGAGAGAGTTTACTTCAAGGGGGTCATTTCAATGGACTACTAAAGTTGAAGAGAGTAGTGAACAGCAATCTGCTAATCCAGAACCTATGATAGACCCGATCATTCCTACAGAACATCCTGTTGATCCTATTGTTCAGGAAAGGAGAGCAGAGACTGCTGAAGCTGGTCAAGAGTCACCGTCTACTGATGTTCATATGACTACTGAGGACCAGCCTGTAGTTTTTACTAGAGAGGCGTTTGTTGAGCCTGAACACATGATGCCTATCCCAAACCCAGTTGATGATGAAGATGAAGGATTAGATTTGATTGATTATGATTCGTCTAAGGATGGTGATGATGATGAGGATGATGATGATAATGGTGATGATGGTAATGAGGGAAATGATGATAATGATGATGGGGGAAATGATGATGATGATCAGGGTGGTGACATTGGTTCTACAGCTACAGGTGATGCTGGAACATTGGGCACTGAAAATGTCTCCGGACCAAGTCCTGATGATTCTGTTGATTAAGCTCCACTAGACCCAGAAACAGAGGCTGCATATGAGAGAGAATTTTACACATTCCAGCAAAGTCTTACTGCTGAGGAGACGGAAAAAGAGTTTGATACTTTTGATGATTTGGAAGAGGGATTTGAGTATACAGATATTTCAGAAACAGTCTCAAAGACTTGTTTTCTAATACTTTGTTTGAAGAAGGTGAGATCGTGGGGGAGTCGAGCAACACACAGACGACTGTCGAGACGGTAGATGCTACAGGACAAAGTGTTGTGCGTCAAGCCGGTACCTAACAGTTAGTGCTCCTCCTCCCCCAACTTATATTCATATGCTGAGGCATTCCAAACCTTTCACAAGTTACAGAAACTCAGAACCTATCATTAGTTGGGCTTATGATCAAGAAAAGAAGATGTATATTGTGAAGAGAAGGCGAAGCTATAGAATATTTTCAAGATGAGCACGACTTTCATACACTCAGAGCATTAGATTTATATGCTATGGGTCGTGTTCCATTCTTTAACCTAAGTAATTACAGTAAGGTTAACTGGATTCATAATATGACTTATAAACAGAGCCAAACCAACTTCAAAGACTTTAAGACAGCCAAATCAAAAGTCATTGAAGTTGAGACCCAGATGGACCCAAATACGAATAAGCCACTGAAAATACGGGTTTATAGACATCCAAGATATGCAAAGAAGATTCTCATTCATGCTCCAGTTCCAGTTAACAGTTTGTCTAAACTAAAAGGATGGATTTGTGAAAAGGATAGTGGTCATGCAGTGATTAATTATGAAGATAAAGAGTTCCGTATCATCGACCCTGTAGATCTGCTATAGTTTGGTAAATAAGATTTGATGAAGCTGCAGGCATGTCCAATTGCAGCTAATGAATCACTTCATAGTGACACAGTTTGGTTGGATGATTTCAAAGGCCCTGAACAACAAGATGTATGCTTATGGGGGCAGTTATCAGGTTGCAGATGTGGACTTCTAACAACATTAATTTACCGAGACTAGGGGGAGATTGTAGAGGTTGAACCTATGAGGCTCGAGAAATCAAATCAATATGAAGATCAAGATCAAGTCGCACAAGAAGCTTGAGTTATCACGCGAAAACTGCTTCTCGCGCGACAACTACTAGTCGCGCGAGAACTTCTTTTTGTTATATATAGAAGTTTTGCTTTGTAATAGGTAGCACTTGATAGATGCATTTTTCATTTCCTGATTTGTACTTCTGCCTTGTAAACAAATCAGAGATTAATAGATTTGAAAGTTATTTACTCGTGCATGTTCTTCAATTTCTATATTCAATGTTTGTTACCGTGATGATTACATTCCGCATTCTCATCACGAGATCGATCTAATTGTATTGTGGTGATCCTTACACATATGAACAGTTGCAAGCTTTAATGTGTAATGTCATATGACTTATTCCAATTATACCCCTTTTAAACTTTATATACTTGTACTCCACCATTTTCTCATTAAATTTAAAGTATGACTATTACATTTAAGGTTATGTTGATCTATCTATATCTATAATACTATGTAATACAACTTTTTGAATAATATGGTAATTTTAATCCATTTTAAAGACAACTTAAGAACAATGTTGTTATATTTGTTACAAATAATTATGAATAAACAACTTGTTATTTACAAATTTGCCCCTCCCCTATAATAATTTAGATATATTTGCTATCACACATTGATCAAACAAAAAATAAAAATAAGAGTTCAACACCTATAAAAGAGGATACATGGACTTGAGGGAAAACAAACTCATGATTTGCACATCCTTTGTTGTGCAAAGGCGTGAAAAAGATCAATTCCAGTTAAAATTTTAAAGAGTTATTGTTTCCTTTTTTGATTTTCTTCTGATCCATCTTTAGTTTATATGGTTGGGTTTGAACTCAGTTCTCCCTAAATCCCTGTTAACATGGCAGTTGCCAGTTAAACTGGTCGGTCTGATCCGGTCTGACTTTAAATCACATGTTAGCCTAACAAGGGATGGTTAGCGAAATATTCAAACTTTTACAAACTTTTATACCCCGTCGTATCGTGCGATCTCACACATTATTGCTGAAAAGTTAAAGACACGTAAGAAACATATGGTTGCATTTCATACAAGTGTTGATACAAAATTAGTTCTACATTACCAATTTTCTCCCTAATACTATAGTCAATGTTTCTATCCCACATCGGTTGTATAGAGAAACCAAAGCAGTATCCAACTCCTATATAAGGAGCTTTTTTCACAAAGTAAAAAAAAGTTGTGTTTCACGTGCATGCCTTCTTGTATATCATTAAACATAAAATCAAATTGGTAAAAATGTCTTTTTGGTTTTTGAAATGGCGGCACCGGTGGTTCGCGGTTAAACACAGTTGAACCGGCTGATTTAAATCATTAGTTAGAACAATAACGGAGAGTTAACTAAAGATACAAAGTCCTAAAAATATTTATACCCCCGTCTCACCGCACGGGTTTCACCAACTAGTACATAATTATGACTAAGTTGGGGTCGGGTATCGACCTGAAGCCGCTAGTTGTCACATACTAATACTTTTATTATAGTTATTTGTATTATGATTATTAGTGTCATGAATATTAACGCCAGTGATAATAGTTTACTAAAACTAAGACATTACTAAGCTAACAAATATGACGTACGTTATTACTATTAATAATCCAAGATAATATTCTATGGTAACCATAAATAATACTATATGATAGCTATTTTATTATTTATAAATCATTATGATTATTCTTTATAAAATCATTATATATTGTTACTCTTAATAATATTATTAGTAAGAACATTATCATTATTTTTGTCGAGACTCGTAATAATAATAAAACTATTTCGTTATGAACAAACATTTTTATTCTTGCGTAAGTATTGCAAATGGTACTTTTAAAATTAACACTAACATTATTGTTATTATTAAGATTGTTGACATTACAATTATTATGTTATGAATATTGCCATGGATGTCACCATATATATATATATCTGCGCGCGCACATACATATGTGTATGTGTATATATGTGTATATATATGTATATATATGTATATTTATCTGTGTGTAGGTATCATAAATAGTGGCTATGCTAATACTTTTATTCTATCAACATAAATGTATTTCAACCTAATGTTATTATTATCAAAACTATCGTTAACATTAACATTATTAATTATATTGCTATAACTATTATTATGATATTGCTAACTATTGGTACCATAAATATTAATATTATTACTAATAAGGTATACGTTAAGTGAATCGAAAAATCTCAATATAAGTAAATAAGACGTATTAGTCAGTCTTATTCCTAAATAAGAAACCAAATTCAACTGTCGCAAAGTCATCACAAATATAATGTTAAAATAAACCCTAAACCTAGAATAGTAAGTTAACTGTAATCATACTTAAAACATAAAAGTGTTCAACCACCGCAAAAATATTAACAAATATTATATTTTTAGATTATATACTTATGATTAGATAATATACTTATAAGCAATTGCACACAATATAGCAAGCTTATGGTATTGGTAGGTATTATATCTGCTAGGAAACCTAGATGAGTCTTATAAACCTTATTTTACTTAAAACTTTTAGGGTAGACTACATACTCCATAAACTTATTTTATGATGCAATATTACTTGCTCTTGTCTCCAAACATGAGCACAATCATTAACTCCATCATTAGTCGCATGATATGCGGATAGTACTATTTTAGAAATCCCTACACAATGGCCCTTAATTATGACATGGAAACCTCCTATTGAAATGCAATAATCATTGTGTCACAAATTAATACAGTTTAACCATACCTAAGTGCACACTTAAACCATAACAAAACGGGTATGGGTTTGGGTAGCCCTTGAGTCCAGTTTGATTATTATATATTTTGTCATGCAACAATGACTATGATTTACTAACTTATATTTATGTATGATTATGAATCTTAATACCATGAAAACATGTGCTCACCAACTTTATATTGACTCGATTTGAGTATGAATTTTAGTTATTTGTTAGATTATAAGGGGAAGTGTAGATTCACCTCTCTAAGCATTGGGTTAACAACTTTGAAAACATGATTAAATGCCCTTAGAAGACTCATTCTAGAAGAACTGTACAAGAAACTAGCGAGCTATCCAAGAACACCTTGAGGAATATATGAAAACAGCCCTATGGCCTTTCGTATGATTTAGCTATACACATGGTTGTAATATAATAGCTTATTTTATTGTTATTCGTGTAAACTAATAGCTTATTATTATTACATGGATGGTTTTCACTATATATGTTGATATTCAATCGTCAAGAATAGTCTCCTTTGTCGGGGTGTGACCATAAGTTTCTTGTAACTACTTTGAATGGAATATCTTTTTTTTTGTTCTTTTTCTTTTTTACACACTTAATAAAGGATTCAATAGAATCACATGTCTTAAAAAGGTTTACTACCTTCTTTTGAACTGTAAGGCCCCGTTCCCAGGAATCCCATAGTTGGTCATTCATAGCATCATTCATTATTAAAAACACCTTAAATCACATTATTATAAGAAAACAATCGTAGCGGAATAATTTAACCAAAAACCATTTCTTGTATTAATGATTACTTTTGCCAAATAATACATCGTTGTTTAGAGTTACAAAAGAATATTTAGTTGCATTACAAGACAAAAATATCATAATTGCATAAATGGATGCCAGTCTCTATTCACCAAGTAGCTTCAGCCCCGTGCCATCCTCAGCAACATCCTTACCTGCCAACTGATATGCATATAAAAAGTCAGCGTTGCTGAGTGAGTTCTAGTTTAATAAAGTAGAAAATACACTTTTGTAAACCTCACTTGGTGATCATTCATCAATATACATAATCAATCATTAAGAGATTCATGATCTTTCTCCTTTCTCTTTCTCTTTCATTAACTAGGATTGCACAAAGCAAGAGCCTACATTGTTGGTTGGCAACAGATGCCGAACCCCGGTCGGCAAACGTTTATCATGGTAGCTAACCCATCGACAGTTGACCCACACTGCTAAGCACGAAGCCTGCTCATGAATACGGGTCCCATTCATCATACTTTGGTCAATCACAAGGATTAGACCCCAGATGTGCTCATCATGGGCTATACAGCCGCACGTCAGTTGAGCTAACGACAACAAGGTCACGCACCTCCATTCATTATGCTTGCAAGGCTTTTCATTCACCATAAGGGCTCAGGGGTAACATTCATTAGGTTACACTGTCCTTCTTTTATTCATTTGTGTCCACTTATTATGAATAATACTTTTATAATTTTTCATTACCTTAAATTCACATATCATGAAACCGTAATAGTTATTAGTAGTAAGCAGCCCAAAAAAGGTAAATATAACATTAGAAACATAGAACAAACATAAACTCCCATTAACCATAAGTTCTGAACACTTAAACTCTATTCCTAAAATTTCAAAAAATCCCAAGTGTTCACAGCGCATGAGTAGCATATACAGCGGATGGCTTAAAGTACTAAGTATCCACAGCGGACAACCTAAGTCTACAGCGGACAGCCAAGGTCCTCAGCGGAGGCGCCAAAGTTCACAGCGGATGAGTAAAACACTAAGTGTTTTCACAGCAGATGAACATAGTCCAATGCGGATGGCCATAGTCCAATGCGGATGGCCATAGTCCAATGCGGATGAATAACATCCACAGCGGATAACTAAAAGTGTACAGCGGATGAATAAAGTCCACAATGGAAGGCAAATCTTTCTAAGTGTTCTCAGCGAACAGTGTCCACAGCGGATAACCAACATCCACAGCGGACACATAGTCATACTGTAGTGTCCACAGCGGATGACCAACATCCACAGCAGACAACATATTCATGCCAAAATGTCCACAGCGGATGACCAACATCGACAGCGGACAACTTATTTACTTAGGGCTTAACTTACATGATTTCTAGTTCCTAAATGCCATTGTTAATCATCTACTTAGCTTAGATCTAACAAGTTACATCTTCAAAACATAAGAAACATCACACATAAACATATAATACACTTGAAGCAGCACCTTTTATGAACAGTCGGTTTCTTTATGAAACAAAATAATGGTTTTGTTTATTAAAAACACTTGTAATATGCATATCTGCCCCAAACATACATAAAACAAGTAAAAGAGGGGATATAGAACTCACCTCTTAGCAGCTTTCGAGTGAAACACCACAAACCCGAGAGCTAACAAGTATAACTAGCACCTAAACACATAAAACAAACAACCAACATAAGAAAACACATAAAAATAGGTTCATAAGCCCGAACCCAGTAGAAAATCGAGATGAAAACTTCTGGAAATCTCACCTTTTCGAAGAACTTGAGCTTTTTCTCTCTAAAACCGGATGGGATCCTCTATTCCCAGTCTTTAGCCGAATTGTGCATCAGAGAGAGGGTTATGGGCGGCCTTACCACCTTTTGACACCCATTATGGGAAACTTTGACTCTTGCACACTTTTAACCACTTGCATTTGGACTTTTTATCTTTTCTTCTTTACTTTTCTTTTCTTTAAATTTTTCGGGTGTTACATGAACATGGAAAAACACTTCACTTTGGTAAACATCACGCTTAACAAGTCGGGATCCTTAATTTACGAATAGTACATCTTCCTCATTTAGCATAAGATAGGTAAAACTTATCAGCATGATCTATATACAGAGAGCTCAACTTTAGGTTTATATGTCATGGGTCCTTGAGGAATTAAAAATTGCTTCAACTGATTTTACGATTTTGAGCTATTATCTAAAAAAATGTATTATTAATCACGTAAATGTATCAATTTATATGCAACATATTACTAAACTTAGAGCATTCACAGTGGAGTTATTAAAAATATATGAGTGTGTTTCCTATATTATATGGAATGGTTTTGAGTGATTGTGAGTGAAGGAATGAGAAAATGTTACTATTTATCGGTGTATTTGGGGGATCACTGTTCAATCCCTATAAATTTTTCAATATTTTTAAAAGTGGTTGTGAGTGGAGAAGATAGAAAAAAAGTAATGATAATGATCTAAAAAGTATTATTTAATTGAAAAGTAAAGATAAAATATAGTTATTTTTAATGTAATTATATGGATAAAGACGAGGAATCCATGTGAATGCTTAAGAGCATGCAATGTCAACATATCACACAAATATGGGACATAAGTTATGCAAGTGAATTCACTAATCACGCCAGTAATTCATAAAGTATGAACTAGTGCACAAAAATGTTTTGCAGAAGTTCATAATATAAACCAAGCAATAGAAGGTATAATAAGGCAGACCATTATAACATGATGATTAAAGTTAATTAGTAAGGAAAGCAAGTGTAATAATCAAAATGGACAAAGAGTAAGAAGGATTCCACTGTCAACAAAGAGATAATAACGCATTTAGTGTATGCTTAGTACGTAACACATTCGATTTAACTATAAGTACACCAAACCTAATAATGTACAACTATATAATACTTCTAACTAACGATAAAATTAACATTGGTAGCATATATATAAATTTAGAAATTAAAAATCGATTAGGAATTACAAAACCTGATAAAGAATAATATATATTGTACAACATGGTATGAAACATCGGCCACATTATTACCAAGATCATCGATCATCTCTTCGCACATTGGAAATCGAAAAATCAAGTTGAATTTTTATCATATATGACGTTGAGATTCAGAAAACTAAATCAATTACCTAATAATGAATAACATATAGAGGAAAATTTGAATCTTAAATGAAACACATAGCAATTTTCTAAATATCGCATTTTGATAATCACACAAGAGTAAATAAGTTACGCATGCCATTACAAAAATACTTTTCCTACTCAGTTCGTGGCATTTCCCTGTTTCTTCACGTTTTGCATGAGTTTCTCACTTTGTATTTTAGACTTTCTATATAGATAAATTGTATTTTTTAAAGGTTTTAATAAGTCTAAATTTATCATGACATCATCCGCTTTTTAATCTCGTCCGAGCGGCACAAAAAATCTGACAGAAGAACGGGTAAATCTTTCGGTTTAATGCCCAATCTGATTCTTAAAACATTGATGATGATAGTCCTAACCGCTAGGCATGAAGATAAAAATTTTAACCTTAATAGGTAATAGAGAAACATAGAAAAATAGATTACATGGTCAGAGGGCACAAAGTGGGCACAAGAGAAGGGTGGGAACAACTCGGCCTTAGGTGGGGACAGTACCCCAGAATTTGTTGAGCCCCAAAAAGTCCCGACCCAATGAATAAACCCCAGGCACCACTGACTCCACATCCCTACTTTTTCTTTATTTCTTGGTGTGAAACGTGGAAAACAAGAGAAAACTAAGAAAAATAAAATAATACAAAAAATCTAAGGTGACGCTGACGGGACGACTCCTTGTGGCCTTAATGATGCTTCTATGTACCCATTCTGCGAGAATTGAACATAAAATTCACAAGGAAGAATCGAATGGACACATTACTACGGTGACAAAAATCATGAAGGATATTTAATGATTAGAAACACCTTTCAGTTACTCAAACCTTAAATTAAATAAAAAAAAGATAAACAAAACAAAAAAACTGTCATTAGGTATACTAAGTATTTATAAATAGCGCCTAAAGCTCTTGCCTATACCCTATGTTGGCAACATCATTTTAGCCATATTTCAACATACACACTACATACTTTGTTCACAATTAGTTTTAGATTCAATGTTGAGCAAGCATGTAACCTCTTTAGTCTTTAGCTATGTATTAATATTTTAAAAATTATAGGACTGTTATATCACACATAATAAGCAAAATCAAAATATAATTAAAAAGGCTTACAAAATCTAGGTGGTACACTCGACTATTACCGCATACAAATAATAAAAACAAGCAAATCGGGTACATAAATTGATCCAAAGTAATTAAGTGATTGCAAACTCTCATTCCTGTGACATCACACGGGCTTGAAGAAATTAAACTTGACACCATCATGAATAACAAGCTGCGATTAAGAGCGCACTTAATATTTTTCCAAAAACTTCAAGTCCCCAACTTAGCAACCAGCTTGGGCTATAGACCTTTGTTTCTTGATCCTTAACCACATAAAGCATGGATATGCTAGTGTTATGGGAAAAGCAATGCCACCAACCAAACCGGCTAGATTGGCTAGAAATGCGATTGCCATGGCGAGAAAGAAACAAAAGAATCCAAACGCTGATCTTATGATCATCTTGTGCCACCATTCACATGCCTTTTTGTACCTTCTAACATATATCAACTCCATCTCATCAAAGGCTGGCATCCTATAAATTTGAAATGATCTTAGCGCGTTGATGATCACAAGCATGCTTGTTAAGCCAAGGACTGACTTCGCCACGTCTTGTGAGTGGAACACGAATAGTGCAGTCAACATCCCACTTGGTGCCTATAATTTAACGTTGAAACTTATAAAAGATTTGATGAGATGAAAACTTACCTGGTGACCATAAGCCCAGTAGCCTCCGATTGCAAGTGGAAACAAACACATTGCTACTAATGTATATGCAACTTTTATACCATTCCACTTTGGTACTTGTAATGGATGAGCTTTACTTGTGGGCATCGTTGCCTATAATTAATTAACAATATTTATATCCCATGATTATTATTTATACAGTTTCAAACAAGAGATAGCTTAGTCGAATCTGATGCTGGTAAAGAAGTCCTTGAAACTCCACTACCAGTACATGATCCCATAGTGGAGAGGGAATATGATCAAAAGAAAAACACCTACTTCATAACTAGATCCGCAGCTAGAAGAGTAGCTTACTTAAGGAACCAACTGGTTTGCTTCAACCGGTTTGAGATAGCTGACTTAACTAGGCTGAGACTAAGAAACCTAAGCAATGATTTTGAGGAAAAGGAAGTGGAAAAGGTTTTGATGAGGATCTATAATTCCCAACAAGAAAGTTCAAGGCAAGCTTCAACAACAAAAAACGAAGAAAGTAGAATCTGAAGCTGTCAAATACACTCCATCTACCGAACCTAGCAGCTAACTAAAATCAACTCCTTATACTTAACCACATGCTCAAACCACTAAGCATGGTTCTCGAAAAGTCCAACAAGCTTTTGAAACAGCCAAATCCCCTACCTAGAGCCAATATGAAGAGTCAAAAGATAAATTGATCATCACTGTTGTTGTTGATAGAATAAGAAATGGGTTGGAACATCTGGTAAAAGAAGAAGATCTCTCAGAATCTGAGGAAGAAGAAGACTCAGAGAATGATGATACAATCATCAAATTGGAGTATGATTTTTAAACTAAGAGGTTCTTCATTGAAAGAAAGAACAAGGCAAAATCTTTCTATTTATCTGAACTGGATGTTTTGAAGCTTAGCTATGAAGATTTGAATAAGATGCATAAGTTGATCTTAGAAAATGAAGACATGCTAGACAAATACAAATCCGTGGCTGCTAATCTGAATATCAAGTTTGGCAATAGGGCTAAGAAAAAGGAAGACGAAGAAACTCTTCATGTAACTCCATCAAGCATTCATGATCCAATCACTCATTGGAGTTATAATTCCTCAACCAATACCTTTAGTCTAACATATGCTGGTGCCGACAAAGTTGAAATTAAAAATCATGGCTTGTTCAGACTCTCTCGGCACAACATGAAAGACTTACAAGAGATAGAATAGAATACATGTATGAACTTCTACTGATGAGAATGCTTGAAGGCTAAAGACAGAGTTTTGGTAGCATCATCATAAAGGGAATTTGTTGAATCATGAAGGATGATACTACCAAAAACTCAGAATTTCAACATTGGCCAACAACTGCCAAAATAGGCCAAGTGCTGAACTCAGGATTTCAGCATTGGCTGTCGACTGCCAAATCAGACCAAGTGCTAAATCCACTGCAGAAGTATATATGTTGAATGACTGCTGATGAGCATATACCAAAGCAACTACTAATCTACATATGCTAAATGTCTTCTGATCAACACATACAGATCAATTGCCGATCAGTAGTGAACTCCATGAGCTGCTGATCGACTACTACATAGAACAAGTCTATATGTACCGATGATTGCTGTGTTCCACCTTTTAGCGACAACATAGTACATAAGCTGTCAACTCCGAAACACAGATTACCTGCTCTACAGTAGTATCTAAACATAGAATAGTTTATTCTCATTGTTGAGTATAAAAGTCCTTACACTTGTATTGGAGAGGCAAGCTTTCTAAGCCATTTGATTGTATTTGTCGAATTGTAAACTTTATACAAAATAGATTAATCAAGTGAATACTTTAAAAGAACTCATTATGCATTTATCTTTTCTCAAAATATTTGTGTTGTGATAGTAACTAACTTAGATTCTGCATTCGTTAGTTACTGATCTAAGAAGAAGTTCTCGTTTGTTTAAAGCAACCCGATCCAACATATATGTTCTATATTATTATAAAATTAGAGCTCACTCAGCTTCGTTAAATTTGTATGCATATCAGTTGGTAGGTAATAATAGTTGCTGAGGATGTTATGGATGATGAAGCTGCTTGGCAATGATAGACTAACATCCACATACTTAAACTAATGTTTTAAATTTTAAGAACCATGTTGATGTTTCCAAATTAAGTATTGGTTGTAATTTGACAAACATGTTTTAAGGATGAACTTAATGATTTAAGTTTGACCACTGCGTTGTTTTATATAAAAATATATTATACCATGTTTGATGTTATGAATGATCAACCGTAAGGCTTTCCGGGAACGGGGTCTTACATATACCCTATGTTGGCAAGATCATTTTAACTATATTACAACATACACACTACATACTTTCTTCAGAATTAGTTATAGACTTCAATGTTGAACAAACATGTAAACTCTTTAGTCTTACACTATGTATTAATATTTTAAAAAATTTAGGACCGTTTTCCGAACATAACAAGCAAAATAAATAATATTATAAAATAAGTTTACAAAATCTAGATGGTACACTTGCCTACAACTGCATACAAATAAATAAAACAAGCAAATTGGGAATAAAAATGATCCAAAGTAACTGGGTCCTCGCAAACTCTCATCCATGTGATATCACACGGGTTTGAAGAAATTAAACTTGACACCGTCATGAATAACAACAAAAACCCCTGCTGCGATCAAGAGTGCACTTAATATCATTCCAAGAACACCAAGTCCCCAATTTAGCAACCAACTTGGGCTATAGACCTTTGGTTTCTTGATTCTTAACCACATAAAGCATGGATATGCTAGTGTTACGGGCAAAGCAATGCCACCAACCAAACCGGCTAGATTGGCTAGAAATGGAATTGCCACGGCAAGAAAGAAACAAAAGAATCCGAACACTGATCTTATGATCATCCTATGCCACCATTCACATGCCTTTTTATACCTTCTAACATATATCGACTCCACCTCGTCAAATGCAGGCATCCCATAGATTTGAAACGAGCTTAATGCGTTGATGATCACAAGCATGCTTGTTAAGCCAAGGACTGATTTCGCCACGTCTTGTGAGTGGAACACGAATAGTGCGGTCAACATCCCACTTGGTGGAATCTGTCAAATGAAATAGTGAATGAGTTGCGTATAATTTAACGTTGAAACTTATAAATGTTTTGACGAGATGAAAACTTACTAGGTGACCATAAGCCCAGTAGCCTCCGATTGCAAGTGGGAACAAACACATTGCTACAAGTGTATATGCAACTTTTATACCATTCCACATCGGTACTTGTGATGGATGAGCTTTACTTGTGGGCATCGTTGCC
This sequence comes from Flaveria sonorensis, assembly GCA_025506505.1. NCBI lineage: Eukaryota > Viridiplantae > Streptophyta > Magnoliopsida > Asterales > Asteraceae > Flaveria > Flaveria sonorensis. Next base: position 36,393,249 of record CM046435.1, on the reverse strand, counting down.
TACAATTTATTGACAAGATTTATATCGCATGAATACTATTAATTAATGCCCCGAACAAGAGTTTTCTAAATAAAGATTAATCTTCGGTAAAGATGTTCAAGTTGTGAAAAAAAGGTTTTTAACATTTATTTGGTTTTTATCATTTTTATATTATACCTTTTTTATGTATTAGTGTTTTAACTTTCTATCTTTCTTTTTGCAACAAGTTTACCCTCGCTGATTGCCTATGAATATAATTAATAAATTGGTATAAGAAATGAAATATATATTCGTTCTTACATAAATTAGAAAAGGATAGAAGGATGCGGATAAAAAGATGTGACCCACATACGTGTTTTAAACTCACCAGAATCTTAAGTAAATACCGTATACTTGTTTAATAACTCCAAATTTTTTTACTTTTCAAAGAAAAATAACTCCAAATTTTAAATAATTGCACCGTTATCAGTTTTGACTCCTTATGTAACCCACTTGCCCGTCTAATATGTCATTTACATTAAATTGTTAAAGACAATAACTATTTTTAATTAACTCGTGTTGTATCAATTATAGCAAAACTGCTCGTTTAAATGCTATAATATTGAGCCCGCCAATTAAGAATGGCCAAAAATATACATTTTTTAACAATAATATTAATTTTTTATTTAATCAAAACTATTAAATTATGGTCTTTAATATACTAATATCGAAAATAAAATACGTTATAAATAGATGAACTATTAAATTAACGTTATGGAATATTTTCTTGGTATAAGTTGTAATAATCTAAATAGACACTGAATACAATATAACACTTACTACATATGTTTATTAAAAAATAAAGAAAAATAATTAAGTTGTTTACCTGAATCTCCAACACAAGATTGTGTCCTCTAAATGCAAAAGCAAAGATACCAAGAGCATTTAGAACATCGAAAAACCTCGTGACGCTGCTCCCAATCCTAACAGGATTATATGAAACATGTGGAAGTCTGCCTTTAGTCACCGATACCAACCAAATCGTTGAACAGTACCCGAGGGCTGTGACCGCCCCGACTAGCGAGACACCAGCTATCGAGTTCATATTTGGCAGTTGAGAGAGGAGGATCACGGCACATGTGAACACCAAGTACCATTCGACCACGGTTAGCTTCTCGGGGTTGCATTTGCCCCCAGCACACACGACTTGGAAGAATATTTTTGATGTTGAAGCTCCAATGATGATGGAAGCAACACATGTACCTAGTGATAAGTACACGATGGAAAATTTGGCTAGGATCCTTCCTAACCTTACACCTGCAAGACATTATTAATTAGTTAGATTCTCCAAGGATAAATCAATTAAAATGCTCTACATGGTTTAATTTCCTTTTAGGGTTGGTTTGTCGTTAGGCTAGATGTGATTAAGTTAATCCCGATTCCCATGTGAAACGGGTGGATCACAGTGATCGATCGATTGGTAGAAGTGATTATTCAAAGCATATTTTAAAAATAATTATTATCTTAAAATGTGAAGTAGGTACGTGTTTTTGTTGAAATACATATGATTTGAGAAGAATGTACGTGTTTTTGTTGAATAATGAATATATATACTTATCTTAATATGATAGTTTTATACATATGAGTATCATTATTTGCTATTATGATATATAATAAGTAGGAAATGGAAAAAATAGAGCTGCTTACCAAAGGCTGCCTTTGCCAATTGCATGTACCTACTGTAACGCACCCCGTTTTCATGTGATTCATGGAGATTTACCAGCAAATACAAAGTGTAAAGTTGCCATATGAATGCCAAAGTCAAACTTATGACTCCCCAAGCCCTGTAATTATTAACAACAAACAAACAACAAATAATTAAACAATTTTGCTCTTGTTTAATTAAAACCCGGATAATAGTTTAGTTGAAAAGTTAATTGATTTTGGCAACAAATAAAAACAAGTTAAATTATGCTTGCAGGGTTGGCTATTTAACAATGATAGATCCATAATTGTTAATGGATTTAACCAGTGACGTAACAAAGATTTTTTTCTTATGTGGTCACTCTTTTTTGGTATATTAAACACATCTTAAACCATTTTATGAATTTTTTGACATGGCCAATAATTTTGGTTGTGCCCATTCACATTATTATAAACTAAATAACACGTTACTGTTATGTAAAAGCCTTCCTGACCTAGTACCAATGGTTTGACCCTTGTTTAGGCTGGGTCGGGGTGGTAAATAATAGTAACTATTAAATTCAAAAATTTGGGAAATTACCAGCCTAGAATGGTAAAGGCAAGAGGAAGAACTAGTGCTTGAATCCCAATCCCAGCACAAAGTGTATGAAAAGCAGCGTAATAAGCATTTCCATTTCTAGATTCAGTGATGGGCAGCCATGCATCTGTTGGGTCCAGTTTTGTGAGATGAAGAGCAGTTTTAGAGAAACTAGCCAAAGGTGTCAAAAACTTTGGTGTCAAATTTCTCGACTTGACATTCGCGTTGGGTGTCCTAGCCCCACTAGGGGGTATGCTGGTCACTAGTTGCTCAGGCGATCCAACAAAGGGGGAGCTTGAAAATGTGATCTCGTGACCGGTATTTGGCTGGGAGGCAGATTGTTGGTGGTCTGGTAATAAAGGAAAGGGTGGGGAATGATCGTGAGGTTGTGAAGGAGCAGAGTTTATCGGGTGTGATCCGACTTGATTGATGTTGTCCCCCATGTTCTAAACGAGTTCGTACTCGAAGTGTTTTTTGTTCAGTTGTCAATTGTACTTTGAAGGGGCAGGGAGATTAGCCTATAAATAGGAACAGAGAACTTATGGTCTCAAGACTTGTATAAGTTGAAAAAGAAAACGCCAGGTTTGTTATATAATATATACAAAAATAGCATTAGAAAACTTGTGCATGGTTAGAAATATTGGTGCATGGCTACGTAAAATTCTATATTTATATTTGTTAGTCTATTATTTAAGCAATCCGATAATTAACACGAGTTCATTTTATTTATGTTAACCTTTAATTGGTTATTTTTCTCACTGTTACATGTCCCACGTTGCCTATTTGTTTGACCTGTTTTGACCAAATTTTTTTGATAATTTATATGGTTATAAAAATTTATTATTTGCAGGAAAATGAATGAAATTATTTAACGGTATTGTCTTTCTTCTTTATCTATCGTCCATAGAATGGCATGATTATAGATTGGGTGTGTATATAACATAAAAATATTTCCCTCTTACCATGAAATATTTACTATTGAAATTAGACGTATCTTATATCTATTGTGGAATTCCTTAAGGATTTCATCAACGTGCACCCAATGCGTTTATATTGTCCTAACTTTTAGGAATACAATTTGAACGTGACTAACTACATAACAAACAACATAATAATCTCATGATTATCTTTATAATACTAATAACATAATTTGTAATGTCTATCGGCTAATATACCCCCGCAGTCAAAGCCGTAGGAGGTTGTAGAATGTTGAGACTGTCATGAAAGTCTTCAAAAAATAACCCAACCCTTTGTGAATATGTCGGCAATCTGAAAACACGATGGAACATGAAGAACTCTTACGTGGTTGCAAGCTACTTTTTTCTGAACGAAGTAAATATCCATTTCAATATGCTTTGTACGAGGATGTTGAACAGGATTGCCAAGGAGATATATAGCACTTATGTCGCACAATAAACTAAAGTAGCTCAACATTGTCGGTGATGTAGCTCTAGCAAGACATTATTAAGCCAACTAATTTTAGACACGATGTTCACGACTCCTTAGTATTTGGCTCGACACTTGAATGGGAGAGAATAGGTTGTCTTTTGGGTGACCAAGTAATTAATTAATCACCAAAATACACATAATACCCGCAGGTTGACCGTCTCATGTTGGGGCACCGCCCCAATCGGCATCCGTTAAGGAAACAAAAGGATTTAATAAGATGTAAACCAAAAGATAGTCTCATGTATATACAGTAGTGTACGCTTTAAACAACCTACAAATGGGAGTCTTTTGCCCATTTGAAAGAGAGCACCTCTGAAACTACTTTAGTGTCTCTAATAATGTATTTTCATGTTTATTTCAGTAGTTTTAGCTTAGTAGATACTTTGTTAGATCATTCCAAGTAGCTCGAACCAAATCACAACATTCAAATTTTGTATGGATGTATTTTAACAGTAATGCAAGTTTGATATTTGTTGTTTCTTTTGCCATGGTTGGCTAGGGTCATTGACTTGCTTAGGTGCACTTTTTTTATAAATCTTTATTGTAGTTGTATGATTTATTACTTTTGGTGTGTTTATTTGAATTCAAATGGTGAATTTTTACATCAAAGTGATCTTACCAGATATTTAAAAACTTGTTTTTATCTTCATGTGTTTGTTATTGTCAGATTCACATTGTCTATATCAATGTAGACCCGTGTTGGTGCACTTAACGATGGTTAGAAGGTGGAATTTAACAACTTCGTGTTTGGATTTTTGCCTTGGATTTGTGAAAGTGACATAATTTACAAATGTCAGGACTGGGTTAGTTACAAACAATTATTTTCATTTCTTTAGGAAGATAGGACCATAATTGAGTTACCAGCCTTGTGGGAATCTATATCCCCTTCACGTTTCACTTGCACTTTATTCTTGGTATTATGGTGGTTTTTAAAATAGGAAACTTTTCAGTATTGTTGACAGAAATAAGATACCTAACTAGAAATCGTTCAAATTTATGCACTTACACGTACACGTGCCATAGTTTTGTAGTAAAGTAGAGTTTACCGATTACTACCCTTGGAACGAAAAATTCATCACTATGTCGAAAAGTACACATTTGGTGAACAATTGATAAATCTAACAATGAATTTAAAAATGAATCACTCAGATTAATTCAAATTCAAGTAGCTCTTGGGAATTAAACTAACTACTATTTGCATTGTCTTTAACAAATTTTTTATTGTAATCAATATAGTTAAGATTAACTAATCAACCTCAATCAGATTTTGGATAAAAAATAAAAGGACTGAGATTTACTATTAGGAGACTATGTATCCTTTGTTATACTAAATTCACAATGCGTGTATTTACTCTAATTTTATAAATTTAAAACTTAATTTTGTTTCATATATATATATATATATATATATATATATATATATATATATATATATATATATATATAGGAGCAAATTTTCTCGTTCTTGGACTTTTTTTCTGGCCCAGTTTTTAGCCCATTTATGGTTTGAGGCACATTCGAATTTTGGTTTCTTTTTTATATTCACTTAATCTTTGGGAGATAGACAGTTTTGTAGTTTATGAAAAATCATTTTCTCCCTATCACATGAGTGTATTAGTGTGTGATTATCCTGGTTGTTAGGATTCTTCCTGAATCAAAGATAATTAGAAGAATTGTTCCTTACATTCTTTGTGACTCAACAATTTTAATTGTTATCTTTTGCTTCCGCCTACATCACATATATATAATGTTATATTCTTTTATATATAAGTGTAAATTTGTAATTGTATTGGTGTAAGTAACTTACACCAATGGCACAGTTACAAATATTTACAATGATTTTGTGTACCTTACACATTCCTTAACTTTTTTACACTTGTAAATTTATACATATACATAAAAGAACATAATGTTATTGATAGGTTCAAATGGATCGATCTGTGATGATATTGTAATGCAATAATCAATTCAAACACTAAGTAAACAAACACAAGCAATTACTTCAAAAATTTATAGATTTCATTGATAGCAAATGCTTAGGATACAAAGTGTAAGAGTGAGTTACAGTTATTCAATCTGTTCTAACTATTTCGTTCTCTTGGTTACCCTACACAATACATAAACTATCCTATTTATACTAGTAAAGAAAAACAAGGAACATATATTTACAAAATAAGTCCATATACTATGACAAAACGTAAAAGGCAAAATGTTAATCTTTTAAGAGCTCTAATAATACTCCCCCTAAGATTGACATTTTCTTCAGTCTTCATTGAACTTTTCTAGTTCGTCTTTAATCTTGAACACCGGCTTTTCTTTGTAAAGCTCCAATTCATGCAACACTTTCTTGATAGCTGACATGAATTTCTTGGCAAGTATGGCTTGCTCAGGCTTTGACTCGTTTGTTTTAATCTCCATCTTGTCCATTGCATCTAGAGTTTCTTTTGTCAGACCTGCATTATCTATGTTGGCATAGAACTCATAAGGTTTAGGATGATCGTGAGAATGAATTTCCAACACGCCTTTGCTTGAAATTCTCATAAATCAATAGACTTTATGTCCTTTTTCATGATGCTAGCAAATGGTAGAGCTTTTCGCAATGAAATTCGCTCCATCGCAGCATCCATTACCTTAATAATTGTCATAACATATTTTCTATCATTATAAGTAACTTCTAACGCAACACGATCAAACTTTTGATTAGACAACAAAGAGATATAACTTGGATGTAAAAGTTTAAGCTCAAAAACTCCAAATAATGAAATCATATCTTGATCCAAATCTTCCAAGTTGCTAACTAGCTTCAACTAGAATGAGTCAGCATGATAGAACCATCTCAAAATTGGTTTAGATGTTTGAGTACCATCTATCACCTTCAAGCATGGGTTAGTGACCTTTTCAAAGTACTGATCACTATACACATCCACAAAACTATTTTTATTCTTTTGGATGAGTAGCCATCTTCCTTTTTCTTTTTAATGACTTGAAATAATCTTTGTCTTCTTGATCACATCTGGTTTTAAGATAAGAGTCCATTCTGGTAATGCCTTGATTTAGAAGTTTAACAAAATTTTCACCTTGAACTGATTTGGTAGGATTAATCAGAGGCAACTTCTTTAACTCCTTGAGATCTTGCACTAGCAAAGCTATGATGCTTGTGTAAACATGATAAACATCACAAATTGCATTTACACGTTTGATTAGAAAGGCATCATAGGTCGCATCATACTTCCAGGCAACTATCTTAACATTCTTTGGGTTATCCGGCACAATCATTGCATTGAGCAACTGTCACACCCTCAAAATCCGCGTGCGGGGTTTTACCGCGAGGCGCGTGACATACCAGGATCTCAGTCATTAGTTACCAAGAACGACTCTATATGATTAATAAACAAAACCAGAGTTAACGTTTAAAATACTGCGGAAGCATTTTTAAAACCAGAAAACCCAAAACAAGTAGTATGTAAAGAGAATGCGCAAAACATACGCGCCCCAAACACAATTGTTTAATATGAAAATAATCCCAAATTTGTAAACAAGGCAAATGTAGACAACTCAACAATGCTGACGTGCGTGCTCCTAGGCAACTGGCAACCTTAACCTGAGAATAGCATACTAAACAAGTCAACACATGGTTGGTGAGTTCAAGAGTTTGCGTTAAAATATAAACCAATCAACAGTTTCCAGAGCATAAGTAGTGTATTGCAATAGATAGCTAGTCTATTAACATGAAAATATTAAACATAGTGATTTCGCGATTGAAGCTGACTGTGATAGTTTGTGCCTCCCGTCACGACTTACCAGGTCGTGACGAATATATGTTAGGACAAAATTGCACCCGTTTGACCTCGAGTCGCACAGGTGGGGCTCGTCAAACCCAGTAGTACTACCCAAAATTTCCCCGCTAGTCAATATTAACAATCCGAAAGTGTGAGGACTTTCCATGGTAAACAACACTATATCAATATTATACACACTCATATATAAAAGCGTTTGTGATCAACAGTATGCTATCTCCCCCAAAAGAGATTATGTAAAATGAGTGGGGCAAGAACTCACCTGATGCGCGCAAGAATTAACTTAGAGCTTAACTTGAAAGAAAGAGGGGAAAGACAACCTTCAAAGGTCACCTAGAACACATGAGTACATACGTACGTGTACACAGAATCAATATGAAACCCTAAGTGCTTTACAACCCAAAGAACTCAAGGTTTTAGAAAGACAAGACACATTTGACCCAGTTGACCCGTTTGACCCGTTGGTGACATTATAGGTGATAATTCGTTAATACTAACACAACAGCATATCATGCATGATCAACATACAACTTGATTACATATAGCACTTTATTAACCACATGTACTACCTAATACAACTAGATATCATACAAGTCATGCGAATCTCAACTATTATCTTGCTCATAACATCTAAAATGTTCATTCTTAATCAATCATTAATCCACAAAAGTCCTAGCTTACCTATATAACTCATACCATGATTTTTCCACAAACAGGCCAAAACAGGTAACAAACCAAATCAACATTCATACAACATAAACAACACATTTAATCACCTTAGAAATCATCCATGAACACACTAGCATGGTCCTAATATCCCAAACATGCTCAAATCATCCAATTCAAGGATTTGCACAATTAAAGTTTCCCTTTTGGGAAAGTTCATCCCAAATTCATCAAACTCACACTACATTCATGAATTCATCAATTATATACCAATTCAAGTCCATGACAACATCTAAACATGATCAACAACACCTAATCATCATGATTCATCAACATTCAACACCAAAAGTTACTATTTTTAGCAATGTATGAACTATAAGACATCTTCTTGATTTTAAATTGTTCATATCATCAACCTAGCATCTAATCATCATCACAAACACATCCATAACATTCATACATCATCAAATCATCAATTCATGCAAAATAAAGTTACTATTCTTAGTAACCTATGAACCATGAATCAAAATCGAAGCTTTCTTGCATAATCGATGTTAACTAGCATTTATACAATCCAACTAACATAATAGCATCAACAAACAACCAACAACTAACATCCAAATCAGATTTGCGAATTAGGGTTTCGGCCCTAATGTAAATTCCATAAGAACGTGTAAAAATCCAACCTTTATTGCATACTTGACGTTAATTAACATGTAATCTACCCAACAAACACATTAACAACAACAAACAAGCATCAATCGACCATCAATTGCAGATTTCGCATGGAACATTCGGCCAACATGAAGAATCATCAAAAACATATAAAAATCTAACCTTTAAATGTGTAATAGTTTGCAATTGAAGGTTCTAACTTGTTGTATGCCTTGAAATCGATCCAAATTCAAATGTGAATGCTTGTTCTTGGCTGAATTCGCGATGGTGAGGGTGTGGGAATGAGGGTCGCGGCCGAATGGGTGGGATTAGGGTTGGGTTTTGTGTTTTGTTTAATTATTTAGCAATAATTACCCTTTTAACCCTCATAGTTTGTATTTTATAAAGATTAGGCTTTTAAATACTCTTTTAAAATGTTTTTAAATAGAATAATAAACATATAAACTAGTAGTAACAATTATATGTATTATCTTTACAAGCTACAAAATTTACAAAGTAAATACACACGTTTCCACGTTACGCGATAAAATTCACAATAAAAATTTAAATCACATAATCACAACTAATAATCAACATAGAAATTATTGTTTAACATTATTAATTATTTTTAAGTCACCAACGTTCAACGACAACTAGTGTGTGCTCCCGACATGTGTATGCAAGACTTAACGTTACTAACGGAGTTTGGTAACGGAAAATTACCGGATGTCACATTATCCCCATGTTGAAAGAATTTTCGTCCCGAAAATTGCGTTACATGGTGAGTCTTCCATAACTGGTCTACTGCATTAGCACAAGGAAATCGAAATCGTGTGAGTTTTGGATGAGTTGTCACATCATCCCCATGTTGAAAGAAATTTCGTCCCGAAATTTAATCAGTACCTTCGTCGGCTGGCATTGTCCTTTCGAATAGCTGAGGGTACTTAAGCTTCATTTGGTCTTCACGTTCCCACGTTAATTCTGGTCCACGTCTCGAGTTCCAACGAACTTTGACGATGAGTATCTTGCTTTGCTTAAGCGTTTTCACCTCACGATCCATCACTTCGACAGGTTCCTCAATGAAGCGTAACTGTTCGTCTACTTGAACTTCTTCCAGTGGTACGACCATCATTTCATCCGTTAAACATTTCTTTAGATTTGAAACATGGAATACATCATGGATTCCACTCAATGAATCAGGTAAGGCTAGTCGATAGGCCACTGGACCAATTCTTTCCACTATCTCAAATGGTCCAACGTATCTCGGATTTAGCTTTCCTCGCTTACCAAACCGAACTACGCCTTTCCATGGTGAGACTTTTAATAAAACCTTGTCACCTATCTGAAACTCTAAGGGTTTCTGTCGCTTGTCAGCATAGCTTTTCTGTTTGTCTCGAGCTGCCGCCATGCGGTTTCTTATCTGGACAATCTTCTCAGTTGTCTCGTGTACCAACTCAGGACCTGTTAATTGACTATCACCAATTTCAGCCTAGCAAACTGGTGATCTACACTTTCTCCCATACAGAGCTTCAAAAGGTGCTGCCTTTATGCTAGTGTGATAACTGTTGTTGTAAGAAAATTCCACCAATGGTAGGTGAACTTCCCAGTTATTCCCGAAGTCAATCACACAAGCACGTAACATGTCCTCCAAAGTCTGTATAGTACGCTCGCTTTGACCATCAGTCTGTGGATGATAAGCAGTACTCATATCCAATCGCGTACCCAAAGATTTCTACAGTGATTGCCAGAAGTGTGATGTGAAACGAGAGTCGCGATCAGAAATGATTGAGATCGGTACTCCATGCCTCGAAACGATCTCCTTCAAATAGAGTCGAGTTAATTTCTCCATCTTGTCTGTTTCCTTTATCGCTAGGAAATGAGCAGACTTTGTTAATCTATCCACGATAACCCATATTGTATCACAACCCGTAGAAGTGCGAGGTAACTTAGTAATAAAATCCATTGATATCTGATCCCACTTCCACATAGGGATCTCGAGTTGTTGTAGTAGACCAGATGGTTTCTGATACTCCACTTTAACATTCGAGCAGGTCAGACACTTGCTCACATAAGTAGCTACATCTGCTTTCATGTTAGGCCACCAATAGTGCGCCTTCAAATCGTGGTACATCTTGTCAGATCCAGGATGTATAGAATACTTGGACTTATGAGCCTCACTCATCACCAAGTCTCTCAGGTCTCCGTGTAGAGGTACCCATTGTCTATCCATGAAGTAACGAATTCCATCCGCTTTTACTTCCAATTGTTTTTCCATACCCCTTAACGATTCAGACCCAATGTTTTCTGCTTTCAAAGCTTCTGTTTGAGCCTCTCGGATTTGTTCAGGTAACTGTGTGCTGATAGTAAGTTGCAAAGCTCTCACACGTTGAGGCTTAGTAGTTTCTTTCCTACTCAGCGCGTCAGCAACTACGTTTGCTTTCCCTGGATGATACTTGATAGCACAATCATAGTCGTTTAACAATTCCACCCAGCGTCTTTGCCTCATGTTCAACTCCTTTTGCTCAAAGATGTGCTGAAGACTCTTGTGATCGGTGTAGATGGTGCATTTGGTACCGTACAAGTAATGTCTCCAGATCTTCAAGGCAAAAATTACTGCACCCAGTTCCAAGTCATGGGTGGTATAGTTCTTCTCATGATTCTTCAAATGTCTAGAGGCGTAAGCTATCACCTTATCCCGCTGCATCAAGACGCATCCAATTCCTTGAATAGACGCATCGCAGTAGACTACGAAATCATCACTACCATCCAGTAACGCTAATATTGGTGCGCTACACAGTTTCTGTTTCAGCAACTGGAAAGCAGATTCCTGACTCTCACCCCATTTGTATGTTGTTTCCTTTGAGTCAAGGCTGTGAGAGGTTGTGCAATCTTAGAGAACCCTTCAATGAATCGTCGATAATATCCCGCTAATCCAAGGAATTGTCGTATCTCACTCGGTGTCTTAGGAACAGACCAATTCTTTATCGCTTCAATCTTAGCAGGATCAACATGTATTCCCTTCTCGTTGACAATATGACCCAAGAATTGTACCTCACGTATCCAGAAATCACACTTAGAAAACTTTGCGTACAGTTGTTCCTTTCTAAGTAATTCTAAGATTAAACGTAAGTGCTTCTCATGTTCTTCCTCGGTCCTTGAGTATATCAGTATATCATCAATAAAGACGATAACAAACTGATCAAGATAGGGTTTGCACACACGATTCATGAGGTCCATGAATACTGCTGGTGCATTCGTCAACCCAAATGGCATGACCAAAAATTCATAGTGACCATATCGTGTACGGAAGGCAGTTTTTGAGATGTCCTCTTCTCGAACTCTCAGCTGATGATACCCAGACCTCAGATCAATCTTAGAGTAATAGCTTGATCCTTGCAGTTGATAAAACAAATCATCGATACGAGGTAAGGGATATCTATTCTTGATAGTGACCTTGTTCAGTTCCCTATAGTCAATGCACATTCGAAATGTACCATCCTTCTTCTTCACAAATAGAACTGGCGCTCCCCAGGGCGACGAACTTGGTCGGATAAACCCTTTATCCAACAACTCTTGTAGTTGAGCGGATAATTCCTGCAGTTCATTCGGAGCTAACCGGTACGGTGCTCTCGCAATTGGAGTGGCTCCTGGAGTCAACTCAATCTGGAATTCAACTTGACGATGAGGCGGTAATCCAGGCAGGTCTTCCGGAAACACCTCGGGAAACTCACGAACTACGGGGATATCCTCTATCTTCTTTTCCTCGATCTGTTTATCTGTGACGAGCACTAATATGGCCAGTCGACCCTTTCGTAACAACTTCTGTGCTTTCATAAACGAGATGATGCCTATCACCGCACCATTCCTATCACCTCTGACCGTAAGGACTTCTTCACCAATGGGAATCCGTATGATCTTCTCATGGCATATGACTTCTGCTTGTTTATCGGAAAGCCAATCCATGCCTACTACCACATCAAAGCTTCCTAGTGTAACAGGCATGAGATCTATGATGAATGTATGACCAGCAAGCTCTATCTTGCAGTCTCTAAGAATATGCGTTACGTGAATCTGTGTGCCGTTAGCTAACTCCACGGTGTATTTAGATTCTAAGGCTGAGGGCATATCACTTAAAAGACTACAGAACCTAGTGGACATGAAACTTCTATCGGCTCCGGTATCGAATAATACGGTAGCAAAACAACCATTAACCGAAAATTTACCAGTTACTATTGTAGGATCGTTTAGAGCCTCACCTGAGCCAATGACGAAGGCTCTTCCTTTGGCTCCATTCTTGTTATTACCTCCATTGTTGTTGCCATTACCATTGTTGTTGTTATTGTTGTTGCCATTGTTGTTGTTGCTGTTTTTCCCATTGTTGTTGTTGCCATTACCATTCCTCTTAAGCTGGGGACAGTTGCGTCTGTAATGGCCATCTTTTCCGCACTCAAAACAACCTTTCGGAGTTTCTTGTGATTGTTGAGGCTTCTTCATCAGTTCACCCCGGCAGTCTTTGGCCGCATGCCCAACTTTACCACAGCGTTGGCATCGAAAGTTGTCACACCTGCCGGTGTGATGGTAGTTGCATCGATTGCACATAGGACTTTTCCCCACATAGCCTCCTTGTCCCTGTGATGCCGAGGATGGCTGATAAACCTCCTTTGTTGTTGTGGATGCTGATGCTGCTGAGTGTGCTGTTGTTGTTGCTGATGTTGCGCAGATTGGATGTTTGACAAAGATCCCTTATTGCCAGAGTTGTCCCAGTTGCGTTTATTGTCAGGCACGCTTTCCATAGCGCCCTGTTTGGGTAGCTTTCCCTGCTCCACTGCTTGGTCAGTAAGCTTGTGAGCCAATCGAATAACCTGCTGGATAGTGGTGAGGTTCACAACGGTTACCATGCTTTGTATCCCGGAACCAAGCCACGCTGATAAAGCTCAATTCATTTGATCGGCGGATTGATCATGCCTGGGCAAAGTGTTGCCAAATCGTGCCAGAAAGCCTCCAACTTCTGGACTTCATCCAGTTCTTCCTCCGGATCTTCTTCTGGTTATTCCTCATTAGGGTCTTCCCCAAAGGTGCAGGGGCTTCAACAATATGAAGTGCTGCTAGCTATGCCTCTAAATCAGCAAACCTATCATCGATCATAATGTTATGGTGATCCTGTGCGTCCATGCGCCCACTAAGTGCTACCACGTTGCCTGCCAGCGTATGATGTCCACCAATGGCCATCGAGAGTCGCTCCTGAAGCGTCTCTACCTGGAAACGCAACTGACGCATCTCAGATCGTAATGCAGAGTTCTCATCAGTGAGTCCTCTAATCCGCTGTCGCTCTGTGTCCAGTGTGGCTACTAGGGCTGCAAATGCCTGCTCCAGAGGGATGCTCAAAGTAGGAAGTGTAGGCAAAGTAGAGGCGGTTGATGACCTAGTCCTAGGTCATGTAGGTGCTACTGGTGGTACGCGCTCTCTATATGCCATACGGTTTATGTAGGTGGGGTAGAAATCCCAGTTCCGCGGAGGATCGAGCTCAGGAGGTATGAAAGGCTGATCCCAGTCTATCTTGCCAGGAGGATAAGGATGTCGGGGCCAGTTAAATCCCCTATCAGGTATGGGAGAAGTAGGAGGTGACTCAGATCGTGCAGGTCTCTTGCCTAAATTCCTGGACGACAATGCCATGCTACGAAGTATGTGTTGCGTAGGCCAATGAGTATGCAGTAAGGAGAGTAAGCGATAAGTAACTAACAACTGTGCGGTTATTGTCTATTGTGTGTATGCAACCTAGTTCCCTAAAACCAATGGCTTTGATACCAATCTGTCACACCCTCAAAATCCGCGTGCGGGGTTTTACCGCGAGGTGCGTGACATACCAGGATCTCAGTCATTAGTTACCAAGAACGACTCTATATGATTAATAAACAAAACCAGAGTTAACGTTCAAAATACTGCGGAAGCATTTTTAAAACCAGAAAACCCAAAACAAGTAGTATGTAAAGAGAATGCGCAAAACATACGCGCCCCAAACACAATTGTTTAATATGAAAATAATCCCAAATTTGTAAACAAGGCAAATGTAGACAACTCAACAATGCTGACGTGCGTGCTCCTAGGCAACTGGAAACCTTAACCTGAGAATAGCATACTAAACAAGTCAACACATGGTTGGTGAGTTCAAGAGTTTGCGTTAAAATATAAACCAATCAACAGTTTCCAGAGCATAAGTAGTGTATTGCAATAGATAGCTAGTCTATTAATATGAAAATATTAAACATAGTGATTTCGCGATTGAAGCTGACTGTGATAGTTTATGCCTCCCGTCACGACTTACCAGGTCGTGACGAATATATGTTAGGACAAAATTGCACCCGTTTGACCTCGAGTCGCACAGGTGGGGCTCGTCAAACCCAGTAGTACTACCCAAAATTTCCCCGCTAGTCAATATTAACAATCCGAAAGTGTGAGGACTTTCCATGGTAAACAACACTATATCAATATTATACACACTCATATATAAAAGCGTTTGTGATCAACAGTATGCTATCTCCCCCAAAAGAGATTATGTAAAATGAGTGGGGCAAGAACTCACCTGATGCGCGCAAGAATTAACTTAGAGCTTAACTTGAAAGAAAGAGGGGAAAGACAACCTTCAAAGGTCACCTAGAACACATGAGTACATAAGTATGTGTACACAGAATCAATATGAAACCCTAAGTGCTTTACAACCCAAAGAACTCAAGGTTTTAGGAAGACAAGACACATTTGACCCAGTTGACCCGTTTGACCCGTTGGTGACATTATAGGTGATAATTCGTTAATACTAACACAACAGCATATCATACATGATCAACATACAACTTGATTACATATAGCACTTCATTAACCACATGTACTACCTAATACAACTAGATATCATACAAGTCATGCGAATCTCAACTATTATCTTGCTCATAACATCTAAAATGTTCATTCTTAATCAATCATTAATCCACAAAAGTCCTAGCTTACCTATATAACTCATACCATGATTTTTCCACAAACAGGCCAAAACAGGTAACAAACCAAATCAACATTCATACAACATCAACAACACATTTAATCACCTTAGAAACCATCCATGAACACACTAGCATGGTCCTAATATTCCAAACATGCTCAAATCATCCAATTCAAGGATTTGCACAATTAAAGTTTCCCTTTTGGGAAAGTTCATCCCAAATTCATCAAACTCACACTACATTCATGAATTCATCAATTATATACCAATTCAAGTCCATGACAACATCTAAACATGATCAACAACACCTAATCATCATGATTCATCAACATTCAACACCAAAAGTTACTATTTTTAGCAATGTATGAACTATAAGACATCTTCTCGATTTTAAATTGTTCATATCATCAACCTAGCATCTAATCATCATCACAAACACATCCATAACATTCATACATCATCAAATCATCAATTCATACAAAATAAAGTTACTATTCTTAGTAACCTATGAACCATGAATCAAAATCGAAGCTTTCTTGCATAATCGATGTTAACTAGCATTTATACAATCCAACTAACATAATAGCATCAACAAACAACCAACAACTAACATCCAATTCAGATTTGCGAATTAGGGTTTCGGCCCTAATGTAAATTCCATAAGAACTTGTAAAAATCCAACCTTTATTGCATACTTGACGTTAATTAACATGTAATCTACCCAACAAACACATTAACAACAACAAACAAGCATCAATCGACCATCAATTGTAGATTTCGCATGGAACATTCGGCCAACATGAAGAATCATCAAAAACATATAAAAATCTAACCTTTAAATGTGTAATAGTTTGCAATTGAAGGTTCTAACTTGTTGTATGCCTTGAAATCGATCCAAATTCAAATGTGAATGCTTGTTCTTGGCTGAATTTGCGATGGTGAGGGCGTGGGAATGAGGGTCGCGGCCGAATGGGTGGGATTAGGGTTGAGTTTTGTGTTTTGTTTAATTATTTAGCAATAATTACCCTTTTAACCCTCATAGTTTGTATTTTATAAAGATTAGGCTTTTAAATACTCTTTTAAAATGTTTTTAACTAGAATAATAAACATATAAACTAGTAGTAACAATTATATGTATTATCTTTAGAGGCTACAAAATTTACAAAGTAAATACACACATTTCCACGTTACGCGATAAAATTCACAATAAAAATTTAAATCACATAATCACAACTAATAATCAATATAGAAATTATTGTTTAACATTATTAATTATTTTTAAGTCACCAACGTTCAACGACAACTAGTGTGTGCTCCCCACACGTGTATGCAAGACTTAACGGAACTAACGGAGTTTGGTAACGGAAAATTACCGGATGTCACAGCAACTCAGAAAAGGATTGGTCTTTCTACAATACATTTCTAACTAAGTCTCCTACAGTTCTACCTTTGTTCCATCGTTGTTTTTGTTCAATTGAGACTTTGTATGCTTGTTTCTCTGTCTCTGGGAACATATCAATCAATTCTTTTCTCTTTTCATGACTGCTTTTCACTAACTCTATTTCTTTTATTTCTTGAGGCTTTATGATTCTAGTTCTCTTTGTAATCTCCAAATATTGTGGATTATCCATGTCTAGCATAATCATTTTATTGTTTTTCTTTTCTGTCTCTTGAAAACTTCTAACCAAATTTCTTAGAGACTCGGTTTGCAATCTGTTTAATCTCTTTCTTGGATAATTCCTTGATTGTAGCCATAGCCTAAGCTCAACAGTTGTCATGTTTTTAGGATCAGGATGATGCAATTCAGATGCTGGAAGGTATTCAATGTTGATACTTTCTTGCATCGGATTCCACTATCCATGTTCCATAACTATTTCATCTGGATCAACTGGAGCTGTTGGCCCTGCTATAATACATTTCTCATACTCTTAATTAGTTTGTGAAACTGTTAGACCATCCAAAAATACACAATTGTATTTCTTCTTGACCAGATAATTATATCTGTCATCAATGTCTAAAGGTATGTCTTCAGTAACAGCTTCAATTGGAGAATATGCAGCTTCAGCTACATCTTCTTCCTCCAATACTTCATCATACCAAGCATATGAAAACTATGGATCTAAATCATCCAGTGCTCCGATTTGTTCTTGTATGTCTATTTCTACACTTTCCTATAAAGAAGGACTATCTACATTCACTGCATAAGAAAAACATATTAGATTCAAGCATATAAAACTAAAACAACACCTATAATAAAAAATGTCATTTAAACTGTTTACGAGTTTCATAAACAATTTTCTGCATCTTTGAAGAAGGGTTGGATGACGATTCTGCCAATACTTGAACATCAGATTCATCTATCTTTCGTTTTCCTTTCACATCCTCAAACAATTTTTCAACTTCAGTAGGTTGAACTTCAGGAATAACCTCTATCTCTGAAGTTAAAGGATCTTTTTCTTGTAGTTGAGAAGATTGAGATTTTAAGCTATCTTTTAAAATTTCAAGTTCTTCTTTCAACTTAACATAATCTTCTTTCAACTTCTTATATTTTTCTTCCGTCAAACCATAATCTCTAAGTAAAACATCAATGTTCTTTACATTCATCTCTTGAACTTCTTCAAGCTCAGCTATCTTCAAGTCTTTCTTTAAAGATTCTGCTTTTAATTGATTATTTTTATCTTTTAGCTTCTCCATCATCGTAAGCTGATTGATATTCTCTTCTTTCAAAGCTTCTGTTATTTGCTTAGTGTTCAATTCCTCATTGAGGACTGTATCATATTGATTTGATCTTCCACCTTCATCTGGTACTATAGGTTCAAATACATCAACAGTTTGAAGATCACACTCCATTTGTTGTTGTACATAGACTTCATCATTATCTTCATTCACATCTATTGAGTCATCAACATTGTGAACATCTTCATTCAGATTATCAACTTCTCCAGCTTCTCTAACAACTACATCTTCATTAACTTCTTCAACTTCAATACCTCCAACATCATCATTATCACTATCATCACTTGAAGAAGAACTTTTTTCATCTTCAGATTCATCATCATCTTCATTATCTTCATCATCATCCTCAACTTCAGACTCAGAATGTCCTTAAGAAACTTCTTCAATCAAATCATTTGGATCAATTGGTTCATCATCAATCAAATGAAAATGAGTTTCATCTATTTTCACATCATCTCTTGCTACTGCTCTCATGTAACTAAACATTTGAACATTTTGAGCACCAGTCACGATAGCAAGTCTTTTGTATACGGTTTCAGTCATGTGCTCCAAAATTAATCTTTCTCCACTTATTCCATAAGCATGGAAATCAAGATACTCTTCATTTATAATCAGCTGCAGAAATCTAGGATACATCAAGTATTTGTTCCTAATTCCCTTTTCCAAATTAAAAATAAAGCCATTCATGATCCATTTTGCCATATTAAACCTTCTGTTTGTGGCAATAGCTACAATAGGAGAAGCAATGTCTACAGGGAATTAATTCCATCCTGCATTTCTCTTAGACATTCCATGTTGAAAGATATAACACAAGAGTTTTCAGTGGTTATATACTCTTGCTCTGAAAAACTATTACTTAGGAAAGTGATCTGGATGTCCCATGGCTAAAAATGTGTCTCTACACTCATTAAACGTAAGTTCAGCCAAATCTTGAGGATCATTATCACCAAGTCTTAGAGCTTCTCTAATCGACTGCTCAGAGACTTCAATCATACAAAAGTTTGTGATAAAACCTCTGACTACTTTCCTTCCTTCATCATCTCTTGCAGTTTCAGCAGTACTCCAAAATCTTTTGATGAGACGAGCTTATATAACTGGTTGAGCACACATGGCATACACATACTTTGTTCTCAATCGAAATCTTATCATTTCTTCATAACCAACAGCTTCACGAACATCCTCATTAAGAAAGGCTGATATGTTATGCTTTGGTTCAAATTTAAGATCTGCCATCTGTATACATAGAACAAAATATTAATGACATTTGAATTGCCAAAATTTTAATCATATTTTGTATTATCAATTTTGAACCAATAACACTTAAAAATTTCTAAGTGTTTTGTACAACCCATTACATGAACAGAGTATGCACTGGTTACAATTTTGATGCAACACAATTTATGATAAAATCAATTAATGAACTATGAAAAATGAAAATTGATTGAATTTCAATTGAGGTAGCATATTTTAAATTTTAAACGTAACATTTTATACTTAAATTTTTCTAAGTGTCGAACACACTCTATCAAGAGCAGAGCACATTCAAGTTTCAGCTCAAATGATTTAAAGTACACTAAACCAATTAAAATCTTCACAATATCAGTTGAATAGATGAATTTTGATGATTAATACAACAATTTAGATGAATAATTACGAACTGAATGTTCATTTTTGTTCTTAAAAAATCGACTGATGAACCATGAATCATCAAGGACACTTTTTTATGAAATTGAGATTTGATTCTTACAATTTGTTTGAAAACATATTATAACAATCATTTGATGTTCAATTTCAGTTATCATAACACATTTAAATCACAAATTTCAAATTTCTTAACACCTAGGGTTCGAACACCTCAATAAAGTTCAAACGCCCAATCGAAGTTTAAATAGGTAATGAAATCAGATGTTTTAAGATCAACATGATGTTTAGATTCACTAAATATACCTATATATCAGAAAGATTAACAGGTAAAAATCAAACGTTGAGTGAATGAGTGTATCGGGTGAGAGAATAAGTGAATCAGAGTGTTTGAGTTTGTGAATGAATGAATGAAAACTACAAGTGTTGAATATATATGTGTAAAAATTCATAGGCGCATGAGCACTGTGAAGGCACATGAGGCTAAGTTTCACACTAAATCTTCAGACGCATGAGTACTGTTTAGAAGCTTAGGCACTGTTCAGTCGCCTGGGTACTGTTCAGGCACATGAGACTTGTTGAAATGCCTAACACTTGGAGAAAACATCACCTTCAATCGTCTAACAACATAGGAAAGTCTGAAACTATTCAAACGCATGAGCATAAGTTGATACGCCCAACACTTAACCATTTTCAGCAACATGACAACTGTTTAGGCGCATGTACTTGAACAAAACGCTTAACACTTGTACAAATTCTTGAAATTGATCATACTCCTGATTTAGACTTCTGAGCACTATTCAGGCGTATGAGAAACCTTCTATGAGTCTGACACTTTGAAATTTTCACAACATCCATCTGAACACTATTTATGCACATTAGCACTGTTCATGCACATTGTCCCAACACTTAGTCAAATTTTGACTATCACCCAAATATACATTAATTACTCTCAAATTTAACAATATCAAATTGTTTTATATAAAATCACCACGAATCATTTGAAACTCATATTTTCATTTTTAAACATGAATTTTCAATTCAAACACCATAAAGCACATTTTGAAAGACAACTTTGAATCAGTTTTTATTTTTCACACAATTTCCCATCATTTTAGTCTCTATTTTGAAACTGTTTACAAGAAGCTTTTCCACTTATTTTGAACTCTTTTTAGGTTCATTTTTTCATCATATCAAACACACACATGCTTGAATTTTAGCTTCATTCTTTCCATCCAAAGCACTTAACTTTTTGTTTATCTCTTTTTCACATTTTGACACTTTTCATTGATTTTCTCTTTTACATTTTTACTCCCCCTAAACTTTTAAGTTCACAAACTTAGAAGTTTCTTTTATTTTGTAAGTAGAGCAAACTAATCATTATCAACATGCCTGCACATAGAAAAACATGCAAAAATAAAAAATAAAGCAGAAGAAAAATCTACTATACACAATTGAATCACATGCCTGCAGTAAGATCAAATCAATTAAAATCAGCTGTAACACCCAGAAATTTTAAAAAAAAGGAAGAAAAAAAAAGAGAATTATAAAGAAAGTAAGGTGAAATAACCCATGTTAAGGGGCTAAAGTTGTGCAAGTGGCAAACTTTATTATTATTATATTTAAAATGTGGGCATGGCGGCCCACTACCCTGCTCCGCCAACTGCTCGAATGCAAAAGAAAAAGAAAGAAAAAGAACAGAGTTTTCCATCGGTTTTAGAGAGAAGAAGAAGATCGGCTTGTAGGTAAGTTTTTCGTGTGTTTTGTTCAGTTTCAGCTGGATTTTCAGCTTGTGGACCTAGTCTTATGTGTTCCTCTGTGTTCGGTTGTGTGTTTTTGGTGTTTTAGGTGTTTGAACTCCAAGTGCTTTCGAGTTTGGAGGAGTTTTACTCGAAGGCTGCTGTAGGTGAGTTCTAGGTCCCCAGTTTTTCTGTTTTAAACTTGTTTTGGGGCTGAAATGCATATAAACTATCATTTTTACAACTCTCAGTGTGTGTAACCATATGATACCCCTGTTTTACATGGGCGTGTGTGTTTGTGAATGTTTTGACTAAATCTTGTGGTTGTATGCTTGTTCTAAATGCTTAGTATGCTAGATTTAGGCTAAATATACGTTAGGATGATGAATGGGGACTGAATTTAGTATAAGTTAGATCTGGTAAACTGCCGATGCACCTAAAACTTTGCCCATGTGCCTAACACTTGCCCGTGCGCCTGCATAGTACCCATGCGCCTAAGTTTTTACCCTTGCGCCTAAGTTTTTGCCCATGCGCCCAACTGCCCATGCGCCTAAGTACCCATGTGCCTGCATAGTACCCATGCTCCTACTTAGTACCCATGTGCCTAAGTGTTTTTCCATGCGCCTAAGTTTCTCCCATGCGCCCAAGTGTTCCTATGTGCCCAACTGCCCGTTCGCCTGCATAGTACCCATGCGCCTGCATAGTGCTCATGCGCCTAAACTGACTTAGGATTTTTCTAAAATCTTGGGAAATAGAAATTAATGATTAAGCTCTAGAATGTTTTGGTTGTTTATGTTTGTTCATGTTGTGCATGTTTGTGGTCTGTTATTGATGTTCCTTATTACCTATTATTACGTAACTTTACATGGTGTGTTAATTCTCTTATACATGAAGTATTATCATAAAAGAAGCAAAACATTAAAGAAAATGAAAAGTGGAATATAACGAATAAATGAAAGTCTTGCAAGCAACTTTAAAGAGGTTTACAACTCACTGAAGAGTTGTTAGCTCAACTATGTGCGATGTAACGTGCGATCTTGGCTAACCCATGATGGTACACACAGGGGGGTCAGTCTTGGTGACTGATCCATATGTGCGAAACAGGATCCTTGTCGCTTAACCCCAAGAATGAGGTGGCTTCGTGCGTAATGATGGGGCATAGCTTATGACAAGATCTAGATAGAAGTGAAAGATAATGAAAAAGTGCGAAATGAACGATGATAAAAGATAATAATGATATTATCAAGATGCATGTATGTTGTGTGATCACGAACAAAAGTAAAAGAAAGGTTTTTACTAAAGGTAAAGTATTTTATTATTTAAAACTAGAACTCACTCAGCAATGCTGACTTTTTATGCATTTTTAGTTGGCAGGTAGCTTGTTGCTGAGGATGGCACGAGGGTGAAGCTACTTGGCGGGCAAAGACTGGCATCCATTTCATGCACGATAATGATGTTGTTTTGTAATACAACTAAGTGATATTTTGTAATCTTTTAAATGACGTTGTATTACTTGATAAATGTATTTATTAAAGCATGAAATGGTTTTTGATGAATTATTCCGCTGCAATGTTTTATTTACTTAATAAATCTTAATATGTTTTGATATAAATGAGGTTGTGATTGACCAACTGTGGGGTTCCCGGGAACGTGGCCTTACAAGTTGGTATCAAAGTCAATGTTTAAAAGAAATGGGTAAATATTTTCAAAACCAAAACTTAAACTGAGAATCGGACCGAATAGAGGGATGCCAACCCAAGTATCTACGTGCCATCAGGTAATATACTTTCTTAAGGTTAACTGGTATTATGTACGTATGCTATCTGATTTATGTGCCCTTAGTAGATTTGGATATTGATGTAGTCAGGATAGGAAATGCTTGGGGGATGAAGAGTAAA
The DNA here is from genome assembly GCA_025506505.1 of Flaveria sonorensis. Lineage (NCBI taxonomy): Eukaryota > Viridiplantae > Streptophyta > Magnoliopsida > Asterales > Asteraceae > Flaveria > Flaveria sonorensis. Next base: position 36,369,442 of record CM046435.1, on the reverse strand, counting down.
GTAAGTGGCTAATCACAACTGGCCACTGTAATTAGGGACTTACTATACTTGACATAATCTAAGTTATTACCTTGAATGACCGTGTTGGTGTTTGAATCTTATAGTGTTTAGTGGATGACGGGTGGTAGAGCTTTAAAGGCTTCTCAAGAAGGTGTACAGGGTGGTCGTGGTGCTGGACCACATGTCACAAGAAACAAGGCTAATGCTGCTGAGACGGCTCCTGCAGAGCCCAAGCATCATCACCACGAAGGTGGTGATGAGAGTGCTAATCTGAGAGCCTCTGTAAAAGAGGCAGTTGTGGAGGAAGTTCATCAGGTCATGCAGACCCTGCCATCTGTGGTGACCGAGGTTATTTGTGCTGTGAGGGAGGATGAAAAGAAAGAGAAGGAGGAGAGGAGGAGGACAGTTAGGAGAGGACCAGGTGAAGAGGAGCAACCAGAAACCGAGATGGTCGTCTCCAGCGATGAAGAGGAAGAGGTACAGGAAACTGCCAAGGGGTGTAGTTATGGGGCATTTCAAAGATGAAAGCCCCTGACTTTTGATGATAATGGGAATGCTACTGCTGCTCACCGATGGGTGAGGGAGATGGAGGCTGTGTTGGATATCAGCGAATGTAGGGAGTATCAAAAGGTGAAGTTTGCTACCCACTCATTCGTCGACTCGGCCTTGTGCTGGTGGGACAATATTGTCCAGGCCGAGGGTAGCAGGATGATTAGGAGAATGAGGTGGAGTGAGTTAAAGAATATGGTGATCGAGGAGTTTTGTCCTTACAAGGAGCTTGACAAGATTAAAGGAGAGTTCTTACAGCTGGAGGCGGGAACCAGGACACACCAGTAGTATACTACTAAGCTCAATGAGATGCCAAGGCTGGTGCCAGATCTGGTGACGCCGGTGTCAAGGAAGATCAAGAGGTATATCCAGGGTTTGCCTGTAGATATCCGTAGGCACATGATCGCCGCCCAACCGAGTACTTTTGGGTATGTAGTTGATCTGGCAGGGAGGTTGTATGATGAGAGAGAGGTGGCAGTGGTAGAGGTGAGTAAGAAGGGGGTGATGTCAGGAACTGGAATGGGAAGCGGTTTGGTCGTGGTGGTTTCACTCCAAATAACAAGAGGGCAAGGGTGGATGATCGAAGGGTAGTCACACTAGGTGCGGGAATGAAGAGGTGTGGTAAGTGTGGGAAGGAACATATAGGGGAGTGTAAGTGGGGACTGAATCTCTGCTTCAAGTGTGGGAAGCCTAGTCATATAGTAAGAGAGGGTGGGGTTGTAAGATGTTATAATTATGGTGAAGAGGGCCATTTGAGCAGGGGAGCCCGTGCGCCTGCATAATACCCATGCGCCTAAACTGACTTAGGATTTTTCTGAAATCTTGGGAAATAGAAATTAATGATTAAGCTCTGGAATGTTTTGGTGGTTTATGTTTGTTCATGTTATGCATGTTTGTGGTCTGTTATTGATCTTCCTTATCACGTATTATTACGTGACTTTACATGGTGTATTAATGCTCTTATACATAAAGTATTAACATAAAAGAAGTGAAAGATTAAAGATAATGAAAAGTGGAACATAACGAATGAATGAAAGTCTTGCAAGCAAATTTAAAGAGGTTCACAACTCACTGAAAAGTTGTTAGCTTAACTGTGTGTGATGTAGCGTGCGATCTTGGCTAACCCATGAGGGTACACACAGGGGGGACAGTCTTGGTGACTGATACATACGTGCGAAACGGGATCCTTGTCGCTTAACCCCAAGACTGAGGTGGCTTAGTGTCTAATGATGGAGAATAGCTTATGACAGGATCTAGATAGAAGTGAAGATAATGAAAAAGTGCAAAATGAACGATTATGAACGATGATAAAAGATAATAATGATATTATCAAGATGTATGTATGTTGTGTGATCACGAACGAAAGTAAAAGAAAGGCTTTTACTAAAGGTAAAGTATTTTATTATTTAAAACTAGAACTCACTCAGCACGTTGACTTTTTATGCATTTTTAGTTGGCGGGTAGCTTATTGCTGAGGATGGCACGAGGGTGAAGCTACTTGGCGGGCAAAGACTGGCATCCATTTCATGTACGATAATGATGTTGTTTTGTAATACAACTAAGTGATATTTTGTAATCTTTTAAATGATGATGTATTACTTGGCAAATGTATTTATCAAAGCATGAAATGGTTTTTGATGAATTATTCCGCTGCAATGTTTTATTTACTTAATAAATCTTAATATGTTTTGTTATAAATGAGGTTGTGATTGACCAACTGTGGGGTTCCGGGGAACGGGGCCTTACATCAACACATTAAAATAAAATGAAATGGTGGAAAGTCATAGATAGTGATTAAATCCTGATCAAGTGTGTTCCAGGTCAGCGTTCCCAAGATATGCAAGAAAGCACTTTTCTCAACTTATTAACCTGACATATACTTATAACCATATCTCATGTTTAGGTTCTGCACATTAGCATCTATTGTATCAAGTGAGAATATCCAGGTCTGTAATGACTTACAACAAAGGGTAACTCATCACTGCAGGTCTATGATGACTCATAACAGAGAAGTGAATAGTTGCTTTAAATAATTGGAGATCATGGTTATTCATATCACCACCAGGGGTGAGTTTATGACTTTACAAGTAATCAATTTGAGAAGACAATACTCATTGGTACTAAAATGGACAAACACGAATGCATGATTGATTTAGTTTAATCACAAGAATATACTTTTTTAGTATAATTGTCTGAGCTTACCTGCACATCATATCTGATCACGTCAAACTTTAGTAGTGAGCAAAGTATGCAACTAATCAGAACTAATGCATCTATCATTTCTCACAAGTTGCAAAGACACATTCAGTCCTAAATAATTAACAAACAAATAAACTCTATTTTTGTGGGTTTTTGTTTCATAATTTTCTCTTTTGATTTTGCAATTTTCTATTTTTGTATTTGCTTTTTCTTTTTCTATAGAACAGATAAGGGAGGATATTTTGAATCTTCGAAACCTGTAGGTTGCTTGACATACACATAATCAGTGATTGGTCCATACAAGAAAGCACCTTTAACGTCCATCTGATACACCTTGAATTTCATGTATGATGCATAAGCCAGGAAGACATGAATTGATTCAAGTCTTGCAACTAGAGCAAATACTTCATCATAATCTATTCCTTTTTCTTGGGTGTATCCTTGTTCAACGAGTCTCGCTTTGTTGCCAACGACAATTCCCCGATCGTCAGACATCTTTCTGAATAACCATTTTATGCCTATGGCATTTTCTCCTTTAGGTAAATCCATAAGCTTCCACACTTCTGTTTACGGAATTGCAATTATCTTCTTGCATTGCCTCAATCCAACTATTGTCCTTTAATGCTTCGGTGACGTTTTTAGGAACAATTTGAGATAGAAAACACAAGTATAAGCAAAGGTTTGCTTGGTTTGAATGACTTCTCATCATTCTCTCATTCAATGGACCGATAATCTTAGACGTAGGATGGTTCTTGTGAACACAAGACGTTGTAATCTCATTTTCTTGAACATTAACATCCAGATTAGTTTGGTTCAAGTCAGAAAGCTGATGCAATAAATTCGAAGTTTGTGGATTGAAATTAGGAAATTGAGTTGGTGAGTTGATAAAGTAATCAAGATTATCGGTAACAACTCATCATTAGAAACTGATGACGTTCCGGACTCAGGTTGTACAATTTCAGACCATCATTAGGAATAGGTTGTGAAATATTGGAATTTTCAAAAAAGGGATGTTCTTGTGCTTGTTTAGATTGGGATTGATCATGAGATTCAGAATGAAATACAAGATCTTCAACAAATGAGAAGAATGGGTAATCTAGGCTAGAATCATCCATATCATCAAAATCAGAATCATCACTGAAAGATCCAAGATCTCGTCCTTGTTTTTTTTTCTCAGATGGAGAGTCAAACAAGTTAGAATTAAAAGAATTTGACAAAGAATCTAAATCAAACAACCAAGCTGGACTATTTGCAACTGATGGAAAAGAGTTTTCAAGAAATTTAACATTAAAAGTTTCAAGAATAACATTCGTCCTAGAGTTATAAACTCTAAAGGCTTTTGAAACCGATGAATATCCAACAAAAAATCCATCATCAGATTTTGCAACGAATTTTCCTAGCTGGTCACTTGAATTTAAAATCAAAACTGGACAACCAAAAGATTTAAGAAAATCTATATTAGGTTTCCTGTTAAACATCAACTCATAAGGAGTTTTCTGTTCATATTTCACAAGCAATGTACGATTCTGTACAAATCATACAGTGGGTATGGCTTCATCCCAGAAAGTAATTGGAATCTTTGCATCTGCTAATGATCAGTTCAAAAGGATCAAATCTGTGATGATATCGTAATGCAATAATCAATTCAAACACAAAGTAATCAAACACATGCAATCACATCAAAAAAATTCATAGATTTCATTGATAGCAAATGCACAGGATACAATGTGTAAAGATACAATTCGTTCAACTAACTCTAACTGTTTCTTAGATCTGAGATGTCTAATCTCTTGTCTAGTCTGGTCTATATTCTCCCTGCTGATTAGGTTTGAGAATGATATTCTCGGTTAATGTGACTCAACATAGGATCGAATATGCAGACTGAGTCAGTAATATAGTTGCGAAATCACTATATTATAGAACAGATGAACCTGAAATAAATGTTTGAGTAAATGCAGTACATGAACACAGAAGTCACAGATGAATAATATTGATGTTATAACTGTTGAAGACCAAAAACTTACAAAGTTAGGGTATGCAGCCCTATTTATAAGCATACACATAATCTGTACAAAAGACTAAACTAACCCTGATCTATACAAGAGAATCTAGTCTAAGTACAAAATAAGTAAAAACATTGTAAGTTGTTCATCCGCATTAGTTCATGTGGATGAACAAGTCTTCATCAGCATTAGTTGTCTTTTGATCAGCATTAACTTAGTTCATTCGCATTAGTTTATGCGGGTGAACAAGTCTTGTCAGTAGCATTTGATCAGCATGTGTTTGCTCACCCGCATTAGTTTATGCGGATGAACAAGTCTTAGCCGCATTTCCTTTTGTTCATCCGCATAAACTAATGCGGGTGAACACTTCTTGTCAGCATTTCTTCAGTTCATCTGCATGGACAAATGCGGGTGAACACTTCTTGTTCAGTATTTCTTGTCTTCATCCGCATTTGTTAATGCGGGTGAACAAACACTTGTCAGCATTTCTATACTTAGTCTTTTTCTGTCTTCTTGGTCTTCTATAAATAATGTCTTCTGTAATCTTCTGTTGTCTTCTGTTAATGATGTTTATCCAACCAGAACAACTTCCAACCACCTCTTAAGTTGGCAAGTATGATCCTTTCAGGGTCTAACAATACTCCCCCTAAGGATTATACTGCCTAGGTTCCTCAAGAGTGTGATGGTGGTGGTGGTTGTGATGATTCAGGTCGGTCATCTTGTGTAGTCTTCTTTTGGACTGATGTTGGGAGGAGAGTTGCAGCAGCTTCTTCTAATGTTTCTGGTTGTGCCATTGATGGATTGAGAATAGCCTTTATCATGTTAGAAAAATCCCTAGCTTCCTTCATCTTTTCTCTACTGAGCACATGAATCTTCATCTCACTCATTATATGAATAGCAGTAATGGGCATTTGTTTCAAAGAGATGGGTTCCCAAACTGAAATAGAAGATAACCCATCTCTATGAATCAGCAGTGAACCATCAGCATCAACTTCCAACTTGACTATGTTGCCCATCTGCATAGGTAGCCTTTTCTTCTTCCTTTGTTCTCTCTTGTTGTTAATTCTATCAAAATCCAGCTTCAATATCTTCACACACTTCAAAATAAACTCAAATCATTTTCTGCAGCCTTGTTTTTGAGAGCTCTGAAGTGTCTGGTAAAGATGTAATGAATGTAAGACTCATCTAGCAATCTAACCTCATACCCACTGAAGACTCTTATTTCAGGGGCTTCCTTTCCTTCCCATTTTCTTTCAATTACTAGCTCAAAGGTGTCTTCATCATAATACACATTTGAAATACGCTTTGTCTTATGAGTACCAGCAATCATTTTCCTCTTCAAACTTTCTGTTGGCTTAACATGTAGTTCAAGAAACACAATCTCTTTAGCTTCTCTTTTCTTTCTTTGATCAAATGGGTTCTTGAATGTTTTGTCTTTTCTGGTGAAGATAGCTTTCAGTGATTTGAAGTTGTTTGTTCTTTTAAACATCTTTAGAATATCTCTAAATTCATATTCTCTATACATTCCATCAGGATTAATCAAGTCTAGCACAACCAACTCTTTTAAATCATGAACTTTCAAGGCATTGACTAAGGCTGTGTACTCTGTGAAAAACTAGACTAATCCTGATATCCTCTTCACCATGAACATATTCCAGTTACTATCATATTTCGAGGCAATAATTTTTACATCTGTCTTGCCACTGGGAGTAGATACCCCTCTTATCATTTCAACAGTGGTCAGCCCCTCTTGAAGTTTAAGTTGAGAAGGCTCAATAAACCACTCTGGATTCTTGTGAAGTATAGGGGCTAGAACATCTTGATCTTTAACTGTCAACTGCACATCTTATGCTGATTTTCTTGTTCTAGGCTTCTAGGCAATCACTTCTTCTTCAATTGCTTTTAGTCTTTCTTTTTGTCATTGATCATCTTTAACATAGTAGGCCTAAGAGAATTTGCCTTCATGTTCCCCAGCTTTCTTTTTAAATCCTTGTTGAGACAAATAATCCTTCATTTCCTTATCTGTCATACTATAAGGATCAGGATATGCAGTTTAAGTGTCATACTTCTTTGCTGTCTTAGAGATACTTATGCTGATTTAGTAGTTTCCTTTTCTTTTTCGTATTCAGTCATAAATGTTGGATCAAGAAGCTTCTTCATCTTTCTCACTTCTTCTACCATACCTTCATAAGTCATGCTAAGGACTATATCAGCATCATATCCATGGTTGATCAGGAACATGGCATAAATCATAAGATCATTAGTCTTAGCCTTTTCTATCATACTTTCAACAGATGGCTCAATAATTGATGGACTGCTCATGTCATCATGTTTCTTTGTTTGTTCATCTTCAGTTTCTCCTTCTTCCAACATAATCACTTCCAAAGTATGCTGCAACTCCTTCTCAGCTTGTTCATGTTCATCTAAAAATTCAGGAATTGCTGCCAAACTCTTAGGATCATCTTAGTTTTCTTCTTAGGTTATTGTTCCTCAATCATAAGAAGTTTGCCTTTTGCTTTTTCAGTCAAGTATTTCCTTTTTCTTGTGTATGTGATCACTCTTGGTCCTGATGTTGAAGCTACATCAGTTTTGGCCTGTTGTTTTTCCTCAACAGCCTTAAGCTCAGCAGTGATTCTTTGTTGTTCAGCTTCTTGTCTGTTCAATTCAGTTGTTTCCTTTTCTTTGAATTCATCACAAAGTCTATTGATTAAACTTTGTTGTTCAACAGTCAATACAATAGCAGGAACAAGCTGCATTCTCAGTTCTTCTTCTATTAGCACAGGTTGTGATGGAATTACAACTATAGACTCAGAAGGGGATTTGGTGTTTTTGATGTAATCCCAGAATTCCTCATCTATAATGAATTCACTTGAAGAGAATCTGTCCATGTCATCTATTAGTTCTTTCATCATAACCTCTTTTTCAGTAGATGGATCAGAATGTACTACCATCTCCCATCTATCATCATCCCTAACACCACTGGTTTCTTGCTGTTGTGAATGAACTGCCTTATCTGTTTCTACAGCTTCATGTTCTGTTGCTTCTCTTTCAAATTCAGCCTTTAATTGAGCAATTAGTTCTAATTCATCAATTCTTTTCTTCAAAGCCTCATTTTGTTTGTTCAGATCAGCAATAATTTCTGTTTGCATCTCCAACATGTGTTCTTGATCTTCCATAGCCACAGTTTTGATAGCCATAGTGTCCACATGACCACTGATTCTTCTCTTGACATCTCTAAAGAGGCTTTTAACTGTTTGATCTCCTCATCTTTTATTCTCATATCAGCATCATACTTGGCTTTTAATTCATTTAGTTCTTTCTCCTTTTCATCAAGTTCCTGAATCCTATCATTTATGATTCCCGCCCTTCTATCAAGAGTTTTCTCCATTCTGGAGACTTTAAGCATCAACTCAGAAATCAGTTTGTCTTTTTCATCAGGCCTGTTTATCTCAGATTCAGCATAACTTTTTGAGGGACCCTCCTCTGAGATCATTTGTCTCTCATGTAGTGGTGCAGGTTGTGGATAATCCTCCTCATCACTAGATGATTCAGAAGATGAACTGGTAGATTCACCAGATCCATCAGAAGTAGCAGCAGCTTCATGTGAGGGGCTGTTGGAGGGTTCTTCATGAGTGTGCATGGGTGAAGATGGAGAGGATGTAATGGGATCAACCCTAAAAGGGGAATTAATCTCAGCATCATGTGTTGAAGGCTCAATGTGAAGATCACCACCTACATCAACATGTGGTGACATTGGCCTCGATATTTCTTCTTGTGTTTCTGCATGCTCATCAGCAGTAGGTGGATTTAGAGCAACAGGCCATTCTTTAACAGTTTGTTCATCTCTTTCTTGTATAACATCAGCAGCCTCTTCATGAATGGGTTCCTCAACAGGAACATTATCTTGAGCTTGTTCCTCAATATCATGTACTTCTTCTTGAGGATTAATCTGCTGTTGCATCCATGGCAGTAGTGGGAAGAAAGTACCACTATATGAGTTTATAGGATCCATTTTTTTGATGTATTTGTAAGACTTGGCATTATAATGAGGCATATCTAGAATAGGACCTTCTAATTCCAAATCAGGAAAGGCTTCATTTATTAAGCACTGGATAAATCTTGGGTACATGAGGAACATGTTTCTTCTTCCTTCTTCAACATTAGCAACCATACCATTAAATACATATGCTGAGTAGTTGTATGGTCTGTTTGTACAGAGAGCACAAACAAGTGATGATGTAGTCAAGGGTATATCATTCCATCCAGTCTTCCTTTTGGATAAGCAGTGTGCACATAATGAATGAGGAATCTCCATTGCAAATCAACCAACCCCTTGACTATTTGTTTTGCCTCAAATCCACCTTTATATCCAATGTTTGCAAAGAGGTCATTATATCATCCTCATCAAATTTAGTTGGAGAATTAGGATCATCTTGAAATTGAAGGCATTCTCTCACAGATTGTTCTGATATCAACAGAGTGTGATCATCAGATATTCTTCCAGAAATTACTTTCTCTCCATCAATCTCCAATACTTCTGCATTTCCCCAGAAAGATCTGATGTAATTCTCATAGATTACAGGTCTCATTGTTATGGCATGAGCCACTCTTGTTGTGGCTATGAACCTGATCATGTCTCTGAGTCCCTCAGCTTTTGGGACATCAGGATCAAGAAAACCACTAACATTATGGAGCTTACTCCAGGTTAGGTTAGCCATGTGTAACTACACAATATATGAATGAATTAGTGAGAATTATGGATAACAAATCTCAAATTGATATGAATTGTGTTTGATTTGTCCAATTTTGACTTTTTAAATCAAAATAGTGATTTTGCTTGTTACTGTTGCATTAGTTGTTTTGACCTAAGTTTGATTTTGAATGAAGAATAGTTCAAAAGTTTTGGTTTCTTTCTGTTGTGTTGATTTGTGATTCATAAGTTTTACATTCTAAACACTGGTTTTGATTTCACAATGTTGTGGGATGATATCCCCTGTTCATCGGTGTCAGTTGTACTTAGAACCACTGAAATCTTTGTTGTATACACTAATCATTGGTTTTAATGAACTTTGACATTCATGTAAATCCATTGTTATTGTGTAGTTTGAGAGTTTTGCAATTTTAGGGTTTTATGTTCCAACATTTGTTTGACAGTCGAAGTTTTTCAAAATTCTGATAATCACCTTGTAGTCGACAATGTTTTGATTCAAAGGACACTTTTGAATGTTTTGATGTTTGGCTCGAGCACTGAGATTGTTGATGATAGTAGATTTGAATTTTGAAGAAGTATATTTTCTGGCACTCGTCTCACTATGAAACGTTCACTCAAAATTTGAAAAGTAATAAATGACTCACATTAGATGAGTATTTATATTACAACTCATAATTTTCACAAAATTTTACAAGTGCTGAAAAGTTCTGTACTGTAGCAAATGCGCATAGAGAATTTCTATGGGCGCATTTACTGTAGCAAATGCTGATGAACAAATTAAGTTTGTGAGCATTTACCGTAAAAAATGCGGCAGAGTTAATTTTACCTATCCGTATTCACTGTAGCAAATGCGGATGGACAAAGTTAACTTATCAGCATTTACTGTAGCAAATGCGGAAGAACAAATGACTTGTCCGCATTTACTGTGACAAATGCGGAAGAACAATTTGTACATATGCTGATGAGTTGGACTGTCCGCATTTACTGTAGCAAATGCGGAAGAACACAATTTTTTTTGCCTGCATTAGTTGTACTAGTACAAAAACAGTTACCCGCATTGGTTAAATGACAGGGTTACCTTCACCCGCATTAACCAATGCTCTTACCCGTATTAAATTTTGAACTTGTCAAAAATTAATATTGTTACAGTGGATGGTTCTGACTGGTTTTGCACAGCTATTTCTGATTTTTTATGAAGATGAGTCTGCATCATTGGTGCTTTATGAAGATTTAGCAAATTCTAAGATTGTTAATTCTTGCTTGGATTGACTTGTATCCTTGATGAGATACATGTTTCCCAATATGATTGATTTTGGGCCTTGTGCATCTTCTGAAGCAGATTATGGTATAATTTCCATACAGACACAATCACTTCAAACAATATCGCCAGTTATATGTTTTTGTGATTTTGTAAATATTTCCTTGTAAATTTTGTTACTCCCCCTAAAGTTTATATCTATATGGGATAAAAACTTTAAACAAATTTATATAATTTAAGGAAAATATTTCTGAATTTTGATTGTTTAGCATATCTGTAAATGAAGAGATTTTGTACTATTGTTTGAAATTTTGGGATCATATCAATCTTATCTTTCATAAGTGCAAGTAGTCATTGAACTTATTGATTGAAGGTATTTTTATCCTCTTAAACTCATGCTTGGTCAGTATTGTAATGCATGTGATTTTTATCATGTTTTGATTTAATTAAACATTCAACATGAACCTCTCACTCATAAGCATAGCAAGATCAACTATGCTCATGTAATGTATGGTAGAACTTTTTCACAACTTTCAATACCTGGTCATTTAAATTATGAAACCTCATTCATTTTGGTAATGGGGATCCACTTTGGGATTCTTTTACAGGAGGTGCATGACCATGTTGTCGTTAGCTCAACTGTGTACGGTTTAGCTAACCCAAAGGATGTACACAGGGTCAATCTTTAAGATTGAGAGGACCACTGTTGTTGGCCCGGTACTGGTGCCAGCATATGTGCACCACGGATGGAGTCTATTTATAGACTTCAAGGCCCAGTACCAGGTTTATGCCCATTATATGGGGGTTATAGCACTTTGGTCCATATCGACAGTGAAAGATAATAATAATAAGCAAGAAAGAGAATGGTGATGATGTAATGGATATGATTTTTATGTATGGTGTGTGATCACATCCGAAAGAAAGATAAGATATATTCTTTAAGAAGTATTTTGTATACAAATCTATCAAGATTTTTTTATGATTTTAAAACTAGGACTAACTCAGCAAAGCTGACTTTTATGCGTTTTCAGTTGGCAGGTAATATTGCTGAGAATGGCACTCGGGGAGGCTACTCGTCGGGACAAGGCTGACATCCATTCATGAATATAACATTGTTGTTTTGTAATGCAAACTAATGTTCTTTTGTAACTATACCAAACATGTATTACTTAGCAACAACATTTATATATAAATGAATGGCTTTTAAATGTTTAAATTCCGCTGTAATGTGATAATGAATTATGAAATGTTTTATGAATAGTGCTGTGAATGTCCAACTGTGAGGTCTCTGGAAACGGGGCCTTACATAGGCGCATGAGCACTGTTTGTGCGCATGAGGTTTAGACGCATGGGCACTGTTCAGGCGCATAAGCACTATTTAGGTGCTTGGGCACTGTTCAGGCCCATGAGACTAGATGAAACACCCAACACTTGGTAATTTTTCACTTCAAACGTCTAGCCCTTGGAAGTCTGGAACTATTTAGGCGCATGAGCATAGATAATACGCCCAACACTTAACCAAAATTTTAGACACATGACAACTGTTTAGGCGCATGAGCTTGTCTGAAACGCCTAACACGTGCAAATTTCTGAAAAATCACCATACTCCTGAATTGGACTTAAGAGTACTGTTCAAGCGCATGAGGATACTTCCATAAGTCTTGACACTTGTAATTTTCATATCATCCATTTGAACACTATTTAAACACATTAGCACTGTTCACACTCAATTTTTTACACTTAGTCAAAATTGTTTGACTATCACTCAAAATTTTCATTAATTTCCCTTAATTTTAACATTTTTGACATTCAAAATTTTTTTTTTGACCATTATTTTTATTTTAAATTTTCAAAAATTAATTTCCCGTCATTTTAGTATCTATTTAATTTTTACAAAAACATATAATCTCATTTTGTTTGCAAGAAGCTTTTCCACTGAATTTAAATTTTTTTCAGGTTCATTTTTACATCATATCAAACACATATATGCTTGAAATTGCAGCTTCATCCTTTCATCCAAAACACTTTATTTTTTTTAATTTCTTTTTCACATATTGAAAATCAATTATTTTCTCTTTTTCATTTTTACTCCCTCTAAACTCTTAAGTTTTACAAACTTAGAAGTTTTTTTTATTGCAAGAAGATCAACTAATCATTATTAACATGTCTGCACACAGAAAATCATGCAAAAATCAAAACTAAAGCAGAATAAAAAATCTACTATATACAATTGAATCACATGCCTGCAGTGAGATCATATCAGTTAAAATCAACACATTGCAAAAAATGATGGATAGTCGTAGACAGTGATTAAATCTTGATCAAGTGTGTTCCAAGTCAACATTTTTGCAGCAAAGGAGACACGAGATCTATGGACAGAAAATGAGTGCTCTTGGCAAGATACTTAGCACACTTACTTTTTCAATTCTTGGATTGATTAAGGTACAATTAGATATGACATTATGTAAGTCACACTTAAACTTAGAGAGTTTAACTCTCATAAAGATCTGCAAGAAATTACCTTTCTCAACTTGTTAACCTGACATATAGTTATAACCAGATCTCATGTTGGGATTGTGCATATTGGCATCTTTTTGCATCAAGTGAGAATATCCAGGTCTGTAATTACTTACAATGGATATCTCGTCACCTAAGGTCTATGATGACTCATAACAAAGAAGTGATTAGATGCTATAAATAAATAGAGCTCAATGGTTATTCATATCGCCATCAGGTGTGAAATTATGACTTAACAAGCAATCAATTTGAGAAGTCAACACTACTCATTGGTGCTAAAATGGATAAACATGAATGCATGATTGACTTAGTTTAATCACAAGAATTTACTTTTTTTAGTATAATTGCATGAACTTACCTGCACATCATATCTGATCATGTCAGACTTTAGTAACGAGTGAAGTATGCAACTGATCAACACTAATGTATCTATCATTTCTCACAAATTTCAAAGACAAATTCAGTCCTAAACCATTATCTAACAAGAAAAACTCTATTTTTGTATTTTGTTTTATATTTTTCTCTTTTGATTTTGCAATTTTCTATTTTTGAATTTGCTTTTCCATTTTCTATTTAACATGCACACATAATATATACAATCAGGTAGTTAACTCTGACAGTTTCTCTGTATTCAAGATTAAGCTAAGAGAGGGTTCTTACCAATTTATGACTCAATAACTGAAAACTCAAAACCAATTTTTTAACATGGTTAATAAGTCCAATTGACTCGACCAAATATTCAAATCGACCCAGTAAAAAGGCTTTTATAAATAGGTCAGCCAAATGTTTTTCAGTTGTGATTTGAATAAAAATGATTAAACCTTTTTTAGAGTTATCTCTGAGAAAATGATATCGAATCTTGATATGTTTTGTTTTCGAGTGTTGGACAGGATTAGCTGTAATAAACATAGCAGCAGTGTTATCAATGTAAATAGGAGTTTTAAGAAAATTGAACCCGTAATCCAGCAGTTGGTTTTGTAACCAAAGTATTTGAGAACATCCTGCTGATGCGGCAATGTACTCAGCTTCTGCGATTGAAACGAAAACATTTGTTTGTTTCCTACATTGCCATGAGACTAATCTGGGACCTAAAAACTGACAACCACCCGTCGTAGATATACGATCTTGGCAACATCCCCCATAATCACTATCTGTATATCCATGTAACTCAAAGTTTCCTTCATACGGATACCATAGCACTAAAGCCGGTTTTCCTTTGAGATACCTGAATATTCATTTAACAACAATTACATGAGATTCCTTCAGGTTAGATTGATAACCAGCAGAGACACAAATAGCATACATTATATCAGGTCTAGATGTAGTAAAATACATCAAAGATCTGATCATAGATCTGTATAGAGTTTGGTCAAATGATTTTTCATTAGAATCAGGTTCAATCTTGGTATTTATGTCAGCTGGAGTTCTGATGGATTGACAATCTTGTAGTTTAAATTTCTTCAAGAGTTTTTCAACGAATTTCTCTTGATTGATAAAAATTCCATCTGCAGATTGCTTCACTTGAAGACCAAGGAAAAAAATTATTTCTCCCAAGAACTCATTTGAAAACAAGACTTCATAATTTCTTCAAATTCATTACACAACTTTGGACTTGTAGAACCAAATATGATATCATCAACATACACTTGAACACATAAGAGATTATCAGCATCCTTCTTAATAAACAAAGTAGGACCGATTTTCCCTCGCGTGTATCCATGTTGGATCAAATGTTGTGATAACGTTTCATACCAGATTCTTGGAGCTTGATGTAGACCATACAATGCATTGCTAAGCTTGTACACACGATGAGGAAATTCTGAATCTTCAAAACTTGGTGGTTGCTTGACATACACATCATTGGTGATTGGTCCATATAAGAAAGCACCTTTCACATCCATTTGATACACCTTGAATTTCATGAATGATGTATAAGCCAGGAAGACACGAATTGATTCAAGTATTGCAACTAGAGGAAATACTTCATCATAATCTATTCCTTCTTCTTGGGTGTAACCTTGTGCAACGAGTCTCGCTTTGTTGCAAACAACAATTCCCCGATCTTTTGTTTTGTTTCTAAACAACCATTTTGTGCCTATGGCATTTTCTCCTTCAGGTAAATCCACAAGCTTCCGCATTTCTTGTTTGCGGAATTGCAATAATTCGTCTTGCATTGCTTCAATCCAACTATTGTCCAAAAACACTTCGGTGACGTTTTTAGGAACAATTTGAGATAGAAAACACTAGTATAAGCAATGGACCGATAATCCGAGACGTTGGATGGTTCTTGTGAATACTAGATGTTGGAATCTCATTCCCTTGAACATGAACATCCAAATTATATTGGTTCAAGTCAGAAAGCTGATGCAATAAGTTCAAAGAATGTGGATTGAAATTTGGAACTTGAGTCGGTGAGTTGAAAAAATAATCAAGATTATTAGTACCAACTACATCTTCATAGATCGATGACGTTCTGGACTCAGGTTGTATAATTTCAGGACCATCATTAGGAATAGGTTGTGAAACATTTGAATTTTCTGAAATGGGATGCTCTTGAGCTTGTTGAGGCTGAAATATAGAATCTCTAACAAATGAGAAAAATGGATAATCTGGGCTTGAGTCATCCATATCATCAGAATCAGAATCATCGCTGAAAGAATCGAGATCTCCTACTTGATTTTTCTTCTCACCTGCAAATTCAAACAAGTTAGAATGAAAGGAGTTTGACAATGAATCTAAATCAAATAACCAAGCTGGACCATTTGCAACTTATGGAAAAGAATTTTCAAGGATAACATTGTCCTAGAGTTATAAACTTTATAGGCTTTTGAAACTGACGAATATCCAACAAAAAATCCTCCATCAGATTTTGAATCAAATTTTCCTAGCTGATCACTTGAATTGAAAATCAAAACTGGACAACCAAAAGATTTAAGAAAATCTATATTAGGTTTCTTGCCAAACATTAGCTCATAAGGAGTTTTCTGTTTATCTTTCACAATCAATGAACGATTCTGCACGAAACATGCAGTGGATATAGCTTCATGCCAGAAAGTGATTGGAATTTTGGCATCTGCTAACATAGACCATGCTGCTTCAATCAAAGTTCTGTTTTTCCTTTTAGCAACTCCATTTTGTTGTGGAGTTCTAGGAGCACTGAACTGACGAGCAATACCTTTTTCTGCACAAAACATGTCAATATTAGCATTTTTAAATTCCGTTCCATTATCACTCCTAATTATTTTGACCTTTTGTTCTAATTGATTTTCTACTTTAATGATGAATTCTTTTAATAATTCAGCCGTTTCAGATTTAGCATGCAAAAAGAAAATCCATGAAAATCTTGTAAAGTCATCAATGATAACTAAACAATAAGATTTCTTTCAAATACTCTGAACATTTGTTGGTCCAAATAGGGCCATGTGCAACATCTGGAGAGGTTTGGAATTTGAGTTTATCTGTTTGGGCTTATAAGACGCTTTGTGTTGCTTTCCTTTTAAACGTGCTGAGAAGAGATCAGTTGTGGCAAACTTCTTTGTTGGAAGACCTACAACATGATTTCCTGATACAAGCTTGTTCATGTTCTTGAAATTGGAATGCTCGAGACGTCGATGCCAAAGCTGACATTCGTCATTTGATGCTTGTGCAATTAGGCATATTGTTTCTGTTGAAGGATCAACTAGAGACATATCTAATTTGTATACATCTCGATCTTGAACAGCTTTAACAACTACCCATTCTTTGCTAATCTAAAAACTTGGCTTCAAAATGTAACAAAATGAATCATCAAATAAAACAGAATAAGATTTGTCACAAATTTGGGAAACGCTTAAAAGATTAATGTTCAACTATGAGCAATAGTTGACGTTATCAAAGCTGATAATCCCATTGGATACAGTTCCTTCGCCTGTTATTTTTCCTCCTGTATCACCTTCAAAAGCAACACGTGTACCATCCTTTAACTTAAATTCTTGAAGCAAGGCATTGTTGCGTGTCATATGCCGGCTACACCCACTATCCACATACCAAGTGTTAATAGGTCTTCTTTGAAATTGTGGATTGACATATCCATTTCTTAACTGTGGATTAACATATCCAGTCCTCGGCGAGTTCTTTCTGAAGTAGCAATTCTTAGTTTTGTGAGTTCTTTCATCACAATAGGTACAATATTTGTTAAAATAACAATCAACTGTTGAATGGTTTATCATATCACATATATGACAGTACCTGTTAAAGAAACATTCTTCAGTCTTATGATTGTACATATCATAGATTTCACAGTACCTTTGAAATTTAAACAATTGTTGATTAGCTTTAGATGTGGATGCCATATTTGATCCTTGTTTGGATTTGGGAGTTGAAAAGTTAACCTGTTGTTTTTGATTTGTGAATTTGTTCTTTTGAAATATGAGTTTAGATTTTTTAACATTGACATCATTCCTCGACTCCTTAGATACAAATCGTTTATTGACAGCGGAAGACTTAGAATCTGAACCTGTTTTCAGATCAGAATTGGATTTGTTCTTTGGATTAGATTTGATTTCTAGAATTTTGTTCATGTTAAAAATACCTGCAGATACAAATTTCACAGGTTTAAGCTGATTTGATTGATTTGTTCTTTTTATTTGACTGTTTTGAATTGCATTCTGTGTTGATTTAGCTTTAGTATTTTTCTTTCTTCATCTTTGGTTTCTAGATCTCGATGATCTTTGTTTGCTTTTAGATTGAACATCTTCAGGTGATGATTCTTTTTCTTTTGTTCTTTTTACCATTTAATAAACTCTGGATTATTTAATCCATAAGATATTGAATCTTCAGATGTTTCTTCATCTTGTTTTGCTTTCTCTTTATTTTTAGAGTTTTGATTGTCATTCTTTTCACTCACTTCTTTGACAACTGACTCTTTTGGAACAAACATTTTCTTAGTTTTTGGTCGTGGTTCATATGTTTTAATTTTCACCGGGTGACCATTTTTGATCTTTTCAGAATCATGTTCCTCAAATATCTCAACATTTGTTTTCTCTTCATCACTCTTAGAATTCATTTTCTTATTTTCGAATGCTTTTAGCTTAGCTTTGTTTTCAAGTGAGTGATCATGCGTGTTCAAGTTTTCTAGTAATGTGTTTGTGATGGATTCAGGCATTGGTTTATGTGTAAAACCTAGACCTGCTTTTTATTTGTCTTTTCTCTCATTTACTATTTGTTCTACAATTGTTTTTGAACTTTTAACTTTTGCAAGATCAACCTGTGTTGTAACATGTGCTATTTTCTCTTCTTCTAAATTCTTTGTCATTTCTTTAAGTTGTTTTGTAACAATTTCCAGTTCTTTCAAAGTTTTATTCCATGATGTTTGTAGAGAGCGGATCTTTTCATCAGATATTTTGTGATCGTTTTTAAGTTGTTATGCATTGCTTCCTCTTGTTTGAGCTTGTCACATATTTTATATGAATAAGTTCTGTAGTACTCTACTTGTTCAAAGCAAGCTTTAGTGCATATTTTTTCTCTTACTTCAACAGGAACTTCAGGATATTTTGAGAAAGAAGTCTCATAGTCAGAAAATGAATTTTCAACCTTTGGTTGATCTGACTGTGCCATTAGTGCAACTTCTTCTGAATCCTCTTTAGGATCAGATTTATCACTCCAATCATACTCTTCTTCTTCATTTTCTGAGTTACCTTCAGGCTTTTGGAAGTTTTTCTGAGACTCCTGATAATGTCTTTGATTGTTAGAACCAGCTTGACCATTTCCTCCTTGGTTTCTGGGAGCTTTACATTCTCTCGAGAAATGACCATAGCTGTTATAGTTGAAACACCTTGACTTTGATTTGTCAAAGCCAACAGTTTTGTTAGCACTTGGCTTGTAGTTCCTATTAACATATTAGTGTTTTTGGGTTCTATAAGCAATCATCACCATCTGCCAGTTCAATTCCATCTCTTCCAAATCGTCTGGATCCATCTCAAACAAATCCTGAAAAACAAGATCTAATTGTGTTAGATGACTACCTTGATAAGCTTGAAAACTTGCCATAAAAGCAGTAAAAGTAGATTTAGACTCATCATCCTGTATGAGGATGTTAATAACATCTTTAACTTTGCGAGTTTTATCAGAGTTAGAAGATGGAGTCTTAGTTTGAGGTCTAGGAGTTTGAGTTTTAGGAGGAGACTGAGATTGGGGTTGAGTTGCGTAAATAGGAGCACTTGTGTTAGAAGAATCTGTAATGAAACCAGCTCTGACGAACAAATCACCCTCTTCTTCTGGAGATTTATCATCTTTGGCTAGAAAAGCATTCTCCACTGTATTAGCTGGAGATGCAACATACTTGTACTGAGACATTGAAGCAGCTCTATCATTGTTTCTAGAACTCTCATCAATCTCAACTGATTCAATCTTGGCAATCAAAAGATCAAGATCCATAGGAAACTTTTCAATATGCTTTAACAGCATAACTGTTTGTTTCCATGAAGATGGAAGAACATTGAGAAGTCTAAAATTTAGATCTTTTAGATCATTTTTGATACTAGCAGCTGACATCTCAGTAGTTAGTTGCACAAATCTGTTCATCATTTGATTTTTGTTTCCCCAAAAATATGCTCAAACAACTCTAACTGCCTCTTAAGTTTCTGCTTTTTGAGATCTTGTATCTCTTTACCTCCTTCACATATACCATAAAGTCTAGTCAAGACTTCTAATGGTAATCCTTTACACATCAATGAATAAGCTTTTATATCATTCTTCACTTTCCTTAAGTCATCACCTTGCATACCATTCTTAGGATATGGTTCTTGAGGGTCTTTTGTGTAAACAAATCCTCTATCAGGACCATTAGATGTAATTAGGATATGAGGTGCTTTCTCTATTGACTTCCACAAGTCAGTGTCAATGGATTTTAGTTTCTGAAAAAATTTCTAAGTGTAAATTGAAGTCTGAAAGCTGATGCGCCTGAATAGTTGACAAGCGCCTACACAGTAGTGAAACGCCTACATAGTTCTCAAACACCTGACTTTGAAGAAGAAACACCCAAGGGAATGCCTTAGTAGAATTCTGAAAAACGCCCAACTGAAATGTGACTGAACAGTTGCAATGCGCCCAAACAGTTTTTAAACGCCTGGGGTCCAAACAGTTCAAATGCGCCTAAACAGTTGAAATGCGCCTAGAATTACTTTGTTCCTGCAAAGTCACCATGTCCAAACAGTCTCAAAACGTCTCAACAGTGGTCAAACACCTGATCTGAAATGTCTACACAGTATCAAAACGCCCAAATAGTGGAAATGCGCCTAGATACTTGGACAATTTTCAGCAGTTTTCAACCATAATGCGCCTAATTCATCAGCTTCAACGAACTCAGATCTTATGAAAATCTTCAAAGCTTGATTAATTGATATAAAAACTTCCAATTAGGTAGTAATTAGGTCGATTAACAATCCTTAATCCTCAATTTGATTAAACAACAACAACAAATCAGTATTCTGATTGAATTTCAGTCCGAATATGAAGAACACAGTTTGAACACTACTTTGATCAATTTCTCAGATTTGAACGAATTGAACACAAAATTGTGATTCAAATCATGTTTCTATGGATGAAACACAACTGAAAACAACAATTAATTGATCAAATTGCAATCAATCACAGATTTCAAGTGATTCAAAGAGCTCAAAATGTCGATAAGCTTTGATCACTGAACCGAAGGCTCTGATACCAATTGATCGGTTCAAAAGGATCGAATCTGTGATGATATCGTAATGCAATGATCAATTCAAACACAAAGTAATCAAACACATGCAATCACATCAAAGAAATTCATAGATTTCATTGATAGCAAATGCACAGGATACAATGTGTAAGGGTTATAGTTTGTTCAACTTACTCTAACTGTTTCTTAGATTTGAGATGTCTAATCTATTGTCTAGTCTGGCCTATATTCTCACTACACATACATAATGCTATCAAAAAACAAAGGAACATATATTTACAAATACGTCCCTATACTATGACAAAAAACAACATAAACACAAAATGTTAATCTTCAAGAGCTTCAACAGCTAACATGGACCGCGCGGCCTCAATCAAAGTTCTGTTTTTCCTTTCAGCAACTCCGTATTATTTTGGAGTTCTAGGAGCACTGAATTGACGAGCAATTCCTTTTTCTGCACAAAACATGTCAATATTAGCATTTTTAAATTCAGTTCCATTATCACTTCTGATAATTTTCATCTTTTGTTCTAATTGATTTTCTACTTTAATGATGAATTCTTTTAACAATTCAGCAATTTCAGATTTAGCATGCAAAAAGAAAACCCATGAAAATCTTATAAAGTTATCAATGATAACTAAACAATAATATTTCTTTCCAATACTCTGCACATTTTTTGGTCCGAATAGATCCATGTGCAACATCTGGAGAGGCTTGGAATTTGATTTTATCAGCTTGGGCTTATAAAACCCTCTGTGTTGCTTTGCTTTTAAACATGCTAAATAGTGATCTGTTGTAGAGAACTTCTTTGTTGGAATTCATACTACATGATTTCCTGTTACAAGCTTGTTCATGTTCTTAAAATTAGAATGCCCGATACGTCTATGCCATAACTAGCTTTTGACATTAGATGCTTGAGCAATTAGGCATGTTGTTTCTGTAGACGGATCTACTAGAGACATATCTAACTTGTATACATCTCGATCACGTATAGCTTTAACAACTACCCATTCTTTGCTTATATGAAAACCTGGCTACAAAATATAACAAAAAGAATCATCAAATAGAACAGAGTAAATTTTGTCACAAATTTGGGAAACACTTAAAAGATTAAAGTTCAACTATGAATAATAGTTGACTTTATCAAAGCTAATAATCCCATTGGACACCGTTCCTTCGCCTATTATTTTACCACCTACATCACCTCCGAATGCAACATGAGTACCATCTTTTAACTTAAAATCTTGAAGCAAGGCACGGTTTCCTGTCATATGCCGGCTACACCCACTATCAACGTACCACGTGTTAATAGGTCTTCTTGGGCATCCCTGCATTTCAAAGAGATTTAAGTTGAGTTATCAACCCAAGCCGATATGGTCTTGGGCTTGCCAAATTTATCAACAATGGTAAACTGTTTAAAATGAAGATTATTCAAATCAGGCTTGTTTTGCTGTTTAAATTTTCCAATTCCGTTTCTGATAAATTTTTGATTATCTTTGATTTTCATAGTCCGTAAAGCATGATAACGTTTTTCAAGATCATCATCAAGATAATTCAAACCATCAGAAGAAACATTTTTAGAAAAAATTTGATTACCAAACTTTGCATTGTTCATCTCACAGATCGTGGAATGAATTTTCCTTGCTTATAATTCTTTGTTTTCACAGCATAAGAATCATCACAATCAGAATCAATCCTTCAAAAAGATCTCAAGCCTAAGGAAGGTTGTTTTGTCAATCTTTGAAAACCAACACTTTGATTTCTTTGAAATTATGGATTGACATATCCATTCCTTGGCGAGTTCATTCGGAAGTAGCAATTCTCAATTTTGTGATTTCTTTCATCACAAATGGTAAAATACTTGTTGAAATAACAAGCAGCTGTTGAATGGTTTCTCATATCACAAATGTGACAGTAACTGTTAAAGAAACATTCACCAGTCTTATGATTGTACATATCATATATTTCACAGTACCTTTGTTGAAATTTAAACAACTGTGGATTAACCTTAGATGTTGAAGCCATATTTGATCCTTGTTTTGATCTAGGAGTTATAAAGTTAATATGTTGTTTTTTATTTGAGAGTTTGTTCTTTTGAAATTTAGGTTTTGACTTTTGTTCATTAACACCATTCCTAGACACCTTAGATACAAATCTATTGTTAACAGTGGAAGACTTTGGACCTGAACCTGTTTTCAGATCAGAGTTAGATTTATTTTTTGAATTTGATTTGATTTCTGGAATTGTGTTCATATCAAAAGTACCCGCAGACACAAACTTCACTAGTTTAAACTGATTAGATTGATTTGTTCTTTGATTTTTATTGTTTTGATTTTTATTCTAAGAGGATTTAGCTTTAGCATTTTTCCTTCTCCTTCTTTGCTTTCTTGATCTTGATGATCTCTGCTTGAATTGTGATTGAACATCTTCAGTAGAAGACTCTTTAGCATTTTCTTTATCTCTTTGTTCTTCCCGTTGGGTTTTTACAAGTTTTAACAAAGATGTTTAACCATTTAAACAATAAAACGAAGCGGATATAAGGGGTTTAAAACTTGTTTTATATTCTGAAAATAAACATTTATATGTTCAAGAAAACAAACCCAAGAACAAGGATCATATATATGTGAAAAGAAGTGCTATCAAAACCAACCATAGGATGTACATGAATACTACCTTTCTTGAACAAGGAAGTTTGATACGGATGAGAGGAGGAAGATGATGTTTCTTGAATGTCTAGTCTTCAAAAGAGAAGACCTCAAGCTTGTATACCCACAAGCTCTTGCAAAGCACCAAACTTGTTAGGAAGTTGACACCAAAGATCCTTCTTACAAAAGCTCTAGATCCGAAAATGGGAGAAGAGAAAATGGAGAAGAAGGAGCTTGCATGTGTGAGAGAGAAAGTGTGTTGAGTGTATGCATTGAACAAGTAAATGTCTTGCATAAAACAAGACAAAAGGAATCCCTAGGCAAAACCCAAAGGGGCGGCCGAAATTGGTTCAAAATGGGTTTCCCCCCATTTTGATAAACTCCCTTTTTAATACATTGTTTATAACTAATTAAGTTATATAATTAAACCAATTTTAATTTTATAACTTAAACACTCTTATATTTGATGTTATTTAACTTATTTAAATAACATTACAAATGATATCTCATGAACAAAATATCCATATAATTTGTTCTATCTCAAATGCAATAATTCAGAAAACCCATTTTCTGAATTGGTATCAAAATTTATTTGCTTGATCATGTCAACAAATAAATATTTATCGGTGTTTGCCTAGCTTGTTATTGGGTATGACCCGACTTGGATCATAACGTACTAACCACATCAATCTTGTATGTGTCTTGGGCATATAAGATCCAACAATCTCCCACTTGCACAAGATTCATAGAAGATTGATGCAAGCAGTAAATACCGCCTAACAACGGTTTACTACCCTTAATACGCATGACTGAGAGCCATTCAATAACATCATCCCCTTCAAGTATCTTACTCAAAAATGTTTTAGGTGAATCAATCATCTATCCTTTTGTCACAGATGTCATGTTAACTCTTATAGACATAGAATGATCATTCTCCATTGACTTAACTTGAACAGGCCTTAGACATCTTACTCTCAACGAATAAGAGGGACAAATCCCATCTTGATTACATACGTCTCTTATAATCACCTCGTGCTATACCTGAATTTAGTCTTATGTACTGCCGTGTTTCAGAACAGCGAAGAACTAAGTCAAAGTATAATACCCGGTGAATATCAAGACCCAATATGTATCTCTGGTCAGAGGATACCAAATGATATTCTCCTTTACTCAAATTTACTTATGATCAATCAAGAAGATTCCATGTAGTAATATTTGAGATGCGGGTCAATCCAATATTTGTATCCCATAAATATTTATGAACTTTGGCAGCAACCCTTTGCTATATATTCATCCATATGAATATCCACCAATCCAAGTTCATAATAGTCTTACCCTCATACTTGTTCCCACAGGTATGAACGACTACGGACGTTTAGAGTAAATGATTTACTCATGGATTAAACATGCAAAATTGGAACGTTAGTTGAAGCATTATAACCAAATAATTCATTCAAATAATAAAAGGTTCCAATATCCAAATACAAAATTATAAGATCAAATCCAATCACTAGAATATCGAAGTCCCATGGCACAAGTATGACCTTCATGCTTTGCCTTTTCAAGGAGCTTCGTGAGTGGATCCGCAATGTTTTGACCCGTGTGAACTTTGCAAATACATATCTTTCCCTTTTCAACTTCATCCCTTATGTAGTTGAATCTTCGCTCAATGTGCCTAGTCTTTTG
Source organism: Flaveria sonorensis (assembly GCA_025506505.1). Classification (NCBI taxonomy): domain Eukaryota; kingdom Viridiplantae; phylum Streptophyta; class Magnoliopsida; order Asterales; family Asteraceae; genus Flaveria; species Flaveria sonorensis. The sequence goes on along the minus strand of CM046435.1, from coordinate 36,344,181 downwards.
ATGTGCACGGGGTTCCTTGATTTGAGCAATCGCACCCTCATTATCATAAAGAATTTCTAGGGGGTCCTGAATGGAAGGGACAACCTCTAGATCGGCAATGAATTTCTTCAACCATGCAGCTTCTTGAGCTGCTAATGAAGCAGCGATGTATTCTGACTCTGTAGTTGATAATGCCACCACATCTTGTTTAGAGCTCTTCCAAGAGACAGCTCCTCCATTTAGGATGAAAATGTATCCCGATTGTGATCGTGAGTCATCGCGATCAGTTTGGAAACTCGCATCCGTGTAACCTTTTACCACGAGTTCCTCCTCACCAGATCCATAGATTAGGAACATATCTTTAGTCCTCCTTAGGTACTTAAGTATGTTCTTAACAGCCATCCAATGACTAGTTCCAGGATTTTGCTGGTATCGGCTTGTCATGCTCAAAGCGCATGACACGTCCGGCCTAGTGCAGATCATTGCATACATGATGGATCCTATAGCAGATGCATACGGGATTTCCTTCATTTTATCTTGCTCATCCTTTGAGCTTGGACATTGAGTCGTACTCAATATCGTTCCTCTTTGAATAGGTACCGTACCTTTCTTAGAGTTCTCCATCTTGAACCTTTTCAAGATCTTATCAATGTATGCACTTTGATTTAAACCTATCAACCGCCTTGATCTATCCCTATAGATCTTTATTCCCAAAATGTAGGCGGCTTCACCAAGATCCTTAATGGAAAAACAGCTTCCAAGCCAGGTTTTTACACCTTCCAAGGTTGGAATGTTATTTCCAAATAGTAGGATGTCATCGACATACAATACTAGGAAAGTGATGATGCTCCCACTAGCCTTTTTATACACACAAGCCTCATCAGCGTTTTTGATGAACCCAAATTTAATTACCACTTCATCAAAACGGTGATTCCAACTTCTTGACGCTTGCTTCAATCCATAGATTGATTTCTTTAACTTGCATACTTTGTTAGGATGTTTTGGGTTGACAAAACCTTCAGGCTGAACCATATAGACATCTTCCTCAAGATATCCATTTAGAAAAGCGGTTTTGACATCCATTTGCCAAATCTCATAATCATAATGAGCAGCTATGGCAAATAATATCCTAATAGACTTTAGCATTGCAACAGGCGAAAAAGTCTCGTCATAATCAACCCCTTGAGTTTGAGTGAAACCTTTTGCTACAAGTCTAGCTTTATAAGTATCCAAGTTTCCATGCATATCGGTTTTCTTCTTGAAAACCCACTTACTTCCAACTACCTTGGAGCTAAGAGGTGGTACTACCAACTCCCACACTTGGTTGTCATACATGGATTGCATCTCAACATTCATGGCTTCAAGCCATTTGTCACAATCCAAATTGGACACTGCATCATGGTATGTGATTGGTTCATCAGAATCAACCACATAGCACCCATCCATGAAAAATCCATATCTTTCAGGTGGATTACTAGTTCTACCTGATTTGCGAACGTTTTGTGTGTATTGATCAACCATTTGATCATTCTCAACATCCTCATGTTGAGTGCTAGTGTCAACCAAACGTGTATCGGGTTGTGGTTCTTGATCCTCCTCAAGATCCACTGTTCTACTGCTAGCTCCTTCCATAAGGAACTTGGCTTCCAAGAACTCACCCTTCTTGGCAACAAACTCCTTTTGTTCCAATGGATCATAGAAATAATATCCCATAGAATCTCTAGGGTATCCAATAAAAATACACTTAGTGGAACGACTTTCTAACTTGTTTGAGTTGGGAGTCTTTACATAAGCCTCACATCCCCACACCTTTAAATATGATAGAGATGGAACCCTTCCATGCCATATTTCAAAAGGTGTCTTTTCCACTTTCTTGGTTGGGGCCATATTCAAAATACGGGCCACAGAGAGCAAAGCGAAACCCTAAAATGATAGAGGCAATGAGCTTCCAGCCATCATAGATCGAACCATATCTAATAGAGTTCGATTTCTCCTTTCGGACACACCATTGTGTTGTGGTGTTCCAGGTGGAGATAGTTGTGAGATAATCCCACAACTTCTAAGATGATCTCTAAAAACATCACTCAGGTATTCACCTCCTCTATCGGTGCGGAGAATTTTTATTGATTTGTTGAGTTGATTTTCTACTTCATTTTGGAAGGTTTTGAACATTTCAAAAGCTTCATCTTTGTGTCTTAACAAGTACACATACCCATACCTACTATAGTCATCGGTGAAGGTAATGAAGTATCTTTCATTATACCTAGTCATTGGCTTAAAAGGACCACATACATCCGAATGTATGATACCTAATAAATCTTTTGCCCTTTTGGTTTTGCCACTAAAAGGTGCCTTAGTCATTTTGCCTTGTAAACAAGATTCACATACATCAAATGAATCATATTCACTTGCTTTTAAAAGACCATTCTTTTGAAGTGTTTGTATGTGCTTCTTGTTTATATGACCAAGACGGCAATGCCAAAGATAGGTGTCACTCAAATCCGGTTTGAGCTTCTTGGTGGTGGTTTGGTACAACGAGCTATCATATGATGTGTTTTCGCGAACCAATTCATAAATACCATTAATAGGAGTAGCTTTAAAATAAAAGATGTTATTTAAAGAAGCATGAATTTCATTTTCAATAAACGTCAAAACATAACCATATTGTCTTAATTGGGCAACTAAAATAATGTTCCTAGTCAAACTAGGAGCATACAAAACATTGTTCAAAATTGCTTCCAAACCATTTGGAAGCTTCAGGATGTAGTCCCCTCGGGCTTCAACTTGAACTTTTGCCCCATTGCCCATGTAGAGGATAACATCCCCTTTCTTGAAGTCTTTACTTCTTTTGAACGTTTCGAAGCGCTATACCCTTGCTTGTTGTTGGAACGTTTCCTTCAACTGGGTTATCATGTCGTATGCTCCGTGATGTTCGTACTCCTTTTGGATATCCGGAGTCATACTTGCCAACATGAGGCAAGACACTTGGACCGATTCCTCAGTGTATTTCACCCAATTCATATAGGCCTCTTCATCTTCCTCATTGGGTTCATCGGGAATCGGATCGTCTAAGATATATGACCGTTTCTCTTGCTTGAGAACAATTCTCAAGTTTCGAAACCAATCAATAAAATTGTTATGGTTTAGACGCTCCTTTTGGAGAATTGTTCTTAGTGATAAGGTATGAGCGGATGGAATATCATTATTTTCATTGTGGTTGGTCGCCATCTACAAAATTTAACAAGGTTCAATTTTAGTATTTACGATATTATCATATTTAATTATAAATACCTTTTATGTGTCATACACAAAATAAAATTCTAGAATCCAACGTTACATTTAAATAGTGGTTAGGTGACCTTTATCCCATTATTTAAATTAACAAGGTAGTCAACATTTGACAATTGCAACCCTTTGCAACTTCTAGAGGTATGGGATCGACTTAAACATCATATGTATAGTCGGCATGTTAATCCCATCAACACCTTTTGTAAACCACATTGTAGGTGATCCATTTAACATGGTTTGCAAATCAAGTTACCCTACTTACACACACATGTGAGTTTACCAATATAAGTAGTTAGGTGATCTTTATCCCATAAATATGGCATTCCCACCTCAAATAACAAGTTCCCTCAAAATGGTTAGGTGACCTTTATCCCATTAAGAGTTTTCAAGTAACTCAAGTGTTGTGTAAAAGGATGGTGATAAACTTGTTTTCAAAAGACATTTTAAGTTTTCATAATTCTAGTTTAGAAAACTCTATGTACCTTGTATTTGCATGCTTTCAAATACATGGTACCCTATGGTTCTTTTAATAAAACCCCTTTGATTTAAAATCATTAATCCTTTTAATAACCTTTTATTAACCACTTAATGATTAAGAACCATTTATTTTCAGCTTGTTATGTTTATAAATTTGTTAGTTATGCATATCCATATATCAAACATCCAACATAAAACAAAACAACCAAACAAGCACAACCATTCAATCATAAGTGCATAACCATAGCCATTAAGGTGACCACACTTGTTTGCCATCACAAGTGTTGTCATTTGGTCTTTCCTAAGGGTTAATAATGACACATTAAAATGTGTCCAAGAACTCCCACTTGAATCCGCATCCAAATGCTTCAAGTGTCCATGTCTTTTGAGTTCTTCCTTTGTATCTTCCCTTGAGTCTCCAACTTGTGCATCTTCTTTTACAAAAATCATATCCTAATACAATTTTTTCTAATAAAAGAAATGCACCTAATCTATTTATTACATAACCAATGAATAAATAAATTACAACCCAAAAGATACAAACACCAAAATTATTATTACAACTCTTTAATGAATAAAACCAAACATGACAATCACATTCATCCAAATCCAAAACACATTAGGTCAAGGCTATGTTATGCACCAAAATATGTATCAAATATAACATCCAAGAACAACCATGAACTCCCTTTTAACCCTTAATGTTTCGGCCAACATAAACCCAAACTTTAGGGTTTAGTCCAAACAAAACAATCAACCACTTGATGTTAATCTTTCAAGGTTTATTCTAAAGCATGTAAGATAAAACTTTGAAAGATAAGGGATTCATTCATCCACAACAAAACAGCCCTTAATGGGTTGAAAAAGTCCAACAAAACTAACTTTTCTTGGACTTTTGAAGCAAGTTTTCCACATAACCGGCTCTAGATGCCATTGTTGGGTTTTTACAAGTTTTAACAAAGATGTTTAACCATTTAAACAACAAAACGCAGCGGATATAAGGGGTTTAAAACTTGTTTTATATTCTGAAAATAAACATTTATATGTTCAAGAAAACAAACCCAAGAACAAGGATCATATATATGTGAAAAGAAGTGCTATCAAAACCAACCATAGGATGTACATGAATACTACCTTTCTTGAACAAGGAAGTTTGATACGGATGAGAGGAGGAAGATGATGTTTCTTGAATGTCTAGTCTTCAAAAGAGAAGACCTCAAGCTTGTATACCCACAAGCTCTTGCAAAGCACCAAACTTGTTAGGAAGTTGACACCAAAGATCCTTCTTACAAAAGCTCTAGATCCGAAAATGGGAGAAGAGAAAATGGAGAAGAAGGAGCTTGCATGTGTGAGAGAGAAAGTGTGTTGAGTGTATGCATTGAACAAGTAAATGTCTTGCATAAAACAAGACAAAAGAATCCCTAGGCAAAACCCAAAGGGGCGGCCAAAATAGGTTCAAAATGGGTTTCCCCCCATTTTGATAAACTCCCTTTTTAATACATTGTTTATAACTAATTAAGTTATATAATTAAACCAATTTTAATTTTATAACTTAAACACTCTTATATTTGATGTTATTTAACTTATTTAAATAACATTACAAATGATATCTCATAAACAAAATATCCATATAATTTGTTCTATCTCAAATGCAATAATTCAGAAAACCCATTTTCTGAATTGGTGTCAAAATTTATTTGCTTGATCATGTCAACAAATAAATATTTATCGGTGTTTGCCTAGCTTGTTATTGGGTATGACCCGACTTGGATCATAACGTACTAACCACATCAATCTTGTATGTATCTTGGGCATATAAGATCCAACACTTTCTGCCATTTGATGAAGTCTGGATTGTTTAATCCATAAGAAAACGAATCTTCAGATGTTACTTCGTCTTGTTTTACTTTCTCTTTATTCTTTGTGTTTTGTTTGTCATTCTTTACAATGACTTCTTTTACAACATACTCTTTGGGAACAAACATTTTCTTATTCTTTGGTTGTGGTTTGTAAGATTAAACTTTCACTGGATGACCATTTTTAATCTTTTTGGAATCTTGTTCCTCAAATATCTCAACATTAGTTTTCTCTTCATCACTTTCAAAATTCTTTTTCTTATTTTGAAAGGCTTTTAGCTTTGCTTTGTTTTCAGGTGAGTGATCATGTGTGTTAAAGTTTTCTGGTAAAGTGTTTGTGATAGATTTAGGCATGGGTTCATGTGTGAAACCTAGACCTGTATTGTTTTTATCTTTCCTCTCACTTACCAACTGTTCTACAATTGTTTTAGAACTTTTAACTTTAGCTAGATTCACCTGTGTTACAGCATGAGCTATTTTTTCTTCTTCTAAATTTTTAGTCATCTCCTCAAGTTGTTTTTTAACAAGTTCATGTTCTTTTAGAGTTTTATTCCATGAGGTTTGTAGAGATAAGATCTTTTCATCAGAGACTTTGTGATCGTTTTTCAGTTTGTTGTGCGTTACTTCTTCTTGTTTAAGTTTGTCACAAATTTTAAATGAACATCTTCTGTAATGCTAAACTTGATCAAAACATGCTTTTGTGCATACTTTCTCTCTGACTTCAACATGAATTTCAGGATAACTTGAAGAAGAAGTCTCAGAGTCAGATGATGGATGCTCAACCTTTGGTTGTTCAGACGGAGCCATGAGTGCAATTTCTTCTGAATCGTCTTTTGGGTCAGATTTGTCACTACAATCATAATCTTCATCATCATTTTTAGAATCACCATCTGCCTTAGGATCATTTTCTTCAGACCAGTCTTCATTTGGAACTTCAGCAACAAGAGCTAAACTAGATATTAGATTAGCTGTGAATTGTTTAGCATAAGCACTCTAGTCATAGCCATCTTTGATGCTAACAACAAGAGCTTTCTTTGGCTCCTCAGATGATTTTGATTCATCTTTAAGTTCTGGCATGGGAAGACTTTGATAAGGTTTTTGAAAGGTTTTATGAGATGGTTGTTGGTATCTTTGACTGCTAGAACTTGCTTGACCATTTTCACCTTGATTTCTAAGAGCTTTACATCCCCTTGAGAAATGACCATAACTGTTGCAGTTGAAATACCTTGACTTTGATTTTTCAAAGGCAATAGATTTGTTTGCACTGGGCTTGTAATTCCTGTTAACAAATGAGTGTTTCTGTGTTGTGTAAGCAATCATTACCATCTGCCAATTCAAGTCCATCACTTCCACATCATCAGGATCCATCTCAAACAAATCTTGCAAAACAAGATCTAACTGGGTTAGATGATTACCTTGATAAGCATGAAAAATTACCATGAAAGCACTAAAAGCAGATTTTGACTCATCATCCTGTAACAGGATATTAATAACATCTTTAACTTTGCTGGTTTTAATAGAGTTAAAAGATGAAGTCTCAGTTTGTGGTTTAGGAGTTTGAGTTTTAGGAGGAGACTGAGGTTGAGGTTGAGTTGTATGAACAGGAGCACTTGTGTAGGAAGAATCTTTGAAGAAACCAGCTCCAACGAACAAATTACCCTCGTCTTCTGGAGAATTTTCATCTTTTTCCTGAAAAGCATTCTCCACTTGTAAGGCCCCGATCCCGTGACACTCACAGCTGGACAATCATCGCACATAAAACATATAATTTATATTTACAATTTCTAAAACATTGCAGCGGAATTCTTTTAAACAAACCATTTCATATATATATAATTGCTTTTGCAAAATAATACATCGTTCACAGATTTTAAAATATTACTCGTTGCATTACATCACTAAAACATTACAATTTAAACAATGGATGCCATCCAAAAATGCCAAGTAGCTACCCCGTGCCATCCTCAGCAACATTACCTGCCAACTGGAAACACAAAAAAGTCAGCGTTGCTGAGTGAGTTCTAGTTTTATAAAATAAAATACTTTTCTTTCATTTAAAACCATTCTTTCTTTACTTTCACATGTGATCATGCATCATACGTACACATAGATAATAATTTATTATTATCTTTCATCGTCATTCCCGTTCATTCATCCTCGTATGTCATCTTTATCATTCGTTATCTTTCTTACCGTACTATATGTACATTCATTAACTTCCGATGACATGTACTGTACCCCGAACGTTGTGCACGAAGCTGACTCATGGGCCTGGGGCAAGTACACTCATCATTATCATTCATCTTTCATTCCGGACCAGTGCCATGTGCTATACCCTGAACATTGCGCACGAACTGGTTACTGGGCCTAAGGTCTATCATAGACCTCGAACATTATGCAAGAAGCTGACTCCAGTACCTAGGGCAAGTAGCAAGGGTCCCATACATATGATCAATCACAAAGATCAGACCCCTAGTGTGCATCCTTCCGGGGTAGCTAACCCGCACACAAATGAGCTAACACCCTTCATTGGGTGTGAACCTCCATACATTGCTTGCAAGACTTTCATTACTTTCATTCATTAATGCATGCATTCATTCATTCCTTACGTTCCCTTTTTCATTATCTTCCGCTTTATGTTACATAATACTTTCCATTTACTTTTCATAATCATACCACGTAAAGCCACGGAAAATAAACATACATAATAAGGAACATAACATAACATAACCATACCATACATAGCATCATCACATCACATATGACATCATAAGGTCAACTTACATTACCCCTGGGAACATCCCAAGTCAAAGCCTACACTTTACATTTTCCCCAAAATTTCAGAAATTATTCTAAGGCATAGGCGCATGAGCACTATGCAGGCGCATGGCCTTTCAGGCGTATGGGAACACTTAGGCGCATGGGAACTTTCAGGCGCATGGGCACTATTTGGGCGCATGACCCATCACTTAGTCTCCTGGGCAAATTTCTAGGCGCATGGGCACTATGCAGGCGCATGAGTGCCTAGGCGCACGCAGTTTTGGGCGCATGGAACACTTAGTCAAATTCAGCCTAATCTAGGTGAATGGATACCATTCGGGCACATGGGTTTTGGGCGCATGGGACTATACTTATGTAATTTGACAGTTGGGCGCATGGGCCAATTCCAGGCGCATGGGCAACCAACTCTCACTATCAGCATCATAATCAGTCCCAACATTATCAGTTCAACATGTTCTAACTTAGTTCTAGCATTAAAGCATCATAATATGAACATGGCATCATCATAACATCAAGAACACCCAAAATCATAACCCACCCACATTCACATATACACATTCATACGGGTACAAAATCTATTTTCATAAAAACATACATACGTGCATTTCCAGCCCCAAAATCAGTTAAAAAAATGTAAAAAAGGGGTTCTAGAACTCACCTTTGACAACCTTTGAGTATGACTTCTCCAAACCCGTTTGCAAATGAGTTCAAACACCTAAAACCCACCAAATCACACAACCCAAACACACAAACAAACACATAAGCATAAAACCGAGGCATAGGCCGGCCAAGAACAACTTAAAACCAAGAATTCTTACCTTGAATTCGAATTCTCCTTCTTCTTTCTAAAAAGTCCGAAAATTCAGCTCTTCTCCTTTCTCTCTCTAGAAAATCCGGTTGAAGTGAAATGTGCAGGAAGGTGTGGGCGGCCATCACCTTTTTGCACCCACTTTTATTCTTTTTGTCCTTTTGACACATTTAGCCCCTCAACTTGGGTTAAATTATGTTTTCTTTCTTTTTCTGCACATTTATTCTTTCTTTCTTGTATTTTAAAATTTTCTGGGTGTTACACCACTGTGTTAGCTGGAGAAGCAACATACTTATACTGAGACATTGATGCAGCTCTATCATTGTCTCTAGAGCTCTCATCAATTTCAACTGATTCAATTTTGGCAATCAAAAGATCCAAATTCATTGGAAACTTTTCTGTATGCTTCAACAAAGTGACTGTCTGTTTCCATGAAGATGGAAGAGCATTTAGAAGTCTGTGATTAAGATCTTTGAGATCATTTTTGATACCAGCTGTTGACATTTTAGTAGTTAATTGCACAAATCTGTTCATCATTTGATTGATTGTTTCACCAAAAAGAGCTAAAATAACTCCAATTGCCTCTTGAGTTTCTTCTTTTTGAGATCTTGTATCTCTTTACCACCTTCACAAATAATCTTCAAAGCTCTGTACATGGTGTAACCAGTTTGATAACCTTCAAGTCTAGTCAAGACTTCCAATGGTAACCCCTTGCACATCAGTGAATAAGCTTTGATGTCATTCTTAACCTTCCTTAAGTCATCACCTTGCAGACCATCCTCTGGATAAGTTTCTGGAGAGTTTTTGTATAAACAAATCCTCTGTCAGGGCCATCGGATGTAGTTGGGATATGTGGTCCTTTCTCTATTAACTTCCACAAACACTGTCAATGGAGTTTAGATGATGCTTCAATCTAAGAGATCAATTTTTTAAATCAGCTTTATTTTTGAACTTAGGAACCTTGTTCTCAGAATCTTTAGACTAATGAAAATGACTTGTTTTTGTTGTTTTTAAAATTAAAAAAAAAGTATGAAATGAAAATATTTTTGGATTTTATTTTGTGAAAAATTTATTAAGTGTTTACTGATAAGTCTGAATTCTCATGCACCTAAAACCTTTGAAACGCCTAACTTTGAACAAGAAACGTCTAAGGGAATGCCTTAGATGAATTCTGAAATGCCTGACTGAACAAATTATATGTCTTCAGTGTGTCCCACAATCAAAAATCCTGTAGAACCTTATCCAACTTCAAGACACTTTCGAGATTTCAAGTCACCCTAATTTGACTTAAACCCTTCACTTTTGATCAGCATTTTCAATATGATTTTGCTAATATAATATCTATTATGAGCATAACTAGCCTGAGAAACGTTTCTAAACATAGAATATTAACAAGTTTTAGAACTTATTAACAGCCAGTCGGATTTATGTTTTTTCCCTCGCAAGACGTTTAGGACTTACATGCCAAGTCGGAATTACATGCCCCATCTTTTGATTTTGCCTCCTGTGTCAGAACATATTCTGAAAAGAAAAAATATTTATCATATAGTATGTATGTCTATGACATATCTTTTATTATTATGCTCATTGACATCTTTTATTCCTATATGGCATTTTGGCTTCTTTTTGCTCTGTTTGTTTGTTTTTCTCTTTTGTATTTTGTTTTCATTTGTTTTCATTTGTTACATATATATAGAAAATCTAAAAGAAACTGGATCAGAAAGTAACTGGGTTGAGTATGACCAGACTATAACTCTTAGTCTGTTTTAGCATGGAATTAGTGTTACTACAAAACTTGAGGACTTACCTACTTCAGTCATAAATAGTTACTTTCAATGCATGACAGAACATAGTGCTTTTCATTCTTGAACATCCAGCCTATCATCATATCAAACATAATCCAAGTCAGTTTCTTGTAAGCCTTAGGATGCAACAAATCAAAATCAAGAAATATAGTATCATTTCCTGTATAATCTTGAAAATTTAATTTTTCTCAATTTTTTGTAAGCCAAAATCTTTTTGTATTTTTCTTCAGATTATTTACTCCCCGTACAAACAAATTTTTTCTTTTTTTTAAGTATTTTCAAATTTTCTCCCCTAAAATTGTGATTATCTAAACAGAAAATAACAATTTTAACCAAAAATAAAGAAAAATATTTTGGGAAAGGGTGTAAAAATAAGTGTTAACCAAAGTTAATCATCCCTAAAGATTGAACTAAAAAGTCAAATCTGAAATGATCAAACGCCTTAGTAAACAAATCAATAATGGATTCTTCACTATGTTTAAAACTGCAGTCACGAATGTAATGATTCTAAATGGATAAGTTTGCGTTCAAAGCAGTCACGAATGAAATGCATGCGGATGTCGATGTGTTTTGTCTTTGAATGCTGAATTGGATTCTTCACTATGTTTAAAACTGCAGTATTATCACACAAATTTTAGTGTCATAAATGTTTAGGCCATAATCAAGGAGTTGTTGTTGAATCCAAACAATTTGTGAACAAAAACTTGATGCAGCCATATATTCAGCTTCTGCAGTTGATGTGGATATTGTCTGATGTTTCTTGCACTGCCATGAAATCAACCTATTGCCAAGAAATTGACAACCTCCGGTAGTAGATTTTTTGTCCAAGTTACATCTTGCATAATCAATGTCAGTATAAGCATATAAATTAAATCTGAATTTTTAGGATACCAAAGGCGGAGTGTTGGTTGAACCTTGAGATACTTAAAAATCCTCTTTACAGCTTTCATGTGATATTCCTTCGGATTACGTTGATAACGTGCATACTGACAAATAGGAAACATGATGTCTGGTCGGCTTGCAGTGAGATACATCAGGGAGCCGATCATTGATCTATACAACTGCTGAGCAACGTCTTCTCCCGAGAGATCAGGAGTCAAAGTGGGACGAGAAGACATAGGAGTAGGATCTGTCTTGGAGTCTTGGAATTTGTATTTGTCTAGGATACTGTGAATATACTTTTCTTGATGTATCAGTATTCCCTTATCATCTTGTTTAACTTGAATGCTCAAGAAAAGCGTCATTTCTCCAAGAGAACTCATCTCAAATTTTTTCTTCATGACTACTTCAAATTCCTTGCACAAATCATCATTGGTAGATCCAAAAATAATTTTGTCAACATAAACTTGAACGAGAATAAGATCATCACCAGTCTTCTGTATGAATAAAGTTTGATCAATGGCATCTCGTGTATAACCATTTGCAAGCAAATGTTTAGTGAGAGTGGCATACCAAGCTCGAGATGCTTGGTGTAAACCATAAAGTGCTTTGTCGAACTTGTAACCATAGTCAGGATGATCTAGAACTTCAAAACCTGGTGGTTGACAGATATAGGTTTCTTCTTTAATTTCGCCATACAAGAATGCGGTTTTAACATCCATCTGATATACTTTGAAGTTTTTGTATGAAGCATATGCCAGAAAAATTCGTATAGCTTCTAGTCTTGCAACAAGAGTGTATACTTCTTCATAATCAAGCCCTTTAATTGATAGAATCCTTGAACAACAAATCTGGCCTTGTTGCGGACAATCACATCCTTTTCATCCGTCTTGTTTTTAAAAATCGATTTCGTACTGATTGGCAACTTAACCTTTGGTAATTCACATAGATGCCATACATTCAGCTTCTCGAATTGCATCAGTTCATCTTACATGGACTCTACCCAACTATTTTCTTTTAATGCCATTTCAACATTCTTCGGCAACAATTTGTGATAGAAAACATGAATACAAACATGTATTTATTGTTCTTGATTGACTTCAAGTTCAGACACCTTGTGATAATGGACCAATAATTGCTTCAGTTGGATGGTCTCTATGAATTCTCAATGCCAGAATAGCATCTTCAGAGATAACTTCATCTAACTTAGACATGTGACCAACTGGTTTGTCAGCAGTGTTCCTTCCTTCAGGTTGATAAACAATATCTTTGTCTTGATTATCATTGTCAACAAAAAGATCTTCAAATGGTACTTGAATAGTATCAATTGGATCATTTAGAGTAGAAGATGAACTCTGATTAGAAACATGTGGTGCTTGTTCTACAACTGTATCTAAATGTGAAAAATCCATTTCAGAAACAGAATGTGGAACTGCTGCAGCACTAGAAGAAGAATGCATATCTGAAGACATTCCTTTTGCTTGAGGAGTAGTAGATCCAATATCATTAGCAAAAATATCTAGAATTGAGGATGTCAAAGGTAGATTAGCAGTAGAAACAACAGATGGTCGATTAAATGTTTCAAATAAAGAATCATAAGCATAAACCCATGAAGGTGCAGAACCTACATTTGTTTTGTTAGATTCATGCAAATCAATATCAAATGACTCAATTATTTGTTTAGATCTTTTATTATAAACCCGATATGCTACTTTGTTGGCTAAATAACCAATAAAATAACAATCATCAGCTTTTTCATCAAATTTTGATTTATTGTTGGATGTATTCAACAGAGTACAACAACATCCAAAAGTATTAAAATATTTGACTTTGGGTTTATGTTTGAAAAAGATTTCATACGGAGTCATATTTTGTTGTTTGTTGATTAACACACGATTCTGTACATAACATGCAGTGTTAACAGCTTCAGCCCAAAAGAATAATGATAATTTGGCTGCTGATAACATAGTTCTGGCTGCTTTAAATAAAGTTCTGTTTCATCTTTCTGTGACTCTATTTTGTTATGGAGTTCCTGTAGAACTGAATTGTCTTACTATCCCCTTTGAATCACAGAACTCGTTTAAGATACAATTACAGAATTCGGTTCCATTATCACTGCGTATGCATTTGATTGTTTTGTCTGTTTGATTCTCCACGAGTGTCATGAATTTCATCAGCAAATGAGGTGTCTCATATTTGGTAGCTATGAAGAAAACCCATGTAAATCTAGAAAAATCATCAGTAATGACTAAACAATATGCACAACGGCCCAAACTCGAAACACTAACAGGACCAAATAAATTCATATGTAACAATTGAAGAATGGAGTCAATTTTGGTATGAGCAATTGGTTTTTGAGGAAATTTGTGTTGTTTGCCTTTTGAAAATGACGGACAATGTTCTGTTACTTGAAATTCTTTCTAAGGTAGTCCAACAACATGATTTCCTCTAACAAGCTTGTTCATAGTTTTAATATTTACATGACCAAGACGACGATGCCATAACAATGTTCTTTATTAGTGAAATGTGTAGAATACTTTTTGTCAAAAATTTGAGAAACACTAAGCAAATTATGTTTTAGTTCCTCTACAAAATTGACATCTTCAAAACTTAACGCACCATTTGTCACTGTACCTTTCTTTGTAATTTTACCACCTTTGTCTCCCACAAAGACAACATATCCTCCATTGTAAGATTGTATGTTGTTTAACAGATATATATTACCAGTCATGTACCGTGAACAACCACTATCTACATGCCAAACACTGTTGATAGCTTGTTTTGGTTGTTCCTGCACAATTGGACAAATTTATTGATTTTTAGGAACCAAGCCATGGTTGACTTGAGCTCTTTGTTTTCATCTAAATATGATACATTTTGCAATAATATATCTCTTTTATCATCGAAAACACATTTATCAATAACAAAAGGCTCAGGTAATTTGTCTTTAATTTTCCATCTTTGAACTTGTTTGATCGGTAGTGTGATGAAATTGTTATCATCAACTTGTACTGATTTTACTTTTAAATTTTCTTTGTTTAAATCAGTATTTTTTTAGCACAATAATTTGACTTATTTAAGTTTCTTTTTAAATTTTCATTTATAAAGAAACATTTTCTATTGTTTGAAATTGAATTATGAAATCTCTGCTTGCTTGTCAATTGATGTTGATGATAACAATTTCTAGCCTTGTAATTTGGCTTTCCACACACATAACAACATATTTTATGATATGTATTTGACGCTTGTATGTTTTGCACAAACTGTTTTGGATAACTTCCATAGTTATCACAGAATATGGCCTTAGTATGTCATTGGCCTTTTGATTCTTTAACAGTCTTTCTTTCCTTTTTCTTGTTATGTGTTTGAAGTGAATCTGGAGGAAATGAAGTATTTTTCCTAGCTTTAAAATTCATTACTGATGCTGATGTAGCATGAATTGTAGCTTTCTCTTTAGGAATCATCAGTAATGGAGTAGGACCAGTGTCTTTCAAACCTATTCTACAAACATCTTGTTTCATAGAGTTAGTAATAATAGAAGGTTTATTTTTAAAGAAACTAGCATTGGTTTCTTTAAAAATATGATCTTCCTTATCAATGTTGCCTATAGAAACAAATCTGTTCTTGAAATCAGTTTTCATGACAGATATGGATGTTGTGACATGTTTACTTTCTTTGTTCTTAAATATTATTTTTGGTTATCTTTTCTTTTCTTTATTTGACATTTTGGAACAGACATTTGATTCAATAAAAACTGCTGATCTTTCATTTATAACTGATGATGAATTACAAGATTGTTTTTCATTACAAATCTTTTTTTCCATAAAATCTAATTCATCATCGTTCTCCAACTCTTCAACCAACCCTTCTTTCTTCATACTTTCTGCAAGAAAATTTTCATGATTAATATTAATTTTAGTTTTTGTGACAGGGTCAAGAGTCAGTGAAACATTAACTGAAGGTGTGAAGTCTGTCTTTGGTTGAAAACCTAATCCATAGGTCTCTTTATCAGGAGTTGTAATTGATGATGGCAGAGATGTATAATCATGATTAATAGGTGATGCAATGTGAGCATAACCAACTCTACTTTTACCACCATTAATTTTCTGTGTCATTTGAGACTTGATTATACCTTCAACCATGTTGATGAAAGCTCAAATTTTTCAACAATGAATTTAACAGATAATAGTTAACTGTTGAGTTTGTTAATTTCTAAAGATAATTCATTATTACGTGTTGTCAAAATTTTTATGTTACACTCTTTATCATAAAGATTTAATTTTGATTGATAAATTGATTTGTTTAAACCATCTATCTTTTCATTAGAAATTTTCTCACCAGTTTTATATTTAAGAGCTTGATATTGAAGTTTTTCAACTTCTAAAATCAAGCGTTCGTTGTGAACTCTATACATGTTTACCTTTTCTATGCAATTATCAGAACGAAGATTAGAATGTGCCTTTTCCATTTCCTCTTGCTTCTTTGTCTCTACAGGTACAACTTTTACCATGGAGGCCTTTAAAACAATCTTCTGTTCTGCTTTGATTGCTAGAGTGATCTCAACAGCATTTTCCTTGTCATCACATGCAGATGCTGGAGTAAACTCCACAGCATTATCCTTGTCTTCATTCTTGACTGGAGTATTCTCAACAGTCGTTTCTTTCACTTCATCTACCTTCTCCTTGACAGTGTTTGAATAAGCTGGAGTAATTTCAATAACTATTTCCTTTTCATCTTTAGCATTCACTTCCACACTTTCAATCTTCTTTACTTATACCTCCTCAAACACCCCATCTAACAAATCATCAGTCACAAATTCACCAAGAACATTCTCCTCAACTTGTTCTTCAACATTCTGAACTTTTGCTAACAAAACAGTAGAAAACTTCATGTCTAGTATCTCCATTTGGTCGAACCAGTCATACTCACCTTCTGTCTGAGATACCAAAGCTTTATTGTTAGAGGAACTAGCCTTGTCTCCTTTGGTTTCAATCTCTACATTAGCATCTTCTTCCCATTATCATCATGAATAGACCTTCCTTCAGTACATTCTCTTGCAAAGTGAATAGGTTTGTCACAGTTATAACACCTTAAGTTTGATTTGTCAAACCCAATTTTGCTCTAATTGTTAAGACCAAAAACTTTTCTCCCAGTTCTTCTTGCAATGTTCTAAGCACGACACACCATCATTGTCATCTGATACTTAATATCATTCTTGTCACACCCTCAAAATCCATGTGCGGGGTTTTACCATGAGGCATGTGACATACCAGGATCTTAGTCATTAGTTACTCAGAACGACTCTATATGAACAAACATTCAAAATCAGAGTTTAACTTTGAATAATGCGGAAGCGTTTAATAATCCAGAAAAACCAAAGTAAAGTGACATAATGTAAAATGCGCAAACACACGCGCCCAAAGTAGTACCATCAAAGACTTAAATGTTTAACAATCAAACCAAATACAAAGTTTCAATCATGCTGACAACTACAATGATGCTGACCCGTGCACGTGCTCCTAGGTAACGGTAACCTCAACCTGAGAATTGCATACTAAAAGAGTCAACACAATGGTTGGTGAGTTCAAGAGTTTGCGTTAATCATAAAACAGTAACAGTTGCAAAATATAAGAAGTGCATTAAAAATAGATAGCTAATCCATATTCACAAGTAATAATCATAGTGATTTCGCGATTGAAGCTGACTGTGTTTCGTTTGTTGCCTCCCGTCACGACTTAGCAGGTCGTGATGATGTTTGTGTTTGGATAAAATTGCACCCGTTTGACCTCGAGTCGCACAGGTGGGGCTCGTCAGACCCAGTAGTACTACCCAAGATTTCCCGCTAATAATCATTATTAACAATCCGAAAGTGTGAGGACTTTCATGGTATTCAGCACTATATTATACTATACACAACTCATATACATAAAGTGTTTGTAAAAACCAGTATGCTATCTCCCCCAAAAGAGAGTATGTAAAAAAGTGGGGCATGAACTCACCTGGTGTGCATAATAAAGACTTAAGAGCTTAACTTGAAAGAGAGAGTGGAAAGACAACCTTCAGAGGTCACCTAGAACACGCAAGTACATAAGTACGTGTACACAGAATCATAATGAAATACTAAGTGCTCTATAAACCAAAGAACTCAAGGTTTTGGAAAAACCAGACACATTGACCCAGTTGACCCGTTTGACCCGTTGGTGACATTATAGGTGAAATTTCCATTCAATCAAGCATAATAGTTCAACACACATGATTTTCATACAAGTTGTTCACATATATCACTTCATTAACCACATGTACTTCCTAGATCATGATAAAACCAGATTTTCATACAAGTCATGCAAATCTCAAATAATCATCATGTTCATCATAATTATATCATAACCCATGCATCATACACAGAATCAAATCATGCACAACATGCCATGTGAAGCCACACACGACTTCACACCCAAACCCTGCCAATCCTACTAAGTAGGGGCCTCAGATTCGCACGCGTGTATAACCATCATCACATTATTCAATAGAGTCCACCTCAACCAAAATGTGCAACCATGATCTATTACAACCCAAACAATAGTCCTATCAATACCCATATGACCCATCATCATATACACCCATAAGGAGACCAAATCTTTCAATTGACCAACTGAGCATTCATACAACCCAAACAATACATTCTACCATATTAGATATCATCCATGAACATGCTAACATGATCCTAAAGTCACAAACATGCCCAAATCATCATATTCAAGATTTTGTGCAAATAGAGTTTCCCTTTTGGGAAGGTGCATCCCAAAACCTATCTAACACCCAATGCATTCATGATTTCATTAACAATATACCAATTCAAACTCATGCTATCATCTAGACATGTTCTACACATCAAATTATCATGATTCATCTTTCTTCAAAACCAAAAGTTTCTACTTTTGGTAACATATGAACTACACATCCATTCTTAGGTTTCTAGCATCAACATCATTGTTCTAACATCCCCATTACATGATAAACACTTTAACAACATCAATTCATCATCAAATAACCATATTCATGCAATTAAAGTTACTATTATTAGTAACCTATGAACAACGCATCAAAATTGAAGCTTTCTTGCACAATCAACGTAAACTAGCATCAATATAACCTAACTAACATCATAACATCAACAAACAACCAAGAATCGACATTCATAGTAATTCTCGAACCCTAGTTCTAGGCCATATACAAAACACATCAAAAGAATACCAAAAACTAACCTTTAATCGTGTAATGGCTTGCAATTGATGCTCCTAACGTGTTCTATTGCTTGTAATCGATCAAATTCGAGGATTCCTTGCTTGTTCTTGGTTGATTTCAAGTGTGTGTGTGTGTGTGAAGGTCAATCGCGGCCGATGGGGTGTGGGGGCTAGGGTTTTGTTGTTTTCTTCATATTTAATTAACAATATTTACCTTTTAGGTCCTTGTAATTTATATTTTATAAAAATTAAGCTTTTAAACACTCTTTTAAAATTTTTTAACTAAAAATAACAAGCATACAAACTAATAATAATAATCACTTGCATTATCTTTACTAGTCACACAATACACGAATTAAATACATACGTTGGTACGTTACAAGGTAAAATCCACAAATAATATTTAAATCGCATAAGTACAACTAATAACCAATATTATTAATTAAATAATTATTTGTTTATCATTATTAATTATTATTAAGTCACCAACGTTCAACGACAACTAGTGTGTGCTCACGACACGTGTATGCAAGACCTAACGGAACTAACGGAGTTTGGTAACGGAAAATTACCGGATGTCACATTATCCACATGTTGAAAGAATTTTCGTCCCGAAAATTGCGCTACATGGTGTGTTCCATCACTGGTCTACTGCATTGGCACAAAGTAATCGAGTGAGTTTCGGGTGAATTGTCACATCATCCCAATGTTGAAAGAAATTTCGTCCCGAAATTTAAATCAATACCTTCGCCGGCTGGCATCGTCTTTTCGAATAGCTGAGGATGCTTAAGTTTCATCTGGTCCTCATGTTCCCACGTGATTTCCGGTCCACGTCGCGAGTTCCAACAAACCTTGACTATGGGTATCTTGCTTTGCTTAAGTGTCTTTACCTCACGATCCATCACCTCGACTGGTTCCTCAATGAAGCGTAATTGTTCATCTACTTAGACTTCCTCAAGCGGTACGATCATCGTTTCATCCATTAAACACTTCCTTAGATTAGAAACATGGAATACATCATGGATTCCACTCAATGAATCAGGTAAGGCTAGTCGATAGGCCACTGGACCTATTCTTTCCAAGATCTCAAATGGTCCAACGTATCTCAGATTTAGTTTTCCTCTCTTACCAGACCGAATCATGCCTTTCCACGGTGAGACTTTCAGTAAGACCTTGTCACCAACCTGAAACTCTAGGGGTTTCTGTTTCTTGTCAGCATAACTTTTCTGTCTGTCGCGCGCTGCAGCCATACGGTTCCTTATTTGTACAATCTTCTCAGTGGTCTCGTGTGCTAACTCAGGACCTGTTAGCTGGCTATCACCAATTTTAGCCCAACAAACTAGTGATCTACATTTTCTCACATACAAAGCTTTAAAAGGTGTTGCCTTTATGCTAGTGTTATAACTGTTGTTGTAAGAAAATTCTACGAATGGTAGGTGAACTTCCCAGTTATTCCCGAATTCAATCACACAAGTACATAGCATGTCCAATGTCTGTATAGTACGCTCACTTTGATCGTCGGTTTAAGGGGGATAAGCAGTACTCAAGTCTAATCGCGTATCTATAATGACTGCCAGAAGTGCGATGTAAAACGAGCATCGCGGTCAGAAATAATTGAGACTGGTACACCATGTCTCGAAACTATATCCTTCAAATAAAGTCGGGTTAACTTCTCCATATTGTCCGTTTATTTTATTGCCAAGAAATGTGCAAACTTCGTTAATCGATCCACAATAACCCATGTCATGTCACAACCAGTAGGAGTCCGAGGTAGTTTGGTAATGAAATTCATTGAAATCTGTTTCCACTTCCACATAGGGATCTCAGGTTGTTGTAATAGCCCAGATGGTTTCTGATACTCCACTTTTACTTTTTAACAGGTCAGACACTTGCTCACATAGGTAGCTACATCCGCTTTCATATTAGGTCACCGATAGTGCGCCTTCAAATCATGATACATCTTATCAGATCCAGGATGTATAGAGTACTTAGACTTGTATGCCTCACTCATAACCAAGTCTCTCAGATTTCCATGCAAAGGTACCCAAAGTCTGTCCATGAAGTAATGAATTCCATCCGCTTTACTTCTAATTGTTTTTCCATTCCCCTTAACGATTCAGAGCCAATGTTTTCTGCTGTCAAAGCTTTTGTCTGAGCCTCTCGGATTTGTTCAGGTAACTGTGTGCTAATGGTATGTTGCAAACCTCGCACACGTCGAGGCTTAGCAGTTTCTTTCCTACTCAGCGCGTCAGCGACTACATTTGCTTTCCCTGGATGATATCTGATGGCACAATCATAATCGTTAAGTAGCTCTACCTAACGTCTTTGCCTCATGTTTAATTTCTTTTGCTCAAAGATGTGCTAAAGACTCTTGTGATTAGTGTAAACAGTGCATTTGGTACCGTACACGTAGTGTCTCCAGATCTTTAAGGCAAAAACTACCACACCCAGCTCCAAGTCATGGGTGGTATAGTTCTTCTGATGAACCTTTAGTTGTCTAGAGGCGTAAGCTATCACCTTATCCCACTAAATCAATACACACCCAAGTCCTTGAATGGAAGCGTCATAATAGACTGTGAAATCATCACTTCCTTCTGGTAATGCTAATATCGGTGCGGTACATGGTTTCTGTTTCAGCAACTGGAAAGCAGATTCCTGACTCTCGCCCCATTTATACGTGGTTCCCTTTTGAGTCAAAGCTCTGAGGGGTTGAGCAATCTTAGAAAATCTTTCGATGAACCGTCGATAGTATCCTGCCAGTCCAAGAAACTGTCGTATCTCACTTGGCGTCTTAGGAACCGACCAATTCTTTATCGCTTCAATTTTTATCGGATCAACATGTATTCCTTTCTCGTTAACAATATGACCCAAGAATTGCACTTCGCGTATCCAGAAATCACACTTAGACAATTTGGCGTACAATTGTTCTTTTCTAAGTAATTCCAAGATTAAACGTAAGTGCTCTCCATGTTCTTTCTCAGTCCTCGAGTAGATCAATATGTCATCGATAAAGACAATAACAAAATGATCAAGATAGGGTTTACACACGCGATTCATGAGGTCCATGAATACTGCTGGTGCATTCGTCAATCCGAATGGCATGACTAAGAACTCGTAGTAACCGTAACGTGTATGAAAGGAAGTCTTCGAAATGTCCTCCTCCTAAACTCTCAGCTGATGATACCCATACCTCAAATCAATCTTAGAATAATAGCTTGATCCTTGTAGTTGATCAAACAAATCATCTATACGAGGTAAGGGATATCTATTCTTGATCGTAACCTTGTTCAGTTCCCTATAGTCAATGCATATTCGAAATGTACCGTCCTTCTTCTTGACAAATAGAACTGGCGCTCCCCAGGGCAACGAACTGGGTCGGATAAATCCTTTATCCAATAGCTCTTGGAGTTGAGCAGATAATTCCTGCAGTTCGTTTGGAGCTAACCGGTAAGGTGCTCTCGCAATCGGAGCGGCTCCTAGAGTCAAATCAATTTGGAATTCGACTTGTCGATGAGGTGGTAGTCCAGGCAGGTCCTCCGAAAACACCTCAGAAAACTTACGAACTACGGGATATCCTCTATCTGTTTGTCTGTGACAAGTGCCAATATGGCTAGTCGACCTTTCCGTAACAACTTCTGTGCCTTCATGAACGAGATGATGCCCATTACTGCACCACTCCTATCGCCTTGGACCGAGAGAATTTCTTCACCGTTAGGAATCCGTATAACCTTCTCATGACATATGACTTCCACTTGCTTGTCAGAAAGCCAATCCATGCCGACTACTACATCGAAGGTTCCAAGTGTGATAGGCATGAGATCTATGTCGAAGGTATGACCAGCAAGTTCTATCTTGCAGCCTCTAAGGATATGTGTCACGTGAATCTGTTTACCGTCAGCTAACTCTACGGTGTACTTAGATTCTAATGTTGAAGGCATATCACTTATAAGACTACTAAACTTAGTGGAATAAAGCTTCTATCAGCTCCAGTATCAAATAATACGGTAGCAAAACGACCATTAACCGAGAATTTACCATTTACTGTTGTAGGATCGTTTAGAGCCTCACCTGAGCCAAGACGAAGGCTCTTCCTTTGGCTCCATTGTTATTGCCACCATTGTCGTTGCCATTTTCGGTGTTGTTGTTATTCCCGTTGTTGTTGTTGCCATTGTTGTTCCCACCATTTCCATTCCTTCTGAGCTGTGGACAATTGCGCCGGTAATGGCCTTCTTTTCCGCACTCGAAGCACCCTTTTGGCGTTTCTTGAGGTTGTTGAGGCTTCCTCATTAATTCACCACAGCAATCCTTCGCTACTTGTCCAATTTTACCACAACGCTGGCTTTGGAAATTATCACACCTGCCGGTGTAGTGGTAATTGCATCGGTTGAATTTGGGATTTTTCCCAACATAGCCTCCTTGTCCCTGTGGTGCTGAAGATGACTGATTATAGTTACGATTGTTATCGAACTTTCTTTGCTATTGGTGAGGTTGGTGCTTCTGAATGTACTGCTGTTGTTGTTGTTGTTATTGGTTGTTAAAGGATGAGCCTTTGTTACTAATGTTCTCCCACTTTCGTTTGTTGTCGGGCACACTAGCAACCACGCCCCGTTTGGGTAACCGTCCTTGCTCAACTTCAATAACCGTCTTGTTATTGAAGCCTGCTTTATGGTAGTGGGGTTGGAAGCAGTTACCATACTTTGAATCTCGGGCACCAGTCCATGTATGTAGTGCTCGACTCTCTTGTGCATTTCATTGACCATTCCTGGGCATAGTGTGGCCAACTCATGAGTACAGGTCGTGTAGGCTTCAATCTCTAAGCCTTGCAATTTGAGTTGCCAGAATTCCATCTCCAGCTTCTGCCCTTCGTTTTGGGGGTAGTATTCCTCGGTCATAATCTCCTTAAATTCATCCAAGGGTAGTTCATTGGACATGGCTTGACCCAGTATTTGTACCTGGACATTCCACCAAGAAAGTGCTGCACCCTCAAGTCTTCCGGTCGTGAACTTCACTTGATCAGCTGGCGGACAGTTACATTTCGCAATTACAGATTTAGTTTTCTCAAACCACCGTACTAATCCCACAGCTCCTTCTGTCCCGCTGTAGGTGTGAGGTTTACAATCCATGAAAGACTTGTAAGTACAAGGTGGAGGTCCTGTTTCGACAAACCATACATTAGTCAGGTATCCCAGACAAGTAACTAGGATAATTGGTTAAACCTCTTTTATCATTTACCTGCAGGTTGTCCGGTTTGGGCAGTAGCCACTGCTACTTGTACATGCTCGTTAATTAGGGCAGCCAACTCTGCAGGTGTCATGTTTATGGAACCGGTACCACGACCTCCGGTACCACGTCCACGACCTCGTCCACGTCCTCTTCCACGTTCGTCCATATTTCACTTTACATTCACAAATACAATAATGAGTAACATCCAACACATTAATCTCATTGAGGTAGAGTAAGTAATAATAAATAAGGATTTCATCACAACCACAACATTTATAACAGAAATAGTAACCAAAGATAAATAAATTATAAATGAGTCACAAAGTATTCCATCAATGTCAAAATTTGAGTTTTTCAGTTGGGTGGGTAACAACCTTTCCAACATAGGTTTCAAAGAAAAGAAACACTATATAGTCTAAGTCATATAAAAGTAGAATCAGTCCAACACGTCAGATCCGTCACTGTCCTCATCCATCTCTACTGGTTCTTCTTCGGGGGCTTCCTCCTGTTTCTCTTCCAGGTCTTCCTCATCAGGGTCCGCCAAAGGTGCAGGGGCTTCAGCAATCTAAAGTGCTCCCAGTTGTGCCTCTAAATCAGCAAACCTATCATCGATCACTATGTTATGGTGATCCTGCGCATCCATGCACCCAGTAAGTGCTACAACGTTGCCTACCAGAGTATGATGTCCACCAATGGCCATCGAGAGTCGCTCTTGAAGCGTCTCTACCTGGTAGCGCAACTGACGCATCTCAGATAGTAAGGTAGAGTTCTCATCAGTGAGTCCTCGGATATGCTGTCGCTCTGTGTCTAGAGTGGCTACCAAAGCTGCAAACGCCTGCTCGAGAGGGATGTCCAAGGTAGGAAGAGTAGGCAATGCAGAGGCTGTCGATGACCTAGTCCTAGGTCGAGTAGGAGCTATAGGTGGTACACGCTCTCTATAAGCCATACGACTTATGTAGGTGGAGTAGAAATCCCAATTCCGTGGAGGATCGAGCTCAGGAGGTATGAAAGGCTGATCCCAGTCTATCTCGCCAGGAGGATAAGGATGCCGGGGCCAGTTAAATCCCCTATCAGGTACGGGAGAAGTAGGAGGTGACTCAGATCGGGCCGGACTCTTACCCAAATAACGGGATGACGATGCCATGCTGCGAAGTACGTGTTGCGTATGCCAATGAGTATACAGTAAAGAATAAACGACAATTAACTAACAACTGTGCGGTTATAGTCTAGTGTGTGTATGCAACCTAGTTCCCTATAACCAATGGCTCTGATACCAATCTGTCACACCCTCAAAATCCACATGTGGGGTTTTACCACGAGGCGTGTGACATACCAGGATCTCAGTCATTAGTTACTCAGAACGACTCCATATGAACAAACATTCAAAATCAGAGTTTAACTTTGAATAATGCGGAAGCGTTTAATAAACCAAAAAAACCAAAGTAAAGTGACATAATGTAAAATGCGCAAACACACGTGCCCAAAGTAGTACCAACAAAGATTTAAATGTTTAACAATCAAACCAAATACAAAGTTTCAATCATGCTGACAACTACAATGATGCTGACCCGTGCACGTGCTCCTAGGCAACGGTGACCTCAACCTGAGAATAGCATACTAAAAGAGTCAACACAATGGTTGGTGGGTTCAAGAGTTTGTGTTAATCATAAAACAATAACAGTTGCAAAATATAAGAAGTGCATTGAAAATATATAGCTAATCCATATTCACAAGTAATAATCATAGTGATTTCACGACTAAAGCTGACTGTGTTTCGTTTGTTGCCTCCCTTCACGACTTACCAGGTCGTGACGATGTTTGTGTTAGGACAAAATTGCATCCGTTTAACCTCGAGTCGCACAGGTGGGGCTCGTCAGATCCAGTAGTACTACCCAACATTTCCCGCTAATAATCATTATTAACAATCCGAAAGTGTGAGGACTTTCATGGTATTCAACACTATATTATACTATACACAACTCATATACATAAAGTGTTTGTAAAAACCAGTATGCTATCTCCCCTAAAAGAGAGTATGTAAGAGAGTGGGGCATGAACTCACCTGGCGTGCACAATAAAGACTTAAGAGCTTAACTTGAAAGAGAGAGTGGAAAGACAACCTTCAGAGGTCACCTAGAACACGCAAGTACATAAGTACGTGTACACAGAATCATAATGAAACCCTAAGTGCTCAATAAACCAAAGAACTCAAGGTTTTGGAAAAACAAGACACATTGACCCAGTTGGCCCGTTTGACCCGTTGGTGACTTTATAGGTGAAAATTCCATTCTATCAAGCATAATAGTTCAACACACATGATTTTCATACAAGTTGTTCACATATATCACATCATTAACCACATGTACTTCCTATATCATGATAAAACCAGATTTTCATACAAGTCATGAGAATCTCAAATAATCATCATGTTCAACATAATTATATCATAACCCATGCATCATACACAGAATCAAATCATGCACAACATGCAATGTAAAGCCACTCACGACTTCACACCCTAAACCCTACCAATCCTACTAAGTAGGGGCCTTAGATTCGCATGCATGTATAACCATCATCACATTATTCAACAGAGTCCACATCAACCAAAATGTGCAACCTTGATCTATTACAACCCAAACAATAGTCCTATCAATACCCATATGACCCATCATCATGTATACCCACAAGGGGACCAAATCTTTCAATTGACCAACTAAGCATTCATACAACCCAAACAATGCATTCTACCATATTAAAAATCATCCATGAACATGCTAACATGATCCTAAAGTCACAAACATGCCCAAATCATCATATTCAAGATTTTGTGTAAATAGAGTTTCCCTTTTGAGAAGGTGCATCCCAAAACCTATCTAACATCCAATGCATTCATGATTTCATTAACAATATACCAATTCAAACTCATGCTATCACCTAGACATGTTCTACACATCAAATCATCATGATTCATCATTCTTCAAAACCAAAAGTTTCTACTTTTGGTAACATATGAACTACACATCCATTCTTAAGTTTTTAGCATCAACATCATCATTCTAACATCCCCAAAACATGATAAACACTTTAACAACATCAATTCATCATTAAATCACCATATTCATGCAATTAAGGTTACTATTATTAGTAACCTATGAACAACGCATCAAAATCGAAGCTTTCTTGCACAATCAACGTAAACTAGCATCAATATAATCTAACTAACATCATAACATCAACAAACAACCAAGAATCGACATTCATAGTAATTCTCGAACCCTAGTTCTCGGCCATATACAAAACACATCAAAAGAATACCAAAAACTAACCTTTAATCATGTAATAGCTTGCAATTGATGTTCCTAACGTGTTCTATTGCTTGTAATCGATCAAATTCGAGGATTCCTTTCTTATTCTTGGTCGATTTCGAGTGTGTGTGTGTGTGTGAAGGTCGATCATGGCCGATGGGGTGTGGGGGCTAGGGTTTTATTGTTTTTTTTTTTATTTAATTAACAATATTTACCTTTTAGGTCCTTGTAACTTATATTTTCTAAAAATTAAGTTGTTAAACACTCTTTTAAAATGTTTTAACTAAAAATAACAAGCATACCAACTAATAATAATAATCACTTGCATTATCTTTACTAGTCACACAATACACGAATTAAATACACACGTTGGTACGTTACAAGGTAAAATCCACAAATAATATTTAAATCGTATAAGCACAACTAATAACCAACATTATTAGTTAAATAATTATCTGTTTATCATAATTAATTATTATTAAGTCACCAACGTTCAACAACAAGTAGTGTGTGCTCACGAAACGTGTATACAAGATCTACGGAACTAACGGAGTTTGGTAACGGAAAATTACCGGATGTCATAATTCTCTTCTACATCATCGGGATTAACTTGTTGTAAGTCATCAACCATGATGTTGGGTGTATTGAGTCTTCCTGTAGAGAAAGCTTTATAGCTGTTCATGAATGAGGTAAATAGAGCAAGGTGTTCTTCTACAATCTGAATACTCTGTTTGTTAGGTTGGGAGTTTACAACAAAGGCTTGTTGTGTAGGTTGAGATTATTGATTCTGAGGATAGATTGGGGATTGTGGTTGAGCTTGATTTTAAAATCGAGGCAATGATTGATCCTTGACAGCTTTATAATCAGGGGTTGCGGATTGTTGTTGCTAACACAGTTGAGAATAGCTGACATAATAATTTGGATTACTAACCATCTTGGTATACAATGCCAATGCTTCAGCTCCCATTGTGTTGATATAATTGACAGCCCTTTGTTTATCATCCATGTCATAGGATTTAATGGTGGAAATTAGATCACTGAGGGATAAGGTGAACAAACCCTTGGTTCTGTTGATAGTGGTGCAGTTCTTGTTCCAGTTATAAGGTAGTGAGTTTAACAACTTCTTGTTCACTGAAATGTTCTCCAGTGTGATTCCTGCACTCTTCATCTTTGTTATCAGCTTCACAAATCTTGATAGTTGAGCCTCCAAGGTTTCACCCAGTATATGATTAAACATATTAAACTCTTGGTTTAACATGTCTTTCTTGCTTTCCCTCAAATCCTTGTTTCCCATAATCTGTTCTTCCATTGTATCCCATAAATCTTTAGCCTTCCAATAATCTTTGAATTTCTGGGCTAACTCAGTGGTAAGTGCCATTGTGATGGCAGCATACGCTTTGTCATCAAGCTCCATCTTTTTCATGTCTTCCTCATCTCAGAGATGCTCAGGCTTCGGCACTAGGTCTCCCTTGTCATTTTTGTAAATTGGGATGTATAGACCTTGTTTGATAGATCTTATCATCATGGGTTCTGTGTAAATGACATGATTCTCAAAGCGATAGACCCAATCCGGATAGTCTTCCTCGCTAAGAAGTCAGGGAGGCTTCGTGCTAGTTCCGATCTCATTGTTGAGATTAAGAGTAGCAGTTATGTGCTTAAGATTTGCCATCTTTCTCAAATAAAAATCAACTTTCTCAAAAATTCTTCAAACTTGAAGTTTTCGCGCGAATGACCAAGTTCTCGCGCGAAATCTCACAAACTTTTTGGACGGAAAGTTCTGTAACTGAATTTTGCGAATATCAAAAATTCTCGCGCGAAAAGAATCTTCTTGTAACGAACTTTTGCGAAAACTACAACTTCTCGCGCGAAATCCAACTTTTCGCTCAGATTCACCAACTTTTCGCCTGATTAGTTTGTGCAATTTCGAAGGTTTTCAGCTTCACTTTATCACCAAATTGATTAAAATTTGATTAATTAAGTGTTTAATTAGTAATTTAGGTTCAATTAAGATCCTGGTTGTCTCTAATGAATTCAATAAAGCTCAATTACGGTCAAAAACATCTTCAATTCTTCAAATGCCATGATAACAAGTATATCTTCAAATATCAATCAAATCCCTGTTCAAGAACACTCCAAATCACTCACTTCAATCTTCAATCAATCGATCAAGAGCATACCAAGCTCTGATACCAATTGTAAGGATTAACATGTTACAAAGATCTATCTCGTAATGAATATGCGGAATGTAGACATTATGGATAAGATTGAAAGACTAAAAGAAGAACTCAAACACAAGATGTAAATAACTTCAATAGTATTGCTCTCTGATTTGGTAACAATTACCGTAAGTGCGGAATCAGGAAACTGAACAAAAGCTACTGAAATACATTACAAAACTTCTATCAATACTATTCTAAGAAGGTCTCACGTGACTAACTGCTTTTCGTGCGAGAGGCTAGTTTTCGTGCGGCAAGTATAGTTCTCGCGTGACTTGATCTTCTTCATCTTGAATTTGATTTCCCAAGCCTCTAGGTTCAGTGAACAATCAATATCGTTACCTTGAAATATTATTATATCACAATCATCAAATGATCATATTATGGTATTAATGAAACACGTCGTTTATGGTTCCATTAAAAAACCAGAATAAACGTCTCTTTAATCTAATACTAACAAATTCAAGGTTCCGCTTCCGCCAAAGCTTCCAAATGGAACAATCCACAAGCGTAATATGTAATGCAATTTAATATAAACCACATGCTTATTATTAATAAACAAAAAAGGTTTATTTTATTAGTCAATATAAAAATCAAAGAAATCTTTCAAACATAGTTGGCAATGTTTAAGAACTAAACAATATTTTCCTATAACGGAACATGTGATTCACAATCCAGAAATCGATAAATATGAAGGATGTATTATTGTGATATTGTCTGTTGTCATTAAAATAATATCAATTATTTGTTAATTTGTTTGCTTATTTACAAGTTTAAAAATAGAATCTTCTTCTTATAACTATTATATCCATCACATTTAGATCTCATGCATATATAATATACTAGATTATACCTAGTGCATTACACTAGTCGAATAGATAATATATCAAATAACTAGTAACAACAAATTATTAATTGTAAAACGATATATTGAGATAAGATACGATTTACGTTGCTTATGAGAATAATAATAAGGAACAAAATAATTATGTTATTTCATTTGAAAAAGATTCAAATACAAAGTCAATAATGTCTAAAAAGTATGAGAAGCAATAGGTAGTGACAGTGCCATTTTTTAAAAAATAGAAGGAGGGGTATTTTAGGAAGTCTAATTTATTGAGATGAAGATGGATATTTGTAAATCGACTTTTTCTATAGTAGATCAACAATAACTTCCATAATTGATCGATTCAAACGATAGAAGCTCTTCAGCTTACATCAATTCAGTTTGGTGATGTGTAGATGAATTGCTTCTTACTTATCATCGAATTCAGCTGTTGAAGATCACTGATTTCTACTTTTTCCAAAGGAGTTCATTGATTTCTGTTGTTTCTGTTAAAGATCGGTGATTTTTGTTATTGCACAATTCGATAATTTACTGTTGTTCGTCGATGTCGATGATTGAAGATCCGTTTGGTATGTATATCTATGACTACGATTATATACTGTCAATTGAAATAGTATGTTATCATTTGGCACCATGATTGTGTCTTTTGAATCATCATTGTGTCTTTTGAATCATCATTGTGTCTATACTGTTAGATTACTGTGAATTTTGTTATCTATTGACATCATCATTGTGTGTTAGGTATCATCATTGTGTCTTTTTGTTCGTCATTGTATATTTTGTATCGTCATTGTGTCTGCATAAAACAGTCATGGTTAATGATTAGAACATTATCAATATGTTGTTGAACATATTTTATAAACATTAGGCGAGTCTATAGATGTTGTGTCTTTTTATGCTGTTGTGTTTCTTATATGATATTAATTAGACTGATTGTGTCTATTATATTGATGTGTTTTTATATGATATTAACTGATTTCATTGTGTCTTTTATGTTGCTGTGTCTTTTTATGACATGCTGTTTTTATTCATATAGATGCTGAAACTTACAAAGATGTTGGCGAACAACGTGTATCCCCAGGTTCTGGAAGAGTATCTTACATACCTTTTTCAAAGAGTTCAATTAAACCTGTTGTAGGAATGGAGTTTGATTCTATTGAGCATGCATTTGCATTTTACTAAAAGTATGATAAATGTAAGTGGAAGCGTAGTAAACCATCTAAGAGAGTTAGGTGTGAAGCGTAGTAAACCATCTAAGAGAGTTGGGTGTGATAAAATACTTTTGAAGTATTTTGTTTGTTTGAAGCAAGGGTTTAAAAAGGGAAAAGTATTTGATTCTTCAAATGTTAATGATGATAAATGTAAGTGGAAGCGTAGTAAACCATCTAAGAGAGTTGGGTGTGAAGCCATTCTTAAGCTACGTTTAGTTAATAGTAAGTATTTTGTTTATTCTTTCAAAGAAGAGCACAACCACTTGTTTGTTAATCAAGATGATGTGCATCTTTTGCCTGCTGCTAGAAAGGTTGACCATGTAAAGGAAGGTTCAATTCAAGTTTTGTCTGGTATAAATATTGGTCCCGTTCGAGCTTTTCATATATTGAGAACTTTGTGTGGTGGTTACGCGGAAGTAGGTGCGACGAAGTCTGATTTCAAGAATTATAAGAGGGATTAAAATAAATATATTGGTGAATATGATGCTGATATGCTTGTTCAAATTCTTATGAAGAAAAAGGATCACTTGACGAATTTTACTTGTGAATACATTATTAAAGAAGATGGAACACTAGGTGGTTTATTTTGGGCTGATGATATTATGAATAAGAATTACTTGATTTTTGGTGATGCTGTTGGATTTGACGCTACTTATAGATCTAATAAGTATGATTTTGATCTTTTCATTGTGTTATTTTTCCATTGTGTTATTATTTACATTGTGTTATCTTATATATTGTGTCTAATTTTAGTTATTGTGTTATATATGATATATTTTTATAATTTATTTTTTATAGGTATGACATGGTTTTTGTACCTTTCACTGGTATAGATAACCATAATAGAAATGTTACTCTAAATGCCGCCCTTCTTGGATATGAAACTACAGATTCGTATAGGTGGTTATTGCATAACTATATCAAGGCTTTTGGTAATCCACCTAAAGTTATTGTTAGTGATTAAGATCCTGCAATAAAGAGGACTATAATAGATGTTTTCCAAACTTCCCGGCATCGGTTATGTATATGGCATATATGGGACAAAGTGACTTCTAAGGTATCAAGTGTTTACTCATTGTGTCTTTTCTTTTTTACTCATTATGTCTTTTTCTATTTTACTCATTGTGTGTTTTTCCTTTTTACTCATTGTGTCTTTTTTCTTTTTACTCATTATGTCTTTTTCGTTTTTACTCATTGTATCGTTTTCCTTTTTACTCATTGTGTCTTTTTCATTTTTACTCATGTAAGGCCCCATTTCCAGAACGCTTACAAATTGGATCGTCATCGTATAAAATATTTAAAATATACATTATCGTTGCAGCGGAATTTAAAACTTTCATTAATAATCAAAAACATATCATTTCAATACATTGCATTAGTTTAAAATACAATGATATGTCAAAATATGGATGCCAATCTTCAAAAGACTCCCAGTAGCGTATGCAACCATGCTTGCAACTCCTCAGCATCAACAAAATACCTGCCAACTATTATGCATACAAAAAGGTCAGTGACGTTGAGTGAGTTCTAGTTTTATAAATAAAATAATTTTCTTCCTTTAAAAAGATAACCTTTACAATCATACGCAATCACACATCATACGTACACATTGATAATATTTATTATCTTCAAGATCGTTCATCATCAATCATCATATCATACGCAATCCCTTGCCCTGTGGCCCTCCTTCCCGCACTGGAAACAAACATTCAGTCCCCACTTGCACTCTCCCTCGTGGCCTTTTCCACACTTCTTGCACGCCCTCACTTCCCCGGTTACCATCCTCCGATTGCCTATCCTCACCTTCTTACCACCAGCCTCAAATCCATCTTCATCACCCCTTCTTCCACTTCCATTCCCATCATAGCCTCGCTCCTCCTCTTCGTCGATCATCGCCACCATCTCTCGCTCATCGTACAACATTCCCGCCAAATCGACCGCTGACCTGAACGTGCTTGGTCTGGTAGTGACCAGATGTCTACGGACATCTATTGGCAGACCTTGGATGTACCTCTTGATCTTCCGTGACATAGGCATCACTTTATCTGGCACCAGTCTTGCCATCTCGTTAAGCTTTGTGGTGTACTGCTGGTGTGTCATCGTTCCTGCTTCCAGCTGCAGTAACTCCCTCTCGACTTTGTCCAGCTCCCTATGAGGACAAAACTCCTCAATCACCAACCTCTTCAGTTCCTTCCACCTCATCCTCCTGACTGCCCTGGTAGCCTCAGTCTGGACAATATTGTCCCACCAGCATAAGGCTGAATCCACAAAAGAGTGGGTAGCAAACTTCACCTTTTGATCCTCACGGCACTCGCTGATGTCAAGCACCGCCTCCATTTCTCTCACCCAATGCTGACCAGCCATAGTACTTCCATTTCCATCAAACGTCGGGGGCCTACATCTTTGGAATGCCCCATAACTTCATCCCCTCACAGTTCCCGACACTGCCTCCTCGTCATCATTGGAGACAACCATATCTGCATCGGGTTGCTCCATATCCCCGGAACCTCCAACTTCACCCCCTCACCGTGCGATTCTCTTATTTTCCTCCTTCTCCTTCTGCTCGTCATCCCTCATAGCACAAATAACTTTGGTCACTACAGATTGTAGGATTGTATGCATGACCTGATGAACCTCCTCAACCACCGCCTCTTTCACTAAGGCCCTCAAATTTGTGCTCTCATCAACACAGTCGTGCTGATGAACCTCGGGACCTATAAGAGTCGTCTCCGCATCCCTAACCCCTCTCCTTATGGCACGTGTTCTAGCACCACGTCCACCACGCACTCCACCTCGGAAAGTCTTAGAAGATCTACCACCAGCCATCTATGAACACTACAAGATTCAAACACCAACACGGTCAATCAAGGTAATAGCTCAGTTAATGTCAAGTATAGTAAGTCCCTAATTACAGTGGTCAGTTGTGATTAGCCACTAACTTTACTCTTCATCCCCTAAGCATTCCCTATCCTGACTACATCGGTATCTAAATCCACACAAAAGCACCCAAGCCACATAACATGCGCATATAATACCGGTTAACATTAATTTACAAAAAGCTTACATAAAACCTTTACCTGCAGGCACGTAGCTACTAGGACCGGCATCCCTTTCCTTTCGTCCCATTTTCAGTTTAAGATTAGGTTCTTTTTGAAAATATTTACCCAATTCACTTAAACTTTAGCTCTGACATCAACTTGTAAGGACCCGTTTCCAGAACGCTTACAAACTGGACCGTCATCGCATAAAATATTTAAAATATACATTACCGTTGCAGCGGAATTTAAAACTTTCATTAATAATCAAAAATATATCATTTCAATACATTGCATTAGTTTAAAATACAATGATATGTCAAAATATGGATGCCAATCTTCAAAACACTCCCGGTAGCATATGCAACCATGCTTGCAACTCCTCAACATCAACAAAATACCTTCCAACAATTATGCATACAAAAAGGTCAGCGACGCTAAGTGAGTTCTAGTTTTATAAATAAAATAATTTTCTTCCTTTAAAAACATAACCTTCACAGTCATACGCGATCACACATCATACGTACACATTGATAATATTTATTATCTTGATCATCATTCATCATCAATCATTACATTACTTATCATTATACGAATCCGATCTAATGCAATATCCCCAACTCATGTCCGAAGACTGATACTATGCTGGGGCATGTAAACAAACCCCCGACTCATGTCCAAAGGCTGACACAGTACCGGGATACGTGACAAGGATCCCCTTCGAGTCTGTTGAGACAACAGGGTCGCTCACCTCATTGTCAATCTCAATGATTGACCTCTATCCGAGTCTGTTGCGAAAACAGGGTCTCTCACCTCAATCTCATATCATTCTATCTCATGCAATACCCCCGACTCATGTCCAAAGACTGATACTGTGCCGGGGCCTGTAAACAAACCCCCGACTCATGTCCGAAGATTGACACAGTACCGGGTTACGCGACACGGATCTCATCATCCGTCATTTTAATACTTATCATTCGTTATCTTCCACTTTCGTTAAGTAATACTTTACATAAGCATATTCATACATCACACCACGTAAAGTCATAAAATAAACATAGCATGGAACAACATCATCATGGCAGCACACAAAAGCAAACGCAACATAAATGAGCATAAAGCGCCCCGAAACATCATTTCTTAGCACTTAAATTCTACTTCCCAAAATTCCAGAAAAAGAAACCTAAGTCACCAAAGAAATGCGGATGAGCAAGAACAAATGTGGACGAAAGTCTTCAGAAAATACTCTTCAGAAAATATTCCAAGTATCCAAAGAAATGCTGATGACACTGTAGCAAGTGTGGATGACACTGTAGCAAATGCGGATGGAACAATGCAGATGAAAGTCTTTAGAAAATATCCAAGTGTCCAAAGAAATGCTGATAGAACAAATGCGGACACTGTAGCAAATGCTGATGACACTGTAGCAAGTGCGGATGGAACAAAAGAAATATGGATGAACAAAAGTGAATGCTGGTGAACAAAACACTTATGCAATTATCACAGTGTAAATGCGGATGAACACTTCAAATGCGGAGGAACACTGTAGCAAATGCTTATGAACAAAACACTTATGCAAATTTCACAGTTTAAATGCGGATGAACTATCTAACCTGCAACGTAACTTATGCTATTTCCAGCTCCCAATCATCATCCTAACATAACCTTGGCATAGATCTATCATACTACACACTTAGAACAAACTAAACATCATACACATCTTAGGAAAACATCTAAAAACATACTTCAATAGAACATAATCGAATATCATGCTGAAACTCACGGTTTGGTTTAGAAAGCTTCTGCCCGGTATGCATAACAGCCCCAAACACTTAGAAAACCAGTAAAAAGGGGATATAGAAACTCACCTTGAAGCAGCTCTTCAAACCAAACACCTCCACTTGTGATTTCAGCCTCAAAATCCCGAGAACAACCTTTTTTTTGCAGCTTTTTCTTCCTTCTTCTTCTTAAAACCGAGTTCCTTCTTCTTCTTTCTGCTTTGGCCGAGAGCCAAAAGCAGATCTGCTTTTAAGAGAGATGGCCATACCTCATTTATTATTAAAATAATGAAGTTTGTGCACTTTTGCATCTTGCCCCCTTCAACTTGTGCCCAATATCGTTTCATTCTAGATACTTCCTTTTTGTTTTCTTTTAAATAAAAATTCAGGGTGTTACAACTCAATGTGTCTTTTTATATTCTGATATTCCTTTTTTCAGTCATTGTGTCTTTTTATATTTTGATATTGCTTTTGGCACATATTTGTAGGTGGGGCCAATTTTGTGTAACACTACAGAATTTAAAAAAAGATTGGCTGCTATTGTATGGGCAGAATCTATTACTCCTGCTGAATTTGAAAAAGAATGGGATGTAATTCTTTCTGAGTTTGGTTTAACTACTCATCCATGGTTGTGTGAAATTTCTAATATTAGAGGAGATTGGATTCCCGCATATTATCAAAATGAGAATTTTTCTGGGCTTATGCGTACGACATCAAGATGTGAGAGTGAAAACCACTTTTTTAATCAGTTTTGCAATCCAAGATCAACTTTATTTGAGTTTAATAGTCATTTCGAGTCGGCTATGGAGGCTTTATTGGAGTTTAATGTGGAGCTATGTAGTTCATTTGCTCTTGAAAAACAAGCTGCATAGATTTTCAGGTGAACTATTTTTTTTATCAGCAGTTAGAGATAAATAATGCAATCAATAGTTGTGCATCTATGAGCATTAAAAAAATTGATGATTTTGCAAAGTTTGAAATCAAAGATTTCAGGCAACCATGCACTGATTACTTAAAGGTATCAATTTCTTGGTTCTTGTTTATGTATTGTGTATTATGTTACTTGATGTGTGTTTCACTTTATCATTGTGTCATGTTTTGAGGTTCATTGTGTCACGTTTTGAGGTTCATTATGTCATTGTGTGTCATGAAGATGTGATGAATGAAAATGCTTGATATATCATTCAAGTGATCTTTATGTTATGTTATGCAGTTCATTGTGTCAAATATAACTGTGCTTGGTAGATGTGAATGAAAACTTCAAATGTATCTTTCTAGAGATCATAATGTCATGATTGTGAGTTTCATTGTGTCATGATTAGGAGGTTCAACTAAGTATGTTTGTGTTAAATCTAACTGCGTGGTTGGTAGATGTCGATTGTATGAGGCCACTGTGTGTAATATATGAGGACATCAATTGTGTCAAACTGTTTATGTATACTTTAGTACATCATTGTGTCAAATGTCTATTCGATGTGGCTATTGTGTATATTTTAAATGTAATTGTGTATTTGTGTGTTTTGTTGTAGGTTATGTTTAGAAAGGAAGATTTGACCATATCATGCAGTTGCAATAGGTTTGAATAGTTTGGGTTGATATGTAGTCATATTTTCTATGTTCTTCGGCTTTGTGATATTAGAGAGTATCCAAAGAAGTATGTTCTTAAGTGTTGGACAAGGGAAGCTGTGCCAAATACTTCTCTCAGATCTGGTTTTATACTTCCTGGTTGTGACAACAACTGGCATTTTATAGAAGTTGTCGTTCGTGATATCAGGAGTGCGAATGATTACATCGTAAATCAATTGGTTACGAACAAAGACGAGTTATGTCTTTATCTTGATTATTTGAATAGTTACAAGTCTAAGGCTAATGTAGTTCAAATGGTCGCCCCACCTCCAAGCAGGAGAGATAGGTTTACAGAGTTAACTGGAGGGAGCGAACAAAATGAAGCAAAATTCTGTGTACCTATTAAGCAAAAGACAAAAGGTAGGCCGAAAAGAATGAAATTAGCTTGTGAGTTAGCCATCGAAAAAGCAGGAAAAAAATTGAGAAATTGTGGGTTTTACAAACAACCAGGTCACATTATACACAATTGCAGTTTATATCTACAAAGTATTAAGGATAAACAAGCTTCAAGCAGCTCAACAGTTGATTCTATGCCAATTCAAGAATAGTCATTCTATCATAAGATTCATTGTGTCATAAGATTCATTGTGTCACAAGATTCATTGTGTCATAAGATTCATTGTGTCCAAACTATATTGTGTCATTATAGTCATTGTGTCATAAGAGTCATTATGTCATAAGAGTCATTGAGTCATATCTTAAGAGTTTTGTTTACGTTTGATTTTGAAGAGAAAAACAAGTTATTAGATTATCATGAAGCATTATGCTCACATTTATTGTGTAATGTAAAGCAACATATAGCATTAAGTCATACCAAACATAAAATATTAAAGACATAGATAACATAAAGCAACATAAGACATTATGCATAGTTTGTTTCATTCAAAAAAACATTACCATTGGGTCAAATGAACATAAACTACTATTGTTTCAAACTACCATTGTGTCAAACTACCATTGTTTCAAACAACCATTGTTTTGAACTATGCCATTCCAAATGTCAGCCTTTTAATGATTCTATCTTTTGATGTTTTTTGGAGGCTGATTTTTTTAGGACCAGGTAACTCCATGTACTTCTTCACATCTTGTATTATCAAATTCTTTGCTTGATTTATCTCATGCAATAGTATTTTTGCAGCATACTTTCAGCGCAAATCTTCCAATTCTGCCGCCTGCTTATTATCTTTCTCATCAGTTAATCCACAATCCCAAACCTTCACATCTTCTCCCAGGAACATCTCCATATGTCACATGAGAAATACTCCACAATCAATTCCATTTTTTGATGTTCTCCATGTCATTTTTAGTAGTTCAATGGATGTTTCCTTCATTTTTTTTGCTTTTTGATGTGAAATACTTGCAAGGTGATCTGCAAAAACATCCCTTTGGGAAAAAAATTCAACATTGTGTTATATTTAAAAAGTATAAATTGTGCTATATTAATTATATGGGTTTCATGTACTTACTGTTTTCTTGGGTAGACCAAGGTACTTTGCTTCATGTTCTCCAGATGCACTGTTGTCAATCAAGATTGTCCTTGTGTCTTTTAGATTGAAACAAATCAGGTAACAATGACCTATTTGAAGGATTGGTACCTTCACCATATCAAAATTCTTTATATCTTTTACCAACTTCTCATTTTTTAAAAGGTTGTTCATGTTTTTTGTGAAGTCCTTAAGAACAACCTCATAATCTCTCCTGTAAGTATTAGAGTTCTGTAAATCAAACAATATAAGACAAAATAAGACATATGACACAATGATATTATTATGTTATAAAATCATTGTGTCATATCTACTATGTAATAATATCATTGTGTCATGTTGTCAATGTGACATATACATTGTATAATAATATCATCGTGTTAGTGAGTTTACTTACAATCATTTGAGGATTGCAAAACAGCCTGTAATAAGACCCTCTTGCCTTTTTCTTTTCTTCAACATTCATTATATATGCCCATATAGCAATAACAGCAACATGAACTTCAATTTCTGGCCTTAAACTCTCCAATTCCACCCTTGGCACTGTCATGTAATCTTTAGATACAAATAAAAGATCCCTACAAAAAAATAAAAAGAAAAGTTAGCAAACTAATTAAAATTTCAATTTATTCATAGAAGTTATTTTACCATGATTTTTCATTTCCTGCAAATAGACAACTTGATGTGTTATTTTCTGAAACCGTTCTTCTTTCAACCATTACAACTTGTCATTGTACAAAAGGTGAGCATAAAGCTTCTGTCAGAATCTTTTT
This sequence comes from Flaveria sonorensis, assembly GCA_025506505.1. Classification (NCBI taxonomy): domain Eukaryota; kingdom Viridiplantae; phylum Streptophyta; class Magnoliopsida; order Asterales; family Asteraceae; genus Flaveria; species Flaveria sonorensis. Next base: position 36,303,563 of record CM046435.1, on the reverse strand, counting down.
TCTCTCTGGTCTCTTTTTGATGTTTAAGTCATCTTGTTTTTGACATGTAATTGGTGGTGCACTTGAAATAGGATCAACATCAAACACCATTTTTGAATAAGGAGTTTTAAAAGATTCTGTATTTTCTACAACTCTCTGAAGTTCTGTTGTTTCTTCATTTTCTACAACTCCCTGAAAGATCATTATGTCTTCTTTGACTGTCTTTCCCTTGTTAATCAGATTGACATCCACATCATTCACATTCTTCATTGTGTCTTTTTTAATTTGAACCATTGTGTCTTTTCCATCAAGATGCATAGTAGCATCCTCCAACTCCTTGTTTGGCACTTCCAACTCTTTACTAACCTCCAACTCTTTAAAAACATCATCATTTTCCTTTGCCACCTCTAACTTTTTACTAAAAGCATCCACATTATTTTCTTCTTGTGTTGGAGTAAATAAACAAAAGTTTGGTCTAACTAAGTCATCCTCCAACTCTTTATTAACATCATCAGTTTTTTTTTTGCCACCTCGCACTCTTTGTTAACAATATCCATATTATCATCTTTTGGTGTTGGAGTCAGTTTATCTATTAAATGAAAGCTTGGTGGATCAAAGTTATTGTAAAGAATGGCACTTGATTTTGTTTGTTTTGTGAAATTTTCAAATGTTTGTTCAACTTCATTCACTATGTCTTCTGCAATTCTCAATTTGTGAGTGTCATTGTGTCTAATCTCTGTATTCAAATTTGTAACAATTCTCAATATGTCAATGGTTGTTTGTTCTTAAGTTTGAATTATGTCATCCATTACCATTGTGTCATTCATATTTTTTCCTTTATCTTTACTTACTTCTGCAAGAACTTTCTCCTTAGATTTCTTATTGTGTGTTCTTTCTTCATTCTGTTCTATAACCGCTCCTATCTCTCCAGCTCCCATTGTGTCATCTATTATCATCGTGTCATCCATTACCATTGTGTCATCATTTGAGAGTGCTTTATCCGCATTCTCTTTTGCAACCGTTGTAATCATTTCTTGATTTTTAATGATGTGTTTTTTATATGAGCTGACCAAACAATCCCATTCTTTTTGTTTTTCTTAAATAGTAGTGTTTCCAAGGAAATCGTTGATTGATTTTTCTAAGAATGACATTACTCTTATGGCATGCTCATCAAACATCTCCTGTTCATTTTCAATGGCTTTTACCCTTTCCCTTTGTATTAACATAACTGTTGATGATCTTTCAAGGAAATTATTGAAAACGTATTATAATAATTAAACATTATACCTCTTCCGTTTCAGCCAGTATATCATCAAGAATTTGTCCTACATCATGCATTGATTGTAAATTTGATAAACACTCATGTACCCTTACTTCTTCCACTCCTAAAGAAAACAAAATTAATATAAGTTATTATGACAAAATGTTTAAATAGTATGACATAATAGAATTTGACACAATGATATAATGATCATTGTGTCATATTTAAAAACATAGTTTTCTTTTTTTGATTTTGCTGAGTAGCTTCATCTGGTGCATTTGAAGCAAGAACATTTTCATCGCTTCCAACTTCCTTATCCTTGTTTTTCTTAATTCTAATTTTCAGGCTAGGTTTCTCCTTCACTGTCATTATTTCTTTCATAGTTGTGTCCTTTTTCAACTTCAACTTCCTTTGTGTTTTCCCTTTCATAGTTGTGTCCTTTTTCAACTTCAACTTCCTTTGTGTTTTCCCTTTCACTATCATTGTGTCTTTCACAGGCATTGTGTCTTTTTTCAACTTCAATTTATCTTTTGTTTTATAATTATTATGATCTTCAGCTATGATGTTTTCTTTGTTTAAGACAAGTTTTGTTTCAATATCCATAAACATTGGATAATCAAACACATCCAGGCTTATTGATGATGTACCCTTTAACGCTTTCACATTTTCAATTTCATTTTGTTTCATAGTTGTGTCCTTTTTCAACTTCAACTTCCTTTGTGTTTTCCCTTTCACTGTCATTGTGTCTTTCACAAGCATTGTGTCTTTTTTCAACTTCAATTTATATTTTGTTTTTCCATTATTATGATCTTCAGTTGTGATTTTTTATTTGTTCAAGTCAAGTTTCGTTTCAATATCCATAAACATTGGATAATCAAACACACCATGCTTATTGATGATGTACCCTTTAACTCTTTCACATTTTCAATTTCATATGCATATAAAATTTACAATTAATAATAACAGTAACAATGTTTAACTTTAGATACATTGTGTCATATTCAATTTTGTAATCTTAATTTTTGAGACATTATACTCTTACCACAAGTACTAGAAGAGGACCACAGAAAAAGTCTTTATCACCAGCCTCCCATATTTCTTTTTGCTTGTTGAAGCAGCTGAAGATGTACTCACACCAGTCCACGTGCTTAATTTGTGTTTTTTTTTTGTTAATGATGTTGATTCACTGTGTTGATTTTCATTGCTTCCCCCATCAAAGTGAAAAAAATAACCAAATAATTGATTGGAATGTTCTACTTGTGTCATTTTTTCTTTTGGTTACATGCTCAACAAAGTTCTTGATAAAGATCCTCCCTGATTTACCAAATTGACTTCTCCACACTTTAACCACTGGATCATTAGTGTTTGGCTTAGCTTTTCCGTCCACTTTGACACCACCAATAGGTAATCCAAATAATTTTTGGATTAAATCTGGTGTTACTTGAAACTGACGAGTGCCATTGTTGGATATACATGTTTTGGCATCGTAGTTTTTTAAAAGCCAATATCCAAAAGATGTTGGAATGGTGTGTAAGTTTAAGAGTAGAGCTAATTTTTAACTACCTTTTTCTATTCTTTTGATAATTGTGCCTGAAAACTAATGAGGTTGGTGAGTAAACATCTCAGGTTTACTTTTTGACCACTGTAAGGATAAAACTTCGGTTATGTTTTTGTGTCTTTAGCAATCTTGATTTGTTTGTCTTTTCTTACAGCCTCAGTTGTAGATTTTCTTTTGTTTCTATCTGAGTCTGACTTGCTTAACACTATTTCTTTGTCAGATTTTTTTCCCCCATATATTTACTACAAAATCTTTTAGCATCATGCTATCTTCAACATCAGCCTCATCTACAAAACAATGAATGAGACAACATATCATATAACTAATCATAAAGAAAATAAGTTTTAATAGAAGAATTATGGTAGCACTAACTTTTAGAATCATCTTTAGGATTATCAATGATTAAAGGGTTTAACTTGTCATTTTTGTACTTAGTGAAATACTTCTTTGCTATTCTTTCACTTTTTCTTTTACATCTTGGACCTGTAATATTGTTTTATTCAAGAACTTAGATTATACAATAGTATTTGACACAATCATGCTTAGTTGAAACTCTCAATCATGTCACAACAAATCTTCCCAAAGACACACTAGCAGTTTTCATTCGCACCTACCAACCGCATAGTTATATTTAAGGCAATCATTCTTAATTTAACCCCCTAATCATGACACAATAAAACTCACAATAATGACACAATGAAACTCCCCAAAGACACATTAGCAGTTTTCATTTACACCTACCAAGCATACAGTTATATTTGACAGAATCAATCTTAATTTAATCCCCCAATCATGACATAATGAACCTCATAATAATGACACATGAACCTCCCCAAAGACACATTAGCAGTTTTCATTCACACCTACCAATCACACAGTTAGATTTGACACAATCATGCTTAGTTGAACCCCCAATCATGACACATTAGTAGTTTTCATTCACATCTACCAAGCACAGTTATATTTGACACAATCATGCTTAATTTAACCCCCCAATCATGACACAATGAAACATAACAATGACACAATGAACCTTTCCAAAGACACATTAGCAGTATTCATTCACACCTACCAAGCACACAGATAGATTTGACACAATCATGACAAAATGAATCTCCCTAAAGACACATTAGCAGTTTTCATTCATAACTACCAAGAACACAGATAGATTTGACACAATCATGATTAGTTGAACCCCCCAATCATGACACAATGAACCTCCCAATCTAGACACATTAGTAGCTTTCATTCACATCTACCAAGCACAGCTATATTTGACACAATCAACCTTAATTTAACCCGCCAATCATGACACAATGAAACACAATAATGACATAATAAACCTCATAATAATGACACATTAGCAGTTTATATTCACACCTACCTAACACACAATTAGATTTGACACAGTCGTGCTTAGTTGAACCCCCCAATCATGACACAATGAACCTCACAATAATGACACAATAAGAAAGAAAAACATACATCAACAATTTTCAGTCCATCAACTAAGCAAATAAGTAGTTTTTGACACAATGAACTTGTAAATATGGCTTAATGGTACAAACACACAAATATAAAATGACACAATTAGGTTTTACCAGTTGGTTCTTGTACTTCGATTAGAGTTATGCAAAGTGTTGCTGAGCTAATGCTTGTTGTTTTTGAGGTTTTGGAACGTTCAATGGACGGTGAAGAAGTTTTCTTCGGTACTGGTGGTTGATAGGAATCCATGGTTACGCTTGCGGTGATGGATTTCGTGTGACATGATGGAATTGAAACGACAATGATGGAAGCATAATGACGGTTTCTTGTCTCAATTTACCTTTTTGCCCCTCGCCTGTTAGAAGATTTCTACTTATTTACAAGATTGCCATCGCGTTTTTTTGAACCATTGATCTATTTTAATGAGTTGATCCAATGGCCACTTTTGCTTCTTACCCTTTTTAGTAAAAATCCCCTTTGTAGCTTATCCTCTCCCATTTCTTCTTAAACTTTTTTTTGTTAGTTTCAAAATAAAATCTAAACAAAAAAAATTTTCGTTTTCAAAAATTTCTTATTACAACTCCGAATCCTTGTTGTAAAAAATACCAATTTTCAAATATTTCGTATTAAAAACAACGTTTGATGTTTTAGAAAATATCTTATTTTATAAAACTTATTTTTAGAAATTACATTTATAAAAAAACCTCTTTCTTAATTTAGCAACAAACATATCTAAGCTAAAAAAGAACTCGATTTTCTAGGTGGATTTTGAAGGTATACTGATTGTTGCTATTGAATCTTTATAACAAAAATACATTGATCAAAAATCATAATTGTAAGGAACTAGCCTCTATGAATTACAATATCAAGTGAAAAGCAAACACTCAAATCATACGAGAAACGCGAGGATGCGAGAACTCCAAGATGATTGATAAAGATCTCATCGCGCGAAAACTTGGAGTTGCCATGCTAGAACTTGATGTTCCTGTGCGAGAAGTTGATCTTCTCGCGCGAGAACTTAATGTTTTCACACTAAAACATCTGGATGCTATATATGTATTTGTTTTTCCTTTTTATTTCATTATGTGTGTTTCATTTTAAGAAAGTGCTCTAAGGGTAAGGGAGCAGAGGGTTGTGTGATAGGCCGCCCGGGGGGAGCTTACCTCGGGTGGATCGAGTTTCAACGATGTAACTCCTTTGGTATAGTAATTGTTTGATTAATAATATTCAATTGAGTTTGTTTGTAGTTCTTTGATATCACACAGGCACACATCTATCTTAATTTGATAATCATGTGCAACAATATGTGGAATCGATTGCGGTAAAAACATTACATTTGGTATCAGAGCAAGTTGTTGCTCTTGGTACACAAGTTTTCATTCCGTGATCATCCGTTTAAGATGTTAAACATGGAGGTTGAAGATCTAAAGTTTTAGATCAAGTTTGGACCGATTTCAAAGGAGGAAAAGGGAAAACAGAGGCTGAACACACATGAAATCGGCTTTCTTACATCATTATGCTCGGTATCTTCGACTTTTGATGGTGGAAAATGAAGATTTGAGATCATAGCAGCGATTCAAACTCATAAAAGTCGTATTTTGGTTGAAGATTTTATGGGAATAACTGCATCGTGAGAAAACCTTTCAAAAACAATGTAAGGCCCCGTTCCCGGGACGCTTACAGCTGGTCAATCATTGCACATAAAACATAAAACATATATTTAGGTGTACTAAAACAACGCAGCGGAATAATTTAAAATCATTTCATTCATTGCTTTTGCAAAATAATACAACATTCATAATCATTACAAAATATTGTTTGTTCGCATTACAATGCAAAAACGTCATAATTTAAACAATAGATGCCATCCCAAAAACGCCAAGTAGCTGCCCCATGCCATCCTCAGCAACATTACCTGCCAACTGAAAAATACATAAAAGTCAGCGTTGCTGAGTGAGTTCTAGTTTTATAAATAAAATACTTTTCTTTCGTTTAAAACCGTTCTTTACGTTCATTTGCGATCATACATCATAGGTACACATAGATAATATTATTATTATCTTTCGTCATCATTCGTTGACTTACATTCATTCATCATCGCACGTCATCTTTATCATTCGTTATCTTTCTTTCCGTACTATATGTACACTCATTAACTTCCGATGACATGTACTGTACCCCGAACGTTATGCACGAAGCTGACTCAAGGGCCTGGGGAAAGTACACTCATCATTATCATTCATCTTTCATTCCGGACCAATGCCATGTGCTATACCCCGAACATTGTGCACGAAGCTGGTTACTGGGCCTGAGGTCTATCATAGACCTCGAACATTGTGCACGAAGCTGACTCCAGTACCTAGGGCAAGCGGCAAGGGTCCCATACATATGGTCAATCACAAAGATTAGACCCCAGTGTGCATCCTTCCAGGGTAGCTAACCCGCACACAGTTGAGCTAACACCCTTCATTGGGTGTGAACCTCCATACATTGCTTGCAAGACTTTTCATTACATCATTCATTAATGCATGCATTCTTTCATTCTTTACGTTCCTCTTTTCATTCATCATTACTTTCCGCTTTACGTTACATAATACTTTTCGTTCATTTCATACTCGTAACACGTATGTCACGGAAGAAATACATAATAGGAACATAAAGTAAACATATCACATTCATACATAGCATCACATAAACATCACATACCCCATCACATATCATCATACATTCATCATAAAAACATAACCGACCCTCCGCGGGACAGCGAGGGTTAGGGGGCGGCAGCCCCTGACAGCGGGGTTCTAGGGGCAGCAGCCCCTAGTGGGGTCCAAGGGGCAACGCCCCTGGCTGGGGCCGGGCTGCAAAATAAGGTTATTTTTAAACATTTATATGGCACGTTTCCTAATGGAAAAATCAATCTTCCTGTTAAAACCTTTTAATTTCTTGGACATTTAAAACATATATTCAGTATGCATTTCCAGCCACAAACAAGTTTAAAACCTTTAAAATAGGGGATCTAGAACTCACCTGAACTCAGCGAGTAGCTTCTCAATCAAGCTTTCTAAGCAAGGGTCGCACTACACAGCCTGCAGATAAGTTAACACTCAAAGGGGTTAATTTCTGCCTAATTACGCTGCTAATTTCGCCGTATAATCAGCAGTTTCGATGCTAGTTTCGCCAGCAGTTTCGCTGCCACCTTCGCTGACAGTTTCGCTGGCATCTTCGCTGCCAGTTTCGCCCAACTTTCATTGGAAATTCAAATCTACGAGACTGCCTGCGAAACTATAGTTTTGCAGGAAGATCCATAGTTTCGCTGGACGACTACATAATTTCGCTGGATGAACACCCAGTTTCGCAAAACGGGCTGAAATTACGAACCAACCCATTTTTGATCCAAAACTTCATTCTTTTACACCCAAAACCTTGGTTTATCACCCAAGAAGCTATATCTAAGCTTCTTACATGTTTTCTTACACAAAAACATGAGTTTTGGGCGATTCTTTGCCACTTTCAAAAACCCCAAACCCTAGAATCCGGGTTTGCCCTTAAAGAACCAATTAAACGATGTTTCTTACCTAGATTCTTGGTCTTTCTTGTTGTTTGGATGCCCAGAAACACCGATCTTCAATCTCTTGATCAACCGAGCCTTGGATCACCACTTTCTCTCTCTACACTCTCTCTCTAAAAGTTGGGTGTTGAGTTGCAAATGAGAGTGGTTCTTGCTGATCCGTTTATATATACTGGGCGTTCCCAGGACCTTAAACTCGCCGAATACATAACCCGCGAGGTCTACTCAGTCAATACTCCATTTCCAGCTTATTTTCTTTAAATAATCCCGGCTAAGCCCATTATTATTAACTGGCTCATTTCGACTTTATTCCGGGCGTTACAAGTCCACCCCCCTTATTAGTTTTCGTCCTCGAAACCTGTTATTCTCGAATAGACGTGGGTAATGTTGTCTCATTTCCTCTTCAGTCTCCCACGTAGACTCAGATCCCTTCCTGTGCTTCCACTGTACTCGCACAAGTGGAACTACTTTATTCCTTAGCCTCTTCTCCTTACGATCGATGATCGCCACCAGTTGCTCCACATAATTGAGCCGTTCATCCACTTCAATGTCTTCTAGTGGTACGACCATATCTTCATCGGCTAAGCACTTTCTCAAGTGAGATACATGGAATGTCGGATGAATTCCACTTAACTCACTGGGCAATTCCAACCTATAGGCCACCTCTCCTACTCGAGACATGATTCGGAAAGGCCCTATATACCTCAGGCTCAACTTGCCCCGCTTCCTAAACCGAATTATGCCCTTCCAAGGGGAGACTTTTAGCATAACTCTATCTCCCACCTTGAACTCAATCGGTCTACGTCACTTGTCGCATACGACTTCTGTCTATCTTTAGCTGCCTTCATAAAGACTTTGATCTTTTCGAGTTTCTCAGTCATAGCCTCAATCACCTCAATTCTTCCCAATTCTTTCTGACCAATATCACCCCAACAAACGGGTGTCCTACATCTCCTACAGTATAGCATCTCATAAGGAGGCATACCAATGCTGGCATGATAACTGTTATCGTATGAGAATTTTGCTAACGGTAAATGGTCATCCCAACTTCCTCCAAAACCAATGACGCATGCTCGAAGCATATCTTCTAGCGTCTGAATGGTTCTCTCCGACTGACCATCCGTCTGTGGATGATAAGCCGTGCTGATGTGTAACCTTGTCCTCATTGCATCATGAAATCTCTTCCAAAACTTGGATGTAAACCGGGTGTCACGATCAGAAACAATAGACACCGGTACACCATGACGAGTTACAATCTCTTTGATGAATAGATCCGCTAACTTCTCAGACGAATACGTCTCTCGGATCGGTAGGAAGTGAGCACTCTTCGTTAGACGGTCGACTATCACCCATATGGCATCCTACCCTTTCACGGTACGCGGTAGCTTCGTGATAAAGTCCATGGCGATATGCTCCCACTTCCACTCAGGTATATCCAAAGGTTGGATCTTCCCGTATGGCTTCTGATGCTCTGCCTTCACTTGCAAGAAAGTAAGACACTTACTCACGTACTCCACTACGTCACGCTTCATACCCGGCCACCAATAATATTTCTTCATATCCTGATACATTTTTGTGGCACTAGAATGAATGGAGTATCAAGTCTTATGAGCTTCATCCATGATCTTCCACGCAGATCCCCATAACGAGGAATCCACATTCGTCCGAATGGGGTTTTAACACCGAGAGTGTTTTCTCTCAACTCTGCGACCATACCTCTCATCCTTTCGGAGTTAAGACGATCTTCTTTCAACGCCTCGTCTTGAAACACCTTGACCTGCTTCATCACATCGGAGGTCATATTCAATTGGTAAGCCTTCACCCGAATTGGTTCAGGCCTCTCCTTTCGGCTAAGGGCATCCGCCACTACGTTGGCTTTGCCCGGATGGTAATGGATTTCACAATCATAATCCTTTTTCAGTTCCAACCATCTCCTTTGCCTCATGTTCAAATCCTTCTGCTCGAAGAAGTACTTCAAGCTCTTGTGGATGGTGAAAATGGTGCACTTCGTCCCATACAGGTAGTGCCTCCAAATTTTTAATGCAAAGACCACAGCTGCTAGCTCCAAATCATGAGTAGGATAATTGACCTCATGAACTTTTAATTGTCGGGATGCATAAGCTATAACCTTTCCTCGCTGCATCAGTACGCAAACCAACCCCGAGTAAGAAGCATCTGAATAAACCACCAAATCCTCACTTCCTTTGGGTAATGATAAGACAGGAGCCTGAGTCAACCTTGCTTTTAACTCCTAAAAGCACTCTCTTGATCTTGACCCCAAACAAACTTCACGTCTTTACTGGTCAACTTAGTCAGCGGAGAAGCTATCTTGGAGAAGTCTTGGATGAACCTTCTATAATAGCCGCCAACCCCAAGAAACTACGGATCTCGGATGGCGTCTTTGGAGACTTCCATTGCATCACCGCCTCCACCTTTGCCGGATCCACCATAATCCCCTCGGGATTTACCACGTGACCCAAGAACTAAACTTTGCGTAACCAAAACGCGCACTTGGAGAACTTAGCATACAACTTCTCCCTTCTCAACGTCTCTAACACCTCTCGAATATGACCGGCATGCTCCTCCTTGCTCTTCGAATAAATCAAGATATCATCGATGAACACAATCACTGATTTATCCAACATCAGCCGACACACTAGATCATCAAATCCATAAAAGCAGCTGGCGCGTTTGTTAAACCAAAAGACATAACGAGAAACTCGTAGTGTCCATAACGCGTGCGAAAAGCTGTTTTAGGAATATCTTGTTCCTTCACTTTCAACTGATGGTAGCCTGATCGAAGGTCTATCCTTCAGAACCAACTGGCACCTTGGAGCTGATCAAACAAGTCATCAATCCTCGGTAACGGATACCGGTTCTTCACCGTCAGCTTATTCAACTCACGGTAGTCAATACACATCCTCATGCTACCATCCTTCTTTTACGAACAAGACCGGAGCACCCCATAGTGAGATACTTGGTCTAATGAACCCCTTATCAAGCAACTCTTGCAGTTGCTCCATCAATTCCTTCAGCTCAGAGGGGGCTAACCGATACGGTGCCTTAGCAACAGGTTAGGCACCGGGTATCAGATCGATCTGGAACTCAATCTCATGGTCTGGTGGCACACCTGGTAAATCTTCTGAGAACACGATTGGGAAGTCACACACAACCGATACATCAGACAGTTGTGGTGTTGGCGTATCAACATCCTTTACGTAGGCCAAGTAGGCACTACATCCACGCGTCATACACCTTCCCGCCATTGCCACTAAAATCACCTTTGGAATCGTAGTAACTCGATCACCAAAAATCGTCACCGAACTCCCGTCAGGCGCTGTCAGTCGAATCATCTTCTTGCGACATACGATATTCGCCTCGTAGGCCGCTAACCAGTCCATTCCCAGGACTACATCGAACCCGCCTAAGGTCATCACGAACGGTCTAATAGGAAACTTATGACTACTATAATCTATGTCACAGCTTCTATCATCTCAGAAATCCTGGTAGACTTACCTATGGCAGTTTCTACAATCGAAGGGCTCCTAATACTACTACTCCTAATGGGAAACTTAGCACAAAAGGCAGCAGAACTCTGGCCACCTCATTCTTCCATTTCCCTATTACCCTTGGCTTGGATGATATTGTCCCACCAGCATAGAGCCGAGTCCACAAATGAATGAGTTGGCAAACTTCACACCTTCTTCCTCCCGGCACTCGCTGATATCACGTACAGCGTCTCCATCTCTCTCACCCCCGTTGAGCAGCAGCACAGCCGCACGCCATTTCCTTCAAAAGTCGGGGCTTGCATCTTTGAAATGCCCCATAGTTACAAGCTCGTGCTGGCCTCCAGCACAGGCTATTCTTCTTCTTCCTCATCATAGAGACAACCGTCTCAGTCCTTGGTTGCTCCCTTACTCCCGAGGACCTATTCCTCTCTTTCCTTTCTCCTTCCTACGGCCTTGACACTTCATCACCACAGACGGTAAATTGTCTGCATGACCTGTTGAACCTCTTCCACCACCGCCTCCTTCCCTGAGGCCCTTAATTAGCACTCTCGTCACCGCTCTCTGGTAAGGGGTCTCGGCTCTTCATGAGCCACCTCTTCAGCTCTAAGGCCTCCTCTCGTGACCCGCGATCAGGACCACATCCACCACGACCCTCCACCTCGCGAAGCCTTTGAAGATCTACCACCGGCCATCCTCCAACATGCTATAAGATTAAACACTAACAACGGTCATTCAAGGTAATAGCTCAGTTTATGTCAAGTATGGTAAGTCTCTAATTACAGTGGTCAGTTGTGATTACCACTTACTTTACTCTTCATACCCCCAAGCATTTCCTAATCCTGACTACATCAGTATCTAATCTACTAAGAAGCACATAAATCACATAACATGCGAACAAATACCGGTTATCCTCAAAAAATAACCTGATGGCATGTAGCTATTCGGACTGGCATCCTTTCATTTTCTCCCAATCTCAGTTTAGGTTTTAGGTTTCTTTTGAAATTTTCCCGTTTCACTTAAACTTTGGCTCTGATACCAACTTGTAAGCCCCGTTCCCGGGACGCTTACAGCTGGTCAATCATGCCATCAAACATAAAACATAAAACATATATTTAGGTGTACTAAAACAACGCAGCAAATAATTTTAAATCATTTCATTCATTGCTTTTGAAAAATATATACACATTCATAATCCTTACAAAATATTGTTTGTTCCACATTACAATGCAAAAAACGTCATAATTTAAACAATAGATGCATCCCAAAACTCCAAGTAGCAGCCCCGTGCTCCTCAGCAACATTACCTGCCAACTGGAAAATACATAAAAGTCAGCATTGCGAGTGAGTTCTAGTTTTATAAATAAAATAATTTCTTTCGTTTAAAACCGTTCTTTATGTTCATTTGCGATCATACATCATACTTACACATAGATAATTATTATTATCTTCCGTCATCGCACTTCATCCTTTATCATTCGTATCTTTCTTTCCGTACTATTTAAACTCATTACTTCCGTGACATGTACTGTAACCCCAACGTTATGCACGAAGCTGACTCAAGGGCCTGGGGCAAGTACACTCATCATATCATTCATCTTTCATTCCGACCAATGCCATGTGCTATACCCTAACATTGTGCACGAAGATGGTTACCGGTCCTGAGGTCTATCAAAGACCTCAAACATTATGCACGAAGCTGACCCGCAGTACCTAGGGCAAGCGGCAAGGGTCCCATATATGGTCAATCACAAGATTAGACTCTATGTGCATCCTTTCGAGATAGCTAACCCTCACACAGTTGAGCTAACACCCTTCATTGGTGTGACCCTCCATACATTGCTTGCAAGACTTTTCATTACATCATTCATTAATGCAGCATTCTTTCATTCTTTACGTTCCTCTTTTCATTCATCATGACTTTTTTGCTTTACGTTACCTAATACTTTTGTTTATTTCATACTCGTACCACTAAGTCACGAAAAATACATATAGGAACATAAAGTCAACATATCAAACATTCCTACATAGCATCACATAACATCACATACCCCATCACACATCTCATACATTCATCACAAAAACATAACCGACCCTCCGCAGGACAGCGAGAGTTCGGGGGTGGCAGCCCCTGACAGCGGGGGTCCTAGGGGCATAGCCCCTAGTGGCGTCCAAGGGCAATGCCCCTGGCTGGGGCCAGGATGCAAAATAACGGTTATTTTAAACATTTATATGGCATATTTCCTAATGGAAAAATCGATCTTCCTGTTAAAACCTTTTAAATTCTTGGACATTTAAAACATATATTCAGTATGCATTTCCAGCCCAAACAAGTTTAAAATTTAAAACTTTAAATAGGGATCTATAACTCACCTGAACTCAGCGAGTAGCTTCTCAATCAAGCTTTCTAAGCAAGGGTCGCACTACACAGCCTACAGATAAGTTAACACTCAAAGGGGTTTAATTTCTGCCTAATTACTCGCTAATTCAAATTTCACCACGCATAATCTCAGTTTCGATGCTAGTTTCGCCAGCAGTTTCGCTGCCACCACCTTCGCTGGCAGTTTCGCTGGCATCTTCGCTGCCAGTTTTGCTGCCAGTTTCGCCCAACTTTCGTTTGGAAATTCAAGTCTGCGAGACTACCTGCGAAACTATAGTTCCGCAGGAAGATCCATAGTTTCGCTGGATGACTACATAATTTCGCTGGATGAACACCTAGTTTCGCAAAACGGGCTAAAATTACGAACCAACCCATTTTTGACCCAAAACTTCAATCTTTTACACCTAAAACCTTGGTTTATCACCCAAGAAGCTATATCTAAGCTTCTTACATGTTTTCTTACACAAAAATGTGAGTTTTGGGCGATTCTTTGCCACTTTCAAAAACCCCAAACCCTAGAATCCGGGTTTGCCCTTAAAGAACCAATTAAACGATGTTTCTTACCTGGATTCTTGGTCTTTTCTTGTTGTTTGGATGCTCACAAACACCGATCTTCAATCTCTTGATCAACCGATCCTTGATCACCACTTTCTCTCCACTTTCTCTCTCTCACTCTCTCTCTAAAAGTTGGGTGTTGAGTTGCAAATGAGAGTGGCTTTTGCTGATCCTTTTATATATACTGTGCGTTCCCGGGACTTAAACTCGCCGAACACATAACCCGCGAGGTCTACTCGATCCATACCCCATTTCCCGCTTATTTTCTTTAAATAATCCCGGCTAAGCCCATTATTATTAATTGGCTCGTTTCGACTTTATTCCGGGCGTTACAAATAACTGTATTTTGTAAGAATTTTTTCATGAAAGAACTTTTCATGAGAAAACTTTTTCATGCGAGACCTTTTTAATGCAAGAACTTTCATGCGAGAGCTTTCCATGAAAACTTTCATTGAGAAAACTACAATCTTTGCAGTAATAACTGTCATTTGTGAAAATTTTTTCATGCAAAAACTTCACCATATGAAAACTTCATCATCCATACACAAAAACTGTGACCGATTTCAACTTTTGCAAAAACTTTGTAAAATGCGAGAACATGACTATATGCTTAAACTTGTTAGTATTTGAAGGTTTTGAAACACATGTTTCTCCCTATATCTGGAATATGCTCAATGATTTGAAGTTTGGCACTTAAAAAGGGGTTTTTGTGATGTTTTATCAAGTTCAAGATTCTATAGCTACAACATCTGATTCGGGTCATTCATGATTTGAAACTTGACAATGTGGGCTTATCTTATCTTACAGATTGGGACAATGACCGAAGGTAATGAAGAACAAGATTTTTTCATATTCTTGCTTTGAAAATATGGGTTTATTACACCTTACGTAGGGGGAGAATACTTTTGACGATCTAGTTCGTCGTCACAGTGCCTTGTCATCGGATTGAAGAATCAGGCTCTTCAGAAATCTAAAATGGAAGTTGGATCTCTCTGTCATATGCCTAATAAAACTTAAGTTGTAAGTAATCAAGATAAAATGGTTTAGTCTTGATTCCGAAGTGATATCCTTTATGAAACTATACATTAGGAAAAGGTTAAAACTAAGGGGGGAAACTAAAGTGAAAGATACCCGAGGATCAAATAATTCTTTAACATGAGTGACTGATGTCAAACATAGCTTGGTATCATAATCCATAGGGGGAAATTGTAAGGAACTAGCCTTTATGGATTACAATATCAATTGAAAAGCAAACACTCAAATCATATGAGAAATGCAAGGATGCGAGAACTCCAAGATGATGGATAAAAATATCATCGAGTGAAAACTTGAAGTTGCCACGCGAAAACTTCATGTTCTCGCGTGAAAATTATGTTCTCGCGCGAGAACATCTGGATGATATATATATATATATAGGTGTTTTTCCTTTGTGTTTCATTACGTGTGTTTCATTTTAAGAAAGTGATTTGAGGGTGAGAGAGCAGCGGCTTATGTGATTGGCTGCCAGGGGGAAGCTCACCTTGGGTGGATAGAGCTTCAATGATGTAAACTCCTTTGGTTTCACACACGCACACAACCGTCTTAATTTGATTATCAAGTGCAATAATATGTTAATCAATCGTGAGGAGGAATTTACAATATATATAATGAAATACACAGAAAACTCTTTTTGTATATATTAAAATGTCCTTAAAATATATAAGTAAGAAAGTAAGGTTCCCAGGGTTACATCATGCGAATTCTAACATTCTATTTATAGTTCTAACATATGGCTAGTACAATTGACTATACTATCTGACATGTTCTATTACATCATAAATAATACAAGTTAGAAAGTACACAAACTGGATCCACACTAAAGTGGTTCATTCGCCTTAACCTTAGATGTGAATGCACAAAAGTTGTCAAAATTGGTGGACTTGTTCAGCCGCATTCATTCTTTCTGCTGCATCCACATTGGTTTGTTCATCCGCATTGACTTAATGCTAGTGACTAATGCCTTAGCTGCATCACCCTTTATCTTCACCCATATCAAGTTTAACTCACCTGCATTGAGTTGATACTTATGCTATTTTCTTCATCTGCATCATATGATCAGTATTGCACTAATACTTAGCAAAAATTTCCAAACAGGATGACTAACCAACCATCACTTGAATTGCCATGCATGATCCTTTTAGAGTCCAACATAAATAACATTATTAGTAGTTAATTTATTTATTCAATAATAACGAGAAACATAAATATTAGAACTAGAAACAGAATTGTGTCAAGTATCTATTTAAAACTTTATTTTATTATAATAAATAGATGAATATACCTTTATCATATCATAATGATAAATCAACTCTACTACTACTCTTAAATTACTCAAAACGATTCTACTTCATGCCCGGGTTGGAACACCAAACCTTTCTTTAAAAGGAAAGAGACTCTACCAAATAGGCTAGTCTCACCTTGACATTAATATACGATTTCTCTGAACTTTTAATCATAACAATCGCTAAATAACTTTGTAGTCATTTAACCAATACCTAGTTTGATTCAAATTATACCCAAAAATCATGAACTTGTATTTATTGGACAAGCACTCACACACCTCCACACAAGAGTTAGGGGCACATCTTATATCAGGCCTAAAAAGGTATCAACATTTTCTATTCATATAAAGTCATTATCATTTTAAATTCTTTTACCATTATAATGATAATAAAATAAATAGCTAACCATGATTCTTTTTTAATCACCAACTAAACTGACAATAATAAGCTAAAATTTGTAGTTTACACCCTTATAAAATTTTAATTTCACTTACCTCTTGATATAGTGTATGTATATAGGATTTGTGCAAAGACCTTCAAGGGCAATACGAATCGATCTCGTGAGGAGAATGCAGAATATAATCGCTCATGGTATAGTAATTGATAGATTAAAAGACAAGATGAATAAGATTCAAGCAACAAATTATGTAATAAACTTCAACTTCTATTGCTCTCTGATTCAAATGTTTACAAGTTTCACACGATCAGAAATCTGATTAATTAGATCAAAAGCAAACTATTTATACTAAACAAAAGGTCTTGTGCGAGAAGTATGTTCTCGCACGGATCAAAATACTCGCGCGACTTCTTTGTCTTTAGTATCTTCATTTGATTTCTTGAGACTCTAGGTTCAATCCTTACAATCTCTCCCTAGGCTTGGTGAATCAACTCTTTAGAAGTCCATGTCTGCAACTTTATAACTTCCCCCGTAAGCATCCATCTTGTTGTCAAGGCCTTCGTAATCAACCAACCGTACTGTCCTACTAAAAGATGAACCAAATCATCAGCTGTAAACTTACAAGCCTGCAACTTCATCAAATTGTTTCTTTCAAACTTGAGCAGATCCACAGGGCCGATGATACGATAATCCTTATCAACAAATGTATCATAACATGCCCGGTCTTTTTCACAACCCCCCAGATAAGCTTAGCCAAGCTATTAACTGGTACAAGGCATGAATCGGAATCTTCCATGTGTATCTGGGATGCTTGTAAACTCATATCTTCATAGGCTTGTTGGTGTTCGGATCTATACAAGTCTCGTCCTTAATGACTTTGGACTTTGCAGTCTTAAAGTCCTTGAAGTTGGATTTACTCTGTCTCCAAATCATGTTCCTTATCCGGTTAGTCTTCCCATAATTACTTGATTGAATAACGGAACATGAAAATAGCATACAAGTCAGAAGCTCTTAATGTATGAAAGTCATGCTCGTCCTGATAATATTCTATCACTCCAGCTCATCTCTTCACCGCATACATCATTTTCTCACTATCATAAGCCAAACTAATGACCAGCTCTGACTTTCCGTACCTTGTCAATGGTTTTGAATGTCTAAGCGTAGTATGTAGGCTGGTGGTAGTGGGCATCAACTATAAGATTCCTAACTTGACATACTGCTCTTTGTCCCATAATATCATCATTCTTGTTAGTTGTTTGATTAGCACCTGAATCATCCACAATCTCTCCTTCATCAACCAAAATATCTGAGAATATGTTCTTTAGACTATTCTCGAACATATCTATCTAATGCACAATCTTTTCCAAATCATCAAAAGGACCAAAATCTTCATCAGATTCTTCAGCAAGAATTTGTTGCTGGAAAGTATAGAACTCTTTCTCAAACATAGCTTTAGTAGCGGGATCCAAAGGTAAAAAGTCATCTAGATCATTAGATCTAGGTTTGGAGACATTAGCAGAACCTGATGTACAAGAAGGACCAGTAGCTGAACCCATATCACCACCCTGATCATCATCATCATCTCCCTTTTTCTTTCCCTTATCACCATTACCATCATCATCACCATCATCATCATCATTATCATCATCATTATCATCATCATCAATATCATCATCATCAATATCATCTTCTTCATCATAATTGAAATCCACCATATCTAAGTCATCATCATCATTAGAAGGCTCAGTAAACCATACATCATGCTCAGGCTCCACAATCGCCTCTTTAGTGTGAACTACGGGTTGATCATCAGTAACCTCATCAAGAACTGTGTTAGTCGGTTCTAGATCAACACCGGTAGTCTCTATTGCTTTCTCAGATGCAATAGGATTAGCAATTGGATCACTAGTAGTATTAGGATAAACATCAGCATTAGGACCAGCAGATTGCTATCCTATTGACTCTCCAACTTTAGTAGTTCATTACTGAGCAAACGTGAAAGGAAATCTAGAAATAAGCTCTTGGATGTTATTCTCTAGAATCTAAACATAGTTGAATATAAACTATTGCTAATGTTCAAGATTCTTTATCCTTTCATCCTTCTCATTCACCTGCCTGTACAACTCATCAAACATCTGAATCCATCATCTCTTTCTCTAACGTACTAACTCTCTACTCAAGTGAAACCTATATAGGTGAACTAGATGAAGTCCTAGCATTCTACCTTGGCTCTGGAGTAGTATTAATGAAGTCATCCCTAACAAACATATCATTATGGCCTTGATCCCTCGGGGTGTACTCATCACATCATCAGTAGTGAGCATAGGAGATGATGTTACAGTTGTAGATTCTGTAACAACCATTGGTATGTCTTGACGAATAGCCTCATTAAATGTGACTGGCGGCTCAGATACATGAATATCAAAACTAGTCGCCTCGGCTCTTTTCCTGGCCGTTCTCTTCTTTCTCCTTTGCATCGATGGTGAATCCTTAGGGACAAATTTGTGTCTAAATCCTCAGCAGTGCGCTTTGCTGGTGTTACCGGCACTCTATGTCTCTCTTACAAAATAAAAGCAACTTGTCCTATCAGATCACTATCAGTCTCACTATCACTAAATGACGAATCCACCTCTTTCTCAATAGTCGTACCAGTAGTCTGAGAACTTCTTGGAGCATCAACAGGAGTTCTAGAAGAAGTACTAGTTTGATCTGTCTGTTATAGCTCAGTATCATCCAGTTGGTGTGAAGAAAAAGAAGTTGCAAAGTTGCAAAAGTGGAGGGGGCTAAAGTGTAGAAAAGGACAAACATTATTACTTTATGTTTAAATTGGGTAACCCGCCCACTACAATGCTGCACCAACTGCTCCAACTACTAGAAAGAATAAAACAGAGTTTCCATCGGTTCTAGAGAGAAGAAAAAGAAGATTCGGCTTGAATGTGAGTTTTTGTGTGTTTTGTTCAGTTTTAGCTGAGCTTTCAGCTTCAGGACCATTCTTATGTGTTCTTTTGTGTTTTGGTGTGTTTAGGTAGTGTTTGAACTCCAGGTTGCTCTCGGGTTTGGTGGTGTTTTACTTGAAAGCAGTAGAGGTGAGTTCTAAATCCCCTCTTTAAAATGTTTTCTGCTTGTTTGGGGCTGGTTTGCATATTTGACTGATGTTTTTGAAACAAGTTATGATTTTTCATGTATGGTGCGAATGATGTTGATGTTATGGTATGTTATGTGCTTCTCTTGTTGATCGTTTATAGTTTATGATGTTCTAAGTGTTAGATTGATAGATCTAAGCTGTGTTCATGTTAGAATGATGATTGGGATCTGGTAATGGCATAAGTTACATTTTAGATTAGTTTTTATGTTCATCCGCATTTAACCATTAAAGTCCTTAGTTTATGCGCATTTGTTATGTCTTCATGCGCATTTGTTATGTCTTCATGTGCATTTGATATATCTTCATGCGCATTTGATAAGTCTTAAGGCACATTTGCTAAGTGTTCATTCGCATTTGTTTTGCTCAGGCGCATTTGCTAAGTGTTCATCCGCATTTGTTTTGCCCATGCGCATTTGCTACAGTGTCCATGTGTATTGCTTTAGTCATCCGCATTCATTTCATGTTCATTTCTTGACACTTAGAAAATTTCCTGTGAATGTTCATCCACATTTGTTCATCCGCATGTGTTCATCCGCATTTTGTGTACTCATCCGTATTTGTCTAAGTACATCCATATTTGTCTAAAGACTTGGGATTTTCTGGAAATTTTGGGAATAGAATTTAAGTATGGTGAACTTCTGTATGAGGAAAGATAATGCTTGTTTGAGGATTATTATGCTTTGTTCTTTCTTATGTGCTACTTTTTCTATGTCTATAATATTTTCATGTTATGTGATTATGTAATGTGCATCTTAATAAGTATTATCCTTAACAAGTGGACACGAAAGAATAAAAGAGGAACAGTGAAACTTAATGAATGTTACCCTGGGCCCTTTCGATGAATGAAAAGCCTTGCAAGCAAAATGAATGGAGGTGCACGACCTTGTTGTCGTTAGATCAACTGATGTACGGCTGTATAGCCCATGAGGATTCACATCTGGGGTCAATCCTGGGGATTGACCAATGAATGAATGGGATCCTAGTTCATGAGCAGGTTTTGTGCCTAGCAGTGTGGATCAACTGTCGATGGGTTAGCTACTAGGATAAACATTTACCGATAGGGGTTCGGCATCTGTTGCCAACTAATAATGTAGGCTCTTGCTTTGTGCAATCCTAGTTATTGAAAGAGAAACATAATTAAAGAAAGAAAGATAATGAATCACTTTATGATTGATTATTTATATTGATGAATGATCACCAAATGAAGTTTACAAAGTGTACTTTTCTATATTATTAAACTAGAACTCACTCAGCAACACTGACTTTTTATATGCATATCAATTGGCAGGTAAGGATGTTGCTGAGGATGGCACGCGGGTGAGGCTACTTGGCGGGCAAAGACTTGCATCCATTCGTGCATGATGATTTTGTTGTTCTGTAATACAATTGAATGAAGTTTTGGAACTGTTAAAATACAATGATGTATTATTTAGCAACATCAACTTTTAATGCATGAATGGTTTTTGATAACTTAATCCGCTACGATGTTTTTATGAAATGTATTTATCTTACATGAAAAATGTTGTGATTGTCCAACTGTGAGGTCTCCGGGAAAGGCGCCTTACAAGTTGGTATCAGAGCGAAAGTTTAAGAGAAATGGGGAAATAATTTCAAACCTAACTTAAACGAATAGGACCGAATGGAGGGATGCCAGCCAAGTAGCTACTCGCCATCAGGTATCTTTCAAAGTACTGGTATTATGTGCATGTGCTATTTGATTTATGTGCTTAGTAGATTTGGACACTGATATGGTGTAGATAGGGAATGCTTGGGGGATGAAGAGTAAAGTAAGTGGCTAATCACAA
This sequence comes from Flaveria sonorensis, assembly GCA_025506505.1. Taxonomy (NCBI): domain Eukaryota; kingdom Viridiplantae; phylum Streptophyta; class Magnoliopsida; order Asterales; family Asteraceae; genus Flaveria; species Flaveria sonorensis. The sequence continues at coordinate 36,281,603 of CM046435.1, read as the reverse complement.
CCGGCCACTATAATTAGGGACTTACTATACTTGATATAATTTGAGCTATTACCTTGAATGACCTTGTTAGTGCTTGAATCTTATAGGATGTTGTTCTTATGGCCGGTAGGAAACCTGGGAAGGCAACCCGAGGCGGTGCTCGTGGCGGGCATACTACTGGGCCACGTGTCACCCGAAGTAAAGCTAAGGCTCCCGAGACAGTTCATGAGGACTCGGGTATTCATAGCCACCAAGAGGGTGAAGGATCAGCCACCCTCAAGTCTACGGTAAAGGAAGCTATTGCTGTCGAAGTCTACAACGTCATGCAAAACGTGTTACCTTCAGTGGTGACTGAGGTATTGAGGGCAGTAAAGGATGGTGAAAAGACCAAAGATACAAAGGTGAAGGAGAAAGCTGATGAAGAGCCATCTAGTCTCAAGGTGGTAATCCCTGATGATGATAGCGAGGATGAGAAGGAGACCGCTAAGGGCTGCACCTATGGGGAGTTTTAGAGGTGCAAACCCCTGACCTTTGATGGTAATGGCAATGCTAATGGCTTCTCATCGTTGGGTTCGAGAGATAGAGGTAGTTCTAGACATTAGAGTGTAGGGAGGATCAAAAGGTGAAATTTGCCTCCTATTCTTTTGTTGACTCGACATTATGCTGGTGGGACAACATTGTCCAAGCCGAGGGGAAACGGTCTGTTGCAAGGATTAGGTGGTCGGATTTGAAGGAACTGGTACTGGAGGAAGTATTGTCCATACGGGAGTTGGACAAAATTGAGAAGGAGTTCTTTCATTTGGAGGCTAGAAACATGACTCATCAAGAGTATACCTCCAGTTCAATGAGCTTGCAAGACTCGTGCCGATCTAGTAACCCAAGAGTCCAGAAGATTAAGAGATACTTGCGGGTCTGCCGTAGATATCAAGAGGAACATGATAGCTGCAAGACTGAGCACTTTCAGGTCTACAGTAGATTTGGCCAGAGGGTTATATGATGAGAGGGATCCGGTGCCAATTCAGAGGAAGTTGAAAAGAGTTGGAACAAGAATGGTAATGGGAAGCGATTCAGGGTGGCCAATACGGGATCGGGAAAAGAAGATGGATTGACGATCGCCGCCCAGGATCGAGTAAAGGGGTAACAGGATAGAGGAAGTGAATGAAGAAAGAAGTTTTGGAGGTTCACTTGGTCAGTGTAGAGTGAGGACGAACTGGTGTTTTAAGTGTGGAGGCGATGGCCACTATGCTAGAGAGTGCGGGGTACCACGATGTTATCAGTGTGGGGAGGTAGGCCACTCTGGCCGAGATTGCAAGAAGGGTGGAGCGGGAGCTGAGGGACTCAGACTATGGCAAGAAAGGAGGAGTGAGAACACCAAAGCCAAGGCAAGGGCATTCAACATGACCCGGAAAAAGCCAGAGTGGACCCTGAAGTAGTTACCTGTATGTTTCTGGTAAAACCAACTGTATGCTTCTGTGCTCTTCGATTCGGGTGCTAGTAGAAGTTTTGTATCTGCTACCTTTTGTCGTGAAATGCATGGTAAGAATAAGAAGATAGACGTGCCCTTCTATGTAGAGACTGCGATAGGAAAGTCCATCAAAGTGACTGATGTGATAGACAATTGCCTCGTAGAATTGGACAGTCGTAAGTTTCCTGCTAGATTGTACGTGATGGCCTTATGAGATTTTGATGTGGTGTTAGGGATGGATTGGTTAGCGGCCTACAAAGTGAACATCATGTGCCGAAAGAAGACGATTTGTCTGACTGCGCTTGATAGCAGTTTGGTTACGATACATGGAGACAAGGAGTGCATTACACCGCGAGTAATCTCGTTGATCACAACCGGGAAGTTTATGAGACGCAGGTGTGGTGCTTACTTGGCCTATGTGAAGGATGTGGATGCTACCGTGCCTCAACTATCAGGCGTGCCGGTAGTATGCGATTTCCCTGATGTATTTCCAAAAGACCTACCAGGGGTACCACCTGACCGCGAGATCGAGTTCCAGATTGATCTAATACCTGGTGCCCAAAATGTTGCAAAGGCGCCATATCGTCTCGCTCCCTCCAAGATGAAAGAATTGATGACCCAGTTGCAAGAGTTGTTAGACAAGGGGTACATCCGGCCGAGTATCTCTCCTTGGGGTGCTCCGGTCTTGTTTGTAAAGAAGAAAGACGGTAGCATGAGGATGTGCATCGACTATTGTGAGTTGAACAAGTTAATGGTGAAGAACAGGTACCCGCTATTGAGGATTGACGACTTGTTAGATCAACTCCAAGGTGCCAGCTAGTTCTCAAGGATAGATCTTCGATCTGGTTACCATCAGCTAAAGGTCAAAGAACAGGATATCCCGAAGACCGCATTTCGAACTTGATATGGGCATTACAAATTCCTTGTTATGTCTTTCGATCTAATCAACGCGCCAGCTGCTTTTATGGATCTGAAGAATCGGGTGTGTCGGCCGATGTTGGATAAATCAGTGATTGTGTTTATTGATGATATCCTGATTTATACGAAGAGTGAAGAAGAGCACACCGGTCATATTCGTGAAGTATTGGAGACGCTTAGAAGAGAGAAGTTGTATGCTAAGTTCTCTAAATACGCGTTCTGGTTGCGGGAAGTTCAGTTTTTGGGTCATGTGGTGAATTCTGAAGGGATTATGGTGGACCCGACAAAGGTGGAGGTGGTTATGCAATGGAAGACCCTAAAGACGCCATCCAAGATTTGTAGTTTCTTGGGTTTAGCGGGCTACTACAGATGGTTCATCCAAGACTTCTCCAAGATAGCTTCACCATTGACCAAATTGACGCGTAAGGATGTGAAGTAAGTATGGGGTCAAGTGCAGGAGAATGCTTTCGAAGAGTTGAAGAAAAGGTTGACTCAAGCTCCTGTCTTGACGTTACCTGAAAGGAATGAAGACTTGGTGGTATATTCCAATGCTTCCCTATTTAGGATTGGGTTGTCTGTTGATGAAACGGGGAAGGGTTATAGCCTATGCGTCCTGAAAATTGAAAATCCATGAGGCTAACTATCCCACTCATGACCTGGAGTTGGCGGCTGCGGTTTTTGCATTAAAGATTTGGAGGCACTACCTGTACGGGACGAGGTGCACCATCTTCACTGATCACAAAAGTTTGAAGTACTTCTTCGAGCAAAAGGATCTTAACATAAGACAGAGAGATGGTTAGAGTTGATAAAGGATTACGACTGCAAAATCCACTATCATCCAGGTAAGGCGAATGTGGTAGCCGATGCCCTCAGTTGAAAGGAGAGGCCGGAGCCAATTCGGTGAATGCTTGCCAGCTAGTTGTGACGCCGGATGTTATGGATCAAATCAGGAATTTCCAATATGAGGCATTAAAGGATGATAAGATCAACTATGAACAAATGAAGGGGCAGACGACGGATTTAAGGGAAAACACCCTTGGCGTGAAAACCCGCTCCTGACGGATGTGGATTCCTCGTTATGGGGAGCTGAGGGGAAGGATCATGGATGAGGCTCACAAAACACAATATTCCATCCATCCTAGTGCTACAAAGATGTATCATGATCTGAAGAAGGATTATTGGTGGCCAGGGATGAAGCGTGACTTGGTAGAGTACGTAAGTAGTGCCTGACCTGCTTACAAGTGAAGGTGGAACATTAGTAACCATATGGGAAGATCCAACCTTTGGATATACCTGAATGGAAGTGGGAACACATCACCATGGATTTCATCACAAAGTTGCCTCGCACTGTGAGAGGATGTGATACCATTTGGGTGATCGTAGACCGCCTAATGAAGAGTGCATAATTTTGTCGATCCGAGACACTTACTCGTCGGAAAGGTTGGCCGGAGCTGTTCATCAAGGAGATCGTAACTCGTCATGGCGTGCCGGTGTCTATTGTTTCAGATAGGGCCACCCGGTTCACGTCCAATTTCTGGAAGAGATTTCATGATGCCATGGGGACGAGGTTACACATTGGCACAACTTATCACCCTCAGACAGACGGTCCATCAGAACGTACCATTCAGACCTTAGAGGATATGCTCCGGGCATGTATTATTGATTTTAGTGGAAGTTGGGGTGAACACCTACCATTGGCAGAGTTCTCCTACAACAATAGATATCATGCCAGTATAAACATGCCACCATTAGAAATGTTGTATGGGAGGAGATGCAGAACCCCGGTGTGTTGGGGTGACATCGGGCAGAAAGAATTGGGAAGCATCGAGATCATTGAAGCCACGTCGGAAAAGCTAGAAAAGATCAAGGCATTTATGAAGGCGGCAAAAGATAGACAAAAGTCGTATGCTGACAAGAGGCTTAGGCCGATTGAATTCCAGGTGGGTGATAAAGTGATACTAAAGGTTTCACCTTGGAAGGGGATCATTCGTTTTAGAAAGAGGGGTAAGCTGAGCCCGAGGTATATAGGACCTTTCCGAATCATTGCACGAGTAGGAGAGGTGGCCTATAGGTTGGAGCTACCCGATGAGTTAAGTGGAATTCATCCAACGTTCCATGTAACTCATCTAAGAAAATGCCTAGCTGATGAAGATATGATTGTACCAATGGGAGACATTGAAGTGGATGAACGGCTCAATTTGTAGAGCAACAGTGCAATCATTGATCGAAAGGTGAAGAGATTACGTAATAATGTGGTTCCACTGGTGCGAGTATAGTGGAGGCACAGGAAAGGATCTGAGTCTACGTGGGAGACTGAGGAGGAAATGAGACACATTACCCACAACTATTCGAAGAGTGATAGGTTTCGGGACGAAACCTCTACAAGGGGTGGACTTGAACAACACCGAAAATTTATTAAGAAAAGGATAATGACAAAAGGAGAAGTTGCAAAAGAGGAGGGGCTAAAGTGTACAAAAGGACAACATTATTAGTTAGGTTAAAGTGGGCATGGCCGCCCACTACAATGCTGCACCAACTGCTCCAACTGCTAGAAAGAAGAAACAAGAGTTCCATCGGTTCTAGAGAGAGAAGAAGAAGATTCAGCTTGAAGGTGAGTTTTTGTGTGTTTTGTTCGTTTTCAGCTGAGCTTTCAGCTTCGGATCGATTCTTATGTGTTCTTTTGTGTTTTGGTGTGTTTAAGCATTTGAACTCCATGTGCTCTAGGTTTGGTGGAGTTTTACTTGAAAGCAGTAGGTTGAGTTCTAGATCCCCTTTAAAATGTTTTCTGCTTATTTGGGTCTGGTTGGCATCTTTGACTGATGTTTTCGAAACAAGTTATGATTTTTCATGTATGGTGCGAACGATGTTGATGTTATGGTATGTTATGTGCTTCTCTTGTTGATCGTTTATAGTTAAGATGTTCTAAGTGTTAGATTGATCGATCTAAGTTGTGTTCATGTTTGAATGATGATTGGGATCTGGTAATGGCATAAGTTGCATTTCAGGTTAGTTTTTATGTTCATCCGCATTTAACCGTTAAAGTCCTTAGTTCATCGCATTTGTTATGTCTTCATGCGCATTTGATATGTCTTCATGCGCATTTGCTAAGTCTTAAGGCGCATTTGCTGACATCAGTAGTTGTAACTACATGAGTAGTTGTACTACATCAGTAGTTGTAACCACATCAGTTCTTTTTCAACAGATAGAGTACTTCAGTACTTTTAAGTAATTTAGTCTTCAGTAGTTATGAACTACTGAGGATAAAAGAACTTATCAGTACTTATTTGTACAATAGTATACTAATGCTCATCAGTACTTGTTGACTGAGATCATCATAGTTGTCACTTATTCTAGCTGCAGCATACCAAGCCTTAACACTAGGTTTTGGAAAGTTGAACTGTCCAAAGGCTTAGTAAATATGTCTGCAAGCTCATCAGCACTAGGAACAAACTTTGGATCAATCAGACCTTTTTCAAAACAATCCTAATAAAATGGTGTCTGATCTCAATATGTTTGGTCCTAGAGTGCTGGACTGGATTCTTGACAATACAAAGAGCTGAAGCACTATCCATTAGTAATGGAGTCTTAGTCTCTATAATGCCATAATCCAATATTGATTCTGAAGCCAGAGTACCTGAGATGTACAACTTGCAGCAGCAATGTACTCGGCTTCAGCAGTGGATTACGTAATAGATGTTTGTTTCTTACTCTGCCAAGAAACCAAACAGTTGCCTAGGAATTGACATCCACCAGAAGTTGATTTTCTAGTTAATTTACACCCTGCATAGTCACTATCAGAAAAAGCAACTAATTTGCAAGAGTGCCCATGGAATACCAAAGACCTAGAGATTGAGTACCTTGCAGATATCTAAAGATCCTCTTGACTGCAATCAAATGAGACCCTTTTGGAGCAGCCTGAAATCTATCACAAACACAAGTTGCAAACATAATATCTGGTCTAGAAGCTATTAAGTACATCAAGGACCCAATCATACCTCAGTAAAGTGTTTCATCACAGCTTTACCTTTCTGATCTTCATCCAGTTGTGTGGTGCTGCCATGGTAGTAGAACAGGGCTTACAGTTTTGTAAATCAAACTTTTCCAAAAGACTCTTTGTGTATTTTAACTGATGAATGAAAGTTCCATCAGCTTTTTGTTAGATTTGCAAACCTAAAGAACTGTAATTCTCCATGGCACTCATGTCGAATTTTTGTTGCATCAACTTTGTAAATGCATCACACAACTGTGGATCAGAGGATGCAAAAATAATATCATCAACATAAATTTGAACAAGGAGCTTATGCTGACCCACTTTCTTAATGAACAAAGTTTTATCTATGGAGCCTCTAGTGAACTTATTCTGAAGAAGAAAATTTGACAGTGTTTCATACCAGCTCTAGGAGCTTGTTTCAACCCATAAAGAGCCTTATCAAGTTTATACACCCCAACAGGATGTTATTATCCTCAAAACCTGGTGGTTGACACCATAAACCTCTTCTTTTATTTTACCATATAAAATTCACTTTTGACATCCATTTGAAACACTTTAAGATTGTGGAATGCAGCATAGCTAAGAACAATCTAATTGCCTCCAGTCTGGCTACAGGGGCAAAGGTTTCATCATAATCAATACCTTCTTCTTGTGAAAACCCCTGGACAACCAGTCTGGCCTTGTTCTTGACAATTTGCCCATTTTCATCTGTTTATTCCTAAACACCCATTTAGTGCCTATTGCACACTTACCGGGGGGTAGAGGAACCAGTTCCCACACTTGCTGCTTTTTGAACTGAAAGAAGCTCAGCTGCATGGCATCAACCCATCCATTGTCTTAATGCAATATGATATTTCTTTGGCTGGCTCTTGCTGACTGATGAAGAGAGCATAGAAGCAGAATTGGACAATTGACTTCTAGTTGAGACACACAGCATTGATATCACCAATGATTTGAGACATTGGGTGATTCTTCAGCTCTTGGTACACTAGAGATATGTGCAAGTGTTTGTGTAGCACGCTCAGTAGCAACAAGTTTGATCCAGATTCTTGAAACCATATTAGATGGCAAGTCAAATGAAGTAGAGGATTCAGAAATCTCATCAGCATTTGTTGTGGATGGTGCTACTGAAGCTACAGGAACATCAAGTTTAGTAGACTCAGGCAGTTGATCACTAAACTTGAATAGGTGAGTACTGGGATCATCATCAACATCAGTACCACCAGATGGATGACTAGCTGCAGAAGGTGATGAATTCACAATGATCTGCAACAGCTGGAGGCTGATAAGGAACATATTGCAGTATGTCCAGATCAAACAACTCCACAGGGGTTTTGTGGGATTGTCCTTAGGAGATTCATTAAACTTCACATGCAAGGTTTCTTCAACCATCTTTGTTCTGCAGTTGAACACTTTGTAAGCCTTGCAAGTGGATGAATACCTAACAAAATACCCTGCATCACCTTAGAATCAAACTTTGGAGTTGATCCTTTGTGTTGAGAATGTAACAAGGACACCCAAATGCTCTGAAGAATGAAATTAGAGGAGCCAAATGATGTAGAACTTCATAAGGAGTCTTCATCAACCTCTGATCACTAAAGCTCTATTTTGCACATAGCATGCTGTCTTGACAGCTTCAGCCCAAAAGGTCAGTGGCAATCCAGAGTCAGCCAATATGGACCTTGCACTTCAATTAGGGTCCTGTTCTTTCTCTCCACTACTCCATTTTGTTCTGGAGTCCTTGGGATGCTATACTGCCTCTTGATTCCTTTTGAAAAGGTAGAAATCATCAAGTGTATGGTTTCTAAATTTAGTTCCTTATCACTTCTTATACACTTGACTGATAGGGAATACTGCTTCTCAACATACAACACAAAGTTAATAATTGTCTGAGCAGCCTCATTCTTAATGCAAGAAGAAGGTCCATACAATCTGGAGTAATCATCCATAATTACCAGACAGTATTTCTTCTTTGCCATGCTCAATACTCTCACAGGACCAAAGAGATCCATGTGCAGTAATTGCAAGCAGACAGGACTTTGGTTCTTCTATAGGGAGGGAATGAAACTTTGGGTGGGTGTTTTCTTTTTAAACAGGCAGTGCAGGTTTCATCACAGTGGGAACTCCTTTATTGGTAGACCTCTCACTAAACTATTGTGGATCAGCTGATTCATGTTTTTGACAATCCAGGCATATACCTTCCTATCCTGTTGGCCTTCAGGAGAGTATGTTCATCCAATACCTTGTCAATCAGCCTCAAAACTTTGAAGACAGAATCCGGCAGTTCGGCTTGTGAAAAGTGCAACATGCCCTTTATCACACATCTGACTGACACTCAGTAGATTATACTTGAGATTCTCCACATGGTAACATCATCAAATCTGATTTCTCCATTTGACACAAATCCTTTCCCGATGATGTAACCCTTAGCATCATTTCCAAATGAGACAAATCCCTTCGTTCCTTGAGAGTAGTCATTAAGAAGAGAACTACTCCCAGTCATATGCATAGATCCTCCACTGTTTACATACCAGATGCTTCCTTTGGCATGCTGAAGAACCCTGCATTTATCATAAGAACTAGTTAGCTTTAGAGACCCAAACCTTTTTGGTTTTGGGTCTGTTTTCATCAATAGATTTAACCATAACTTGTTTCTCATTATTAACAGCTGATGAAGGTGGAGATGGTGCTGAAATGGATTTCTTAGATTTGGGCTTGGATTTCCTTTTCATTGGTTTGATCACAGGTGCATCTAGTTGTTTAACTCTCCCCAACAAATGCTAAACCATCATAACAATTTGTGTCTGATTTGTTGCTAAAGCCTTCAGCTCATTTGACACATCAGTACTTGTTTTTAATGAGTTCCTGTGACCCACCATTTCCTCCTTCTTGAAATTCACAGACTTAGTCTGATGTTTATCATGAGGAACACTATCAGCTGTTTTCTGATAAACCCCATCCTCTTTTTGGATTTGGTGAGGCCTTGGTTTATCATTTTGAGATGACTGTGGTACAAACTTGGTCTCAAACTCATTTTTCATTTTATTAATCTCTTCTTTAATGAGCTTATCTCTGTTGTGTTTGGAACCCTTTTTGTACCAGTATTCATCAGATAGATGATTGAATTTACCACATATTACACATGGCTTATTTTCATCTTGGATTGATCAACTGCTGAAGTGGAAACTCAGATTTAAACAATTCAATCAAGTAGCACAAAACACAACAACTCAATATGACCAAGAAAAACTCAAATTGAATAACCAGAAGCAGCAGAAGATCAATCTCTATAACCAATTCTTGCAATATGCTAATTCGATCAAACTTTAGATATCGAAATAGCATTTCAATGATCAATTGTTAAACCGATCAATGATTTACCTGCTCTGATACCATTTGTCAGGATCAGCGATCTAAGTTTGATCAATTAGAGTTAATCGCAGCGGAATTAGAACAAGAATTAGACAAATATAGCAAGAACACAATAGATATTCAATGGAACAGTACACGGTTATAGAGAAGAGGGTTTTCTGCAAAAGGGATAATATCATTCATGCACAAATGCTTCGGTATGGCGGCCGCTAAGCTTCGCAGGCTTCGCAGGTTACAATTAGGTCAACATTCCTTATATAAGGAACGTGACGTCTGCTGATGTCACTTGATAGTGACATCTAACAGAATTATTACAAACAACTGAAAGTAAGCAAACTACTGAGAAATGTTCATAACAACTGAGAACATCTCAGAGTATGCTAAGTACAAGATGAAACTAAAACTATGAACTACAAGTACTGATTACAAGAAACATAAAACTACTGAAAGGAAACCATCACAACTACTGAAGAGGTCTTCTTCAGCTGTTGTGACACATCTGAAACTGGTCTTCAGTCTTTGTCTTCAGCTTTTGTCTTCAGACTTTGTCTTCAGTTCTTTAGCTTCAGACTTTGTCTTCAGCTTTTCACTTCAGACTTTGTCTTCAGCTCTTTCACTTCAGACTTTGTCTTCAGACCTTGTTATCAGTTGATGTCTTCAGCTGTTGCAGACTACTTTAGTTGTTGTAATGTCTGTGGGACTTAAAGGTTTTTCTGATCAGGCTCATTGGTTCTTTTGGTCCAACAAAGTTTATAATCACGTGGTTTCAACTATGAAAAAGGTCCCAATGTCTAAATGATTGTCTCTAACTCATTTGCCAGGAACATTCAAGAAGGACTATCAATGGCACTTGGCATGTTGATAGTGGGTGCTCCAGGCACATGACCGGATTAAAGGACCTTCTTACCATTATCGGATAATAAATAGAGGATATGTTGCTTTTGCGGGTGATAAGAAAGGAGGTAAAATGATAGGTCAAGGTGAGGTATTCAATGGTTCTTTAACCTTGGAAAAGATAAATTCTTGCCTGAATTAGTATTCAATCTTCTAAGCGTATGACAAATTTGTGATAAGAATATTCCTGTGCTTTTTAAGTCTAACAAATGTTTGTTACTTAAGCCAGAATTTTCAATGCTAGATGATTTGATGATTATGCGAGCTCCAACAAAAAATGACACATATCTGCTTGATATGAACTCCAAAGAATCTACCTCCACCATGACTTGTCTCTTCTCAAAAGCTTCCTCTTTTGAGTCTTTTTGTTGGCATAGACTTTTAGGCTAGGTAGATTTTAAAAATATTAATAAATTGGTTAAAAATAATTTTGTCAGAGGATTACCTCAAAAGGATTTTTTGGTAGTTTAAAAATGCATATCTTGTGCTAAAGGTAAACAACACAAGAAATCGCAGAAGCTTAAACAAGAAAATTCCATTTCTAAGCATGAAAAGTATTGCTAAAAAAATCTTATTGTCTTGTTATAACAGATGATTATTCTAGATACTCTTGGGTTCGTTTCCTGTCACCCAAAGGGGAGACATCAGAGGTGTTGCAGAAGCTGATTCTGACTATTGAGACCATCAGCAACAAGAATGTTTTAGCGATCAGAAGTGACAATGGAATGGAGTTTAGAAATCAGATCTTTGATTCATTCTCTGCAAGCAAAGGGATTCTCAGACAATTCAACGCTGCACGAACACCTCAGCAGAACGATGTTGCTGAAAGAAAGAATCACACTCTTATTGAAGCTGCTCGGACTATGCTCATTGAATCTAAGGTTTCTATTATTTTCTGGGCAGAAGCAACCAACTGTGCTTCGTATGTTCTAAACAAAGTTCTTATTATCTAAGATAAGATGAAAACTCTATATGAACTCTTCCACAAGCAAAAACCGTTGATTGACTTCTTTCATCCTTTTGGCTACTCATGCACGTTGTTGAATACTCAAGCTCAAAATTCAAAATTTGGAGTAGTGTCTAATGAATGTTATTTTGTCGAATAATCTTCAACTCAAAAGGCCTATAGAGTATACAACAAACAAACAAGAATTGTGCAAGAATCTTTCTATGTTGATTGGCAAGAGTCCAATGTTTCCAACATTGGTTCTGATCCAGATTGGTTCTATGATTCAAACACCATTTTCAATTCATTCAATCTACCATCCTTTCCTGATGAAGACATTCCTTCATCAAGTGGTCAATCCTTCATTTTCACTAAAATACAACCTCAACCCCAACCATAACCTCAACCACAACCAGAACTACAACCTTAACCACAACCAGAACTACAACATCAACCATAACTAGAACCATAACCAGATCTCCTACCTGAACCTGAACATCAAATCCCTTTAACACCATCACAACTATCACAAAACCCACTTTCTAATCAACCATCCACCTTACCGTCATCTACCTCACAACCATCATCACCACAACCGACTTCATCCAATTCCTCAACCCTAAACATTAACTTTAAAACCATAAAAGACCACCCACATGGTTATGTCATTGGATCAATATCTGATGGTGTCAGGACTCAAAGCCAATCTAGGCTTATCAATGAATGTCTCTTTGTTTGTTTTCTATCTCAAATTGTTCCAAAAAATGTGACCATGGCACTTCAAGACCCAAGTTGGGTGGAGTCAATGCAATTAGAGCTTCAACAGTTCAGAAAATTAAAGGTGTGGCAACTAGTTGATCTTCCTCCAAATAAGTATCCGATTGGTACAAAGTGGGTATTCAAAAACAAACCAGATGATCGTCAGGTTGTGGTTAGAAACAAATCAAGACTGGCTGTTCAAGGATTCGCTCAAGAGGAGGGGATTGACTACACAAAGGTGTTTGCCCCTGTGGCTCGGATTAAAGCCATTCGTATTTTTCTCGCTCATGCTGCTCACAAAAACATCAAAATATTTCACATGGACATAAAGTGTGCATTCTTGTATGGAGCCATTTACTAAGAGATCTATGTTTGTCAAAAACCGGGTATCGAAGATCTAGATTTTCCTGAGAAATTGTACAAATTGGATAAATCCTTGTATGGATTACATCAAGCTCCTAGAATCTGGTATGAAACCATAACACAATATCTTCTTGGAAAAGGCTTCACACATGGAACTATAGACATGACTTTGTTCAAGAAGGAGGTTAATGGAGATGTACTCATTGTCCAAGTATATCTTGATGACATCATCTTCGGATCAACAAATGAAATTATGTGTAGAGAGTTTGAGAAAGTGATGAAAGAGCGCTTTTAAATGAGCATGATTGGGGAGATGTGCTTCTTCTTAGGATTATAGGTTGAACAAAAACCAGATGGAATTCTCGATCATCAAGAGAAGGATATTCTAGAAATCCTATCGAAGTACAACATGAATGTTTCTTCTTCCGAGCTCCCTCTATTTTTAGCACAAACCTGCCTAACCCCTGATGATAATGGAAAGCCAGTTGATGCTCACCGTTATCATTCAATGATCGGATCCCTATTGTATCTCACCACGATTCATCGAGATATTACATTTGTTGTGTGTTACTGTGCTCGATATCAAGGCAATCCAAAGGAATCTCATGAGAAAGCTGTTAAACGTATATTCCACTACTTGAAGGGTTCTCCCTGTTTGGATATTTGGTACCCAAAGGGAGGAAATTTTGATCTTCATGCGTATTCTGATAGCGATCATGGAGGTTGTAAGCTTTATAGAAAGTCAGTCACAGGTGGATGTTAATATCTTGGGGATTCTTTTGCTTCATGGCAGAGCAAAAAGCAGACAATAGTTTCTCTATCCACAGGCAAGGCTGAGTATATTGTTGCTTCAAGTTGTTGTCAAGTGCTGTGGATTCAACATCAAATGATAGATTAAGGGATTAATTTTCCTCACACACCGCTTTTCTGTTTCAGTTTATTTAATTGTTGAACCCAACAGAAACTAACCTCACTCTTCCAAAACATTCAAGAACCAGGGAGGAAGGAGACGGATAAAAAGATTATCAGCTGGAAATACAACTCAAAGTTGATGATGTTTATGATCAAGAGGAGAGGAGGTAGGATTTCATACTTGCATAAAAGGGAGGCATTTAAAACTCTTCCTAAGTGGGATCTGAGAAGACTACCAGTGATCCCTCTCCTGGATTCGGGTTTGAGCGAACACCCCATGATGCTAAAGCATGAGATCTGACAGGGCGTTCAAGACAACTTTGCAACTTTTGTATTTATGAAGCCTAAGAGGAGAAGGTTGAAGAAGGATTTGGATTGGGAGACAGGTAAAGGAAAGATTGTTATAAAGTTAAAGCCTGCTAAGACTTTCAATAGAGTAAGGATACCTGATCAACAACTTTCTAGACTGTAGAATTTCAAGAAGTGGTTCTATGATAACCAAACAGGTGAAGCAGTGCTGAGGGTGAGGGATGGAAATGAAATAAGGTTTTGGATCTTATGGAGGTATTCTCATTCAGTGATGATGATCTGAAGGTGTTATGTGAGAATCAGATTAAGGTTGGGGCAGGAGAAAAGACTAAAACTGAGGCCAGCTTGTTTGAGAGGGTTTCAAACAAAGCTCGAGTTCTGAGATCAGAGATTAAGTATCTCGCAAAAACCATAACAGGAACATGAAGATCTGGAGGCATAAACTAGAGACTTGGCGAGAATGATGGAACAAGCAAAGGCTGGAGCTGATCCTAAAAACCAGGTAGGTGAATACCCCCCTAAGGGGAGTATTGATGATCAAGTATAGGGTGGTATGAACCTTGCCGTTTGTTTTGGTTTAGTCATAGTTTGTTATAGCTTAGATATTCTTGTAATAGGATCTAGTTTAGATTTGTCTTATATTGTATTATGTGACATGCGAAACTGCATGCGAAACTACAATTTCGCCCGGTAGTTTCACATGCCATAGTAACTGTATGCGAAACTAGGTCCTGTATAAATATGTTTGCTTGTTGCTCATTTTGTAACTCTTGGAACTTTAATGATATTACTGATTTGAGTTTATTGATCGATTATTTATTGCTAGGAGCTTATATTTGTCATCTTTGAGTATTATTCTTCTTCATCATTACAAATCCTTTTGTAAATGGTTTATGTTTGATTTGTGTTCATTTTGTATCTTTACTTGGTCCACAAGCTATTAGATTTAGTGATATCTTGTGGATTCTTGTGTTAAATCTTCATGAAAAGCACGTTCAAACGATCATCTGGACCCACAAAAGACTTAGGAATTTGTTTTTCTTTTTACTATAAACCCTATATGTTACTTTGTTAGTTGAATATCCGACAAAATAATAGTTATCTGCCTTTTCATCAACTTTTGATTTTGAATTAGATGTGTGTAACAAAGTACAATAACATCCAAATGTCTTAAAGTAGTTGACTTTGGGTTTATGATTAAAAAATATTTCATAAGGAATCATGTTTTATTGTTTATTTATTAAGACATGATTCTGAACATAACATGAAGTGTTAACAACTTCAGCCTAAAAGAATGAAAGTAGTTTGGCTGCTAATATCATTGTTCGAGCTGCTTCAATCAAAGTTTTGTTTTGTTTTTCAGCAACTCTATTTTGTTATGGAGTTCCTGCAGAACTAAATTGTCTCGCTATCCCCTTTGAATCACAAAATTCATTCAGAATATGATTGCAAAACTTTATTCCATTATCACTTCTGATACACTTGATGGTTTTGTCAGTGTGATTTTCCAAAAGAGTCATGAACTTTATCAACAATTGAGGTGTTTCATCCTTGGTTGCTATAAATAAAACCCAACTAAATCTAGAAAAATCATCAGTAATAACCAAAAAATATGCATAACATTCCAAACCAAAATAATTATATGACCAAACAAATCCATATGTAACAATTGAAGGATTGTGTTGGTCCACTTGATCGTTGATACAGTGCACTTGATTGACAAACAAAAACAAATCCCACTGATAACACAAATATCAATGATATTTGTGTACAAAATAGATCAAACACAATAAAATAAGGATGAACACCTCAAGAACATTCAATAAATCCCTTATTTGATCTATATTGATTTGCATAAGATATTGCTTACATGGAAACCCTTAAATCTAGCTCATTCAAGCTTAACAACACTCTAATAACTCTAGCTATATATAGTCTAATGACAATTAGACTTAATGACAATTAGCCCCTAGACTATCATTAAAACTTGATAATTATGAAATTACAATTAAGAAACAAACTAGACAAATAAAGATTAAATATATATTTTGTTGACAAAAAATATATATTAACTCTAAAACCCGTGTTCTTTGTATCTTCAACGACTCACTACTAATCTTCGTTCCGAACGTGTCGTCTTGACTTTGCGTTGACTTTGACTTTAATGTTGACTTTTGTTGACTTTGTCTGCGTTGATAATATTAGACTATTTTTCAGACCCAACAATACTCCCCCTTAGTCTATTATTATCAACGTCTTTCATCATGATCAGCACCGATAAGACAACTATATAATGATCTTCAATCTCCCCTAGATTAATGATCTGGTACCGACAATCTTTCATCTTATAGGCTCCCCCTTTTTGAATACTCCCTTCTTTAGTGTGCATCATGAGAATGATCAGGAACAACATCTCCAACTCTTTATTCTTGAGTGCTTCAGAAGATGTAGGAGAAGGAATCCTAGCTCGATATCCTCTGCAAACTTGAGGAACAGGTTCTCTGGTATGGTACTTTGCTCAGTTGATGATCAGCCATCAATTACAGCAAGAATCTGTTACATAATTACAAACACATTCTACACAATTCTCGTTAGATCATTTCAACAATACAAATAAACCTATGTTTATCTGAATGTGCAATTTCCCGTGAAATGCATGTGAAAATGATAACATTTTAATAGCATAATATGAAAGACTTGAAAAATGATTTGAAATGAATATTTTATTTTATTTTGTTTTATCATATTACACCAAGAACTAATTTGATCATGAGATCACATCCTCAAGATATACGAAAGCACAAAGATGTATTTGAACATCGACAAGTTAGTGAGATCACACTGAAGCAGAGTCTAATCACGATTTTAAAATTTTGATAGCAAAAAAAACAGATCAAGAATGATTGTTGGTATATTTGTCCAATTTAAACCCATGCCTTATTCTTTTCAACGAGTGACCTGCAACTGATTTTATTATGTTTTAGGTTCGATTAGAGAAGCTCAGGTAACTTGGTTCCCATAAACATCTGGCAAAGAACTTATCCCATCATCAGGGCTTATTAAGTAATATGATTAACTCTGCTTGACTTCCTTTTGAGGTTCAACAATGATCTTAGTTAAGAATCATTGTGCTTTTATTTTAGGGAACAGATGATGAGAGCTCTAGGTCTATACTTACGTATAACAGAGGAGATGATCATCTAAGTTTGCTGATGAGAGCTTCAGGTCTATACTCACGTATAACAGAGAAGATCATCACTCCAGGTCAATGCTTCCGCATAGCAGAGGAGATAAGCACGAAACATACATCTGAAGAGCTAACGAGAAGCTACATTCAGGACTTCGGGATATGGAGATTTTGAAAATGTCAAAGCATAGATTTTAAACTCTCAACCCATTTTTGACGGGACATGTAACTTTGTGCAGGCCGAAATGTCAGGAGAATAATCCTTATCATCGAGTTCTAAAGCTTTAGTTAGGCTACAAAATCACGATTTACTTCGTTTTCAGGCTGAGCCTACCAAGCATATCATATAATGAAACTGTCTTTTTCAGATTTTATAATATTAAGTGATACAGACATCTACATCAGTTACTATCATTTCTCACAAAGTACAAGTCATGCAAATAAGCATACCAAGAAGACATACTATCATTTCTCAGTCATCTCAAATCAAGTTCTTATTTCCCGTGAAATTTTTTATTCTCCCCTGAAATTTCTTTTTAACTGCAATGAAACAAAAAAAAAAGAAATATCCCCTTTTTTATTTTTTTTATTATTATTTTTAAGTATATAATAAACGGGATTGAAAAAAGAATTATACTAAAGAAAGTCTTCCAAATTATACTAGCAAAAACATGAGAAATGAAGTAACAAGAAAAATGCAGTGATTGTGAATGGTAGATAAGAATCCAAAATGTTGATGAGATACAATAACCTGTTTGTTCCGCCTCAAATTTGAATTAAGAACAATCCCAGTCAGTAAACCTGATTACTGATAGGCCTCCTAATTGTTTCTGCACTCATAAACAGATTAGTTAGAGAGGGGGACCCAGGCCATTGTGGTACTAGGAGTTCCTTTTTCATCGGTGTATGTAACCTGTTTAAGCACACACTCTTTTGAAAAATCATTTATTTGTTTATCCTTTTCATTTTGTTTTACTTTTCAAATTTGTTTTACTTTCCAAATTTTTTTCTGTTCAATTGCTTTTGATTTGAAAGAGTTGAATTTGGAAATCAATTTCTGTTTAAGACCCGAAGGAAGAGATTTTAATTTTGAAACATTGGTCTTTTCATCTTTGAATCATGTGAAACCGGCTTCACATGAGAAGGTTTGGATAGATTGTTCTTCATCCAACCATTCAAAGATACGTGCCTTTTACCTTTTGAACCCGAGAAGCAACCTGTGTTATCTTTACCTCCCGAAGCTTGCCTTTGAACCTGAGGGCACTTCTTTAGCACATGACCTTCTTTTCCACATCTAAAGAAAGCCTTGAAAGGGTTTTGGTTCTTTGTAGTCCTGTGGAGAATAGGAGAGGGTGGAGCCTGCTTTGAGGTTGATGCAGCTTGTTAACAACCTTGATGCTTCTTCTTTTGGATATATGGAAATTGAACCTTTTGAGGCTTTGTCAATGTGGATTTCGAACTGGGCTGTGATTTGATTTGTGATGTTCAAGGAGATGAGATCTAAACATTCTTCTGAGTACACTTTTGTATGACTGGTGATTTGGTAGACTTGGAGGCAGATTTGTGGCGAGCTTGATGGATAGCAAATGAAGATGGTGAGTGCTTCTGCTGAGCTTTAGAGGAACTGCTGATTTGCTTAGCAGTTGGAGATGAGATCCGTATAGGTCTTGATTCAACTGTTGGAAGCTTTTGACACTTGATAACTTCAGGTGACTTGATGATCTCTGGTTCATAATCAGAACCTGTCCAGTCCTGTATACACAATTCAGCTTCCAATGGATCTTGATTGATGACTCTTGTTGTGTCGGTTTGTGTTGTTGAGTTCTTATTGCTTGATGATTCCACATTTGTTCCTTCTTTGACAAACTTGACAGGAACAAATGAAGGGATGTTACCTGTCTTAAATTTGTTAAAGAAGTTACTGGAAACTACTGATGCTGGTTTTGAAGCATCAGAGGTGGAATTTCATTTTGCATATCAGATCCTTGCTTGATGCGCCCCAAACCTGCAGGAAAATCATATTCATCTCGAACCTCTTTGTGATTAACGCTGCTTAAACCCGCATGTAAACTATTAGTATCTGTAGCTTCAATTAAATCATTAGATGGATGAGTTTGAGGCATAGGAGAGTAACAGTAAGTGCTAAGAGGAGGATAAACATATGAAGTTTCACCACATCCCACACCCGTTTTTGATTCTAGCTCCCCTTTGGTTAGAGAATAGTTCTTCCTGTTTCATCCCTGATATCGTCCATTTATCAAGTTTAGTTTTGAGCTTGCTAGTCTCAAATTCTGCTAATGTGACTCGTTCGCTCAAAACATTAATCTCGATATTCTTTTCTAAAAGATTTCTTTTTAAAAGATCATTTTCTTTTAAAGCTTCTCTTAGTATAATAAAATATTTGGACTCATTGATTTTAAGTTCTTTGATTATTCATTTTAATTTTTTTTCATTATCTAACAATAATCTGTTAGCTTTAAAAACCCCGAATAAACGAATTTTGCAGGGAGGAGAACACATGTCTTGAACTATCTCATAGGGGAGTCCCATAACTATCTTTTCAGCAGCAAGGGCTTTTTCACATTCACATACGGGAGTGTTCTTTTTGAACACTTCCTCCTTAGCATCTCTCTTCTTAGCTTCCTCAGCTTCATTTCCCTCTGGATTTCCTTCATCCTGAACCTCCTGCTTCACTTCATCTGTTTCAGTATCCTATAGCTTCTAAATTTTACACCAGCTTGCACAGGCATCAATGTCACACCCTCAAAATCCGCGTGCGGGGTTTTACCGCGAGGCGCGTGACATACCAGGATCTCAGTCAGACCCAGTAGTACTACCCAAAATTTCCCCGCTAGTCAATATTAACAATCCGAAAGTGTGAGGACTTTCCATGGTAAACAACACTATATCAATATTATACACACTCATATATAAAAGCATTTGTGAACAGTATGCTATCTCCCCCAAAAGAGATTATGTAAAATGAGTGGGCAGACTCACGATGGCGCAAGAATTAACTTAGAGCTTAACTTGAAAGAAAGAGGGGAAGGACAACCTTCAAAGGTCACCTAGAACACATGAGTACATAAGTACGTGTACACAGAATCAATATGAAACCCTAAGTGCTTTACAACCCAAAGGACTCAAGGTTTTAGAAAGACAAGACACATTTGACCTAGTTGACCCGTTTGACCCGTTGGTGACATTATAGGTGATAACTCGTTAATACTAACACAACAGCATATCATACATGATCAACATACCACTTGATTACATATAGCACATCATTAACCACATGTACTACCTAGATCATCATACAACTAGATATCATACAAGTCAGGCGAATCACAACAGGCCAAAACAGGTAACAAACCAAATCAACAACCCTATAACCTAACAACACATTTAATCACCTTAGAAACCATCCATGAACACACTAGCATGATCCTAATATCCCAAACATGCTCAAATCATCCAATTAAAGAATTTGCACAAATAAAGTTTCCCTTTTGGGAAAGTACATCCCAATTTCATCAAACACCCAAGACATTCATGGATTCATCATTTACATACCAATTCAAGTCCATGACAACATCTAAACATGATCAACAACACCTAATCATCATGATTCATCAACGTTCAACACCAAAGTTACTATTTTTAGCAATGTATGAACTATAAGACATCTTCTCGATTTTAAATTGTACATATCATCAACCTAGCATCTAATCACCATCACAAACACATCCATAACATTCATACATCATCCAATCATCAATTCATGCAAAATAAAGTTACTATTATTAGTAACCTATGAACAACGTATCAAAATCATAGCTTTCTTGCATAATCGACGTTAACTAGCATATATACAATCCAACTAACATAATAACACCAACCAACATCAATAAATCGGCCTCCAATTGCAAGTTTCGAATTAGGGTTTCGGCCCTAATGTAAATCCCATAAGAACTTGTAAAAATCCAACCTTTATTGCATACTTGACGTTAATTAACATGTAATCTATCTAACAAACACATTAACAACAACAAACAAGCATCAATCGACCATCAATTGCGGATTTCAAATGGAACTTTCGTCCAACATGAAAGATCATCACAAACATGTAAAAATCTAACCTTTAAACGTGTAATGGCTTGCAATTGATGATTCCAACGTGTTCTATGCCTTGTAATCGACCAAAACCAAAGATGATTGCTTGTTCTTGGGCTGAATTCAAAGAGGAGAGGGAGAGAGGAGGTCGATCGCGGCCGATGGGGTGGGATTTAGGGTTGGGTTTTGATTTTATTTTATTTAATAATCCATAATTACCTTTTTAACCCTTATAATTTGTATTTTATAAAGATGAGGCTTTTTGAATAGTTTTTAAATATTTTTTAACTACTAAACACAATTATTATCAATCACAAATAACAATCATGCATAATTTCCATTTATCACAAAACACACGAAATAAATATACACGTTTTCACGTTACGCGATAAATTACAGTTAACATTTAAATCACTAAGCATAACTTAATCACGTAACCGGTTAAATTATATATTTATCATTATTAATTATTATTAAGTCATCAACGTTCAACGACAACTAGTGTGTGCTCCCGACACGTGTATGCAAGACTTAACGGTACTAACGGAGTTTGGTAACGAAAAATTACCGGATGTCACATTATCCCCATGTTGAAAGAATTTTCGTCCCGAAAATTGCATTACATGGTGAGTGTTCCATCACTGGTCTACTGCATTGGCACAAGGAAATCGAAATCGTGTGAGTTTTGGATGAGTTGTCACATCATCCCCATGTTGAAAGAAATTTCGTCCCGAAATTTAATCAATACCTTCGCCGGCTGGCATCGTCCTTTCGAATAGCTGAGGGTACTTAAGCTTCATTTGGTCTTCACGTTCCCACGTGAATTCTGGTCCACGTCTCGAGTTCCATCGAACTTTGACAATGGGTATCTGCTTTGCTTAAGTGTCTTCACCTCACGATCCATCACTTCGACAGGTTCCTCAATGAAACGTAACTGTTCGTCTACTTGAACTTCTTCCGGTGGTACGACCATCGTTTCATCCGTTAAACATTTCTTTAGATTTGAAACATGGAATACATCATGGATTCCACTCAATGAATCAGGTAAGGCTAGTCGATAGGCCACTAGACCAATTCTTTCCACTATCTCAATGGTCCAACGTATCTCGGATTTAGCTTTCCCCTCGCTTACCAAAACCGAACTACAACCTTTCCATGGTGAGACTTTTAATAAAACCTTGTCACCAACTTGAAATTCCAAAGGTTTTCGTCGCTTGTCAGCATAGCTTTTCTGTCTGTCTCGCGCTGCGGCCATGCGGTTTCTTATCTGGACAATCTTCTCAGTTGTCTCGTGTACCAACTCAGGACCCGTTAATTGACTATCACCAATTTCAACCCAGTAAACTGGTGATCTACACTTTCTCCCATATAAGCTTCAAAAGGTGATGCCTTTATGCTAGTGTGATAACTGTTGTTGTAAGAAAATTCCACCAATGGTAGGTGAACTTCCCAGTTATTCCCGAAGTCAATCACACAAGCACGTAACATGTCCTCCAAAGTCTGTATAGTACGCTCGATTTGACCATCAGTCTGTGGATGATAAGCAGTACTCATATCCAATCGCGTACCTAAAGATCTCTGCAGTGATTGCCAGAAGTGTGATGTGAAACGAGAATCGCGGTCAGAAATAATTGAGATCGGTACTCCATGCCTCGAAACGATCTCCTTCAAATAGAGTCAAGTTAATTTCTCCATCTTGTCTGTTTCCTTTATCGCTAGGAAATGAGCAGATTTTGTTAATCGATCCATGATAACCCATATTGTATCACAACCGGTAGAAGTGCGAGGTAACTTAGTAATAAAATCCATTGATATCTGATCCCACTTCCACATAGGGATCTCGGGTTGTTGTAGTAGACCAGATGGTTTCTGATACTCCACTTTAACCTTCGAGCAGGTCAGACACTTGCTCACATAAGTAGCTACATCCGCTTTCATGTTAGGCCACCAATAGTGCGCCTTCAAATCATGGTACATCTTGTCAGATCCAGGATGTATAGAATACTTGGACTTGTGTGCCTCACTCATCACCAAGTCTCTCAGGTCTCCGTGTAGAGGTACCCATAGTCTATCCATGAAGTAACGAATTCCATCCGCTTTTACTTCCAATTGTTTTTCCATACCCCTTAACGATTCAGACCCAATGTTTTCTGCTTTCAAAGCTTCTGTTTGAGCCTCTCGATTTGTTCAGGTAACTGTGTACTAATCATTAGTTGCAGAGCTCACACACGTCGAGGTTTAGCAGTCTCTTTTCTACTCAACGCATCAGCAACTACATTGCTTTCCCCGGGTGGTACTTATAGCACAATCATAGTCGTTTAACAATTCCACCCAGCGTCTTTGCCTCATGTTCAACTCCTTTTGTCAAAGATGTGCTGAAGACTCTTGTGATTGGTGTAGATGGTGCATTTGTACGTACAAGTAATGTCTCTAGATCTTTAAGGCAAAAACTACCGCACCCAGTTCCAAGTCATGGGTGGTATAGTTCTTCTCATGAATCTTCAACTGTCTAGAGGTGTAAGCTATCACTTTATCCCGCTGCATCAGGACACATCCAAGTCCCTGAATAGAAGCGTCACAATAGACTACGAAATCATCACTGCCATCCGGTAATGCTAATATTGGTGCGCTACATAATTTATGCTTCAGCAATTGAAAAGCAGATTCCTGACTCTCACCCCATTTGTACGTTGTTCCCTTGTGAGTCAAGGCTGTGAGAGGTTGTGCAATCTTAGAGAATCTTCAATGAATCATCGATAATATCCTGCTAATCCAAGGAATTGTCGTATCTCACTTGGTGTCTTAGGAACAAACCATTTCTTTATCGCTTCAATCTTTGCAGGATCAACATGTATTCCCTTCTTGTTGACAATATGACCCAAGAATTGTACCTTACGTATCCAGAAATCACACTTAGAAAACTTTGCGTACAGTTGTTCCTCTTTGAGTATTCCAAGATTAAACGTAAGTGCTTCTCATATTCTTTCCTCGGTCCTTGAGTATATCAGTATGTCATCAATAAAGACGATAACAACTGATCAGATAGGTTTGCACACGCGATTCATGAGGTCCATGAATACTGCTGGTGCATTCGTCAACCCATGGCATGACCAAAAATTCATAGTGACCATATCGTGTACGGAAAGCAGTCTTCGAGATGTCCTCTTCTAGAACTCTCAGCTGATGATACCCAGACCTCAGATCAATCTTATAGTAATAGCTTGATCCTTGCATTTGATCAAACAAATCATTGATACGAGGTAAGGGATATCTATTCTTGATAGTAACCTTGTTCAGTTCCCTATATTCAATGCACATTCGAAATGTACCATCCTTCTTCTTCACAAAAGAACTGGCGCTCCCCAAGGCGATGAACTCGGTCGGATAAACCCTTTATCCAACAACTCTTAGTTGGGCAGATAATTCCTGCAGTTCGTTCGGAGCTAACCGGTACGGTGCTCTCGCAATTGGAGCGGCTCCTGGAGTCAACTCAATCTGGAATTCAACTTGACGATGAGGCGGTAATCCATGCAGGTCTTTCGGAAACACCTCGGGAAACTCACGAACTACGGGGATATCCTCTATCTTCTTTTCCTCGACCTGTTTATCTTTTTCCGGAAGACCTGCCTGGATACTTTCGCCCGAACTAGTTGAACTTTCGTTCAGAGAACAATTTGGCAGCAATTTCACTGGGATTGGCACACAAACACTATGAACTTTCGTTCAACACATGTACTTTCGCTGGAACGAAGAAACCAGATCCAAAAACCAAAAGCAGCTTAGTTTCACTGAAGGAGCCCTAGTTTAGCCAGGCAAAACTATAGAGTTTCGCTGATTGAAGTTGTAATTTCGCTGGACAAGTTGTAAATTCACCCAACGTATCTGAACAGCCTTTTTTAGCGCGAAATCAGCTCAAACTCATCCAAATCTCAATGAATTTGAGATCTGATGATTCCTATAGCTTCCCACACTAAAATCAAGCAATCCTCAATCAAATTCATATCCAAAACACGCACATAATGAATAGAATAGTGACTTGAACTAGAAACCAAACGAATATCGAATAATCAAGAGCACAATGGCTCTGATATCATATTGTTGGTCCACTTGATCGTTGATACAGTGCACCTGATTGACAAACACAAACAAATCCTTTTGATAACACAAATATCAATGATATTTGTGTACAAAATAGATCAAACACTATAAATAAGGATGAACAAGATGAACACCTCAAGAACATTCAATAAAACCCTTGTTTGATCTATATTGATTTGCATAAGATATTGTTTACACATGGAAACCCTCAAATCTTGCTCATTCAAGCTTAACAACACTCTAATAACTCTAGCTATATATAGTCTAATGACAATTAGACTTAATGACAATTAGCCCCTAGACTATCATTAAAACATGATAATTATGAATTACAATTAAGACCCAAACTAGACAAATAAAGATTAAATATATATTTTGTTGACAACAAATATATATTAACTCTTAAACCCGTGTTCTTTGTATCTTCAACGACTCACTACTAATCTTCGTTCCGAACGTGTCGTCTTGACTTTGCCTTGACTTTGACTTTAATGTTGACTTTTGTTGACTTTGTCTGCGTTGGTAATATTAGACTATTTTTCAGACCCAACAGATTGATTCAATTTTGGTATGAGTAGCTGGTTTATGAGGAAGTTTATGTTGTTTTCCTTTTGAACATGACACACAATGTTTAATAAGTTGATATTCTTTCGACAGTAGGCCTACAACATGATTTCCTCTAACAAACTTATTCATATTCTTTATATTTACATGGCCAAGACGATGATGCCATAACATTGAATTACTCTCCAAGGATTTTGATAATAAACAAGATGCTGTTACAAATGAATATGAAGCATTCATATCTAACAAGTATGTGTCTTTGTCTCTCAGAGTTCTTAATAAAATCCACTCATCAAGGATTACAAAGCCAGGTTTTAGAATAAGACATTCTTTATCAGTGAAGTGTGTTGAATACTGTTTGTCACAAATTTGGGAAACACTTAACAAGTTATGTTTTAATTCCTCAGCAAAACTGATATCTTCAAAACTTAGAACATCATTAGACACTGTACCTTTCTTTATAATTTTACATCCTCTATCACCAACAAAAATAACATACGCTCTGTAGTAAGGTTGAATGTTGTTTAACAGTGATATGTTACCTATCATGTGCATAGAACAACCACTATCAACGTGCCATACACTGTTGATGACTAGCCTTTGTTGTTCCAGCATTTATGAATGAATTTAATCAATTTTAGGAACCAAAGCCATTGTTGACTTGAGCACATTGTTGTCATTCAAATATGATACAAACTTCAAAATCATATCTCTTATATCATTGAAAACATAATCTTCAACAATATAAGACTTTAATTGTTTTTTCTTGGCCTTCCATTTTTGAATTGGTTTAATCAATGTTTTAACAATTTTATTCAATGTGTTTTGCACTGGTGTAA
The DNA here is from genome assembly GCA_025506505.1 of Flaveria sonorensis. Taxonomy (NCBI): domain Eukaryota; kingdom Viridiplantae; phylum Streptophyta; class Magnoliopsida; order Asterales; family Asteraceae; genus Flaveria; species Flaveria sonorensis. The sequence continues at coordinate 36,254,894 of CM046435.1, read as the reverse complement.
GATTGCTTTCATCAACATGTGGAAATTTCTTAATTGAATTTCCTTTGTTCAAATTAGAATTTATCTCCACATTTTGTTTATTAGCAAAAATGTTTGAATGATTTGTAATTTTATTAAATTTGGCATTTTAAAAAGAATTGTTTTCTATGATGTGAAATTAAATTATGAAATCTTTGTTTGCTTGTTGATTGATGTTGATGAATGCAATTTCTAGCCATATGATTTCGCTTTCTACAAATATAACAACATGGTTTATGAAACGCATTTTGAACACGTGTTTTTCCCTTGAATTGTTTATGATAACCACCAAAGTTATCATAGAATCTAGCTTTAGTATTTCTTTGGCCTAGTGATTCTTTAATAGACTCTCGTTTTTTCTTTTATCAGAACATTCCTAGCTCTGAATCCAAAAGAATTGAGGTAACTTTCTTTATATATTGATTCATTCCTGAAGCCGATGTGGCATGCACAATAGCTTTAACCTTTTGAGTCATAGGCACTAGAATAGGACCAGTATCCATGATACCTGATATACACACGTCTTGTTTCATAGGGTTAGTAGTAATGGGAATTTTATTTTTAAAGAAACAAGAATTCATTTCTTTAAAACTATAATCTTCCTTATCTATGTTGACTTTTGAAACAAATCTGTTCTTGAAATCAATTTTCAAGTTAGATGCTAATATTGTCATATGTTTTCTTTTATTTTCTTTATGAATGATCTTTGCTTTTAATTTTTACTGTTTGTTTGACACTTTTGAACAGTCATTTGTAGAAACAGAAATATCAAACTTTTCATTATAAGTGATGATGATTTAGAAGATGATTTTTCAGTACAATTTTATTATCATTATCTGGAAAAACTATTTCATCATCACTTTCCCACTTTTCAACCAAACCATCTATCTTCACACTTTTTGTAAAATGTTAACCCAAGGTTTTAAGTCAGAAGTTGGTTGAAAACCCAATCCATAGTTCAGTTCTTCATCTGTTGTTATGATAGATAAAGGTAAACATGTATAATCATGATTATTAGTGGTGCAATATTGAAATATCCAACTCCATTTTTACCCTCATTAATTTTTTTCATTTGTTGTTATGATAGATAAAGGTAAACATGTATAATCATGATTAACTGGTGGTACAATATTAGAATATCCAACTCCATTTTTACCACCATTAATTTTTTTACGTCATTCGTGACTTGATTATACCTTCAACCATGTTTGAAGATAACTCAAACTTCTCAACCGTTAGTTTTGTAGACAAGAGTTCACTTTTAAGTTTGTTAATTTCCAAAGCTAGATCATTATTACGGGAAGTCAAAACACTGATTTTACAGTCTTTATCATGAAGATTTAATTTTGATTGATAAATTGATTTGTTAACCTTCTAGCTTTTCTTCAAAAATCTTTTCATCGGTTTTTATATTTTTGAGCTTGATGTTGATGTTTTTCGACTTCTAAAATCAAGTTCTTGTTGTGAACTTTATATCTTTGAACCTTATCAACACATGAATTAGTACAAAGATTAATGCATACCTCATTTGTTCCTTCAGGCTTTGCAGATTCTTCTGGTATTTCTTTCATCATAAACGCCTTCAAAACTTCTCTTTTCTCTGCTTCAGTTGCTGGAGTGATCTTGACAGCATTAATAACATCACTATGAGTAGGTGCGAGATTCTTCTCAACAGCAATGACTTTCTTCTCACTAGTAGCTGGAGTAGTCTCAACAGCCTTTTCTTTGCTTCCTTTTGTACCATCTTTAGTTTTTATTTCTTTTGATGGAGTAGTCTTAACAGCAGATTCAATAGCAGATTCAACAAACAAATTTCTTCAGCTTCTTCTTCACTGATCTGGTTGTCGAGACTCTATCAAAAACAATTTATTATATCGGTCTTAGCTACCTTTATTGTGTAAGGATAAGTAAGGTCGTCTCCATAGAGAATATGTGGAAAGTGTTTAACGAGTATGACTTATTTTACTTAAAGACACGAACTTTAATATTAAAAATTTAAACTTTAAACAATCCCTAAAATATTAATGCAAAAAGCAATGAACTTGAAAATTGATTCACTAAAGAATAAGAAACAATCACTTTCGGGTTTCCAATTCCGCAAGATCCACAATTGATACTTTCAAATTAGGGTTTGTAAGAAATAATACTTCAAGATCTTAGCTTTTGATTAAAGTGGTAAGAAAGGAACAATCTTTTAAGACTCGTTCATTCACAAAGTTACGAATTCACCTATATCACGTTGTCTACTTTTCTTAATGAGCTCACGATGAAAGAAAACCGAAAACTGATAATCAAGCAAATAACTTTCTTTATAAGTAAACCTTTTAAATCAATCAAAACGTAATGCTTCATTCACTAATCCATTGTTCAATACAAAAACCTAATCAAACATACCAATTGCCTCACTTGATAAGAATTGTACTCCCGAAAGCAATCAAGAAGAACTAGCCACTGATCTTCATCGGAACTTCGATCTTGATTTGATGATGATCAATGATGATTTGATGTGAGTTGGGAAGCTTGAAAGCACCCAAAATCAGCTTAGAATCATCAAGAATTCAGCTTGGAAAGTTCCTCCTCGAATTAGGGTTGGATTGTGTTTAAATAACTTCAAGATCCACAAAATTCAGAAGGTTGTTGGTGACCGGCGTATGATACACCGACCCTGGGCGTATCATACGCCCATATCAGTATCCATATGGCCAACTTTATGTAATTGTTTCCAAATACTCCCACTGATACGCCGCCTATATGCTGACCGAGGTATTATACGCCCATACCCGGCGTATGGTAGGCCGCCTATAGTTGTTTCATGTTTTTCTTCTTTTACTTCCAATTAAACTTGTTTAGGCTTCGAATACCTATAAACAAAACACAACCAAAGTAATCTATTTCCACAATAACAACGATGTAAATACATATAATTAGATCAATTAAGCCTTGAATTACTATCACGTGATCATTTACCATCTTTTATCTCTACCAAGAAAGGTGTAGATAGCTTTATATCTAAGATCTCCATTTGGTCTGACCAATCATACTCTCCATTGGTCTAAGAAACTAAAGCTTTGTTGTTTGAAGAACTGGCTTTAACTCCTTTTGCTTCAACCTTGACTGTCACCATTTTCTTTCCACTATCAGTTTGATTTGTCTTTACCTCAATGCATTCCCTAGCAAAGTGACCTTGTTTATCACAGTTGTAGCACCTTAAATTTGTCTTGCCAAACCCGATCTTGCTTGAGTTGTTTACTCCAAACATCGTCTTGGTTGACTTGCTGCAAGTCATCAACCAGAATGTTTGGTGCACTCAATCTGCCAGCCATGAAAGCATCATAACTTAGTGTTGTGAATAGAGCAAGATGTCCTTCAGCAATTTGGATTGTTTTCTTGGATGGGTTGGAGTTGACAAGAAATGCTTGTTGAGTATGTTGTGAGGGTTGATTGTGTGGATAAGAGTGAGTTTGTGGCTGAGAGGGTATGTGTTGAGACTACATGGGAGAGAATTGGTTTGGATCAGGGACTTGGAAATGAGGGTCAGATGTCTCTTTAATATTTGGAATGATAAGGTTTCCTGATTATTGTTGTTGACACATTTGTGAGTAGCTGATATAGTAATTAAGATTACTTGCCTTCTTAGCATATAGTGTAGTGGCTTCAGCTCTCGTTGTATTTAAATGATTTGCAGCTCTTTATTTGTCATCCATCTCATATGATTTAATTGTAGAAATCAGATAACTGAGAGACAAGGTAAATAGATTTTTGGTTTTCTTGATTGTAGTTTAGTTGTTGTTTGAACTCTAAGGTAACGAATTCAATAGCTTCTTGTTGACAGATATATTCTCCAAAGATATTCCTACACTCTTCATCTTGGTGATCAATTTTACAAATCCAGACATTTGTGCTTCCAATGTCTCAACCAGCACATGGTTGATCATATTAAATTCAAGATTCAACATATCTTTTCTACTTTCCCTCACGTCTTTGTTTCCCATGATCTGTTGCTCCATGGCATCCCATAAGACTTTTGCTCCCAGAACTCTTTGAATTTCTATGATATCTTCGTATTGAGTGCCATAGTGATTGCTGCATGAGCTTTGTTATCAAGTTCAGTTGTGATGAGAGGATGATATAGATGATGATAAGGATGATGATGATTATGATGGTGATGATGGTAATGATGATTAAGGGAAGAAGAAAGGAGAGGATGATGATGATTAGGGTGGCTATATAGGTTTAGCTGCTAGTCCTTCGGGTTCAACAGGTTCTGCTAATGTCTCCGGACCAAGATCTGATGAACCAGATGACTATGTACCTTTTGTTAGACCCTGAAAGGATCATTCTTGCCAACTCAAGAAGTGGTTGGAGGTTGTTTTGGTTGGGAAACATCAGTTACAGAAAACAACAGAAGCCAACAAAAGACAAGAAAAGAAGTATAAAGCACCCGCATTTGTTAATGCGGATGACTTGTGAACAAATGCGGACAAGTGTTTGTTCACCCGCATTAACAAATGCGGATCAAGAAAACTAATGCTGAATAGAAGTGTTCATCCGCATTTGTCCATGCGGATGAAATGAAGAAATGTTGATAATGATTGTTCACCCGTATTAGTCCATGCGGATGAACAACAGTAAATGCTGACAAGACTTGTTCACCCGTATTAGTTCATTTGGATGAACAACAGTAAATGCTGACAAGACTTGCTCACCCGCATTAGTCCATGCGGATGAACAACAGTAAATGCTGACAAGATTTATCCATCAGCATGAACTAATGTGGGTGACCAAACACAAATGCTGACTACAAACAACAAATGCTGATGAAGACTTGTTCATCCGCATGAACTAATGCGGATGAACAACTTACACTATTTTATTTATTTTGTACTTAGACTAGATTCACTTGTATAGATCAGGGTTAGTTTTTAGTCTTTTGTACAGGCAATGTATACGCCTATAAATAGGGTCACATACCCTAACTTTGTATGTTTTGACTTCAGCAGTAATATCCACAATATATTTACAACATTTACTATGGTTCTTGATTCTCTTACATTCAAGCGTTTACTACAGCAATTAATGTTCTTTAATATAGTAATTCCGCTGCTATATTATTGACTCAGTCCACATATTCGATCCTAGGTTGAGTCACATCAACCGAGAATATCATTATCAAACCCAGTCAATTGGTATCAGAGCCTTGGCTCTTGAATTCATCACAAATCATCTCGGATTTTGGGTGAAAATCGATTGAACTGTAGACTGAGTTGTTCATCAGCAAGATCTACTCTTCTGATAAACAAACATACTGTAATCGAACACCACAAAGTACAAAATCTTCAGATCTGCTGCTGTCGAACCCAACAACACAAAATCAAGAACTTAGAACTCCTTCAAATCGACAGATCTAAACTTAACAGACCTGTTCTTGACCGAAAACAGAAGATTTGAAGAAAAAACACTGTTCGAACTTAAAATCAACTTAAAACAGTATTCAACAAGTTAAAATCAGTTTAACTAACATGGATTCCTATAATCATTCTGAAATTGGTCATGCATCCAACCTCCTATGCTTAAACACAAATCTGAGTTTAAGCAGTGGAAAATTCGTTTAAGAAACTACATTACAGGTGTAGATCCTGACTACTGGATATCTATTTGCAAAGGTCCCTACATTCCACTGTCTCTAAATGCTGATCAAGCTGCTCAGTACAAAACTACAAGAATTCCCATTGAGGATCCAAACTTAACTCTTGATGATGAAGAATATAAGAAAATCAAGATTGATCTTAGAGCTTATTCCATCCTTACACAAGCACTGAAAATGGATGTTCTGAAAGATTAGAAAATATGGAACAGCTAAGGGTGTTTTGGATGCTCTACAGATTATGTGTGAGGGAAGCAGTGAAGTTACTGAAATTAACAAAGACAAGTTGATAAATCAGTATGAGACATTTCATCATACCAAAGGAGAGTCTATCTCCAGACAGCTTCATAGATTTGTGCAACTTGTAAATGACCTTGAAATTATGGGGGTCACTTACAAGGAGAAGGAACTAAACAAGAAAATGTTGCACAGCTTGCCTGAAAGCTGGAAACAGAATGTTACAATGTGAAGAATACTCTTGATTTGGAGAGTACTAGCTTGGATATCATGATTGCAAAAATTGAGGCTCTTGAACTTGATGAAAGGAGCAGAATCTGAGTGGACCTCAAGTCATTGAGGCTTACAAGTTTCCATCTGAACTCATTCTGTTGAAAATGCCTTTGTTACTGAAGAAGAAGACTTTCTGTCATCAAGAGATCAAACAAGAACAACAGGATTTTGTGCTGCTCCACAACCTCAAAAACAACCATCTTCTGCTCAACCCACTGTATCTCTAACAACATGCATGATGAGCAAAATCTAAGAACAAAAGGCAACTTACAATGCCTTTGTTGCTAGCTTTGAAGCCTACCTTGGAGGGAGACTCACATCAGCTCATCTGATTCAAGAAGATCTAGAAGAAATGGATCCTGATGATGTTGAAGAAATGGATTTGCAATGGCAGATGGCCATGATTGCTATGAGAGCAAAGAAATTCTTTCGAAAGGGAAGAAACTGAGTCTCAATGAGAATACAAAGCTGGGATATGACAAATCCAAAGTTAAGTGTTTTAACTGTGGAATGAGTGGTCATTTCTCTCGGGAATGTAACTCTCCCAAGAGAAGCAACAACATTTTCAAAGACCCTCACATGGCCAGCATGCTTCTCAACACAACACCAACTTTCAGCCAAGCAACTCTTATTCACACCAACAACAAAATCAGCAACAGCCAATTCAGCAACAACAAAATCAATAACAGCCAATTCAGGAAAGACAACCTCTGCTGACTCATCAATCTCAAGGAAGTAATCAACAAACTTCAAATGCACTTGTCATCAGACAAGATGGAGTTTGTGATTGGAGCGTGTATGCTGAGGAAGTTCAACCACAGTTTCAGAATCATGCACTTATGGCACATATCAATGATGGACCAACTCCAATGCCATCTGAGGTAAAATCCAATCTATGTTCTGAAAAATGTGTTCTAGAAGTACAGGGTACAGGGAACACAATCACAAATTGGCTAATAAAATAAGAGAAGAAAAGGTGAAATCAGAGATGTTAAAACAAGAAATGAGAATTTATGAAGTTAAAATCAAATCTCTGTTGTCTGACATGGAAACACTCCATGGTGAAAAGTACACACTTGTGGCTGAAAATGAGAGGTTAACTGAATTGTTGACCAAATCAAAAGCTGAGCAATCAGCTACTGAAATGAAACTTGAAAAGTTTCAGCTCTCATCTGTCAAGCTGCAAGAGTTACTTGTGTCTCAAAGGGGGCTAAAGATATGACTGGGATAGGCTACAAAACTTGTCCTCCTCCATATAATGATAACTACACTGTTATGCCTGAGTCACTTACTCAATCAGATACAAAAGAATCTAAAATTATTGAAACCAATCAATGATTTCTCAAACAACAAATCCTCAAAACAAACCAGGTGTTTACATTGAAACTGATGAGGATAAAATCAGATTGGGTCATCCTATCAAAATCAAAGAGTGCTCAGACAAACCTGTGGTTATCAAGAAACCAAAGAGCCCAGTCAAATCAATTGTGCCTTTTGTAAAATTTGTTCCTCAAAATCTTAAAGTGAATCACACTGCTGAATGCTCAGTGAAACCATCTACTGAAAGCAGATCTGATTATGAGATCATATCTCCTAAAAATTCAAGCAAATCAGACAGGGTTTCATTGAACTTCAAGGATAAAACCAAAGTTCCCGTAGTTACCAAAGGAAAAACCACTTTTGTTCAAAAATCTAAAGTGAAATCTGATTCACCATCTTCATCAAATATCAAACAAGGAAGTGGGTTTGATATCTTTAACAAAGAACAGTAGAACAATTCGATAGGGAAATAAGGGAATACAGAAAGAAGCATCATCAGTCCATAAAAACAAAGCAAGTCAGAATTGTGAAACAATCTGTTGGCACTCCAAAGACTGATATGACTTCTGTTTCAAAATTAAAGGACAATCAAATGTATTGTGAATTCTGTGATATGACCAATCACAAAACAGATGAGTGCTACTTTACTGAGTACTGCTCTATCTGTGACATGAACAATCACTCAACAAAAAACTGTCATTTTAACAAATATTGTTCATTGTGTGATATGACCAATCACAATACATTGTTACTTTAATAAAAAGGATTGAAAAATTCACAACACAAGCCCATTTCATCGGTTCCAACTGACAAGGTCAGACACAAAAGTCCAACAAACCTAAACAAATCACCAAATTCTCATCAAAAGTATAAAATCAAAGTGATTTCTGACAAACAAAATCTGTTCATCCTTTGCACAAAAATCAAAAGGAAAGGTTTGTATACTCCTCTGACACATCAGATGAAATTGATGAACTAAACCTCAAAGAAACAAAAGAAAAGGGCTGAAATCATCCTCCTCTAAAACACACAACAAGAGGAAAGTATCAAGAAGTAACAGTGATCGATGCCAAAGGACAACCCAAGACCATTATGGCTTGGGTTCCTCATTCTAACTAGTTCTTTTGCTTGTAGGGTCATTCATACAGGTCCAATAGCTTATGGTACGTGGACATGGATGCTCCCGACACATGACAGGAGACAGTTCCCTCCTTCATGACTTCAAGCACATTCAAGGAACTACTGTGGCATTTGGCGGAGATTCACAGGGCGGTAGAATTACTGGAGAAGGTTCAGTGACGAATGGGATTCTGAGCTTTGACAAAGTCAATTACTGCGAGCAGCTGAACTTCAATCTGCTCAGTGTATCCCAGATTTGTGACAAGAAATATTCTACTCATTTCACCGACACTCATTGCTACATCTTGAAACCAGGATTTATATTCCTGAAGAATGGGTTGTCTTGAAGACACCGAGGAAGAATAATATAGTCTTGAACCTTAATTCTGCTCGTCCATCAGAAAAGACATGTCTATTGTCTAAAGCATCATTTGATGAATCACAACTTTGGCATAGACGCTTAGGACACACGAATTTTAAAAATACGAATAGATTGGTCAAAGGGAACCATGTAATTGGTCTTCCTCAAAAGGAATTTGATTTTCCTGACCACTGTACCATGTGTCTCAAAGGAAAACAACATAAATCATCTCATAAACCAAAACTTGGGAACTCTAACCATTGTCCATTGAAGTTACTTCATATGGATCTCTTCGGGCCAACTCATGTCATGAGTATTGGCAAGAAGCATTATTGTTAGTGATCATTGATGACTTTACTCGATTCACATGGGTCTTCTTCCTACTTCATAAGAATGAGGTGCCCCAAATTATAATAGATTTTATAACCAAAATTGAAAATCAACTTGATTTAAAAGTAAAATCTATTAGAAGTGACAATGGGACGGAATTTAAAAATGAAAGCATGAGTTCATTTTGCACCACAAAAGGCATTGTTTATCAGTTCAGTGCAGCTCGTACTCCACAACAAAATGGAGTTGCTAAAAGAAGGAATGCAAGAACAATGCTAGCTGATGCAAAACTGCCTATTACATTTAGGGCAGAAGCAGTTAACACTTCATGTTTTGTGCAAAATCGAACTTTGATAATCAAAGAACACAATAAAACTCCTTATGAACTTCTTTTCACAGAAAACCATTCATTGGATTTTTAAGTCATTTGGTTGTCCTGTCTCAATATTGAACACCAGAGACCATTTAGGAAAGTTTGCTCCTAAGTCTGACGAGGGATTCTTCGTGGGATATTCCTCAGTGTCTAAGGCTTTTAGGGTGTTTAATCCTAGATTAAACATCATTGATGAATCAACAAATATTCAATTCAATGAGCATTCATTTCCCAAATCATCAAATGGTCCTGACTGGTTGTTTGATATTGATTCATATACAAGATCTTTTGATCAGTTCAATTTGTCAAATGCAGGAACATCAGGGTCAGTTGAAAGAAGAACAGACTTCCCTATGATTCATCCTTCTACCGACCAAGACAATGAAGAAGTGCCCTTACAAGCTGATCCTATCCGGCAAGTTACACAAAATGAAAGTATCTTAACAGATGCTGGTCACAGTTCAATGCCATCTCCTTCAGCTGAACCTTCAACTGAAGTGATACATTCAGAACCAACTCATGCACCAGCTGATTCTAACAGAGATGGAAATGATAAGAGTATTCAGAGTGCTGCTGAAGCTAAAGATGTTGTACCCTCTGTTTCTGGTCATCACTCTCCCACACTACAACAACAAGATGCCTCTCACCAAGATGATTTGAATGTCTCCAATCTTAATGTGTCCTTTGCTGTTGATTTGATTCCAATTACCAGGACACACAAGAATCATCCAGTGTCCAACATTATTGGTGATTTAGACGAGGGGTGACACGAAGCAAGTCAAGTATTGCAAACATCTGTTGTTTTCTTGTTTTCTGTGTCAAACTGTACCCAAAACATTAAAGAGGCTCTTCAAGACAATAGCTGGATTGAGGCAATGCAGGAAGAATTGCTACAATTCAAGAAACAGGAAGTATGGCAGCTGGTGGATCTTCCCGAAGGTCAATACCCTATCGGCACCAGATGGCTGTACCGAAACAAGACTGATGACAGAGGGATCGTCATCAGAAACAAAGCAAGATAGGTAGCATAGGGCTATACACAAGAAGAAGGAATAGATTATGACGAGGTGTTTGCTCCTGTTGCTAGATTAGGAGCCATATGACTCTTTCTTGTGTACTCTGCATCCATGAAATTCATAGTTTATCAAATGGATGTAAAGTGTGCATTTTTGTATGGAAAGATCTCTGAAGAAGTCTACGTGAGTCAACCTCCAGGCTTTGAGGATCCTGATTTCCCTCACAGGGTATACAAGCTTGATAAAGCTTTGTATGGCTTACATCAAGCCCCTCGAAAATGGTATGAGACTCTGTCATCCTTTCTTCTTGACCATGGTTATGAAAGAGGGAAGATTGACCAGACTTTATTCAGAAAGAGAAAAGGGAATGAGATGCTGCTTGTCCAGATTTATGTGGATGATATCATATTTGGCTCCACCAACAAACTACTATGCAAAGACTTTGAAGATCTTATGCACTCAAACTTTCAGATGAGTGCTATGGGAGAACTCACATTCTTCCTAGGTCTTCAAGTACAACAAGCATCCAGTGGAATCTTCATCAACCAATCAAAATATATGGAATCAATGTTGAAGAAGTTTCACTTTGCAGACTGTCAGTCCATCAGAACACCTGTTGATACAAAAGTGAAGATTGGTCCAGACACAGATGGCAAATCTGTGGATCAGACTCTTTATAGATCCATGATTGGTTCACTTATGTATTTAACAGCCAGTAGACCTGATGTTATGTTTGGTGTTTATGTATGTGCCAGGTATCAAGCTGATCCCAAGGAATCTCACGTGAATGCAGTCAAGAGGATATTCAGATATCTTAAGGGGAAACCTGCTCTTGGACTATGGTATCCAAAGGATGGAGACTTCAATCTCTATGTATACACTGACAGTGACTACGGGGAATGCAATTTCAACAGAAAATCCACATCTAGCAGGTGTCAATTTCTTGGTCCCAGACTGGTGTCATGGCAGTGCAAGAAACAGACCAATGTTTCTGTATCGACAGCTGAAGCTGAGTACATAGCAGCATCAGCTTGTTGCTCTCAAGTTCTCTGGATTCAAAAATAGATGCTTGATTACGGTTTCAATTTCTTGCACACACCAATTCATATTGACAACACTGTTGTAGTCTTCATAACAAACAATCCAGTTCAGCACTCAAAAACAAAACATATTGAAATTAGATATCACTTTTTGAGAGACTGTGCTGAAAAAGGTTTAATCAAGCTGATTCAGGTTAACATAGACAATCAGCTAGCTGATTTGTTTACTAAGGCATTTTACCCAAGTCGGTTTGAATTCTTAGTCCAATCAATCGGCATGATTAACCTTGAGTAAAAAACAAAAAAAATAAAATAAAAAAAATTTACAAACAAATCAAAAATTCACAAAATTACAAAAAGAAATCAATTTTGTTGAAGTCCTTGTTTTGTACTTCAGGGAAATGATATAATTACAGTCGTTATATCATTCATGTGCTTAATTCAATATCTTGAAAGACTGACATGACTTACCTGATATGTGGGTAGGCTCAACTTGGAACAGAAGATAAATGTTGTGATAAACTAAAGATCACATTCAAATGTGAATGCATCATCTCAAGAGCATGTAAGTTTAGACCTATCCAAGTGTATATGTGTGTAGTAACCTAAACACACCAGGTCATGATACCTTATGAATCTCATTCACATCAGTTTCTCCTTTGTTTTGCTGAGCAAAGACCTGGGGAAACAAGCACATAGTGCTGATGTCTAGATCCAAAAGATTCCCAATGAGGAACACATCCAATACGGGTGACAATAAAACAGAATATAACAAAAAGAATCCCAAAGTGGATCACCTTCCAAAGTGAAGAGCAAAAAGAATCCCAATGAGGATCAAACAAATAAGGATCAGGTAAAAGAATCCCAAAGTGGATCCCCATTACCAAAATGAATGAGGTTTCATAACTTAAATGACCAGGTATTGAAAGTTGTGAAAAAGTTCTACCATACAGTACATGAGGATAGTTGATCTTGCTATGCTTATGAGTGTGAGGTTCATGTTGAATGTTTTAATTAAATCAAAACATGATAAAAATCACATGCATTACAATATTGACCAAGCATGAGTTTAAGAGGACAAACATACCTTCAATCAATAAGTTCATGACAACTTGCACTTATGAAAGATAAGATTGTTATGATCCCAAAATCTCAAACAAAAGTGCAAAACAATTAAACAATTCAGAAATATTGTCCTAAAATTTTATAAATTTTATTTAAAGTTTTTATCCCGCATGGATATAAACTTTAGGGGGAGTAATAAAATTTTAAAAGAAATATTCAAAAACATGAAATTTGCAAACATTAGATTGACAACTTTGTCAAATTGATTGTGTCTGTATGGAAATTACTCCATAATCAGCTTCAGAAGATGCATATGTGCCAAAATCAGTCAAGTTGGGAATCTGTGTCCACATCACAAAGATACATGACAATCCAAGCAAGAATTGACAATCTCTGAATCTGCAAAATCTTCGGAAAACAACAAAAATGCAGACTCATCTTCACAAAATCAGAAGCAGCTATACAAACCAATCAGATTCAGCCATTGCAAAAACATTAATTTTTGACAAAGTACAAAATTTAATACGGGTAAGTGCATTGGTTAATGCGGGTGAAGGTAACCCTGCCATTTAACCAATGCGGGTAACTGTTCTTTGTAGAAGTAAACTAATGCAGACAAAAAATTATTCATCCGCATTAGCTTCAGTAAATGCAGACAAGTCATCTGTTCACCCGCATTTGCTACATGAAATGCTGATGTTAACTTTGTTCACCCGCATTTGTCTCAGTAAATGCGGACAAGTCATTTGTTCACCCGTATTTGCTACAGTGAATGCTGATCACTTTGTTCACCCACATTTGTCACAGTATATGTGGACAAGTAATCTGTTCTCTCGCATTCGCTACAGTAAATGCGGATGGGTAAAATTAGTTTTTCCGCATTCGTTAACAGTAAATGCTAGTTTGTTCATCAGCATTTGCTACAGTGAATGCGCCCATTGAAATGCTGTAACCGTATTTGCTACAGTAGCAAAATTTTCTGCACTTGTAAAATTTTGTGAAAATTATGAAATGTATTATAAATACTCATTTAATGTGAGTCATTTATTACTTTTCAAATTTTTGAGTGAACTTTTATAGTGAGGTCGAGTGCCAGAAAACCGTTCTCTACTTCGAAGTTCAAATCTACACTAATCAAGCTTCATTTTGTTCAAATCAAACATCAAAACAAACAACATTGTCTGTTAAATCGAAGTATTGTCAACCACAAGGTGATCATCAGATTCTGAAAACTTCGACTGTCGAACCAAATGCATTGAAATGGAACCCTAATTTTGAGAAATTGTTAAAATGCACTCAAGAGCAATGGATTTACATGAATGATAAAGTTCATAAAACCAATGATCAGTGTAATCAACAAAGATTTCTTGTGTTTCTAAGAACACCTCAAACATCGATGAACAGGGGATACTATCCCATAACAATGTTGAAATCAAAAACAACAGTTTAAGATGTAAACTTGTTAAGACACATTCATCATCACTATAACTCAACAGAAAGAAACCAAAACTTTTGAACTGGTCTTCATTCAAAATCAAAATTAGGTCAAATAACCTAATGTAACAGTAACAAGCAGAATTCATTTTGTCCTAAAAAGTCAAAATTGAACAAACCACACATAATTCTCACTAATTCATCCTCTTTGTGTGCAGATTACATAATGGCTAACCTGACTTGGAGCAAGCTCCACAATGTCAGTGGTTTTCTCAATCCAGATGTTCCTGAAGCAGAAGGTCTCAGAGACATGATCAGATTTATTGCCACTACCAGAGTGGGCTATGCCATTACAGTTAGACCAGTGATCTTTGAGAACTATATCAGATCATTTTGGGGTAATGCAGAAGTAGTAGACAATGATGGAGAGAAAGTAATTTCAGGAAGAATAACTGCTGACCATACACTGATAGTCTCTAAGCAAACAATAAGACAATGCTTGAGATTTGAAGATGAAACTGATTCACCACCTGAATTTGATGAAGAAGATATCATGTCATTCTTTGCTGACATTGGATATGAGGGTGGTTTTGAGGATAAACAGATAGTCAATGGGTTGGTTGATTTGCAATGGAGATTCCTTATTCATTATGTGCAACACTGCTTATCCAAAAGGAAGACTGGGTGGAATGATATACCCTTGACTACATCATCACTTGTTTATGCTCTCTGCTCTAACAGACCCTACAACTTTTCAGCCTGTGTATTTAATATAATGATGGTAAACATTCAAGAGGGGAGAAGGAACATGTTCCTAATGTATCCCAGATTCATTCAGTGTCTTATTATTGAAGCCTTTCCTGATCTGGTTTTAGAAGGTCCCATTCTTGAAATTCCTCATTATAATGCAAAATCTTTGAAGTACATCAAGAAGAGAGATCCAAGAAATTTCTATAGTGGTACTTTCTTTCCACTTTTACCTTGGATGCAAGAACAAATAAATCCCCAAAATGATGTGCCAATGGATGAGGAACAATTACAACAACAAGAAGAAGAACATGTTATACAAGAACAAGTACAAGATGATGTTCCTACTGAGGAACCTGTTCATGAATAGGCTGCTGCTCATGATGATGTTGCTGATATTGCTCAACAAAGAGATGATCAAACAATTGAGGAACAACCCACTGTTGATGAGCATGCAGAATTAAATGAAGAAGCATTGAGGCCAATGTCACCACATGTTGATGTAGGTGGTGATCTTCACATTAGGCCTTCAACTCATGATGCTGAGATTCATTCCCTTTTTGGGGTTGATCCCATTATATTCTCTCCGTCTTCTCACATGAAGCTGCTAATGCTTCTGATGGATCTGGTGAATCTACCAGTTCATCGTCTGAATCATCTAGTGATGAGGAGGATAATCAACAATTTGCACAACTACCGGAGAAACAAATGATCTCAGAGGAGGGTCCCTCAGAAAGTTTTGCTAAATCTGAGATAAACAGACCAGATGAGAAAGACAAGATGATATCTGATCTGATGCACAAAGTTGCTAAAATGGAAAAGACTCTGGATAGAAGGGCAGGAATCATAAATGACAGAATTTAGGAACTTGATGAAAAGGAAAAAGAATTAAATGAATTAAAATCCAAGTATGAAGTTGATATGAAAGAAAAGGATGATGAGATCAAAAAGCTCAAAGCTTCTTTAAAGATGTCAAGAGAAGAAATCAGTGGTCATGTGGACACTGTGGCTATTCAAACTGTGGCTATGGAAGATCAAGAACACATGCTAGAGATGCAAACAGAAATTATTGCTGATCTGAGCAAACAAAATGAGGCTTTGAAGAAAAGAATTAATGAATTGGAACTAATTACTCAATTAAAGGCTGAATTTGAAAGAGAAGCAACAGAACATGAAGCTGAAGAAACAGATAAGGAAGTTCATTCATAATAGCAAGAAAACAGTGGTGTTAGGGATGATGATAGCTGGGAGATGGTAGTACATTCTGATCCATCTACTGAAAAAGAGGCCATGATGAAAGAACTAATAGATGACATGGACAGATTCTCTTCAAGTGAATTCATTATAGATGAGGAATTCTGGGATTACATCAAAAACACCAAATCCCCCTCTAAGTCTATAGTTGTAATTCCATCACAACCTGTGTCAATAGAAGAAGAACTGAGAATGCATCTTGTTCCTGTTGTTGTATTGACTGATGAACAACAAAGTTTAATCAATAGACTTTGTGATGAATTCAAAGAAAAGGAAACAGCTGAATTGAACAGAAAAGAAGCTGAACAACAAAGAATCACTGCTGAGCTTAAGGCTGTTGAAGAAAAACAACAGGCTAAAACTGATGTAGCTTCAACATCAGGACCAAGAGTGATCACATACACAAGAAAAAGGAAATACTTGACTGAAAAAGCAAAAGGAAAACTTCCTATGGTTAAGGAAGAACAACCTAAGAAGAAAACTAAAGATGATCCTAGGAGTTTGGCAACAATTGCTGAATTTTTAGATGAACATGAACAAGCTGAGAAGGAGTTGCAGCATACATTGGAAGTGATTATGTTGGAAGAAGGAGAAACTGAAGATGAACAAACAAAGAAACATGATGACATGAGGAGTCCATCAATTATTGAGCCATCTGTTGAAAGTATGATAGAGAAGGCTAAGACTAATGATCTTATGATTCATGCCGTGTTCCTGATCAACCATGGATGTGATGCTGATATAATCTTTAGCATGACTTATGAAGGTATGGTAGAAGAAGTAAGAAAGATGGAGAAGCTTCTTGATCCAACATTTGTGACTGAATATGAAAAAGAAAAGGAAACTACTAAAGCAGTCATAAGTATCTCTAAGACAGCAAAGAAGGATGACACTCAAACTGCATACCCTGATCCTTATAGTATGACAGATAAGGAAATGAAGGATTATCTGTCTCAACAAGGATTTACAAAAAGAAAGCTGGGGAACATGAAGACAAATTCTCTTAGGGCTGCTATGTTAAATATGATCAATGACAAGAAAGAAAGACTAAAAGCAATTAAAGAAGAAGTGATTGCCCAGAAACATAGAACAAGAAAATCAGCACAAGATGTGCAGTTAATAGTTAAAGATCAAGATGTTCTGGCCCCTATATCCATAGTGGTTTATTGAGCCTTCTCAACTTAAACTTCAAGAGGGGCTGACTACTGCTGAAATGATAAGAGGGGTATCTACTCCCAGTGGCAAGACAGACGTAAAAATTATTGCCTGGAAGTATGATAGTAACTAGAATATGTTCATAGTAAAGAGGATATCAGGATTAGTTCAATTTTTCATAGAGTACACAGCCCTAGTCAATGCCTTGAAAGTTCATGATTTAAACGAGTTGGCTGAGCTAGACTTGATTAATCCTGATGGAATGTATAGAGGATATGAATTTGAAGATATTCTAAAGATGTTTAAAAGAACAAAAAACTTCAAATCACTGAAAGCTATTTGCACCAGAAAAGACAAAACATTCAAGAACCCATTTGATCAAAGAAAGAAAAGAGAAGCTGAAGAGATTGTGTTTCCTGAACTACATGTTAAGCCAACAGAAAGTTTGAAGAGGAAAATGATTGCTGGTACTCATAAAACAAAGCCTATTTCAAATGTGTATTATGATGAAGACACCTTTGAGCTAGTAATTGAAAGAAAATGGGAAGGAAAGGAAGCTCCTGAAATAAGAATCTTCAGTGGGTATGAGGTTAGATTGCTAGATGAGTCTTACATTCATTACATCTTTACCAGACACTTCAGAGCTCTCACAAACAAGGCTATAGAAGATGATTTAGAGTTTATTTTGAAGTGTGTGAAGATATTGAAGCTGGCTTTTGATAGAATTAACAACAAGAGAGAACAAATGAAGAAGAAAAGGATACCTATGTAGATGGGCAACATAGTCAAGTTGGAAGTTGATGCTGATGGTTCACTGGTGATTCATAGACATGGGTTATCTTCTATTTCAGTTTGGAAACCCATCTCTTTGAAACAGATGCCCATTGCTGCTATTCATACAACGAGTGAGATGAAGATTCATGTGCTTAGTAGATAAAAAATGAAGGAAGCTAGGGATTTTTCTAACATGATAAAGGCTATTCTCAATCCATCAATGGCACAACTAGAAACATTAGAAGAAGCTGCTGAAACTCTCCTCCCAACATCAGTCCAAAAGAAGACTACACAAGAAGACCGACCAGAATCTTCACAACCACCACCACCATCACACTCTTGAGGAACTTAGGCAGTATAATCCTTAGGGGGAGTATTGTTAGACCCTGAAAGGATCATTCTTGCCAACTCAAGAAGTGGTTGGAGGTTGTTCTAATTGGAAAACATCAGTTATAGAAAACAACAGAAGACAACAGAAGACAAGAAAAGTTGTATAAAGCACCCGCATTTGTTAATGCGGATGACTTGTGAACAAATGCGGACAAGTGTTTGTTCACCCGCATTAACAAATGCGGATCAAGACAACTAATGCTGAACAGAAGTGTTCATCTGCATTTGCCCATGCGCATGAACTGAAGAAATGCTGATAAATATTGTTCACCCGCATTAGTCCATGAGGATGAACAACAGTAAATGCTGACAAGACTTGTTCACCCGCATTAGTCCATGCGGATGAACAACAGTAAATGCTGACAAGACTTGTTCACTCGTCTAAGTCCATGCGGATGAAGAACAGTAAATGCTGATAAGACTTATCCATCCGCATGAACTAATGCAGGTGAGAAAACACAAACTACATACAACAAATGCTGATGAAGACTTGTTCATCCGCATGAACTAATGCGGATGAACAACTTACACTATTTTATTTATTTTGTACTTAGACTAGATTCACTTGTATAGATCACGGCTAGTTTAGTCTTTTGTACAGGCAATGTATACGCCTATAAATAAGGTCACATACCCTAACTTTGTAAATTTTGACTTCAGTAGTAATATCCATAATATTTTACAACATTTACTATAGTTCTTGATTCTCTTACATTCAAGTGTTTACTACTGCAATTAATGTTCTTTAATATAGTAATTCCACTGCTATATTATTGACTCAGTCCACATATTCGATCCTAGGTTGAGTCACATCAACCAAGAATATCATTCTCAAACCCAGTCACCTTTGGATCCCACTACTAAAGCTATGTATAAGACAGAGTTTTATACTTTCCTATAACAAATTCTTGCTGAAGAATCTGATGAAGATTTTGGTACTTTTGATGATTTAGATGAGATCATGGATTACACGTATGTGTTTGGGAATAGTTTGAAAAGCTTATTCTCAGACATTTTGGTTTAAAAAGGAGAGATTATGAATGAATCTGGAGTTACTCAATCGACTGACAAGACTGATGATCTTACTTGTCAGAGAGTCATACGTCAGGTCGGGAATCTTACTGTTGATGCACCTCTACCGAAATCATATGTACATATTCTTAGACATTCCAAACCATTCACAAGGTACGGAAAATTAGATTCGATCATTAGTTGGGCAAATGACAGTGAGAAGAAGATGTATGTAGTGAAACGACGAGCATGATTTTCATACTCTATCCGATCTCTATGCTATGGGTCGTGTTCCTTTCATCAGTCCGCGCAACTATAGAAAGGCTAACTGGATTAGGAATATGATATGGAGACAGAGTAAATCCAACTTCAAGGACTTTAAGACTGCCAAATCCAAAGTCATTGGGGATAAGACTCATATTGATTCGAACACTAACAAGCCAATGAAGATACAAGTTTACAAGCATCCCAGATATGCACAGAAGATTCCTATTAATTCTCTAGTACCATTTAATAGCTTGGCTAAGTTTATATGGTAGGGTTTTGAGAAAGAGACTAGGCATGCAGTTATTCATTGTGTGGATAAGGATTACCGTATCATCGACCTTATGGATCTGCTCAAGTTTGGAAGGGATGATTTGATAAAGTTGCAAGCTTATCTGATTGCAGCTAAAGAATCAGTTTACTTTTTTAGCAACACAATACTGTTGGTTGATCCCGAAGGCCCTGGACCATAAGATGTATGCATACGGGGGCAGTTATAAAGATGTAGATGTGGACTTGTAAAGATTTGATTCACCGAGCATAAGGGGAGATTGTAGACATTGAACCAAGAGGTTTGGGAAATCAAATAAAGATATTGAAGATCAATAAGTCGTGCGAGATCTTTTGATCTGTGCGAGAACTTAGATCTCGCGCGAGACCTTTTTTATGTTTAGTATAAATAGACTGCTTTTGATGTAATTAAGTAGATTTCCTGATTTTTTCGAGACTTGTGTACTTTTGAATCAGAGAGCAATAGAAATCAAAGTTTATTTACATGTGTTGCTTGAATCTTCTTCATATTGTTTATTAATCATTCGAATTACTATTTCGTGAGTGATTACATCCTGCATTCTCCTCACGAGATTGATCGGTACTGAATTTTGAAGGTCCTTGCATGTTTGGACTTGGATATTTTGTGTAAGTTTTATTAGTGTGACCATATGTTACATTAGTGTAATCATTAGGTATCGGTGGTAAACTTTCATAAATAATATTTCTAAATACATTAACTATTTATCAAGGAGAGTGGAAATATATAATAAAATTTATATTATTATACAAATACCAAAAATATGGCATCCTAATACATGTGATTGAACTAATACAACCATAGATAGGTGTAAAACTTATTCCTAGATGATAAAAAACAAAGCTTTTCCTGCAAATGCAACTCATAACATAATCCGGTAGTGGTGGCGACGTAAATGTGATGGTTTATGGTAGTGGCCGAAATGAGGTCAAGAGAGGGGGAGGGGGCACCAATGGCTAGAAGGTAATGGGGATTAGGGTTTCCCTAATCCACTATTTTATGTACAAATATTTTAGATAATAAATCCTCTAGTTTTCATTTTCGTTCCTCATTTTATTAACATAATACCTTTGATAATTAGCTTTTAATTATCAAATCCTTGTGGTTTACTAATAAACTACTAATAATATAAATCTTTAAACGTTTTTAAATCATTAAATGTTTGATTAATTATCTTTTATTTAACAAATTTTTAATCCCCTTTATTTAATTATTTCTATAAATAGTTAATCATCAACTTTAAACCATGGTTCCTGAATCATAACATGAAACAATTACACATTATTACTTTGTCGTTGTCTAAGGTGCATCTTTTTGGATCGTACCTCAATTGTAAGATTGATATTATCGCTGATTGGATATCTAATATCCAACATAATCAACATGTCACATTAGTGTAAACACTAGTATAACTAACATGTCACATTAGTGTAACCACTAATAAAATTTAGAAACAATATGCCAGTCTAGAAGAGGAGGATTATGTAAAAACCTCATCACGGTCGATTACACATGTTGTTACAATTGATAATCAAATTAAGACGGATGTGTGTGTGTGTGATATCATCAAACTTCAAACAAAGTCAATCAAATATTATTAATCAAATGATTACAATACCAAATAAGTTTACATCGTTGAAGCTTGATCCACCAGAGGTGAGCTCCCCTCGGGCGGCCAATCACACAACTCGCTGCCCTTTCACCCTCAGAGCACTTTTACAAAATGAAACACACACATAATGAAATACAAGGAAAAAACATATGTTTATAATCTCTAGATTTTCTCGCTTTTGAACATCAAGTTCTCGCGGAACAACTCCTAGTTTTCGTGCGATGAGATTTTTAATCATCAACTTGGAGTTCTCGCATCCTTGTATTTCTCTCATGATTTGAGTTTTTACTTTCATTTGATATTGTAATCCATAAAAGCTACTTCCTTAGAAATTACACTAGTGTAAACATGAAGATTACATCATTTTATGGCCACAAGATAACAACGTAACTTGTACTTGCCCTATTGTAAGATATAAATTTTGAAAAAAAAATAAACGAGAAAATAACGAAAAATAAGAGAAATATATGACAAGTTTAATGGTATAGTTTTAACAATATATAAAGTTATGAAGGTCTTTTTTCTGAAGATTAAACTTTGTATAAAAAAAGATATAAGTAGTTGGTGACAAAGTTGCCACCACCATATTGAATCTAACTTTAATTGGATGTGAGTAAATGATCAAAATGCCCTTTTGAATTAATTTTTGTGGAATATGAAGGATGATCTTGATGCATCTAAGATGTGAGTAGCCATTAAATTTGAGTTAATATGTTTTTGTTATAATAGTAGAGTTTCAATGGAACCATACATACATACATACAAACACATTCATATATATATATATATATATATATATATATATATATATATATATATATATATATATATATATATTGTAACACCCGGAAAATTTTAAAAGACGAGAAAGAAAGTATAAACGTGTAGAAAAAGAAAGAAAACACAATTTAACCTAAGTTGAGGGGCTAAATGTGTCAAAAGGACAAAAAGAATAAAAGTGGGTGCATAAATTGGGCATGGCCGCCCACACTTCTCTGCATATCTTTTTTCACCGGATTTTAGAGAGAGAAAGTGCTGAGTTCTCGGGTTTTGAAGAAGAGAAGAGGAAAACCGAATTAAATGTAAGAATTCTTGGCTTTATGTTGTTCTTGGCTGGCATATGCCTCGGTTATATGCTTATGTGTTTGTTTGTGTGTTTGGGTTATGTGATTTGGTGGGTTTTAGGTGGTTGAACTCATAGTGCAAACGGGTTGAAAGAAGTCATACTCGAAGGCTGCTAAGGTGAGTTCTAGAACCCGCTTTTCACATGTTTTAACTGATTTTGGGGCTGGAAATGCATGTATGTATGTTTTATGATTGTGGGTTTTATACCCGTATGTATGTGTATGCGTGAATGTGGGTGGGTTATGATTTGGGTGATTTATGATGTTATGATGATGCCATGTTCATGTTATGATGCTTAGAATGCTAGAACTAAGCTTAGAACATGATGAATTGATGATTTAGGGCTGATTATGATGTTATTCGTATGTATTGGTTGCCCATGCGCCTGGATTTGGCCCATGCGCCCAACGGTTGAATTTGCTTAACTGTTGTCCCATGCGCCCAAATAGTATCCATGCGTCTAGAATAGGCTGGATTTGACTAAGTGTTCTATGCGCCCAAAACTGCCCATGCGCCTAGGCACTCATGCGCCTGCATAGTGCCCATGCGCCTAGAAATTTGCCCAGGAGCCTAAGTGTTGGGTCATGCGCCCAAATAGTGCCCATGCGCCTGAAAGTTCCCCACGCGCCTAAGTGTTCCCATGTGCCCAGAAGGCCATGCGCCTGCATAGTGCTCATGCGCCTATCCCTTAGAATATTTTCTGAAATTTTGGGAAAATGTAAAGTGTAGGCTTTGACTTGGGATGTTCCCTGGGGTAATGTAAGTTGACCTTATGATGTCATATGTGATGTGATGATGATGCTATATATGGTATGGTTATGTTTATGTTATGTTCCTTATTATGTATGCTTATTTTCCATGGCTTTACGTGGTATGATTATGAAAAGTAAATGGAAAGTATTATGTAACGTAAAGCAGAAGATAATGAAAAAAGGAACGTAAGGAATGAGAGAATGCATGCATTAATGAAGTAGTGAATGAATGAATGGAAAAGTCTTGCAAGCAAAGGTTGAGGTGAGTGACCGTGTTGTCATAAAAGACTTGTATGCCAAAGGTTGAGGTGAGTGAGTTTTTGTCATAAAAGACTTGTATACCAAAGGTTGAGGTGAGTGACTGTGTTGTCACAAAAGACTTGTATGCCAAAGGTTGAGGTGAGTGACGGTGTTGTCACAAAAGACTCGTAAGGGATTCAATCCATGAGATTGATCCGAATCTTTGTCGCTTACCCCGGTGCTGGTGCCAGGCTTTGTGCGCAATGAATGGAAGTCTGATAAACTTCAGCCCAGTACCCGCTTTGTGCTTACGTTTGGGGTATAGCTGATGACATTGATCCGGAAGGAATGAACGAAGGAAGGTTAATGAATGAAATATACGGAATGAGAGATAACGAATGATAAGGATGACGTACGATGATGAATGAACGGAAGTCAACGAATGACGATAAAAGATAATAATAAATTATTATCTATGTGTACGTATGATGCATGATCACATGTGAAAGTAAAGAAAGAATGGTTTTAAACGAAAGAAAAGTATTTTGTTTTATAAAACTAGAACTCACTCAGTAACGCTGACTTTTATGTGTTTCCAGTTGGCAGGTAATGTTGCTGACGATGGCACGGGGCAGCTACTTGGCATTTTTGGATGGCATCCGTTGTTTAAATTATAATGTTTTTGTGATGTAATGCAACGAGTAATATTTTGTAATCTGTTAACGATGTATTATTTTGCAAAAGCAATTATATATATATATATATATATATATATATATATATATATATATATATATATATATATATATATATATATATGAAATGGTTTGTTTAAAGGAATTCCGCTGCAATGTTTTAGTAAAGTTAATGTATGTTTTGTGTTTTGAGTGCGATGATTGACCAGCTGTGAGCGTCCCGGGATCGGGGCCTTACATATATGTATATATATATAGGGTCAGGTTCTTTTTAAATTTTTATTTATTTTTAGAAAAGAATAACCAATAACAACCATTGATTAACTTGATCAATTGTTGTAATTAAAAGAGTAAAAAGTGTAGATATACACTTAATTTAATGAGCCAGAATTAGTAAAAAGGGTATGATAGTAAAAATAAGTTCTCTCTCTCTAATTAGTTATTAATTATTTAATTAATTTTCTCTCATCTTTCATATCTCCTCTCCCATCTCCCATATCTACAAAATTTAAATATATGTAAAATTTCGACTAGCACTCAGTATCTCACTTATTTTCTAAAATCGTTTATCTATAGAATTAAAAAAACCAAATGTTACATTTAGGTAAATTGTTAGAGCCCGTAGAAGATTAACATTTATCTTTTACTTTTTGTCATAGTATAGGGACTTGTTTTGTAAATAGTTCCTTGTTTCTTTTGATAGTATAAATAGGATACCTTATGTATTGTCTAAGGGGAGAAGTGAACCACTGTAATTCACCCATACACTTTGTATCCATAGCTTTTTCTATCAATAAGATCAATGAATTTTTGATTTAATTGCTTATGTTTTGATTTCTTATATCATCACAGATTGATCCATTTGAACCTGTCAAATGGTATCAGAGCTTTCCATTCAGTGATCAGAGCTTATTATCGGCATAATTGAGCCCTTTGAATCGCTTGAAATCTATGTTGATTGCAATTTGATCGATTAATTGTTGTTTTCAGTTTTGTTTCATTCATAGAAACATGAACTGAATCATAATTTGGTGTTTAATCTTCAGATCTGAGTATTGATCAGATTTGACAGTGAGAAGGTGTTCTTTATTTTCGGACCTTAATTCAATCAAAAAATATATTTGTTGTTGTTGTTTAATCAAAATGATGATTGATGATTGTTAATCGATCTATTTACTATCTAATTGAAGGTTTTTAGATCAATTGAACAAGTTTTGAAGAATTTGATAAGATCTGGTTCTATTGAATATGATGAATTAGGCGCTTGTTGTGTGAAAAACTTCTGAAATTTTGCTAAGTGTTCAGACGCTTTACAACTATTTAGGTGTTTTATTACTGTTGAGGCATTTTTAGACTAGACGTTTTTCAACTGTTTGGACTTATTGTTACTATGGACATTGTTGAAACTTTAAGCAATTCTAGGCGTTTGGAGACTGTTTGGGCGTTTAGGTTAAAATCAGAAATTTAACCAAGTACCCCAGGCGTTTCTTCACTGTTTGGGCGTTTGAAAACTGTTCAGACACATCATCAGGCAGGCTTTTCCGAATTCAACTAAGGCATTCCCTTAGGCTTTTCTTGTTCAAAGTTAGGCATTTCAGAAGCATCAAGCGCATCAGTATTCAGACTTTTCATTAATGGTTAGAAATTTTCAAAAACTAAAATCAAAAAATATTTTCATTTCATAGTTTCATTTTAAATTTAAAAAAAAAACAACAAAAACAAGTCATTTTCATTAATTCTAAATACAAAATGGTTAAGTCTGAAGATTTAGTGAACAGGGTTCCCAAGCTCAAAAATATAGCCGATTTCAAAAATTGGTCTCTAAGACTAAAGCATCATCTAAACTCCATTGACACTGACTTATGGAAGTCAATAGAGAAAGGACCACATATCCCAATTACATTTGATGGTCCTAACAAAGGATTTGTTTATACAAAAGGCTCTCATGAACCTTATCTAGAGGACGGTCTGCAAGGTGATGACTTAAAGAAGGTTAAGAATGACATCAAAGCTTACTCACTAATGTGCAAGGGGTTACCATTGGAAGTCTTGACTAGACTTGAAGGTTATCAAACTGGTTACACCATGTACAGAGCTTTGAAGATTATTTGTGAAGGTGGTAAAGAGATACAAGATCTCAAAAAGCAGAAACTCAAGAGGCAATTGGAGTTATTTGAGCATCTTTCTGGGGAAACAATCAATCAAATGATGAACATATTCATGCAAGTAACTACTGAAATGTCAACTGCTGGTATCAAAAATGATCTCAAAGATCTAAATGATAGACTTCTTAATGCTCTTCCATCTTCATGAAAACAGACAGTCACTCTGTTGAAGCATACTGAAAAGTTTCCGATGGATCTGGATCTTTTGATTGCCAAAATTAAATCAATTGAAATTGATGAGAGCTTCAAAAACAATGATAGAGCTGCATCAATGTCTCAGTATAAGTACGTTGCTTCTCCAGCTAACACAGTGAAGAATGCTTTTCTGGCAAAAGATTATAATTCTCCAGAAGATAAGGGTTATTTGTTTGTTGGAGCTGGTTTCTTCATAGATTCTTCTCACTCAAGTGCTCCTATTTATACAACTCAACCTCAGTCTACTCCTAAAACTCAAACTCCTAAACCTCAAACTGATACTTCATCTTCTAACTCTGTTAAAGCCAGCAAAGTTAAAGATGTTATTAATATCCTTTTACTGGATGATGAATCATAATATGCTTTTACTGGTTTCATGGCAAGTTTTCATTCTTATCAAGGTAGTCATCTAACCCAGGTAGATCTTATTTTGTAGGATTTGTTTGAGATGGATCCTGATGATGTGGAAGAAATGGACTTGAATTTGCAGATAGTAATGATTGCTTACAGAACACAAAAACAATCATATGTTAACAGGAATTACAAGCCCAGTGCAAACAAAACTGTTGGCTTTGACAAATCAAAGTCAAGGTGTTTCAATTGCAACAGTTATGGTCATTTCTCAAGGGAATGTAAAGCTCATAGAAATCAAGGCGAAAGTGGTCAAGCTGGTTCTAGCAGTCAAAGATACCAACAACAGTCTCAGAAAACCTTTCAAAAGCCTTATCAAAGTCTTCCCATGGCAGAACTTAAAGATGACTCAAAATCAACTGAAGAGCCAAAGAAAGCTCTTGTTGTAAGCATCAAAGATGGCTATGACTGGAGTGCATATGCTGAACAATTCACAGCAGATCTAACATCAAGTTTAGCTCTTGTTGCTGAAGTTCAAAATGAAGACTGGTCTGAAGAAAATGATCCTAAGGCAGATGGAGATTCAAAAAATGATGATGAAGATTATGATTGGAGTGACAAATCTAACCCAAAAGAGGATTCAAAAGAAATTTCACTCATGGCTCTGTCTGAACAACCAAAGGTTGAGTATCCATCATCTTATTCTTAGACTTCTTCAAGTTATCCTGAAATTTCTGTCGAAGTCAGAGAAAAAATATTCACAAAAGCATGTTTTGATCAAGTTGAGCATTATAGAACATATTCATTTAAAATATGTGATAAAATAAACAAGAAGAAGAAATGCACAACAAACTGAAAAATGATCGCAAAGTCTTTGATGAAAAGATCTTATCTCTTCAAACCTAATGGAATAAAACTCTAAAAGAACTTGAAGTTGTTAAAAACCAACTTGAGGAGATGACTAAAAATTTAGAAGAAGAAAAAATAGCTCATGTTGCAACACAGGTGGATCTAGCTAAAGTTAAAAGTTCTAAAACCATTGTAGAACAGTTGGTAAGTGAGAGGAAAGATAAAAACAAATCAGGTCTAGGTTTCACACATGAGCCCATGCCTGAATCTATCTCTAACACTTTACCAGAAAACTTTAACACACATGATTACTCACCTGAAAACAATGCTAAGCTAAAAGCCTTTCAAACTAAGAAAAAGAACTCTAAAAGTGATGAAGAGAAGACTAATGTTGAAATATTTGAGGAACATGATTCTGAAAAGATTAAAAATGGTCATCCAATGAAAGTTAAATCTTATGAATCACGACCAAAGAATAAGAAGATGTTTGTTCCCAGAGGATCTGATGTGATGAAAGTGAAGGAACAAGATCATGAGTATGTTGTTGAAGAAGTCATTGTAAAGAATGACAAAGATAACACAAAGAAGAAAGGGAAAGCAAAACAAGATGAAGCAATATCTGAGGATTCGTTTCCTTACGGATTCAACAATCCAGCCTTCATCAAATGGCAGAAAGAACAAAAAGAGGAACAAACTGCAAAAGAGTCTTTTCGTGAAGATATTCAATCCTAAAGCAAGCAGAGATCATCAAGATCAAGAAACCAGAGAAGGAGAAGGAAAAATGCTAAAGCTAAATCCTCTTAGAATCAAAGTCAAAACAATCAAACTTAAAGAACAAATCAATCTAATTAGTTTAATCCAGTGAAGTTTGTGTCTGCGGGTACTTTTGATATGAACACAAATCTAGAAATCAAATCAAACTCAAAGAACAAATCTAACTCTGATCTGAAAACAGGCTTAGGTCCAAAGTCTTTTGTTGTCAATAAAAGATTTGTATCTAAGGAGTATAGGAATAGTGTTAATAAACAAAAGACAAAATCCAAATTTCAAAAGAACAAACTCTCAAACAAAAACAACAGATTAACTTTGCAACTCCTAAATCAAAACAAGGATCAAATGTGGCTTCCACATCTAAGGTTAATCAAAAGTTGTTTAAATTTCAACAAAGGTACTGTGAAATATGTGATATGTATAATCATAAGACTGCTGAATGTTTCTTTAACAGGTATTGTCACATTTATGATATGAAAAACCATTCAATAGCTGATTGTTATTTCAACATGTATTGTACCATTTGTGATGAAAGAAATAACAAAACTGAGAATTGCTACTTCTGTAAGGCCCCGTTCCCGGGACGCTTACTGCTGGACCGTCATCGCATAAAATATTTAACACATACATTACTTTTGCAGCGGAATTTAAAACTTTTCATTTATAAGTTAAAACATATCATTACATTACACCATTTGTTTACATTTTGAAATACAACATCATATTAAAAATGTGGATGCCAGCCTCAAAACATCTCCAGTAGCTAATGCATCCATGCCTACACCTGCTCAGCATCAACAAAATACCTGCCAACTATTATGCATACAAAAGTCAGCGACGCTGAGTGAGTTCTAGTTTTATAAATAAAATACTTTATTTTCGTTTAAACATAACCTTTACATTCGTTCGTGATCACACATCATACGTACACATTGATAATAATTAATTATCTT
Organism: Flaveria sonorensis; assembly: GCA_025506505.1. Classification (NCBI taxonomy): domain Eukaryota; kingdom Viridiplantae; phylum Streptophyta; class Magnoliopsida; order Asterales; family Asteraceae; genus Flaveria; species Flaveria sonorensis. Next base: position 36,225,051 of record CM046435.1, on the reverse strand, counting down.
CATCATCATTTATCATCAAACAATACATACTTACTATCATCAGAATCCTGCCTCATGTAATACCCCCGACTCATGTCCGAAGACTGATACTGTGTCGGGGCCTGTAAACAAACCCCCAACTCATGTCCGAAGACTGACACAGTACCGGGGTACGCGACAAGGATCCCATCTCGTATGCAACACCCCCGACTCATGTCCGAAGACTGATACTATGTCGGGGCCTGTAAACAAACCCCCGACTCATGTCTGAAGACAGACATAGTACCGGCGCGAGCAACAAGACCTCATCTCTTTCACATGCCATCCTGTCTCATGAAATACCCCTGAATCATGTCCGAAGACTGATACCGTGCCGGGGCCTGTAAACAAACCCCCGACACATGTCCGAAGACTGACACAGTACCGGGGTACGCGACAAGGATCTCATCTCTATTACTTCCATTCTCATCATTCATTATCTTCCACTTTCATTACATAATACTTTACGTACATTCATACATCATACCACATAAAGTCATAACATAAACATAACGTATTACATACCATAATACATACATTTTGAAAACCGTTAAATATGGAAAGATAACCCATCACACACCTCATAATCATCACATCATGCATAGCACATCAAGCACAAGCCATCACATCACAACAAAACCTATCTCAACCAACAACCTCATAAAATCCTCAGAAAACCCTAAGTCCAAAATGAAGAATAGTTGGACATCTCAGGCGCATGAGCATAAAAATTCTATGGAAAACAACCTAGGCGCATTACCACTATGCAGGAGCATGAGCCCTGCTTAGGCACATGGGCACTGCTGGGGCGCATGAACACTTAGCCGCATGAGCAACTCTGGGTGCATGGGCTTTGCTGTGGCGTATGGCTAACACTTATGCATGCAACTCTGGGCCATGGGCACTGCTTGGGCGCATGGCCTACACTTAGGCGTATGGGCAACTCTGGACGTATGGGCAACTGTTTGGGTGCATGGCCTACACTTAGGCGTATGGGAATCATGCTGGGCGCATGACTACTATTTGGGCGCATGATCTTGGGGGCATGAGGTCACTTGGGAGCATGACAACAATTCAGGCGCATGGGAACATTCTGGGCGCATGACCAACAATCTGAAATATAACCAATTCTACAAACCACCCACAAACATCGATCTAGCACATCTTAACATAAATCTACCATGCTACAAACACTAAAACATTCTAAACATCAAACATAACCTCAAAACAGCCTTAAAAACATACAACCTCAGAACAACGGTCGAACATCAAAGCTGAAAACCAATGGGTACTTAAAAATATTTGCTCAGTATGCATAACAGCCCCAACACTTCGAAAATCAATAAAAAGAGGGGTTCAAGAACTCACCTGAAGCAACCTTCAAGCAACACACTTCCACCTGCAAATTCAGCTCCTAAACCCATGAAAACAGGAACTTAGCACCACAAATCTCGGCCTAGAAGCTGAAAATTCACTTCAAACCAATCATTAACCCAAGAAAACTCACCTTTAAGAAGATTTCAACTTTTTCTCTCTCTAAAACCAGGAACTCTTCTTCTTTCTTCCTTTTTCAGCCGAGAACATAGGTGGGTAGTGGGGGCATGGGCGGCCATGCCCTTCTTTTTAAACATAATTATTTTAAAGTTTGCACCTTGCACAACTTTAGTCCTTCAACTTGCATTATTCCTCATTTCTTTTTTTATACTTTTATTTTCTCTTCTTTTTAATAAAATTCGGGGTGTTACAAGTCCACCCCCTTATATAGGTTTCATCCCCGAAACCTGTCGCTTCTCAAACAGTTGCTGGTGATGTTGTCTCATCTCTTCCTTGATCTTATACGTAGGCTTAGACCCCTTCTGGGCTCCCCTGTACTCGTACAAATGAAACCACCATTCTCCTTAGCCCGTCTCTCCCTTCTATTAGTAATGGCCACCAATTGTTCCACGTGGTTGAGTCGTTCGTCCATCTTGGTATCCTCTAGTGGCACAATCATATCCTCATTGATTGAGCACTTCTTCAGACGAGACACATGGAACGTCGGTTGAATTCCTAACTCATCGGGTACCTCCAGCTGATAAGCCACTTCTGCCACCTGAGCAACAATTCAGAATGGCCCTATATACCTTGGTATTAGCTTCCGTTGTTTTCGGAATTGAATGATCCCCTTTCCCAGATGAGGCATTCATCATTACTCCATCACCGTAGGTCGGTACCGAACTCTTGTTGGGCGCGGTTGATCAAACCACCTTCTTGCAACACTCAGTGTTTGCCTTATAGGCTAATAGCCAACTCTACCAAAGGCACGTATCAATCTACCTATGTTCGCCCTGAACAGTCTAGCAAGAAACATGTGCTCTTCCAATTCTATCGCATAATCCTCTAGGACATCAGGCAACCTAGTGGACTTACCAATACCAATTTCTATATCGAAGGGCTCACCGACCTTCCTACTCCTAACGTGCAACTTATCACAAAGGTAGCAGGAATGAAACTACTACTAGTACCACAATCAAAGCACCGATGCACAATTTAATTTACTAGAAACGTACCTGACGTCATGTCGAAGTCCGCTCTAGCCTCCTCCCGGTCATAGCGAATGCTCTGACCTTCATCCTCTGCTCCCCTTCCTTGCCCCAGAGCTCTCTGCCCTCGATTTCTTGCAGTCTCTTGTCATGTGTCCCGACTCGCCACAGTCGTAATATTTAGCCATGTGGCATTCCCTCGCCCTATGGCCCTCTTTCTCACACTGGAAGCAGATGTTCAGTCCCCACTTGCACTCCCCCTCGTGGCCTCTACCACCCTTTTTGCATGCTTCTTCTTACCTGTTACCATTTTCCGATCATCGACCCTCATCGTCTTACCTCCAGCAACAAATCCACCATCATTGTCCCGCCTTCTATTCCCATTCTTAACATAGCTCCGCTCCTTCTCTATATCCACTATCACCACTGCCTCTCGCTCATCGTATAGCCTCCCCGCTAGATCGACCACTGACCTAAACGTACCTGGCAGAGCAACGATCAGATGTCTGCAATATCTGCAGGCAGACCTTGAATGTACCTCTTGATCTTTCATGACACAACCGTCACCTGATCTGGCACTAGCCTTGCCATCTCGTTGAACTTTGTTGTATACTGTTGGTGCGTTATCGTTCCCGCCTCCAACTGCAGCAACTCTCTCTCAACTTTGTCAATCTCTCTATGAGGGCAAAACTCCTTAATTACCAACCTCTTCAGCTCATTCCATCTCATCCTCCCGATTGCCCTGGTACCCTCGGCATAAATAATGTTATCCCAACAGTACAAGGTTGAATCCACAAATGAGTGGGTAGCGAACTTCACCTTCTGATCCTCGTGGCAATCGCTAATTTCCAGTACCTCCTCCATCTCCCTCTCCCAACGATGAGCAGCAACCGCACTCCCATTCCCATCAAACGTAGGGGGCTTGCATCTCTGGAATGCCCCATAGCTGCATCCCATCACAGTTTCCTGCACAGCTTCCTCTTCCTCCTCATCATCATTGGAGACAACCATATCAGTCTCTGGTCGTTCCTTCCTCGCCTTCTTGTCTAGCGGTCTTCCTCTTCTCAGCCTCCTTCCTCTCATCCTCCTTCCTCTCATCCTCCTTCAAAGCTCTAATAACATTGGTCACTACAGTCGTCAAAATCGTCTGCATGACCTGATGAACCTCCTCAACCACCGCCTCTTTTATTGAGGTTCTCAGATTAGCACTCTCATCCTCACTGTCCTGGTGATGGAGTTCTCGCCCTTCAGGATCCGTCTCAACAGTCTTAGCTCTGCTCCTCCTGACAAGCGGTCTAACACCGCGTCCACCCCGACCTCCACCTCACGAAGCCTCAGAAGACCTACCGCCAGCCATCTAAACACTACAAGATTCAAATACCAACATGGTCATTCAAGGTAATAGCTCAGTTGATGTCAAGTATAGTAAGTCAATAATTACAGTGGCCAGTTGTGATTAGCCACTTACTTTACTCTTCATCCCCCAAGCATTGGCTATCTTGACTACATCAGTATCTAAATCTACACAAAAGAAAATAAACCAGATAACACGTGCACATAACTCCCCTTTTTATTAACTTACATAAAACGTTTACGTAAAATCTTTACCGCATGTAGCTACTAGGACTGGCATCCCTTTGCTTTCGTCCCATTCTCAGTTTAAGTTTTAGGTTTTGAAAATATTTACCCAATTCTCTTAAACTTTGGCACTGATACCAACTTGTAAGGCCCTGTTCCCGGGACGCTTACAGCTGGACCGTCATCGCATAAAATATTTAAAGCATACATTACTTTTGCAGCGGAATTTAAAACTTTTCATTTATAAGTTAAAACATATCATTACATTACATCATTCGTTTACATTTCAAAATATAACATCATATTAAAAATGTAGATGCCAGCCTCAAAACGTTCCCAGTAGCTTATGCATCCATGCCTGCACCTCCTCAGCATCAACAAAATGCCTGCCAACTATTATGCATACAAAAGTCAGTGATACTAAGTGACTTCTAGTTTTATAAATAAAATACTTTATTTTTGTTGAAACATAACCTTTACATTCGTTCGTGATCACACATCATACGTACACATTGATAATAAGTAATTATCATCGTCATCGTTTATCATCAAACAATACATACTTACTATCATCCAAATCCTGCCTCATGCAATACCCCCGACTCATGTCCGAAGACTAATATTGTGCCGGGGCCAGTAAACAAACCCCCGACTCATGTCCGAAGACTGACACAGTACCGGGGTATGCGACAAGGATCCCATCTCGTATGCAACACCCCTAACTCATGTCCGAAGACTGATACTGTGCCGGGGCCTATAAACAAACCCCCGACTCATGTCCAAAAACTGACACAATACCGGGGTGAGAAACAATACCTCATCTCTTTCACACGCCATCCTGTCTCATGCAATACCCCCGACTCATGTCCGATGACTGATACGGTGCCGGGGCCTGTAAACAAACCCCCGACTCATGTCTGAAGACTGACACAGTACCGGGGTACGTGACAAGGATCTCATCTCCGTTACTTCCATTTCATCATTCGTTATCTTCCACTTTCATTACATAATACTTTACGTACATTCATACATCATACCACGTAAAGTCATAACATAAAACATAACGTATTACATACCATTATACATACATTTTGTAAACCGTTAAACATGGAAAGATAACCCATCATACACCTTATAATCATCACATCATGCGTAGCACATCAAGCACAAGCCATCACATCACAATAGAATCTATCTCAACCAACAACCTCATAAAATCCTCAGGAAACCCTAAGTCCAAAATGAAGAACAGTTAGACATCTCAGGTGCATGAGAATAAAAATTCCAAGGAAAACAGCCTTGGCGCATTACCACTATGTAGGCGTATGATCCCTTCTTAGGCATATGGGCACTGTTGGGGCGCATGAACACTTAGGCGCATGAGCAACTCTGGGCTCATGGGCACTGCAGGGGAGCATGGCCAACATTTAGGCGCATGAGCTACTCTGGGTGCATAGGCACTGTCTGGGCGCGTGGCCTATACTTAGACGCATGGGCAACTCTGGGCGCATAGGCAACTGTTTGGGCACATGGCCTACACTTAGGCGCATGGGCAACTGTTTGGGCGCATGGACTACACTTAGGCGCATGGGCATCATGCTGGGCGCATGACTATTTGGGCGCATGATCTTGGGCGCATGAGGTCACTTGGGCATATGAGAACAATTCAGGCGCATGGGAACATTCTGGGCGGATGACCAACATTCTGAAATATAACAAATTCTACAAACACCCCCAAACATCGGTCTAACACATCTTAACATAAATCTACCATGCTACAAACACTAAAACATGCTAAACATCAAACATAACCTTAAAACAGCCTTAAAAACATACAACCTCAGAACAACGGTCGAACATCAAAGCTGAAAACCCACAGGTACTTTAAAAAAGGTTTGCTCGGTATGCATAACAGCCCCAACACTTCGAAAATTAGTAAAAAGAGGGGTTCAAGAACTCACCTGAAGCAACCTTCAAGCAACACACTTCCACTGCAAATTCAGCTCCTAAACCCACAAAAACAGGAACTTAGCACCATAAATCTCGGCCTAGGAGCTGAAAATTTGGTTTAAACCAATCATTAACCCAAGTAAACTCACCTTTAAGAAGATTTCAGCTTCTTCTCTCTCTAAAACCAGGAGCTCTTCTTCTTTCTTCCTTTTTCAGCCAAGAACATAGGTGGGTAGTGGGGGCATGGGCGGCCATGCCCTTCTTTTTAAACATAATTATTTTAAAGTTTGCACCTTGCACAACTTCAGTCCTTCAACTTGCGTTATTCCTTATTTCTTTCTTTATACTTTTATTTTCTCTTCTTTTTACTAAAATTCGCGGTGTTACAACTTCCGAAAGACCTCGCCAAAGAATGGACATGTAAACCCAGATTTCAAAGAAATCAAAATGTTGGTTTTCAAAGGTTGACAAAAAACCATCCTTAGGTTTGAATCTTTCTGAAGGATTGATTCTGATTTTGATGGTTCCTATGCTGAGCAAACAAAGCATTATAAACAAGGAAAATTTATTTCACAATCTGTGAGAATGAACATTAGAAAGTTTGGTAATCAAATTTTTTCTGAAAATGTTCCTATTGATGGCTTAAATTACCTTGACGATGATCTGGAAAAACGTTATCATGCTTTACGGATTATGTAAATAAAAAATGATCAAAAATTTTTCAGAAAATAAATTGATATACTTAAAAAGCAAAAGAAGCCTGATTTGAATAAGATTCATTTTAAACAGTTTACCATTATTGATAAATTTACCAAGTGCTAGACCATATCGGCTTGGGATGATAACTAAACTTAAATCTCTTTGAAATGCAGGTATGCCCAAGAAGACCTATTAACACGTGGTATGTTGATAGTGGGTGTAGCCGGCATATGACAGGCAACCATGCCTTGCTGCAAGATTTTATGTTAAAAGATAGTACTTATGTTGCATTTGGGGGTGATGCAGGTGGTAAGATAACAGGCGAAGGAACAGTGTCCAATGGGATTATTACCTTTGATAAAGTCAACTATTGTTCATAGTTGAACTTTAATCTTTTAAGTGTTTCCCAAATTTGTGACAAATCTCGCTCTGTTTTATTTTATGATTCTTTTTGTTATATTTTGAAGCCAGGTTTTCAGATAAGCAAAGAATGGGTAGTTGTTAAAGCTGTATGTGATCGAGATGTATACAAGTTTGATATGTTTCAAGTAGATCCATCTACAGAAACAACATGCCTAATTGCTCAAGCATCAAATGTCGAAAGTCAGTTATGGCATAGACGCTCGGGCATTCCAATTTCAAGAACATTAACAAGCTTGTAGCGGGAAACCATGTAGTGGGAATTCCAACAAAGAAGTTCACTACAATAGATCATTGCACAGTATGTTTAAAAGAAAAAAGAATTGCTCGTCTGTTCAGTGCTCCTAGAACTCCAAAACAAAATGGAGTTGTAGAAAGGAAAAACAGAACTTTGATTGATGCCGCAAGTTCCATGTTAGCAATGCAAAGATTCCAATCACTTTCTGGGATAAAGTCATATCCACTGCATGCTTTGTGCCAAATCATACATTGCTTGTGAAAGATAAACAGAAAACTCCTTATGAGTTGATGTTTGGCAGGAAACCTAATATATATTTTCTTAAGTCTTTTGGTTGTCTAGTTTTGATTTTAAATTCAAGTGACCAGCTAGGAAAATTTGATGCAAAATCTGATGATGGATTTTTGATTGGATATTCATCGCTCTCAAAAGCCTTTAGAATTTATAACTCTAGGATGAATGTTATCACTTAAACTTTTAATGTTAAATTTCTTGAAAACTTTTTTCCATCGGTTGCTAATGGTCCATCTTGGTTGTTTGATTTAGATTCTTTGTTAAAATCTTTCAATTCTAGTTTGAATCTCCAGGTGAGAAAAAGAAACAAGAAGGAGATCTCAGATCTTTTAGTGATAATTCTGATTCTGATGATATGGATGATTCTAGCCCAGATTTCCCATTCTTTTCGTTTGTTAAAGATCCTATATTTCGTTCTAAATCTCATGATCAAAATCAATCTCAACAAGCACAAGAACATTCCATTTCTAAAAATTCCAATGTTTCACAACCAATTCCTAATGATGGTCCTGAAATTGTACAACCTGAGTCTGGAACTTCATCGATTTTTGATGATGTAGTTGTTACTGATAATCTTGATTACTTTATTAATTCACCGACACATGTTTCTAATTTCAATCCACATATTTCGAACTTATTGCATCAGTTTTCCGACATGAACCAGTCTAATCTGGATGTTAATGTTCAAGAAAATATGATTACAACATCTTGTGTTCACAAGAACCATCCTACGTCTCAGATTATCGGTCCATTGAATGAGAGAACGACGAGGAGTCATTTAGAATAAGCAAACCTCTGCTTATACTTGTGTTTTCTATCTCAAATTGTTCCTGAAAACTTCACAGAAGCATTACAGGATAATAGTTGGATTGAGGCTATGTAAGAGGAATTATTGTAGTTCCGCAAACAGGAAGTGTGGAAGCTTATGGATTTACCTGAAGGAGAAAATGCCATAGGCACTAAATGGTTGTTCATAAACAAATCAAACGATCGGGGAATTATTGTTCTCAATAAAGTAAGACTCGTTGCATAAGGTTACACCCAAGAAGAAGGAGTAGATTATGATGAAGTATTTGCTCTAGTTGCAAGACAAGAATCAATTCGTGTCTTCCTGGCTTATGCATCATATATGAATTTCAAGGTGTATCAGAAGGATGTTAAAGGTGCTTTTCTATATGAACCAATCACTGAGGTTGTGTATGTCAAGCAACCTCCAGGTTTTGAAAATTTAGAATATCCTCATCATGTGTACAAGCTTAGTAAAGCATTGTATGGTCTTTATCAAGCCCCTAGAATTTGGTATGATACGTTGTCATAGCATTTGATCCAGCATGGATACACACAAGGGAAAATTCATCCGACTTTGTTTATAAAGAAGGATGCTGATGATCTCTTATGTGTTCAAGTGTACGTCGATGATATCATATTCGGTTCTACAATTCCAAAATTGTGTAATGAATTTGAAGAAGTCATGAAGTCTCGTTTCCAAATGAGTTCTATGGGAGAATTAACTTTTTCCTTGGTCTTCAAGTGAAACAGTTTGCAGATGGAATTTTTATTAATCAGGAGAAATTCGTTAAAAAAATCTTCAAAAAATTTAAACTACAAGTTTGTCAATCAATCAGAACTCCAGCTGACGTCAATACCAAGATTGAACCTGATCCGAATGGAAAATCAGTTGACCAAACTCTATACAGATCTATGATAGATCTTTGATGTTTCTTACTACATCTAGACCTGATATAACTGTTTGTATCTATGCCAGGTACCAATCTGACCCGAAGGAATCACACCTAATCGTTGTTAAATGAATATTCAATTATCTCAAAGGAAAACTGGCTTTAGGGTTGTGGTATCCTTATGAAGGAAACTTCGAGTTACATGGATATATAGATAGTGATTACGCGGGATGTTGCCAAGATTGTAAATCTACGACGGGTGGTTGTCAGTTTTTGGGTCCCAGATTAGTCTCGTGGCAATGTAAAAAAACAAACAAATGTCTCCGTTTCAACCGCAGAAGCTGAGTACATAGCTGCTTCAGCAGGATGTTCTCAAATCCTTTGGTTACAAAACAAACTGCTAGATTACAGGTTCAATTTTCTTAAAACTCCTATTTACATTGATAACACTCCTGCTATGTTTATTACAGTTAATCCTGTCCAGCACTAAAAAACAAAGCATATCAAAATACGATATTATTTTCTCAGAGATAACTCTAAAAAAGATTTAATAATTTTGATTCAAATCTCAACTAAAAAACAGTTGGCTGACCTATTTACAAAAGCCTTTTTACCAGGTCGTTTTGAGTGTTTGGTCGAGTCAATTGGACTTATTAACCATGTTTAAAAACTAGTTTTGATCGTGTCAAGGGTCTTTTACAAGGTCGTTTTATCACTTGATCGAGTTTATTTCAGTTGTCTGAATCATAAAAATGAAAAGATACCTCCCCTAGCTGAATAAGAAAAATAAAAGAGAAACTATCAAAGTTGACTGCCTGATTGTATATATTGTGTGTGAATGCTCAAAAGAAAAATAAAAAGCAAATACAAAAATAGAAAATTGCTAAAAGAAAAGTGGAAATTATAAAATAAAACCCACAAAAATAGAGTTTATTTGTTGGTTTATTATTTTAGGAATGAATTTGCCTTCGCAATTTATGAGAAATGATAGATACATTGGTTCTGATCGGTTGCATACTCCACTCGCTAATAAAGTCATGACGTGATCAGATATGATGTGCAGGTAAGCTCATGCAATTGTACTGAAAAAGTAAATTCTTATGATTAAACTAAATCAATCATGCTTTCGTGTTTTTCCATCTTTGTGCCAATGAGTAGCGTTGACTTCCCTAATTGATTGCTTGTAAAGTCACAAAGTCACACCTGGTGGCGATATGAATAACCACGAGATCTATTTAAAGCATCTATTCACTTCTCTGTTATAAGTCATCATAGACCTGAAGTGACGAGATATCCTTTGTTGTAAGTCATTCCAGACCTGGGTATTCTCACCTGATGCAAAAGATGCCAATGTGCACAACCAGAATATGAGATCTGGTTATAAGTATATGTCAGCTTAATAAGTTAAGAAAAGTGCTTTCTTGCATATCTTGACGAGAGTTGAGCTCTTTAAGTCTAAGTGTGGGTTCCATAATATCTTATCTAATCTAATCTTAAGCAATCCAAGAATTAAAAAAGTAAGTGTGCTGGTTATCTTGCCAAAAGCACTCATTTTCTGTCCTTTGATCTCGTGTCTCATCTGCTGCGGGAACGCTGACCTGGAACTCACTTGATTAGTTTTTAATCCTTGTCTATAACTATCCACCATTTTATTTTATTTTAATGCACTGATCTTAACTGATATGATCTCACTGCTGGCATGCGATTCAAATGTGTATAGTAGATTTTTATTTTGCTTTAATTTTGTTTTTTGTATGATTTTCTATGTGCAGGCATGTTGATTCTGATTGGTTTGCTCTACTTGTAAAATAAAAGAAGCTTATAAGTTTGTGAACTTAAAAATTTAGGGGGAGTAAATCTGTAAAAGAGAAAATCAATGGAAAGTGTAAAAATGTGAAAAGGAAATAAAAAATAAAGTGCTTTGTTTGAAAAGGACGAAGCTAAAAATTCATGAATGTGTGTGTTTGATATGATGCAAAAATGAACCTGAAAAGAATTCAAAATAAGTAAAAAAGCTTCTTGCAAACAAATTAAAAACAAAAATGAGACTATTTATGTTGTAAAAGTTTCAAAATAGAGACTAAAATGACGGGAAATTGTTTGAAAATTAAAATTAAAAACTGGTTCAAAGTTGTCTTTCAAAATGTGCTTGGTTGGTGTTTGAATTGAAAATTCATGTTTAAAAATGAAAATATGAATTTCAAATGATTTGTGGTGATCTTAAACAAAAACAATTTGATATTGTTAAATTTGAGGGTAATTAATGTTCATATTGGGTAATAGTCAAAAATTTGACTAAGTGTTGAGATAATGTGCATGAACTGTGGTAATGTGTACAAACAATGTTTAGATGGATGTTGTGAAAGTTTTCAAGTGTCAGACTAATGAAAGGTTTCTCAAGCACCTGTATAGTGCTCAAAAGTCTAAATCAGGAGTATGATGATTTTCAGGAATTTGTCCAAGTGTTGAGCGTTTTGTTCAAGTACATGCGCCTAAACAGTTGTCATGTTGCTGAAAATGGTTAAGTGTTAGGCGTATCAACTTAATCTCATACGCCTAAACAGTTCCAGACTTTCTAATGTGGTTAGACGTTTGAATGTGATGTGTACTCTAAGTGTTGGGCGTTTCAACAAGTCCTATGTGCCTAAATAGTGTTTAAACTTGCAAGCTACTCAGACATCTGGTGATGTTGAAAATATTCCAAGTGTAGGCCTTTTTTGTCTAGCCATGCGCCTGAACAGTGCCCAAGAGCTTGAACAGTGCTCATGCATCTGAAGATTTACTGTGAAATGTAGCTAAGTGTGCAATGCGCCTAAGCCTCATGTGCCTTCACAGTCGTCATGCGCCTTAGACTTTTTACACTTATATATATTCAACACTTGGTAGTTTTCATCATTTTTCACAAAATCAAACTCTCTGTTACACTCATTCACTCACCGATACATTCATACATTCATCAAATGATTGTTACCTATTAATCTGTGTGATATATAGGTACACTCAATGAATCTAAACCTCATTTTGATCTTATAACATCAGATTTCATTACCTAATTCAGTATTTGATTGGGCGTTTGAACTCTATTGAGGTGTTCGAACCCTAGGTGTTTAGAAACTTGTAATCTGTGATTTAAATGTGTTATGATAACTAAAATTGAACATCAAGTGGTTGTAATAACATGTTTTTTAATAGATTGTGAGAATCAAAACTCAATTTCATCATCGTGTGTTCTTAATGATTTAGTGTTCATCAGTCGATCATAAGAACTAGAAATGAACAGTCATTTCATAATTTTTCATCAAAATTGTTGTGTAATCATCATAGTTCATCTATTCAACTGATATTGAGAAGATTTTACTTGATTTAGTACACTTTAAATCATTTGAACTTAAACATGAATGTGCTCTGCTTATGTTAGAGTGTATTTAACACTTAGAAATTTTAAGTGTAAATTGTTAGGTTTTAAAACATTAAATATGCTATCTCAATTGAAACTCAATCAATGTTCATGTTTTGTTGTGTATTACTTGGATTAATCATAAATGTTTTAATTCAAATTTGAAACAATTGAATACTCTGTTCATGTAATGGGTTGTACAAAACACTTAGAAATTTTTTTAGTGTTATTGGTTCAAATATGATAACACAAAATATGATTGAAATCATTGTAATTCAAAGGTGATTAATATTTTGTTCAATGTAAACCGATGGCAGATCTTAAGTTCGAGCCTAAGCATAACGTAGCAGCATTTCTAAATGAGGATGTTTGTGAAGAAGTTGGTTATGAAGAAATGATCAGATTTCTGTTGAGAACGAAGTATGTGTACGCCATGCATGTTCAACCGGTCATATATGCTCGTCTTATCAAAAGATTTTGGAGAACTGCTGAAACTGCTTGAGATGATGTAGGAAGGAAAGTTGTCAGAGGTTTTATCACTAATTATAGTATGATTGAGGTTTCTAAGCAGTCGATTAGAGAATCTCTAAGACTGGGTGATAATAATCCTCAAGATCTGGCTGAACTTACAATGTGATGAGTGTAGAGACACATTTTTGGCTTTGGGACCTCCAGATCACTTTCCTAAGAAACAATTTTTTAGAGCTAGAGTATATAATCATTGGAAACTCCTATGTTATATCTTTCAAAATGGTATGTCCAAGAGGAGTGCAGGATGGAACTCATTTCCTGTAGACATTGCTTCTCTAATTATAGCTGTTGCCACTAACAGATGGTTTAATATGGTGAAGTGGATCATGAATGGCTTTATTTTTAATTTGGAAAAAGGAATCAGGAATAAATACTTAATGTATCCTAGATTTCTACAACTGAATATAAATGAAGAATATCCTGATCTTCATGCATATGGAGTAAGTGGAGAAAGATTGATATTGGAGCACATGACTGAAAATGTGTACAAAAGACTTGCTATTGTGACTGGTGCTCTAAATGTTCAGATGTTTGATTATATGAGAGCAGTAGCAAGAGATAAGGTGAATATAGATGAAAATCACTTTCATTTGTTTGATGATGCACCAATTGATCCAAATGATTTAGTTGAAGAAGTTCCTCAAGGAATTTTCAGAGACTGAATCTGAGGATGATGATGAAAATAATGAGGATGATAATGAATCTGAGAATGAAGAAAGATCTTCTTTAAGTGATGATAGTGATGATGTTGATGATGTTGGATGTAATGAAGTTGAAGTTGTTAAAGAAGTTCATAAGGAGATTGATAGTGACGAAACAGAATCTAATAATCAAAATGAAGATGTTAATGATGTTGATGATTCAAATGATGTGAATAAAGATATTGATGAAGTAAATGAACAACAACAAATGGAATTTTATTTTCATAATGTTGATGTAATTGAGCCTGTAGTACAAGGTAGATTACCTGTTGTACAATCACCAAATTCGACAGCACAAGAGAATGTGATTGCCGAGGAGTTTTCCCTCAAGGATATCAAAGCTGTTGCTGATTCTTTGAAAGAAGAGAATATCTGTCAGCTTAAGATGATTGAGAAGCTGAAAGATGAAAATGATCAATTAAAAGCAGAAACATTAAAGAAAGACTTGAAGATTACAGAGTTTGAAGAAATTCAAGAGATGAATTTAAAGAACTTTGATGTATTGCTCGGAGATTATGACTTGACTGATGAAAAATACAGAAAGTTAAAGGAAGATTATGATAAGCTGAAAAAAGAGAATAAGATTATGAAAGATAACTTATAATCTCAATCTACTCAACCACAAGACCATGAACCTTTACCATCAGAGAAAGAGGTTGTTCCTGAAGTTTTAACAAGTGCATTAAGAGTTAATACATAAAAGTATGAAGCTTGCCATATCAGACATATATCAAACATAATGTGTTCTAACATTCAAACAATCATTTACTAACACATTAGCATCATTATCATTCATAACAAACACTAATATTTGTTTAAATTTCTTGTTCAGAATTGTAGATAAATTAAATTTTGACAAGTGTCTGCAGCGGATGAAGAAAGAGTCCACAGCGGATGAAGATCATCAGTAGCGGGATGAAGAAATCTGTCTAAGTATGTGCAGCGGATGAACATCCATTCCAGAGCGAATGTTCATCCATAGTGGATGAACATTCCACAGCGGACAACATACAAGCAAACACAAGTGTTCACAGCAGATGTTCAATCCACAGCAGATGAACATCCCACAGCAGATGAAGAACATACAACGGACAACAAACAAGCAAACACACACAAATGTCCATAGCGGATGTTCATCCACAGTGGATGAACATTCCACAGCGGACAACATACAAGAAAACACACAACTGTCCACAGCCGATGAATATTCCACAGCGGACAACATACAAGCAAACACACAAGTGTTCACAGCGGATGTTCAATCCATAACGAATGAAACATTCCACAGCAGATGAACAAACATTATGCATAGCGGATGACAAGTCTTCTCCACAGCGGATGAGATATCTACCACATCGGACAGCTAATCATCCACAGCGGACAGCATATAGACTTAGTATTATTTATGTAATATTCGTTTACATAAGGGTAGTTCAGTAATTGTATATAGCTTTTGTGTATAGGCTATAAATAGCACACTACCCTAATCCTTTGTAATCGTTTGAACAATCAATCAATCAAATAGATATTATTATTTTCTAGCATTCAAACACACGCAAACGTACGCACTTACACACTGATTTCATACACTTGAATCATGGGTTTCCACACCATGGTTCATGTTTGTTGATTATTGAGAGATATTGAAAAAGGTCCTTGGGGGAATCAACCTGTTCATGTTGAATATTGTTCTAATATGTTCATGTTCAACATGTTGTTGTAAAGTTGATTTCATCAGGTTGTATAAGGGCTTTGGCTCAATCATTCATTGATTTCGATCCTCTCAGTCAACAACATTGGTTTCAGTGGTTCATTAGCTTCAAAAACACACATCAACAAGCTGTTTAGTCTTCAAACTCATCTTCTTCTACTATTAATATACAACAAATGCAAACAAATATGATTTCTGAATCGTTTTGTGCATTTTGAAGAAGTTTTGTTGATTTTTCAGCTTGAACATCACAAACAACACAAGTTTCTATGAAAGGATACACGGGTATTGTTCATCAGTTGTTAAAACATCTTCAAATAGAAGGTTTTTAGCTTAAAACATCATTCATACATGATTTTCAAACATGTTCATCACTAAACTCACTAAAACCTCATCGGTTTTTGAGGGTTTCGGATAAACAATATACGGTTATTGTTCTATCCAATTTTTATCAAACAAACATTGGATTGAATACTTTGAATCGGTTCATTGTATTTAAACATCACATTTGAGTTGTTTTTCACTCGAAACAGGCGATTAATCTTCATCCAACAACAAACCGATTGTTGTTTTTGTTGAAATTATCTCACCCGCCAACAAACCCTAGGATAAACCCTAGTTTTTGCAGAACACAATTCATGGGATTTGTTGTAGTTGTTGATAAAACCATCAAAAATAAATTGTCTTGTTTGAAAAGTTTTAGAATCAACTTTTTGATCCAAAAAGTTGTTTTACATAAGACAAAATCTGTTTGTAGTGTTTTTACAAAAAGAATATTGACTTTTTCATAAAAGGACAAATATTCCCATCATCCACAATCTTTCTTGTCACCGTGACCTAGAGAGCAACATTTCATAGGACATTAATTAACAAATTAATTAATTCCTTTATTTGGTAATCAATTAAAACAAATTAGTTTATCAAATTAACAAACAAATCCTAGAGACAATTAGGATTAATTAAATTATAGCACCGGACTAAAATTTTAATCAAACAAAATTAAACTTAAAAAAAATTATTATTAAGTTAAAATCAAATCATTCAAACATGGCTGATGATATGATGAGTTCAAACAGTGGACTAAAACCCCCAAATTTGAAGAACAAATCAGATTTCAAGCAATGGAAAATCATGTTCAGGAATTGGATTACATATCAAGATTCAGATCTATGGACATCAATCACTGAAGGTCCTTACATTCCAGTGACTTTAGGACCGGACTATAACATACAGAAACCAGTTAGTCTGAAAAGTGTAGCTGGTGATGACCTCAAGCGGGTCAAAACAGACATGAAGGCATACAATATTCTAGCTATGACTGCCTTTTGAAATTTTGACACGGGTCGAAAATTTCAAAACAGCCCATGAGCTATGGAAGGTTCATCACACTATGTGTGAAGGAAGAGAGGAAATAAGAGAGATCAAACAGGAAAAATTAATAACTCAATATGAAACCTTCCACCACATCCATGGAGAATCAACTCCTCAACAGTTACACAGATATGTCCAATTGGTCAATGAAATGATAGTATATGGACTTAAATATGACACTATTGAAATCAACAAGAAAATGTTGCATACATTGCCTGAGAGTTGGACTCAGTCAGTGTCTCTCAAGAAAGCAACATTGAACTTGGAGGGACTATCCCTTGACTCACTTGTAGCCAAGGTTAAAGCACTGGAAATGGATGAAAAATCCGAGAACAACAACCAAATCAGACATGTCGAGGCCTACAAGTTCAAAGAACCATAACACACAGACAGTGCTTTCCTCACAAGCACTAGAGAAGATGAAGAAGAATAATTTCTGGATTCTCATGATACATCATTCTTCTCAGCACTAGAATCATCCAACAACAAAGCAAGTCTAAGAATACTGGAGTTCATACTTCTCATGAAGCTACACCCCAAAGTAAACATCAACCTCATAACTCCACCTCAAACAAACAGTCAAAACCTCAAACATCAAACATACACAGGCTTGAAAAACCTATGGATGCTCTTACTATTATTCTACAAAGTGAAGAGCAAAAGGCAGCTTTTGCAGCCTTTTCAACAAGCTTTGAAGCATTCTTGGGAGCAAGTCTGACTCCATCTAGATCATCCAACAGGATATGGTAGAAGATATGGATCTTCAATGGTCAATGGCCATGATAGCATACAGGTCCAAAAGGTTTCTGCAAGGAAATAGAGGTTTAACCATGGATAAGAAAACAAGAATTGGTTTTGATAAAACCAAAGTTAGGTGCTATAACTGTCAACTTTATGGGACCTTCTCTAGAGAATGTCAACAGCCTAGAGTTGATAGAAACACTCATCAGGCACAACACTCAAGTGGAATTAATTCAAACAGACAAGTGCCTCCACCAATCAGTATTCCAAATGCACCAATTCAGTCCAACTCAACGTCCAACATCTTCTGCAATGATAATAAAAAAGGATGAAGAATATGACTGGAGCCTTTATGAGGCTAAAATTCCATCACCTTTAGATCATGCCCTTAAGGCTGATATTGAAGACAAACTAACAGACATCCCAAAAGAGGTAAAAGAAAACCTCTGTAGTCAAGCATGCATTGATAAGGTAAAAAGGTATAGAGAGCATGCTGATAAACTGTCAAAGAAAGTCATAGAAACAAACATTTTAAATGAAAGTTTAAAATCTGAACAAAAACAATATGCAACTAAAATACTTTCATTACAAACAGATTTAGACAAATTAATGTTTGGAAAACTGACTTTGGCAGCTCAGGTAGAGCAACTCTCTATCTTATTAACTGAGTCAAAATCATTACAAGCTGAAACTGAAGTGAAACTTCAGAAGTTTCAGGTTAGTAGAACTTCTTGCTCAACAAAGGGCTTTTAAGGACCCTTCAGGTATAGGATATAATAAGGTAAGTCCACCTTATAAAGATAATTAGATTCCTTTACCTGACTCCATGACCAACAAATAGGATGAATCTCATGATTCTCAAGAAAAGACTGATGACTCTAAACAATCATCATCATCATCATCAAAATCACTTTTAAAATCAAGTCACCCTTGATAAAGTTTGTTAAAAGTTCAACACCGTCATCAATCAAATCAACTGACTTGTATCAAGGAGAAAATAATGAATTTGATAATCAAACAACAGATGATGATGAGGACGATTTATTAGATGATGAGTCTGATCAGCCTATTACTGAAACTAAAAATGTTTAAAGTGTGGCTGATACATCAAACAAACAATTGAAACAGATTCAAGGATTTGATATCTGTTTCGGTGGAAGGAAAGCTGTAACTTCTATTGCCCCTCCCAAACAGGTAAATAAAGGGAAAGGCAAAACCACAATTCAGCCAAAACAACAGTCTGTAACTTTTGAAATTCCATCAAAATCTAATTTAAAATCAAAAGTTTTCAGCAAACAAACAAAAACAAAATTGCCATACCTTGAATGGTGTGATCAATTCACACATTCATCTGAAAAGTGCAGATATGGCAAGTACTGCAAGTACTGTAAGATGAATAATCACAGTACAGAAACATGTCATTTTCACAATTATTGCTCCATTTGTGAAAGAAACAATCACGGCATGGCAAATTGTTTTTTCAACAAGAAAAACAAGAAACAAAACAAACAAGCTCAGGTTGAGAAAACTACTGAAAAACAACCTATTGCTCAAAATAAGAGCAGAGTAGGAGTTCCTAAACATACTCCTCATCAGAAAATTGTTTTAGATATTCATAAAACCTTTTATGACAATTTTGAACACACTTCAAGGAGACATAAGTCTCAGAATAGACAAACTACTGACACTAGCTCATAAAAGAGAAGAGCACAAAGCACTTCTCCAAATAGAGCTAAATCAAACCAAAGGAAATCTAGTGTGTCTAGAGCTCCAAAACCTTCAGACAATGCTGTCTTGGAAGAAATTTATGTTGTTGGAAAAGACGGAAAACCCAAGACCATCTTGGCTTGGGTTGCTTCAACTAACTGATTTCTTTTGTTTTTCAGGGACATCTTAAAAGGACTGACAACATCTGGTATGTTGATAGTGGATGCTCCTATCATATGACAGGCAACTGTTCCCTTCTTCGGGATTTTAAGAACAAATATGTAGGCAATGTATCCTTTGGAGGAGATAAAACAGGTGGGAAGATAACTGGCAAAGGAACAGTAACAAACATGTTGATTAGCTTTGAGAACATCAACTACTGCTCCAATCTTCAGTTCAATCTTCTGAGTGTATCCCAAATCTGTGACAAGGGATATGTCACCCTATTTGACTCCAATAGCTGCTACATCCTTAAGACGGGTTTTCAGATTCCAGAAGATCATATCCTTTTGAAAACTCTTCGTCTAAACAACACATACATTGTTGATATGAACAATGTTTCAGGATCAACCCCTGAAACTTGTTTATTATCAAAAGCCACAGAAGATGTATCACAATTGTGGCATAGACGATTAGGTCATTCCAATTTTAACCGAATGAACAAACTTGTTAAAAATTATCTAGTCATAGGTCTGCCACAAAAAGAATTTTTCTATTTAGACCACTACACAGCATGTCTGAAAGGCAAACAACATAGAGTTTCACATAAATCAAAATTGATAAACTCTAACAACACACCACTCAAATTGCTTCATATGGACCTTTTTGGCCCAACAAACATCCTAAGCATAGGAAAGAAGCAATACTATGTTGTCATAGTAGATGATTACTCCAGATTCCTATGGGTTTTCTTTCTACTACACAAGACAGAAACAGCACAAATCATTACATCCTTTATCACAAAGATTGAGAATCAACTTGATCTTAAAGTCAAATCTTTAAGAAGTGATAATGGCACTGAATTTAAGAATGACTACATTTCTTCTTTTTGTGTAGAAAAAGGAATAAGTCATCAATTCAGCGTAGCAAGAACTCCTCAGCAGACTGAACGAACGAACAGAACATTAATAGAAGCAACTAGAACCATGCTAGCTGACCCTATATTGCCCATATCCTTTCGGGATGAAGCCATAAACACAGCATGCTACATACAAAACATAACATTAATCATCAATGAACATTCCAAAATGCCTTATGAATTAGTGTTTAAAAGAAAACAATATATATAGGATTTCTTAAGGCCTTTGGATGTTATGTTTCAATATTAAACATCAAAGAACAATTATCCAAATTTGCTCCAATAGCAGATGATGGATTCTTTGTTGGATATTCTGGAAGCTCAAAAGCTTATAGAGTATTCAATCCAAGGCTAAATATAGTGGAAGAAACAACAGATGTTGTTTTCTATGAACATTCTTTCACTAAGAAAGTCATTGGATCTAACTGGTTGTTTGATATTGATGCATTAACCAAATCATTTGACATAGCATATTTTGATGTTACAGGTTCAAAGGAGAACAATGAGTATCCAATGGTTCCACCATCAACCATTGATGTTCCATTGACTGCTAATCCTCCAAGGAGAACCACTAACATACCATCAAGTACAACTGTGTCAACACCTCCTGATCAACCAAGCGCCTCAAGAGAAACATCATCAGACACTCCCAGTATCTTCATCTCTTGTACCCACTCAATCACAAGATACCAACAAAACAAAACAACCTGAAGATGATGATGACTACCATTCTCTACCAGACACACATCATGTAGATGAAATCCTAGATTTCTTTCATTTTTCCCCTCAAACATTCACTGAACCTCCTCAATCAGACAATCACACATCACCCAATACTCTTGCTCAACCCTCATCACATGATCAGACAATCACCAATCTTGATTCAACAATCCATGTTGATCACATCACCACAACAAGAATTCACAAAGATCATCCCATCAAAAACATCATAGGTGATCTCAACACCAGATTGACTCGTAGTCAATCTGATACAGCAACCATTTGTTTATATTCCTGTTTCTTATCCTTAACTGTACCCAAAACATCACTGAAGCCTTAAAGGACAATAGTTGGATAGAAGCCATGCAAGAGGAACTACAGCAATTCAAGAAGCAAGAAGTTTGGAAGCTGGTAGATCTGCCTGAACGTCAATATGTAATTGGCACAAGGTGGCTATTCAGAAACAAAGCAGATGATAGAGGGATTGTCATAAGAAACAAGGCAAGGCTTATAGCTCAAGGAAATACTCAAGAGGAAGGCATTGATTATGATGATGTCTTTGCTCCTGTAGCTAGATTGGAAGCCATTCGAGTATTCCTTGCTTATGCCTCATCACAGAAGTTCATTGTCTACCAAATGAATGTCAAATGTGCATTCCTTTACGGTAAGATAGATGAAGAGGTGTATGTTGCTCAACCTCCAGGGTTTGAAGATCCAGATTTCCCTCACAAAGTATACAAGCTAGACAAAGCTCTGTATGGTCTTCACTAAACATCAAGAAAGTGGTATGAAACTCTATCAAAGTTTCTACTACAAAATGGTTACACCAGAGGTAAAATTGATCAGAGATTGTTGTTAAAAATAAAAGAACAAGACTTGTTAGTAGGGCAAGTCTATGCGGATGACATAATTTTTGGCTCCATAAACATATAGCTTTGCAAAGAGTTTGAAACTCTTATGCAATCAAAATTCCAGATGAGCTCAAAGGGAGAACTCATATTCTTCCTAGGTCTACAAGTCCAATAATCAACATATGGAATTTTCATCAATCAAAGCAAATATGTGCATCAGATCCTCAAGAAGTATAACATGACTGATTGCAATTCAAGCAAGACACCGAATGCAACAGGATTGAAGTTTGGACCAGATCCAGAAGGAACATCAGTTGACCAAAAACTTTACAGATCTATGATAGGTTCTCTGATGTACCTAACAGCAAGCAGACCAAATATCATGTATGTAGTATGCATGTGTGTAAGATATCAAGTGGATCCCAAGGAATCACACATAAATGTTGTAAAAAGATTCTTCCGATACTTGAAAGGAAAACCAACTCTTGGTTTGTGGTATCCTAAAGATGGAGACTTCTCATTATGTGCATACATAGACAGTGATTATGGGGGATGCAATGATAACTAGAAATCAACCAGTGGAGGCTGCCAGTTTCTTGGATCAAGATTGATCTCTTGGCAATGGAAGAAGCAGTCAAATGTCTCTGTGTCAGCAGAATATATAGCTGCTTCTGCATGCTGTTCTCAAGTGTTATGGATTCAAAACCAATTGCTTGATTATGGCTTTAATTTTCTTAAAACACCCATACACATTGACAATTCTATAGCCATGTTTATAACAGACAATCCTGTTCAACATTCAAAAACCAAACGCATAGAGATCAGATATCACTTTCTTAGAGATTGCTCAGAAAAAGGTCCGATCAAGTTAATCAAGGTCCATGTAGACAACCAATTGGCTGACCTTTTTACAAAACATTTGATTCAACACGATTTGAATTTTTGGTTTAGTCTCTTGGTATGATCAACTATGAAACAACAAATTAATATTTTCAAAACATTTAAATCAGACATACTTGATTTTGTCAAAGTCCATGATTACCATCAGCTTTCCCTTTTTCAAAATCAAGATATCATGCAAATCATTCATTTTGATAATATTGAATCATACATGCATTTCATGAGAAATGATAGTACACTAGCATAATTCTTCACTTGAGTCTTTTTCCACTAATAAAGACTGAAAAATTCTTTGTTTGATATGTAGATAGGCTCAGCATGGGACACATAAAATCAGATACAACAGTGAAGAACTAAATTCTCATGATTGTGTGGTTAACAACACATCTTGGTTTATGGTGAGTATTGATCTATCTAATATAGGTTGCTTTTAAAGTAACTATAATACACCAAGTGAAACAGATTATAAATTGCTCAATCATTCAAGTGTCTCCTTTGTTATGGTAATCATAGATCTGGAGTACACCTAGGCATTCTTTGTTGTGCTAAGCACAGACCTGAATGACCTAAATCATGACCCAAAAAGATTCCTAAAGAGGAACACATCCATCTTGGATGAATCACCAATAAAGTCTTTATGACTACATTTTTTGTGAATAAATCAAAAGAATCCCAAAGAGGATCACCTTTCTAACTGAAGTGAAAAAGAATCTCAATGAGGATCAACCATCATGGATCAAATTGAGCATTTAATCCTAAGTAACTAGGTTTTAAGTATTGAAAGTACTTTCTAGCATATCTTGAGAGGGGTCGTATTAATCATACAATCAGATGTGGGGTACGTACAACTCATGTCAATCAACTCAAAACATGATAATCACTCACTGTTTCAATCAACTATTAATACCATGCTTGAGTTTAAGTGGATCACAATATCTGCAATCAACAGTGTACTTGTCTATGTCTATTCTCAAAACCATACAAACAACTCAGTGAGAACTATAGACTAGTATGATCTCATGGTATGTGCAAAAGATTAATGTGTAAAACATGATGAACATCCATTAGTAAGATTCACATTTCTCTTGCTAAATGATTATCAAACAAGCAATATGGACTTTGATAATTTCCACTCAAATACATACAAATTTTTATCATTTTGTTAAAGATTTTTATAACTATGCAAAAAATAAGGGAGAGAAATTGAACATGGAAATATCAAAGGCAGCAGAATTGTGCATATTCATACATTTTAAAATTTGAAATTTTCTAAATTTTCAGTTTTAAACAAAGCCATGTCAAGCTAACACCCAAACACAACACTTTGACACACATACATATGTCTATTCTGTTGCATAATATTGTTTGTGAGTGATATCTTATCATCCATATATTGAATATGTTAAAATTCAATATTTTAACATATAATTTAATTCAAATTTTTTAAACAAATATTTTGATTTAAAAAAATTTAACATTCAAAATCTTCTTTTGCAAAAAAATAAAAAACAAATTTGCAATTTTATGTGCTTCGGAAGCAATATATTTGCTTCGGAAGAAATGACTTCAAAACATACAAAATTTTTTAAATTTTTAAAATTTTGAGAACTGTTCACACATCGGATGAACAAATATCTCATTCGCTATAGGAACAGTACCATTCATATCATCAAAATGTCCACAGCACATGAACATTGTTTATCCGCTGTGAATATCTCTCAAAAATTAACAAGTGTTCCACAGCGCATGAACATTGTTCATCCGCTGTGAACAAAGCATTCAATCCTTTCAAAGTGTCCACAGTGCATGAATAAGGTTCATCCACTGTGTATATTCATTCAAACATTCAGGTGTTCCACAACGCATGACAGTTGTTCATCCGTTGTGAACATATCAAACATATGATCCAAGGATCTACAGCGCATGAACAAATGTTCATCCGCTGTGAACAATCAGTACAATAGACAAAGGGTATACAGCGTATGAACAAATTGTTCATCTGCTATGAAAATAGTTGTCATAAGTAGCATATAAGTTATGTGCATAGCGTATGAACAAATTGTTCATCCGTTGTGTGTACAGTAATTTAGGTGCGAAGACTTTGAAAGCATCATGAGGAAGAAGTTTGAAATGAGTTCCATTGGAAAGATGGATTTCTTCCTAGGAATTTAGGTGACGCGGATGGAAGAAGGGTTCTTCATCAATCAATCTAAGTATGTCAAAGATATCTTAGAGAGATTTGAGATGATAGATTGTAAGCCATCCAAGACACCTATACCCAGAAATCACAATCTTAGTCCTGATTAGAAGGGGGAGGATACCGATCAACATCAGTACAGGGCAATAAATGGATCTTTGATGTATCTCACTGCAAGTAGACCTGATATCATGTTTGTAACATGCATCTGTGCAAGATATCAGGCTTCTCCAAAGGTGTCTCACCTAATTGCTGCCAAAAGAATTCTTAAATACCTTTAAAGGAGCTTCAAAATTTGTTCGTTGGTATCCTACGAATAGGGATTTTAACCTCTATGGTTACACTAACAATGATTATGGTGGCTGTAATATCAACACGAAATCAACATCAGGAAGATGTCAATTTCTTTGTGGAAGGATTATATTTTGGCAATATAAGAAGCAATCATGTGTATCCACATCAACTGCTGAAGCTGAGTATACTGCTGGCGCAAGGTGTTGTGCTCAACTACTTTAGATTTAGAATCAGATGCTGGATTATGGTTTCAACTTCATGGAGACTCCTATCCACATAGACAATAAGAGTGCCATTTCTATCATAGAAAATCCAGTCAAGCACTCCAAGACAAAACACATTAACATCAGGTATCATTTCCTTCGAGATATTCATGAGAAAAATCTAATCAAGCTAGTCAAAGTCAATTCAAATGAACAATATGCTGACTTCTTCACAAAAGCCTTTGATGAACAAAGATTTAAATATTTAATCACAACTATTGGGATGATTAATATTGACTAGTCTTTCTCTTTTGAAAACCATTTAAAATGTCTTGTCTATGTTGTCAAAATACAATCTAAGCCCTGTTGCCAAAATATTTTTCAAAATTGAAAAAATTTTATAAGTAAGGAATATTCCGAAGAGAAAAATTCCTTCAAGAACATTTTCTTCCGAAGAGTTTTTGGCCTCGGAAGAAATTTTGACTATCAGTCAAAATGTTTTCTGAAGCTTATTAACTTTAATTCTCGGAAGCATTTATTGTTCTCGGAAGCAAATGTGGTTGTAAACCAATGTTTGACTTCAGAAATAGTATGCCTTCAGAAGAAAATCTTCGGAAACAAACTCGTCTGTCTTTGAAAGAGTTTTAACTCTCGAAAGAAATTTTACTATGCAATGGAAATCTTTGGGCCCCACACAATTTTATTGTAGGGATATTGTCGGAGAATAGTAACTAGCCAAATTTTAAATCTTATTCATAACATTTGCCACCTTCATCCATTTGGACCTCAAACCATCTTTTCATCTATCATTTCACCTTATCCAGTGGATTTTTCCCATCATATAACATTACTGGTTGTTTCTCTTTCTTACTACTCTTCACCTTTCATCGAAACCCCAAGATTTAACTATTATTCTTCTTCATCCTGCTTTTGCTATTTTTCCACTTCAATCAAACAGTTTCCATTTGAACAATGGCCTTGAATCCCCAATACCACCAAGTTGCCATCCTTGACTCTTCAAGGGATGTTGATTTTGCCCTTATCGTCCAATTTCATTTTCAATCAACATACTTTACTGCCCTTACTATTAACCCCACCATCAACTCAAACCATATGGCTGAATTCTAGGCCAATGGTCAAAGCGAAATGATCATTGATGAAGGGGTCATCAGATCAAGGGTCTACGGATAGGAGATCATCATCAGTGAAACAACCATCAGGGAGCATCTGGAACTCCATGATGAAGGCGCCTCCACAGAATTCCCAAAGTCTGATTTAGAGGAAACCTACACTCAAATGGGATATGGAAGAGATGTGAGCAGATCTACAGTTTACATGTTCA
Organism: Flaveria sonorensis; assembly: GCA_025506505.1. Classification (NCBI taxonomy): domain Eukaryota; kingdom Viridiplantae; phylum Streptophyta; class Magnoliopsida; order Asterales; family Asteraceae; genus Flaveria; species Flaveria sonorensis. Next base: position 36,197,909 of record CM046435.1, on the reverse strand, counting down.
ACTTCTCCTACAACTGGAAGTTCCTACTTCACATTGTTCTCCATAGCCTACCCAACAAATCAGGGGGATGGGATCAAATTCCTTATGATCTGGGATGCCTAGTCCATGGGTTGGTAAAAGGCCTCTGCTTCAACTACTCAAGGTTGTGCTAAATAATTTGAGTAGCAATCTCACTAGGGATCCATTCTGTATGTATCCTCGGTTCATTTAGCACATTATCAACTATGAGTTGGACCAGGATAAACTAAAATTTGCTTATGTTTTACTGGTCCCTTACGTGAAGCTTGGCATTTTCAATACTTTGAAGAAGGTGTCCACCAAGTTTACTGGAAGAATCATTGATCTCTTTCCAGGTATGCTTGAGCCAATGCATCATAGTGACATCCCTGCAAGCCTATCAGGTGATGAACCCCCACTAGATACCCCACCACACTGCCATTCACATCTGCACACCCAATCAAAATCACATATCGTGATTGGTCAAGAGGTCCGACCATCCTCTATAATTGACCTTAATATCAGTGTTGAGTCTCCTAAGTCTTAACTTGATGAGCCAATTACCCAAGCCATAAGCCCTCTGGCTGATTCTCAACACTCTCCTGAGCAGCCAAAAAGGGATAGCCACATCATTGGCTCAACTGCTATTGCAGCCAAGCCATTAGGTACTGACCAAGATCCCGGGTCAATAGATATAACCTCTGTATCCTTTATTGACCTTTTGAACCAACCTGATAAGGATATCATGTTTCATTAGGACCATGATCTTGATCTACCTCATCCCTCTTTCCAGATCAACTAAGTCCCAGGGAACCTCTGATATCTAGCCCACATTAGCAAGACCAAACTAAGGCGAGTCCAACCAGAGTGGAGGTGACTCATGTAGATACAACTGCCAATACTGAGAGTGTTTCAATAGCCTTTTAGGATAGTGGTAATATCAGTCAAACTGTATCTACGGCTACCTTGTCCATTGATGCCTCTGAAAGAGACATAAGTATGCAAGGGTATCCAGGGTGCCAAGAAACCATAGCTGGTGATGAGGATGAACACACTAGGTATGTTATCCCATCTCCTGATGATTCTTCAAAATAAGATGAGGGTAGTCTATAACTCACCATCAAAGACCTGATTTCAAAAGTCACCAATCTTGAATCAACGGTTGAGACTTTAGAAAATATGTCTGCCACTCAGCAACTTGAGATTGAAAATCTCAAGGCTCAACTAGCTGAGAAACAGATTGAGAAGTCTGTTAGGCAAGTACATACTCAGGTTGCTTTGAGTTCTTCCTTAAGCTCATCTACATCTCAAGGTGATGCTAATAAAAAGGGGGAGAATTTACAGAAACAAAGACATGATGAGGAGATATCTGCTCACACTCATAAGGAAATATCAACTCAAGTGGAACCCCATACTAACATTTCTTCTTTCTACACCAAACAGCAACAACTTGTAGCCATCTTTCCTCAACCACCTCCTATTTCAGTTCAAATAGGCCCAAGGATGCTTGTCAACCTTAACAGATTTTTAACCTAGTTTCTGATAACTCCTCACTTGAACAACCCTTACCTGATGTTGCCATTGCTTAGTTTAGGGCTGAAGAGCTTCAAAGGTTGACTGCATCATTTACCTATGAGGAGGAAGTTGGTCAACCTAAGGTCTTTGTTGAACCCAAGATTGACATCGAATAGGATACATAGACTGATGACACAGCAACTGACTCAAGAGGGACAGATAGTGCAGTTCTTGTTACTCAAGAGGGATGAAGCTCTGGAAATTACTTCTGAAGCTGAAGTCCAAGCTGCGGAAAGAATTATAGAGTTTTCCTCTGTGTCTCATGAACTGCTGGTTACAGAAGCTATTCTTGATCTAGCTTCTGTAGTAAACAGTAAGGACTTTCTTTCAACCCCTCTCAAGCTAGCACCATAAGCTCAATCTCCACCACCCCAACCTAAATCCTCAAACCCAGAATCTCCAAAGGCTGAATCTTCCTCTGATCCTAAAGGGAAGAGAAAGCTTACTGCTAAAGAGCTTCTAGAGGAGGAAAGGTAGGAGAAGCTAAGAAAGAAAGGAAAAGTTGATATTGAGAAGTTGCTTGTAGCAAGCACCAAAGCAGCATCAGCACCTTGTGAAAGTATCAACAATCAGAATATGGCGGAGATCATTGACAGGCGCATCAGCCTGGGAGTAGAAGATGAACAAATGATTATTTTCCCACTTGATGAGCTTGTGGAGCTTGAGAAAGAAACATTGCTGCAGTAAGAAAGAGAAGGGGCAACAAGTTTAGCTAAAGAGGAGGAGAAAAGGAAAAAGGAGGAGGAAGCAAAAGCTGAGGACAGGAAGGAAATGATAGACTTTCTCTGCAAAAGAGGCTATAAAAAGGAGGAGTTGACCCTCATGATCATGATATAATCTTGTATCTTTTCTACAAAGAAACTAAGGAGATCAACAAAGAGAGAATGAAGGTTACATTTGAAAGGCTAAAGGTGAAGAAAAAGAAAGAAGAAGAAGCTATACTTGCTTCTACCAAGAAGTTGGGTGATAAGGAATGGATGAAAACCTACCTTAAAGCCCATGGCTTCACTGGCAGGCAAGTGGGCCCCATGTTAGAAAAGACCCTATAGCGACATGTCAGCAACATAAAGGCTGAGATTCACTTAGGAAGAAGGCAGGAGGTGCCTTGGAAACAAAGCCCTTAGAAGATAGCACCCAAATCTAAAACACAGCCAACTAAGCCACTTCCTACATCTGCACCCTTCCCCATCAAAACAGAACCAACCACTGAACCCTCAACTCCCAAACCCATACCATCAGCCATTCCCACACCATCACCCCCTGTCTCTAAACAGCCTCCACCTCCACCTGTCCTTAAAACCAAAACACAACCCAACACCTAATCTCAACCCAAACCATCTTTTGATCCTTCCAAGCTCCTGCCCTTAGAAGAATTTAAGGAGATCAAAAGGAAGCTCATCAATTGCACAACCTTGAGCAAATATCTTACGAGGAAGAGTTAATTAAACTGAAATACATTGATGGCTATTTTAGTTCCCTCATAAGAGATGCATTCCTTGATCAGTCTAGAGGAACATTGGACCAGGGTCTCCAACTTATAGCCATCAACAATGATACTTTTGAAGAAAAAGAGAAGAAATTAAAGAGAAGGTTGGTGACTCTACTGGACACTAGAAAAGGGAAAATGCTGCCAACCAGCCCCTTCGATCCCAGAAACTCAATTGACCAGTGGAGGTTCGATGAATCTACTCGAAGCTTAATAGTGCAAAGGGAGAATGGTTAAATAACCAGACTTGACGCATCTACTCTACTACATTCAAGCGGATTTGATATTGCGGAGTTAGTAGAGAGACCATTCTCGAACCCCTATTGCTACTCATATAAGAAATCATTTAAGTAGCGCTCATGTCAACGAAATGAAACTAAAAGCATAGGCTGAAGTGGAAAGAGCAACCATCAAGGGAAGAACATTCCTAGAAATGGTTGAGGGACCAACTTTAGAACCAATAGTCAAATGGGAATATGACTATGGTTCTGATCAACTAATTCTTTTCAAAGGGGCACAAAAGAGGACACATGTCATCCAAAGTGACCAATTGGTTCTACTATATATGGATGACTTGTATAAAATCCTCTCCACTGCATTAGGAAGGAATATAGGATAGACAAATTGTTGGCCATTTTAATCAATATAGTAGTGCATTTAATGTGTAAACAAAGATTTCTCAATGAATCAATACCAAAATATCAATAACATAATGAACAAATTAAGAATCTAAACAATAATAATCAATAAATTGCTCAATAATGATCAATGAACTTCCAGCCAAAACACACAGTTGCAACAAAGATATTTCAATATTAGGGTTTTGCAAAACTTGCTTCCAAAGATAAAAACATGACAATATATAATCAAAGCTAGATTCACTGACAGTTTCACTGGCTAGCGAAACTATCTGACCATTAACAGATTCACCGGGCAGCGAACTACAGTTTCGTCAGGTGACCTAGGACAGCTGACTACAAGCGAAACTCTCAAAGTTTCGCTGGGCCATAGAAACTTAAGTAAAGCAAAATTCCAAAGAAACAAACTAACATCCAACCTATTACATACAAAAAAAATGATCATAACAATTATTGTTAGTCCAACCTACACTAGATCATCAACACTCCCCCTAGGTTAGACCTCACCCTTGATCTTTCTCTTCATCTCCCACTTCCACAGCATCTTTCTCTGAAGACTCCTGATCAGCTCCAGCTGTACTTTCTTCTCCTCCCCTTGCACTGGTTTTCCAAATTTTATAGTCAGCTCCTGAGCATCCATCCTCAATTCATCAGCTTGTAATACTTTCTCAGTAAGCTCCTTGATCTCAGCCCTCACACCACAAGCCTTGTTATCCACCTTCATGAATAGACTGTCTCCAGTTCTTGTTTCAGCTCCAGCTTTGATGTGGTTCTCGCATAGCACCACCAAGTCTTCATCACAGAATGAGAACACTTCCATCAGGTCAAATAGTTTGATCTCTTCACCACCTTTCAATCTAATCACAGCTTCCCCAGTATTATTGTCGTAGAACCACTTCTCAAACTTTTGTAGTCTTTGGGGAAGTGGATTGGACACTCTTACTCAATTAACTGTTTTGGCTGGCTTGAGCTTCAACACTATCTTCGCCTTTACTATAGCCCAATCCAAATCCTTCTTGCATCTCCTCCTTTCTGTTATCATGTATCCAAACACTTCAAAATTATCATTTATCCCCATCTTAATCTCCTTCTCCAATAGTATTGCCCTCTCACATACATGTGCCTCCAAAAGGGGAATTTCTTATAGTCTCCTCAAATCCCATCTAGGAAAGGTCTTGAAAGCCTTCATTTTATGCATGTAGGAAATGTCCCCTCCCCTTCTTTTAATCATAAACATTTTTAACTCATGGTTGTACTTCCAACTCACTATCTTCTTATCTGATTTCTTCCTACTTGGTTCACTTATGTTTTGGAACAATGGAGTCAGTTGTTCTTTTTCTTTCTCCTTGAAAAACCAATCTTCCTTGCTTAGCTCGATTACATCTCCTTCGTCAGAACTCCTTTGAGCCATCAACTACTTCATAGAATTCAGGTTCAGAATCATAATCAACCAGCTGCTCCTCATATTCCTCTTCTTTATCTATAAGATTCATCTCAGCTCCTTTCTTGCTACCTTCTACTACTTTTTCTCTAAATACTTCAGCCCTACTTAAGTTAGTGTCTGTGTCCAGCCCCAAATCTATAAACTCAGCCTCTACAACCCTAGGCTCATCTCCTAGAGCACCTTCCACATCACTCCTCTTCTCAGCTTCAGTCCTGACAACTTTATCAACTCCAACATCGGGGCCACCATCACCACTACAACTAGCACTTGCTCCTTCTCCACTGGCATCTCCTCTAATCCCTGTTCAACTCCCCACCTTAAAAAATGAATACTTGGACGTATCTGTAAGATCATCTAGCTTTGCTTGGGCAGGCCAGCATTAGCTTTATGCTTATTTACCACTTTGAGTAATCTCTTAATCAATTCCTGTTAATCTACCATCATTCTCTTCATGCTCTCCAGTTCTTTATCTTTCTCCTTTTCTCTCAGTTCTTGATTCACCAGCTTTGTTTTTATCATCCCCAATTCATTGGCCAAAGATGTATTTAGATTTCGAATAACTTCTTGATCTAATTCAGATCTGGGATCCCTTCTTTCTTCAAAAATTGGTTGCTTATGCTTAGATCTCCTTTCAGTTACATGAGCTGGTTCTCCTTGATCAGATTTCTTTTCATTCTCCTCTCCTTTTGAATTCTCAATTCCTCCTCCACTTCATCATTCTCAGCTTCTAAGTCATATTCCTTCTCCTTAGCGTACCTTTTTCGCTTCTTTATGGCCTCAGCTTGCTTTTCTAGATTATCTTATGCTTTTTTGTTCTCATTTTCAATCAACTTCCTTATATAACTCCATCTTTCAATAGTGTACATATTCTCCAAAAGATACGTTATCTTCCCGCTGAAGTGATGTCTCACAGCTGAGCAATCTACAAATTTTCTAGTGTTCATTTGCACTAGTCTTTTAATTTCTCCATTTCTAGGTTGATCTGGCTTCAAATCATTAATGAACATCTATTCTCAGTCATGCAATCAAAAATCAACTTTGCAATATTAGCTTTCTATCCCTAACAAAATACAATCATAGCCTTTGCTCGATGCTGATTTAGACCATTTGACCCTCCTTTCCTATGATCCAGGCACATAATAAATACGTGGGCGATGTATCTCCATTCCTTAGATAGGAAGGTCTTCTTGATTTCTTTATTTGAGCCAAAAGAGGGTCCTTCATATCCAATGCTTCTAAAAGCATTTGGTACCTCTGCATCAGACATTGTCGCCTCATCACCACAATATTCCTCCAGCTTTAATACCCTTGCCACAGTCTCAACAGTAATAACAAAGTCATTCTCAAGGACTCTAGCAGTAATCCGATGTGGATTAGTCCCAAGGTCATACTCTGCCGTTCTCCAAAAGTCTCTTATATGAAGATCATAGATCGTAGGCATATTAGAAATAGCATAACTGATTGGGGACTGCTTCAACCACTTAATGCGATATTTGAATCCAATGGTCTTAGGGTTACTATCATCCAATAGTGCACCAATGTTTGTGCAGGGATCTATCTAAAGATTATAAGGCTGATGCAACCAAAGATCTTCCAACATGCACTAAGGAACAAGGATGAACTTGCTGCGGAAGCTTTACACTCTTTAAAACTCTATGTGTAAATTCTTCCGAAGCCAAAAGTTCAGAAGAAATTACTTCGGAAGCTTTACACTTAATAGAAAATATTCCAAGTGTAATAACTTCGGAAGCCAGAGGGCAAGTTCTTCTGAAGCCAAAGATGAAGCTTTCTAAAGCTTCAAAGACAAAGTATTCTAAAGCCATTTTGCTGTGAAGACTAATTTCTTCGGAAGATAGTGAAAAGATGCTTTCTCTGATCTACTTTTGATAAAGCTGACCAACTTTCTACTGCAACGCTGATAACTCACCAACTTGTATGAGTTTGTTAAACTTCCATGCTTTAGTTAATAGTAGATAAAGTCTTTGTTTGTAATTTTCTTCTATTGTTCCTTTAGACTTTTTGTAATAGGAAAAGTCAGTGAGCTATGGCATGTCATAGTCATTAGTCAAAAGGCAATCTGCCTTTTGACTCCAGATTGATCTTGTTGTCTAGATCAGTAAATTCCAACTGTCCTTCTAAGTATTGACGGTTGTAGGTTGTAGTATAAAAGAGTCTCAGGTCCTTGTATTTTAGATTATGCTTTGAACACTTGTTATAAAACTTGAGATCAATATACAACATCATTGAAAACTTATACTTGTGTTATTGTTCTATGTTCTGTTTTATTATTACTTGTGTTCTTTGTATCTTCAAAGTATCCTGTTCCCTATTTGAACTGTTAAGTGATCTAAGATCACTCCTCTTATGAATCTAATTTTAGTTAACACCCTTACCCGATCCTGTAATTGGTATCAGAGCATTCCAGGCTCTTGATTGTAAGATCTTACCATCTTAAATCCTCTTAGTTTCACACTTCACTTAACTTTTCAAAAGGCAGCTATTCAAAGGCTGAAATGGAAACTGGAACTATGACAAAGTCCCCACTGATCACTCTTGAGGATTTTGATACTTGGTGCCAAAGAATGGAAGGCTTCATCAAGTCTCAAGATTCCTGGATATGGGAGTCTATTGTCAATGGACCTCATGTAACATACACCACTTCAGCTGTTGTTGGTGGTGGTATGATACCAAAGGAAATGGCTAATTTTTCTGAAGAAGATTGGAAGAAAATTGATATTGATCAGAAAGCTATGACAGCCCTTCATACTGCTCTTCCTAACTCCATCTATAGAGGTTTCAAGAAGTGCAAGACCGCTAAACAGCTATGCGATGCACTGAAGCTGATGTATGAGGGGTCCAATGAAGCCAAAGAGAACAAGAAGGACCTCTTGAAGCAGCAGTTTGAAAATTTCACCTTCAAGACAGGTGAAACCATGACTCAACAGTACTTCAGGTATGTTGAGATTTATGGATACTCTAGCTGATGTTGGGGTAACCATTGAGAATAGAGATATTGTTAGGAAGTTCATGTCCTCTCTTCCCAAACAATGGACACACTACTATGTGGTCATTAAGAGGACTGAAAACCTCAAGACTCTTACTCTCACTGAGTTATATGGAATACTCAGTGGATACCAGATGGAGATGAACATGTAGAACTCATCTGGTAACTCCAACACTAATCAGAGTTCAGCCTTTCATGTGGTTGAAAGGTATTGCAGAGAACCACAGCACCATCTCATCTGCTACCCAGACAAATCACTAAAGGGTCCTTTCATCACCTTTCCAGAGACACCAAGGGAATGTTACGTCCCTGGAAGCCCATTCCAGGAGACAAGTTCTTCACAAGCTTTTGTGTCTTCTGATGAAAGTTCAGGCAACTTTCTCTTCACTCTTGAAGACCTGGACTGTATCCATCCAGATGATCTGGAATATATGGAAATAGTCCAACAGATGGCTCTACTCACTCATAGAGCCCCGAAGTTCTACAAGAGGATTGCGAGAAGGTTTCCCAACAATGCAGCCAGTGGAAAGTTTGTGCTGGACAAAAGCAAGGTGAAGTGTTACAACTGTAACCAAATGGGACACTTTTCCAGAGAGTGTAAGGCACAATCCAAGCCAAACTACACTGAGGGAGCTCACCAGAATGAGAAGCCAAGACAGCAAGCTGCAGTTGCTGTTGAAGAAGAAGGCTTTGATTGGAGGTTTTAGGTTGAGGATGCTTCTCCAAACCAAGCACTAATGGCAGGCCATGATGAAGCCAAGGTATTGGAACATCTTTGTACTCCAGAATTCATTGCTAAAGTTAATAGATACAAGTCCTATAACTTAGAGATGAGATCTGCTCTTGAGTCCTTAAATATCTTAAAAGGTGACTTTAAAAGAGCTGAAAATGATTATAAACTTACGATAGAAGATCTAGAGAAAACATTTCAACTCTTAAGCATGAGCACACTAACTACAGGACTCAAATCAAAGATCTCATCTCAAAGTTAACTGAATGCGAGGATGAGCTTGTGATCAGCGAAGCCAGGGCAGAAAAATATGTTCTTGAAGAAGAGACCTTCAATAACATAATATCCTCATCCCTACATGCAAAAGTTTGTTATCAGAAGAATTAGGGACTGGGATCTACTAAGATAGCTCCTCAACACACTCTATTGTCTGTAAAATCTCCAAGGTGTGGAACTTGTGAAGATGAGCTTCCCCTCATAGACCGCATTGTTAAAGAGGATGAAGAGGAGATAGTGAAGGATGACTCTAAGAAGAGTGAAGAAGATCATCCTAAGAAAGGTCACTATTCTCTTGAGGATAGAAAAGAGTCTGGAATGACCAAGTCAAAGAGAAAGAACTTGATTAGAAGAGCTAAGAGAAGTTCAAAGAAGACTCAAGAAATCAAGGCCACTTTTGACTCAAAGCAGAAACAAGTGTTCATTTCTGCAGGTTTTGAAGTGGTAAAGACTGATTACTCAACTATGAAGTCTAGTACCAGGAGTTCTAGTTTAGTTCCAAATCATTCCAGCAAGATGAAGAAGACTGACCAGCTATGTACCACTGCTACATAGCCTGAACCATCCAGCTCCAAGAGCAAGCCTCTCCCTAAGAAGCTTGTTGCATCATCTGTAAAGATGAAGATGGAGAAGGAAAGTGATCAAACTCATTCTTGCTCTCAAAAGAAGACTCTCAGAAGGAAGGAACTCGACTGTGTCATGTGTGGTAGTACTTCTCATCTGGCTAAGGATTGCAAGTACAATCCTAAAAGTACCATCCACATGACCAAAAAGAACACTTCTGAGAAGAAGAAGGAACAAACAGCTCTGGAAGGAAAATCTGTTTCCTTCAGAAGCTCCAAAATGAAGAAGAAGATGAGTGAAAACTTGCCTTTTGAAGAAAAGTTGGTCTCGGAAGAAAGGAATGCTTCCAAGTACTGAAGCTTGCTACAGTGAAAGCAAGATCTTCTGAAGGTCCAGTCTCCAAAACTTCCAAAGTTGTCAAAACTTTTGAAGCTTTGAAGGTCAGGCCCAATCTTCTAAAGGTGGTGTCGAAGATGAAGGAAGACCATGTGACTGAAAGTTCTTCATGAACAACAGCAAATGATCCTCAAAGCTTGAATATAGGATCACTTACTATTACATTGTCATCAACTCATTTTAATAAGCCCAAGACCACTAAGGCTTGGGTTTCTAAGTGTAACTAATCACCTTTTTTTGTGCAGGAACAGTTAAAGACCAAGAAGAATGTTTGGATTATTGATAGTGGCTGTTCTAGGCACATGACTAGTAATGGTTCTCTGCTTCAAAATTTTGAGAAAATTAATAGAGGACCAGTTGCTTTTGGAGGAGATACTGGTGGTTACATTTCTAGAAGGGGCAAAGTCACAAATGGTAAGCTCAGCATTGAGAAGATAAACTTTTTCAAGGAGCTTGGATACAATCTTCTGACTGTATCCCAATCTTGTGATCATAAACACCATATGCTCTTCACTGGGCATGAGTGCATTGTTCTCAAGCCAGAGGTGGCCATTCCTAAAGAGCATATCCTGCTCAGAGCCCCCAGGAGAGGGAACATGTACAAGATGGATTTACATGAAACATCTCCATTAGGAGAAGTTTCTTGCTTTCTGTCTAAAGCAAATATTGATGAGTCTTTTCTTTGGCATAAAAGAATGTGCCATGTAAACTTTAAGAACATGAATAAATTGATTAAGAATGATTTTTTAACTAGAATGCCAAAGAAAGAGTTTACAAGTGATTACCACTGTGTCGCATGCCTGAATGGGAAGCAACACAAAGTGTCTCACAAGCCAAAGGAAATAAACTCCATCACTACTCCCCTACACCTATTACATATGGATTTGTTTGGCCCCACCAGTGTAATTAGTTTAAGAAGGACCTCTTACTACTTAGTGATCACAGATGATTTCACAAGATTCACTTAGGTCTTTTTCCTTAGAACTAAGGATGAGACCCCTGAGATCTTGAAGAACTTCATTCTGAAAATTTAGAATCAATCTGATCACAAGGTCAAGACCATAAGATGTGATCAAGGAATAGAATTTAAGAACCAAATCCTTGATACATTTTGTGATGAAAAGGGTATTACAAGACAATATAGTGCTCCCAGGACTCCTCAGCAAAATGGTTTTGCTGAGAGGAGAAACAGGACACTTATTGAAGCTGCAAGAACCATGTTGTCTGGCTCTAAACTGCCCATCACCTTCTGGGCAGAGGCAGTTAACACAACATGCTATGTGCAGAATAGAGTTTTAGTGGTTAAGACTCATGGTAAGACTGCTTATGAGCTATGGCACAAAAGGAGACCATTTATTGGTTTCCTTGGGTCATTTGGATGTCCTTGCACCATCTTGAATACCAAAGATCAAGTAGCCAAATTTGATAAGAAGTTAGATGATGGACACTTTATTGGATATTCTTCCCAAGCTAAGGCTTATAGAGTATACAATCTTAGAACTAGCGTAGTTTAGGAGTCAGCCAATGTGACCTTCAATGAGCACACTCCTAGTATGAAAGGTTCTAGTCCGAATTGGCTATTTGATCTTGACTTAGTTACCAACTGTTTTAACAATTCTTGTGAGAATGTTTCAGGATCTACAAATAATATATCAACAGGAGATCCTGACCCAAGATTTGAGCTGAGAAGACCAAGCAAGATTTCAGCTCCTTTGTTGACTAACCCTGCAAATGAAGATCTATCAGCACAAACATGACAAATTCTGCTGATACATCTGAGGTGCCTTCAAATTCCAGCTCAGTCGTTCAAAACTCAGGTGAAAGAGCTACAAATGTAGGAGGAAATAGAGGTGGTGATAGTGATAAAAAATTTCTTGATGCTGATAACCACTCCATAGAAGACAACATAAATGATGTCACACATTCATTGGATCAAGTCTCACTTGATAAGTGTGCTGATGTGGTGGGTGACACTCCTTTTCCATATCTAAATTTCTCTAATTTGGATCTATCCAATCAACTTGCTTTGATCCCTCAACTAAGAATCCACAAGTCACACCCCACCATAAACATCATTGGAAATGTTGAGACTGGGGTAAGAACAAGAGGACAAACCCATGACCAAAATGTTTATTTGCACTCTTGTTTCTTATCCCAGGTTGAGCCAAAGAAAGTTGATAAGGCTCTGAAGGATGGAAGCTAGGTTGAAGCTATGCAAGAAGAGCTACTTCAAATCAGAAGACAGATGGTTTCGAACCTATGTCCTCTTCCTCAAGGGAAGACTGTCATAGGAACCAAATGGGTTTTTAGGAACAAGAAGGATGATGAGGACTTGTCATCAAGAACAGGGCAAGACTAGTTGTTCAAGGGTACATATACGAAGAGGGAATTGACTACACAAATGTTTTTTCTCCTGTGGCAAGACTTGAAGCTGTAAGAATATTCCTGGCTTTTGCTATATCCAAGGATTTCAAGGTCTACCAACTTGATGTCAAGTGTGCTTTTTTGTATGGGGTGATTGATGAAGAGGTGTATGTCAAACAACCACATGGATTTGCAGACCCACATCATCCTGATTATGTCTGCAAGCTTGATAAAGCTCTTTATGGGCTGCACCAAGCTCCAAGGAAGTGGTATGAAACACTATCTTAGTATCTCTGTCATCATGGTTACAAGAGGGGTACTATAGATGGAACTCTCTTTATCAAAGGGACAGGGAATGACTTAGTCCTGGTTCAAGTATATATGGATGACATTATCTTCGGGTCAACTAATCCAAAGCTCTGTAAAGACTTTGAGAGGCTGATGAATAACAGATTTGAAATGAGTGCCATGGGGGAACTAAATTTCTTTATGGGAATTCAAGTGAAGCAAGTTGACAATGGCATCTTCATAAGCCAGTCAAGGTATGTACAAGACATACTTACAAGATTCAACATGACTGAATGTAAGGTTGCTAAGACACCCATAGCCAGAAACCACTCCCTAGTACCTGATCTTGAGGGGGAGTGTGTGGATGAATATCTTTACAGGGTATGATTAGGTATCTTATGTACCTAACAGCCAGCAGGCCTGATATTATGTTTGCCACATGTATTTGTGCAAGATATCAAGCCAACCCCAAGATGTCACTCCTGGTTGCTGTCAAGAGGATTCTTAGATATCTCAAAGGTGCTCCCAAGCTTGGCCTATGGTATTCAAAGAGTTCTGACTTCAATCTGTATGCTTATACAGTAATGACTATGGTGGTTCCAATATGACTGCAAAGTCTACATCTGGGGGATGTCAATTCCTTGGTGGAAGGATTGTCACATGGAAATGCAAGAAGCAATCCTGTGTCTCTGCATCAACTGCTAAGGCTGAATACATTGCTGCTGTAAGTTGCTGTGCTCAAGTGCTTTAGATTCAGAATCAGATACTGGACTATGGATTCAACTTCAAAGAGACTCCCATCCACATAGACAACAATAGTGCTATCTCTATTACAGAGAATCCTGTGCATCACTCAAGGACCAAACACATCAACATCAGGTATCATTTTATTAGAGATAATTTTGAGAAGGATTAATCAAATTAGTCAAAGTTAACACAATTGAACAATATGCTGATCTGTTCACTAAAGCTTTTGATGAACAGAGATTCAAATATCTTGTATCAGCTATTGGGATGATTAACTTTGAGTAATTTTTTCTTAAATAAAACTTACATCAACTTTATTTCTAAAGCTTGTGTGTCCTAAGTTGTTTATTTTATCACCTTCATAAGCTCAGTTTATTTTGAAAGAAAATTTTTAATGATATTTCTTAGATTTTGAAAATTTTTCAAAACATATTTTCCTTTGGAAGATTTTAAGTTGCCTTCGGGAGAAATTTATGTCTTCAAATCAAGAACTACTTATAAGAAATTTACATTTGAAAGAAATTCTGAGAATATCTTCCGAAACTTAAATATTTTTCTAAGTACTTGCATGTATTTTAAGGACAAATATCTTCCGAAAGCAATTAAGTCTCGGAAGATTTATTCTCTCTAGAATAAAACTCCCAAGATTTAATATCTTCCGAAATCAAATATGGGTCGAAAAAAAAACTCTCTAAATATTTTTTTCCGAAGCCAAATTTTCACATTTCTTAAGAATATCTTCGGAAGCCAAATTGGCTTCGGAAGCTTTTTCTTAAAACTTCCGAAGCAAAAATAAAATTACCTTCGGAAGATTTTCAACTTCCAAGAAAACTACCTTTTTGGGCGTTGTTTCAGAAGTGGGACCTACTTTCAGATTTCAAAGTTTATTCTTTTGCATTAACTTTGTCTTAAATCCATTCCATATATATTCTCAATGGTTCCCCTTCTTCTCACTCTCTTCTTCTTCCACAAATTCTTGACCTAAATTCTCCCAAAGTAACCTTCTTCTTCACTAACAAACTTCCTTCATGGCAAACATTAATCAACAAAACCAACCGGGTTTTACCATGCACCTTTAAAGACAACACAATCAAGTTGCTCTGTTAGACTCTGAGAAAGATCCTCATTTCTCAGAGGTCTGTAGATACCTTTCTGCGTCTCACTACTTCACCTCCCTTACCATTGATCCTCCTCTTTATGTGGATCAGTTACTTGCATTCTGGATGACCTGGTCATCATGGATGGGGAGAAGGCACTATCTCCAATAGTGCAGGGGAGGACAATCTTCATCTCTCCGGCCATCATAAGCTCACACCTTCAGCTGGATGATGAAGAAGGTGAGTTGTCCTTTCCGAAAGCTGCTGTCAACCAATCTTTTCAGCAGATGGGCTATGAGGGTGACTTCTCAGTCAAAACCTTAAAGAAGGGGAAGATCTCATCCAAATGGAAATACCTCCTCCATGTCATCATACATAGTCTCTCCAACAAGCATGGAGGATAGGATCAAGTTCCAGAGGACCTCTCCTTCATAGTCCATGGAATGGTTTAGGGGGTCAAATTCAGGTACTCTCAATTTGTCTATACAAATTTACTTGATAATTTAGACTCCTTAGAATACTAAATGTTCCTGAGATATATCCAGCACATTCTCAACTTTGAACTGGGCTTATAGTTGAGGGGAATAGGTAATATTCTTAAATTGGGACAGATGAAGCCTGGCATCTTTAAAATACTAAGAAAGCCTACTGTTGGCTTCTCTGGGGTAGAAACAGCCCTGGTTCCAAAACTGTTTGAGCTCATTGCACAAGGTGACAACCTAGCAGCACCAGCTAGTGTTGATCAGTGCTGAGGTTCCTCATGCTCAGCCTGATGATCTCACATCCCTAACAGCCTTAAGCCATCACTTTGAGTCTTAACACTCAAGTGATCAGCCTTTAGGGGATAGTTACCAGACTCAGCCGCTGGACTTAAACCACCCAATTCCCAGCCTTGATTTCTATAATGATGAGGAATTGGGTTTCAGTGAGTACCATGAGTCTCTCCTCTCTTCCGACACTCAAGGAGAAATAAGTACTCCTGACTCACCCAGTCTAGCCCACATCATCTACCCACAACTGAGGTGGGTCTTCCTCAACATGTTTAAGAGATCCATATGGAAGAAGCTCTTACTTTAGAAAGTGATTACATCAGTAAGACCTCAACCATGGCAACCCAGCCACTTGACACATCTCTAGAAGTTGTCATGATGCAGGGGATATCCAACAGCCAAGAACACTATGATGGTGATGAGGAAGAAGACTTTGGTCCAATTCTCTCATCCCCCAGTGATTCTTCAACTGAAGATGAGGGGAGTCTGAAACATAGGGTGCACAAACTAACAAACACCTACACCTATCTAGTTTCAAAGATAGTTCACCTGGAATCTCAGGTGACTATCCTGCAGAAGAGGGTTAATGACCAGCAACTTGAGATCACCAATCTCAAGGGCCAGTTAGCTAAGAGACCCATAAGGAGGACACAACCAGGTCCATAAGAACCTGTGGAAGTGATGGATGACACCCCCAGCTCACCTATGCAAGAAAGTGATGCTACCAAAAAGGGGAAGAAAGTCCTTACAACCACAGAACCTGGGAGTTCCTCCCAGAGTATGGATATAGAGGAGTCACCAACCTCTCTTGCAATTGTCTAGACTCAGCAACCTCCTCAAGTCATGAACATAGACTTACTCATTCAACACTTGTTTGAGGAGGAATTCCAAGAGCAATGTCTGCTCCCTTTGAGAATCCAATTATAGGATGGGGCCATGACACCAACAGAAGAGCTCTTGTGATCTCTAGAGCTCAGGGTCAACTGGAAATCTTCAACCTGAGTTTCTATGAGTGCATCAATCTGGTAAATCTTCCACTTGTCAACCCAAGCCACAACAGACAAGATGAGAGATTAACAGACCGGATTCAAGATAGGATGCTAGAGGAATTCAAATTGAGATCAAAATTATATAGACAGAGGTTAGCAGGTGAGATCTTTGGTCAACTGGATGTTGAGGTGGACCCTAAGATTAGTATCGAAGGGAAAACCTTGACTGAAGGCCCAGAGGTTGAGCCAGTGAACCTTGAGATAGGATCTCCTCTGCACCCAGTACCCTCAGTGAGCCACTAGCTGGTGAAGGTGTCTTACAACCTCTCTCTGGCTAGAGCTTGACTGCTGAACCAAGCGATAAAGGCCAAAGTTCTCTCCACCCTGAGTCACCAAGGCTTGTGGTTGACAAAGGGAAAAGGAAATTAACTCCTGAGGAGATGGAGGAGGAGAAGAGAGAGAAGAAGAGGAAGCTAAGGGGAGAGAGTTCAAGTAGGTCCCCAGGCTTCATGGAAGCTGCAATCCAGGCTGCCCCTAGGCCAAATACTAAAGAAGATGAGTTAAGAGCAGCCAGGCTAAACTACCTGGGGACCAGGAACTACAACATAGATGAACTCATCTCTCTCCCCTAAGAAGAGTTGAATGAGCTGGCTGACACTGAGCTGTCAAAGGAGAGGATGGAGGCAGAGGATGCATCATTGCTCCTCAAGGCTAAGGAAGAAAAGAGACTGAAAAGGCTCTACAAACAGGCTCCCTCCTCTCCCCAGCTCAAGAAAGCCCTGAGACAGAGGATGTGACAACTGCATAACCTCATATAGACAAGGAATCTGATAAAATCAACATGATCAACTACCTGAGTGCCACAGGCCTCTATCAGGCATCTGCACTTCTTCCCCTATCCTATGAGTATGTAGAGTTTGAATATCTCAAGCTGCTAGAGCAACAAGTCATGAAAGAAAAAAAGGCTGCTAAGAGAAAGGTCAGGGAAGAAGCTGCAAAGTCAAGAGCCATCATCCACAAAAGCCAAAAGAAGTCCGCTGACAGACAAACGATGATGAGCTTCTTGAAGCTGTATTGATTCTCGGAAAGAAGGCTTGGTCCTATGTCTATATCCACAATGGATGAGCATATAAGGGTGATCAAGCAGAAGATCAAAAGGGGAGAGCTTGTGGACTTACATTCTCTACCAAGTCCAGCTCAACCTGAAGTTGAGGTAAAGGTTGAACCCACTGAGACAACACAACCTGAACCTAGAGCTGTATCTCAGCCAACTTCATCTTTCGATCCACAACAGGGTCCTCTTCTCTCTCCTTTTGAACCTGTGACAGAAGAGAACCCAACTGAGAGGGACACTACTGAACAATCTGGTGCTGAAGAGTAGTCCTCTCAGTTGAAATCATCAAAGAGGAGAAAAAGGATGGCCAGAAGAACCCGTACAAAGAAAAAGAAAACCAAGGCATCCACCTCTACACCTCAGGATAAGTCAGAACATCCTGAGGAAGTGCATGAAGAGGCTGCTCAACCAACTCCTATCAGAGTAGAGCCTCTTGCTGTTGGAAGACCCATCATGTCCTGGAGTTTTGCTAAGAATCCAGACAAATGGTATGTCACTAGAGATCAAGGAGGTCAAGATGTCTACTTTCGGCAAGACATGCTTGCCATTCCTCTACGTGATCTTTATGATATGAGAAGATTCTATGAAAGTCTGAAGGATCCTGACCATATGATGAAGAGAGGTTTGCTGCTGATCCTAATAAGGACTATCAACATCTGAAGAATCTCTTTATTTTGGTAGCATCAGCCTAGGGGGAGTTTGTAGGGATCTATCTGAAGATTATGAGGCTGATGCAACCAAAGATCTTCCCACATGCACTAAGGAACAAGGATGAACTTGCTGCAGACTTTACACTCTCTAAAACTCTAAGTGTAAAGTCTTCCGAAGCCAAAAGTTCAGAAGAAATTACTTCGGAAGCTTTACACTTAACAGAAAATATTCCAAGTGTAAAAACTTCTGAAGCCAGAGGCCAAGTTCTTCCAAAGCCAAAGATAAAGTCTTCCGAAGCTTCAAAGACAAAGTCTTCCAAAGCCATTTTGCTATGAAGACTGATTTCTTTGGAAGATAGAGAAAAGATGCTTTCTCTGATCTAATTTTGATAAAGCTGACCAACTTTCTGCTGCAACTCTGATAATTCACCAACTTGTAAGAGTTGGTGAAACTTCCATGCTTTAGTGAATAGTAGATAAAGTCTTTGTCTGTAATTTTCTTCTTTTGTTCCTTTAGACTTTTTGTAATAGGAAAAGTCAGTGAGTTATGCCATATCATAGTCACTAGTCAAAAGGCAATCTGCATTTTGACTCCATATTGATCTTGTTGTCTAGATCAGTCAATTCGAACTGTCCTTCCAAGTATTGACGGTTGTAGGTTGTAGTATAAAAGAGTCTCAGGTCCTTGTATTTTAGATTACGCTTTGAACACTTCTAATAGAATTGAGATCAATATACAACATCCTTGAAAACTTATACTTGTGTTATTATTCGAAGTTTTGTTTTATTGTTACTTGTGTTCTTTGTATCTTCAAAGTATCCTGTTCTCTCTTTGAACAGTTAAGTGATCTAAGATCACTCCTTTTGTGAAACTAGTTGTAGTTAACACACTTACCCAGTCCTACAGTTTCTCTCCTCATCGAACTTCAGATTTGCCATCTTTACTAAAAATTAAACAAAAGTAAGTTAGTTAAAAAATAAAAAAAAGGATAATAAATGAAATAGACAAAATTCAAGAAAATAAAAAAAAAATTCAACAGCTTCGCTTGTCAGCGAAACTAACTACAATTTTGTAGTTTCGCTGACAAGCAAAGCTTTAGTTTCGCTATAGGCACAGGTTTATAGTTTCGCTGTGATTTTAACTTTTAGTTTCATCCAAGCAAAATTATAGATTCCCTGTGACATAGGAACAAACTCATGTGTCTAAGCGATTTTATAGTTTCGCTAAGGGCGAAATTGTTGTTCTTACAACAGCGAAGATGTAAGTTCGCTGAAACCCTGACAAAAATTGTGTGCCTAAGCGAATCTATAGTTCACTGAAATTGTCCTGCCGAAACTGTCAAGTACACGCGGTCAGCATAACGAGATAGTTTCGCTCGGGACATTGAACTTTCATTCAGATTCGCTGGTTGGTTGCGCAGTTTCGTTGAACGAATCTGCGAACCTCCCGACCCAGTGAATCAACCTAGAAGTATTGTCTAGTGTATTAAACCTCAATCAATGCTTAATAATGGGTGGTTCGAAACACCCACCTGAGCACTTAGAACCAAACAGACAATACGGAAATCAAATTTTTTAAAGAGTGTAGAAATAGAACGCAGAGAATCTCTGGTTAAATTCGCTACTTAATATGTGAAACAAATTTCACACTGTGCAATATATAGGACTTAGTTTCGCTGGCATCACAAACGAAGTCATGTATCCCACTGAACAGCAAGTTTGACGGTGAATCTATAGATTCGCATAGCGAAACAGCTAGCAAAACTTAGTTTCACTGGAACCTAACACTTTGTAAATTTTTGAAAATTTTTTGAAAATTTTATTTATTTTAAAAAAATTAAAATTAAATATAATTATAAAAATAAAAAAAATAAAAAATTTAGTCTTATATTTACAGAAACTTTCATGAAAAACTTCTTCACCCCATAATATCAACACGAACAAAATAAGAATAACAGAAGATTAAAAAAAATAAAATATAGGTACGAAGTAAAAGAAAAAAAACCAAGAATAAAAGAATATAGACACTTCTTTTTCAAAAAGTTGATCCAGAGAGTCAAAGATTGGAGGGATTGCTGATATGTTTGTCTTTTTAAGCCCACGTCTTGTTATATTCAATGTGTAATCTGCAACAGTTTTTATCATATTTTGGTTTAATTTTAGAAACTCAGGTAACTTGGTCCCCATAGACATCCAGCAAAGAACTTATCCCATCATCAGGGCTTATTTAGTAATATTATTAACGATGCTTGATTTTCTTTTGAGTTTTCAACAATGATCTTAATTTAAGAATCACTGTGCTTTTATTAGGGGAACCGATGATGAGAGCTCCACGTCTATTCTTACATATAATAGAGGAGATGATCATCTTAACTTGTTGATAAGAGCTTCAGGTCTATACTTGTGGAAACCATCGATTAATGATGGATCGAATATTGAAATCGTATTGTTGCCGTTTATCAGATCTGTGATGCGGAATCTCACAGACCCGTTGATGATTTCAAGTGAAGATCTGATGCAAGATTGAATGTATGATGATGAATGAATGATGAACAATTCAAGAACACATATCCATAAAATATTTCATTCATTCATATGTATGTTTGCTACGAGATTACAAGGGAGTTTGCAAGAGGTTTCTCTCTCACACACACTCAACCTAATGTTTCTCTCACTAGACTAAATCTGTATGCTTGAAAATTTTAATGGTTCTAATGGTTACTTAGAGTATAAATGACTACACTTGGTCTTTTATACTCTTTACAAAAATAAATAAAATTACATTTAAGCCCTAATGATTACACAAATATTCTTCAATATTTGATAAATTCTCTGTTGCTGATGCGTGACTGTGGGGTGCTGACGTCACTCGGGACGTCCGCTGATGTTGACTGTTGATTTTGACCACGGTTGACCAAGTTTGACCAAGTTTGACCACATTTAGTCAATTTTCTTCGTTTTGATCATATTTTTAGCATAGCTTCACCGTGTCGGTTTTGGTAATCATCAAGAGATTTGGAAATTAGGTTTTGGCAAGTATCATCTTCAAATAGTCCAACAATACTCCCCCTAAGATGATGCTGCCAAAACCTCATGATTATCAAAACCTTGGATGATGATTGATGTGCAGTCTTAAAGTGCAGTCTTCTCCCCCTTTTTGGTAGCATCTTCTTATAAGCTTCATAAAAAGGCATTGAAAAAAGGACTTTGTTTCGGCATATAAAGACTTTGGTTTGGCACTTGATGGATGTTTCATCAGCTTGTTCTTCTAGTCTTGTTTTCAGGACTTAAAAATGTACCCATTTGCATACACTGTGGATTACACAGGTAGCAATATCAGCAGTTTTATCTCAACTTCAGAAGTTAAGGAGAAGCATCAGAAATTCTTTAGACTTGACATATATTCTCCCATAACAAAATCTTTGGAGGGTGATGAACTTTTGTGTATGAGACACCAAGAGGAGGATTCTTAGTTCTCAGCAATTGGCAGGAGATCTTTGAAGGAAGCAGGAGTGTTCATTTGACATCTTGAACTGAATAAAAAACTCAGTCATGTTATGTAATTCATCACCTGTAAAAGTCTAAATCCTCTCGGTAGAGGTATTGCATAGAAGTTTCACTCCTAAATCAATAACACGTGTAAATCTGCCAAACCTAAGAAAAATACTAAAAAACAAATCTTTTTGGAATTTTAGATTTTTTTTTTAAAATATGATATTTACTAGCATGAATCGCTCAACTGCAATGAGAAAATACTAATCCAAAGTCCTCTACATCTAAAAATCTAAAGTTTGAATAGACATAGACAAAGAACAAAGTTGATTGTAAGTATGTTTGTCCATTTAAACTCATGCAAGATTCTATTTTCAACACTTTGTGATATTTATCATG
Source organism: Flaveria sonorensis (assembly GCA_025506505.1). Lineage (NCBI taxonomy): Eukaryota > Viridiplantae > Streptophyta > Magnoliopsida > Asterales > Asteraceae > Flaveria > Flaveria sonorensis. The sequence goes on along the minus strand of CM046435.1, from coordinate 36,175,889 downwards.
TTTAGGTTTAATTAGATATGCTAATTGAGTACCCCACACTCAAAAGTATGGAAGAATTACCCTCCTCATGAAATGCAAGGTGGCACTTTATCACAACTTGAACCAGGCTACTTAGAGTATAAATTCTCATGATATGATCCACTTTGGGATTCTTTCACACTTCACTTTGGAAGTTGATCCTTATTGGGATTCTTTTAGCTCTGATCCATATTAGGATTCTTTTCTTTTCCTTTTTGGCATGCATCAACACTTTTAGTGCAAGGTCAACTAGGTCTGTTCTAAGCATAATAGAAGTTGTCCTTATGTTTACTCCAGGTCTGTATTTACATACAACAAAGGAGAAACATTTGCTTTTATCAATGAGAAATTTATAAACCATTTTCGCACGGTGTGTTTAGGTAGCCACACAAGCAAACACTTGGAAAAGTCATTGCTTACTAATACCCAAAGATGGTTTTGGCCCACAATGCATATTGATTTAGTTCATTATAAATATGCTTATCTTGAATCCAAGCTGAGCCTACTGAGATATCAAAGAGAACCTTGTCAGTCTTTATTAATTTTGAAAAATAGATGCAGACGATAGTAGATGAGTGTACTATCATTTCTCATGTAAATGCAGGAAGATTCAATAGAAATATTTTTGGACTTTTCTTGATTTTCTAATTTTTAGGATTTTTGTTTGTTGAGAAAATAAAGAAATGGCATATGTGTTATCAATTCAATAGAGATCATCAACAATTTGTCCATGTAACATTGTAATCAGACTAAGCAGATAGAATAAAACATTGGTTGTTTCTTGCATTGCATTATAGTTTCTGTGAATGATTGATGTCCTGTATTGAATCATGGTTAATTTCTACTCCATTTGGCTCAGTTGCATCATAAACATCATGAGCAGGAAGAACGTTCCTGTCAAGGGAAGGGATCAGCCACTGCTGACTTTTCTTAGGTTAGCAGGCCTCCATAACTATCCCTATCATACTAGCAAATCAGTTAGATATTTCAACCCATGCCATTACCATCCTGAGCTGTCCGTTAGCATTTTTATATGTGACTTGCTTGTATGTGTATGATTTTGCTTTATCTGATGATATATCAGAGTCACCTCCTGGAATTAATTTCTTTCTTCAACATTGTTTTGTTTTTAAACCAACTGACTCAACTTTAGCTTGTTTAACAAAAGGAGTTTCTTTGGCTTTTGAAAATCTTTTGGTTGATTTAGAAAATCTAGTTTGCTTTTGAAAGTTTTGTGGAGGTGTAGCGAAGGATCTTTGTCCTTGATCATGTTTGTTTCTTCTGGACATGTGATCATATTCATCATAAAAATTATAATCATGATTATAACAATTTGATGGATGTGATCTTCTATGATTTCCATTATGCCAAGCATTATTCCTATATCTGTCATACTTATGTTGTGTGTATGACCTAGGATAATGTCTTGGTGCCAAATAATCATGAATAACATATTGTTTAAAATCATACCCATGCCGATGTGATTGAGGAGAAAAGTAGCTATGACGTCTGTTATAGTACTCCTGCTCCAATCTCGGTGAGTACGACTCTGATGGATGATAAGATCCTTGACCTCTTTTGTGTTGTGATTTTAGAGAGTTGTTATATGAACACTCTGAAGTGTTATGATTCTCCATGTCATAATTTAAGCAGTAAGGAGTAGGTCTGGATCTTCTTCTCTTAGGCTTGAATGAAGAAGTTGTATTTGATTTGAACTTCACAACCTTTTGTCTTGGTTGTTTTTGTTGTTTTCTCTTGTGAGGACATATATATGTATCACTCTCAGTGTTTTTACACTCAGGCGTGTAGTGTGAATCTGAATTGCATGTCTTGCAGAGAATTGGTTGTTGTTTTGGAGTTCTTAATGTAGTTTTTGAGGTTGATGGTTGGTTTGGATCAGGTGTAGAAGACTTTGTCAGACTTTTCTTCTTTCTTTTAGATCTGGTCTTCTTCCTCTTAACTTGTTCTTTGATTTCTTATACCTCAGGCTTATGTTTGTTCTTTAACTTCATCTTAATCTTTGTCTTGAGTTCTGCCTTAGGCAATTCTGGTTTAAGAAATCCTGCTGCTTTGAATTTTTCATAGAGAACCATTGCCTTTGTTTGTTTTCAGGCTTTGCTGCTTTGGATTTCTGTGGTTTTGTTTATTTTGGAATGATTTCTTCAATGACATGATTAGTACATGTCAATGTTTGTTTGTTTGGTTGGTTGATTTCTTCATCACTGTCATCACTTACAAGATCTCCATCTTGATCATAACAAGAATGAAAGAATTCATTCTGTGGTGATTCTGGTTTAAGGTACAGCATCGGTGCTGTTTCAGGAGAAGTGATTTGAATGATAGTGGAGGGTTTGTTTGTTGGATGATGATGATGCATATTTGAATCTTCTTTGACTTGACTTGTCATTGAAGTTGGCATTTCTATGTAGTTATCATTGTAAGGAGGAGGAACAACACGGTATGTAATTCCATCACTCTTCTTCTGATCTCTTTGTGCATTAAGTAGTTCTTTGAACTTGCTGGCAGTAAGCTTTAAATTCTCAAGTTCAACTTCTGTTGATGTATGATCTGCTTTTGTGTTTGCTAGAGACTTAGTGAGTCTTGTAACTTGAGCTTGAAGACTAAATCTTTATCCAAGGAGTTTGTCTACATCCTTTAGAAAAGAATTGATTTTATCTTCAAAGGCTTTATGCTGTATCTTCAATTCTGCATTTGTAGCCTTTTCTGTATTGATTGCTTGATTTAGACACTCAATGTAATGTTGCAAGTTATTGATTGTTTTGGTTGTACTTGCTTAAGATATTTTGGCTTCAACTTTAGCCTTTCTTTTTGTTAACTTCACAGAGAGTTCAGTTGCTTGAGCATTCAGCTTGTGATTTTCATTAAGCAACTTATCAACTTCTTTCTCTAGTGAACTGATTTTATTTGCAGAAGTTTGTAGTTCCTCTGCATGTGAAGCTCTTTCCTCCTTTATCATGTATGATATATTGTTGCAATATTTCCGATATGCCTGAACTTCATCTATGCATGCTGATGAACGCAGATTGATCTTTCTGTCTTCAGGAATTTCAGGCAATGGAGGAATGTTTGTGTTGTTGAAGTTTGTGGCTTTTGCAAGCTCGGCAGTTAACTCTCCAAGTTTGATTTGTTGTTGAACCATTTGGTCTTGCAACTGGTTCATCTCTTGAGCTAAACTGATGTTTTGTTGATTCAATGTCTTGATTTGTGCTTGATCATTTCTTTAAGATTGTTCCATCTCTGACCTGTATTTTATCAAATCATTAGACAATGTGTTGTTTGAGTTTGGAAGATCACATAAATGTAAGTGCATCAGTTCTTTTTCAATGTGATTGATGTACAATTGAATGTTTGTCTTGTCAAACAATGAATTGGTGTTATTATTTGATATGCTGTTGATGTTTGGTTGTTTCCAACTTTTGTTTGATTTGCTGCTGTTGTTTGGTTGATTGCAACCATTGTTTGATTTGCTTCTGTTGTTTGGTTGTTTGCAGCTTGGTTTGCTTTGTTTGAATTCATGAAACCTCTTTCTACCTGTAGCAAGAAAAATAGCTCGGTTTCTTGAAACACGAGTGTCAGTGAATGATGTTAAATTTTCCATTTTGTTTAACAACAAAAATGATTTGAAAATTTGTTTTGTGTTTAAATTAAAATCAAATTTTTTAAACATTAATTGAATCCAAAGAACGTCAAAACTCAATTTAATTAGATCGGCGTAATAAAGAGTTAACTTTTTCGATTACAATTTAGTTAAGCTCAATTAATATTAATCATGCTTAATTAAAAAGTAATAAAATTTGGATCTCCCCAATTAAAATTAAATGAATTTTTTTAAACAATTTTAATTAAACCCAATGAAATTAATTAAATTATAACTTTTACTCAATTAAATTTAATCAGAAAATGAGTTTAATTAATTTAAAGTTTTAAGTAACCTGAAAGTTAATTATGTCCGCTGTGTGTATAAGATGGTTAACAAACCAAGTATCAGCTGTTTGCATTCGATTAACAAACGAGTTTAACTTATGTCTGCTGTGGCTGGTCAAAATAAAAAGGAGTCAAAATTGAACTCCCAAAACACTCTCAAACCTTCTCGATCTCATGAAGCTCTCACTCTCTCGAGTTCTACTGATCTCAATCGATCTCTCGGATACATTATCCTCCAGCAGCAGCTGTCGGCGGAGATTGATGGTGGTGATGGTGCTCAAAGATGGTGGTCGATTGTGTCGACAGTGGTGATGGAGTGGAGAGGTTGAGACACCGACGGTGGGGATGGTTTCTCGGTGGTGGTGTAGTTGTAGGGTTCACGCCATCCGACGAGATTAGAGAGGAAAGTTGTGGTGTTCTGAAGGTGGATGGTCTTCGGAATGTTTAAATGGTGCGGTGGTCGGTGTTGGCAATGAATGGTTGATTGGAGCGGTGTTGATGGTGGGTTTCCGATGATGTATGAATTGTGTGTATTGATGAATCAATGTCCGCTTTGGACTTGATTCGAACAAGGTATGTGCTTGTTCTTCTCTCATCCGCTGTTGATCGTGTGATTTGTGTGTGTCCGTTGTGCACCACTGTGTTTGCAATGGACCAATGTGTATGGTTGTTGACCAATTTTGAACGTCCGCTTTGGACCAGCTTATGTCCACTGTGGACAAGTTTGATTCGATGTGCGCTATGGGTCTGATGAGGGTTATCGTCCGTTGTGGGCCAGTGTATATCCGCTGTGGACAATTTTTTTCAATCTACGCTGTGTATGTTGTGGACAGATTATGTGGGCTGATTTCTCATCCACTGTGGTTCAACTTCTTTCTGTTGTTCGTCCGCTGTCAATCAGGTTTACTTGTCCACTGTGGACAAGTTTGCATTGATGTCCACTGTGAGTGTGGTTGATGTGCACTGTGAGTGTGGTTGATGTAAACGTCCGCTGTGAGTGGGTCTTTGTCCGTTGTGATTGAGGTAAAACTTCCGCTATAAATTGTGTGTGCTGTGTTTTTGTTCGAATCAATGTGTTTGTCCGTTGTGGTTAAAAGTTTGTATGGACCAGATGTGTATGTACAGTTGGACCGAAGTGTTTGTATGGACCTTGTGCATCAGCTGTGGATGTAATGCATCAGCTGTGAACACGTAACAATTTGTTTATGATGAATCAGCGATGGATACTTAGCCAAAATTAATGATCTATGGTCTTTGTCAGCTGTGGGTTTTAACAAATCAGCTATGGATGTATTTCTTCATCAGTTGTGAATACTTAGAAAAATTGGATGTTTGTCGCCTGTGGAGTTAGTGTATCAGCTGTGGATGTAACACATCAGCTGTGGACACTTGGTTGTAAAAATGATGAAGATTGTCAGCTGTGGAATTGGAACATAAGCTTTGGAATTAGAACATCAGCTGTGGAAGTTGTACATCAGCTGTGGATGATAGAACACTTAGTTAAAAATCAAATACAATTGTAATTTTTGTAATCTTTGTAAACTTTGATTATGAATGAAATTTCACTTTCCAATTCACAAATTGTTGTATGTATGATTGTTGAATGATTCATGAATGATTGTATGATGAACAAATGTATCAAAATCTGAATCAAATCATAGATTTGGCTGATTTTTAGATTTCAAAGCAGTTTGACACTAAAAAAGTCAAACTTTATGTTCTTGAATGAACAAACTATTGATTCTTGGGTTTCTGATGGAATTTGATAAAATCAAAGGTTATAATAGCTGTAGATAAGTGATTCTAAGCTAAAACAACAATCAATTTCATATAGTCATCATCTAAACTCGTATTTAGATGATGAACACATGAAGAACACAATGAAGAACAAAAACCCAGATCTAAGAATCAATGTTCAAAATGTATGATATGAAAGTTGAAAATGATAAACAAACCTTATATTTGATGTTTCTAAGCTAAAACCATTATCAATTTCAGCTAAACAACATCAGATTCGTGATTTTTGATGATTTTTCCTTAAGAACATTGAACTTTTCTCAAGAACACAAAAGTTTTCAAAAATCTTCAAATTCAAAAGTTGTGGATGTTCAATTGATATGAAACTTTGCAGATGTGTAAGTTATCATAAACAAAAGCTGTTAGAATCTTAATTCGATCAAACAACAACAAAATCAAAATTTCACGTTAATAAGCATTTGAAGACTTGAAGAACAAGTTTGCTTAAATCTTCAAATTAATGGCTCAATTGAACTTCAATTGATGTGAAAACTTGCAGATCTTCACGAAATAACAAATCTAAGCTAATGGTAGCTTGATTTCATCAAAAACAACAACAATTTGCAGATCAAACTTGTGGTTCAAATTTTTGAGAAAAATTTGAAAAACAAGGAGCCGAGGCTCTGATACCAATTGTGGAAACCATCGATTAATGATGGATCAAATATTGCAATCGTATTATTGCCATTTATCAGATCTATGATGCGGAATCTCACAGACCCGTTGATGATTTCAAGTGAAGATCTGATGCAAGATTGAATGTATGATGATGAATGAATGATGAACAATTCAAGAACACATATCCATAAAATATTTCATTCATTCATATATATTTTTGCAAGGAGATTACATGGGAGTTTGCAAGAGCTTTCTCTCTCACACACACTCAACCTAATGTTTCTCTCACTAGACTAAATTTGAATGTTTGAAAATTTCTAAAGGTTCCAATGGTTACTTAGAGTATAAATGACTACACTTGGTCTATTTATACTCTTTACAAAAATGAATAAAATTACATTTTAGCCCTAATGATTACACAAATATTCTTCAACGTCTGATAAATTCTCTGTTGCTGATGCGTGACTGCCGGGTGCTGACGTCACTCGGGACGTCCGCTAATGTTGACTGTTGACTTTGACCACGGTTGACCAAGTATGACTTTGGTCAATTTTCTTCGTTTTGATCATAATTTCAGCATAGCTTCACCGTGTCGGTTTTGGTAATCATCATGAGATTTGGAACTTAGGTTTTGGTAAGTATCATCTTCAAATAGTCCAACAATACTTACGTATAACAGCGAAGATGATCAGAACGTGCTGCTGAGAGCTCCAGGTCTATACTTACGTATAACAGAGGAGATCATCACTCTAGGTCAATGTTCAGACATAGCAGAGGAGATAAGCATGAGATATAACTCTGAAGAGCTAACGAGAAGCATCAATTCAGAGACCAGGTAATGGGAAGATTTTGAAAATGTCAAAGCAGAGAATTGAAACTCTTAACCCATTTTTGAAAGGGCTTGTAACTTTGTGCAGGCCGAAATGTCAGGAGGATAATCCTTATCACCGAGTTCTTAAACTTTAATTAAGCTACACGATCAGTGTTTACTTTGTATTCAGGCTGAGCCTACCAATGCATATCCCAACACAAGGTTGTTGACCTCCTTCAAACTTCTTTTCCTTGAAGTTCCTGAAAAGACAAAATTGAAAAAAACCTAAGAGAGTAATCTTTATTCTCCCTCGAAATTTTTTTTAGCAGCAATGAAATAGAAATTTCTGTATATACAATTTTTTTTTTAAATTTTGTAAAAGATCAAAGACGGGAAGACAAATGGGACTCAGAAGTTTATTAGTATAAGTTTAGATGCATATAATAAAAAGTAAAGAAACAAAAAGGAGTTATTTACACATATTTATAAAATTTGTTAAGAAAAGAGGTTTTAAAAAGATATTAAACCCAATATTGAGATCAATTCATAAAAACGAGGTTTATCAAATGATTTTGTGAAAAGATCTGCTCTTTGACTTTTTGTGTCAATTGGAATAATATCTATAAAACCCTTTTCATGGGCGTTCCGGATGGCATGAATTCTTGTTTCAATGTGCTTGGTGCGAGTATGAGGAATCGGATTTTTGGCAATTCCAATAGCAGCTTCATTATCACAGAAAAGTGGTGTATAAAGGAAATTGATTCCGTAATCCATCATCTGATGTTGTATCCAAAGCACTTAGTAGCAGTAACTGGATGCAGCAACATATTCAGCCTCTATTGTAGATAGAGATACTGTTGTATGCTTCTTTCTTTGCGAAGAAACAAGACAATCTTTGAGATATTGACATCCGCCAGAGACAAATTTCATTTTGATCCTACAACCACCATGATCAGTGTCAAAATACGCATGTAAATCAAATTTCCCTCCTTTTGGGTACCAAAGACCCAACCGAGAGGAACCCTTTAAGTAATGAAAGATGCGTTTAATAGCTTTTTCATGTGATTCTTTTGGGTTGGCTTGAAAACAGGCACACTAGCACACTGCAAATGTAATATCATGATGGCTAGCAGTGAGATACATGAGAGATCCAATCATAGAACGATGGCGATGAGCATCCATGGATTTCCCATTATCATCTGGAGTTAAACAGGTTTGAGCTGTGAATGGAGTGAGTTCTAGAGAAGAATCATCCATCTTGAACTTTTTGAGAATCTCAAGAACATACTTCTCTTGGTGAATCAGAATACCAGCAGGCTTTTGTTCAACCTGCAACCCCAAGAAAAAGCACAGCTCCCCCAACATGCATTTCGAAGTGATCCTTCATTACTTCTTCAAACTCTTTGCATAGTTTCTCATTCGTTAACCTGAAAATGATGTCATCAACATACACTTGAACAATCAGCATTCCACCTTCAACTTCCTTCTTGAATAGAGTCATATCTATAGTTCCAAGAGAGAAATCCTTGATGAGCAGATATTGTGTGAAAGTTTCATTCCAGATACGATGTGCTTGATGTAATCCATATAAGGATTTATCAAGTTTATATACTTTGTCAAGAAAATCTGGATCCTCGAAACCTGGAGTTTTACAAACATAAATCTCCTTATCAATGTTCCCGTAGAGAAATGCACACTTCACGTCCATCTGAAAAACTTTAAAGTTTTTGTAACCTGCGTGTGCAAGAAAGATTCTAATGGCTTCAATGCGAGCAACTGGAGCAAATACTTCAGTATAGTCAATGCCCTCCTCCTGTGCAAATCCCTGAACAACTAACCTGGATTTGTTTCTTATTATAACTCCTTGATCATCTGGTTTGTTCTGGTATACCCATTTAGTACCAATGGGGAACTTGTTTAGAGGAAGAACAACAAATTGCCAAACTTTCAGTTTCCTGAACTGCTGAAGCTCCATCTACATTGATTCAACCCAACATGGGTCTAGAAGTGCTGCTGAGATATTTTTAGGAATGATTTAGGACAAGAAACATGCATAGAGACATTCATTTGTCAAACCAGATTGACTCCATCTCCTCACTCCATCTGTAATGGAACCAATGATGTAATCATGTGGATGGTCTTTTAAGGTTTTGAAGTTGGTGTTAAGGTTTAATGAGTTGGAATAAGATGAGGAAGTGGTTTGTGATGGTTATGAAGGAGAAGTGTGTTGTGATAGAGGATTCGGTTGTGGTGGAGGTGTAGGTGGAAGATCAAGTGGAGGTTGAGATGGAGGGTCAATTGGTGGTTGTGGATGAAGTTTAGGTGGAAGTGGCTTGGTTGGAGGAATGATTTGTACATTGGTTTAATGAACATCATCATCAAAAACTAGAATGTTGAAAGATTTGAAGACAGTATTTGAGTCATAAAACCATACTGGGTCTGACCCCATGTGTGGAGAATTAGACTCCTGCCAATCAACATAAAATGATTCCTGCACAATACACGTTCTTTTGTTGTAGACCCTAAATGCCTTTTGTGAGGAAGAATAGCCAACGAAGAAACATTCATCAGAAACTGCACCAAATTTTGACTTTTGAGCTTGAGTGTTTAGCAAAGTACATGAGCAACCAAATGAGCAAAAGAAGTTAATCAAGGGTTTCCGTTTATGAAGAAGCTCATAAGGAGTCTTCATCTTGTCTTTCATAATGCGAACCCTATTAAGTACATAGGAAGCACAATTGACAGCTTCTGCCCAGAAAATAATTCGAAGCTTTGACTCAATCAGGATAGTTCTTGCTGCTTCAATAAGGGTTTGATTCTTCCTTTTAGCAACACCATTTTGTTGAGGTGTCCTGGTAGCACTGAACTATCTGAGAATCCCTTTGCTCGCACAGAAGGAGTCAAAGATATGGTTCCTGAATTTAGTACCATTATCACTTTGGATGGCCATTACATTCCTTTTCCTGACGGTTTAAGTTGAGAGGACCAGCTTCTAAAGCTCTTCTGCAGTATCTCCCTTGTTTGTTAGAAATCTTACCCAAGAGTATCTTGATTAATCATTTGTAACAACCAAACAATAAGATTTTTTAGCAATAGACATAACACTAATAGGACCAAATAAATCAGTATGTAGAAATTCAAGGGGTTTTGAAATTGTGTTTTCAAGCTTAAGCTTGTGTGGCTTTTTGTACTATTTTCGTTGAGCACACGCCATACATTTTTCTACCACTGAAAAATATTTAAGTGGTAGCCCCCTCACAAGATTGTTTTTAACCAATTTATTTATCTTTTTGAAATTAACATGTCCTAATCGTCTATGCCATAGAAAGGATTCAGAAGATGAAGCTTTTGATAGGAGACATGTCACAGTGGACGTAGATTCTTGTGATCCCATAGTATCATTCATTCTTGGAGCATGCATGATCACTAAATCTTCTGGAATAGTAAACTTTGGTTTGAGAAACAGGCATTCATTGAACATACACAACACTGGTATATCATTATCATTGATTTGTGATACACTTAACAGATTGAATGCCAATTCTGGAACATAGTTCACTTTCTCTAGAGTCAAGGAACCATTTGAGACTTCTCCCTGACCAATCATATTTCCACCCTTCTTGTCTCCAGCAAAAGCGACATATCCTCCATTTATTATGCGATAATTTGTGAGTAGGTCCTTCAACCCGGTCATATGCCTTGAACATCCACTATCAACATGCCAGAAGCTATTGATAGCTCTTCTGGAATGTTCCTGGCATATAAACAAAAAATTGTTATGATTTGGAAATTGGGACCCAAGTCTTGACTGACTTAGGTCTTGGAACAGAGGATTTTTTACAGAAAAAATAAATTTACGAAATGATTTAATCTACTTCCTATGGAACTACTATTTACATTTCTACTAACAAACACAGGGCAGGTTTTAATAACATGATCATACTTCCCACATCTAAAACACTGGGAGTTTAAACCTTTCTTATTACATTTTGAAACAAATGCTTGATTAGTTAATATTTCTTCCTCACATTCAAAAATGTGTGAATCAGAATTGCTACAAGAGTCATATGATTCTTTTAATATTTCATTTGTGACCTTAATTTATTAGATTCTGATTCATTTACATTAATGTTTCTAACATTTGAGAAAGTTGTTTCTGCCTCTTTAGGTTTAGAGATCCGAATTGGTGTAAAAGATGAGATAGGATGATAAGGAATCTTTTCAATGCAACTTGAGTTAGTATGTCTATCTGAAGCTTTACTTAAACAACCATCATTTCTATTGACACGAGCATTTGAAACATCATGATTTGATTCATAGACATCTAAAGATAAACAAGCAGGGCTAGAACTAGAACTACATATGCTATTGTCAGTAAAAGACGTTTGGGAAACAAATCTACTTAAACTATTGTCTATTGAAGACTTTTTGGAATCTGAAGACTAGAGTTGCCCAGACCACTACTTGCACCATAATCATATTTCCCCTGAATCTCCTTATGATTCACTCCTTCTACACCTGCATACAAACTATTAGTATCTTTCTAAATTAATTCATTAGTTGGATGATGTATAGGCATAGGAGAATAACAATAAGTACTTGGAAGAGGATAAACATGAGTGGTTTCTTCACTTCCCAAACCAGTCGTAATTCTAGCCCCCCTTTGTTTCTTGCAAAGCTCCTCATGTTTCATCCTAGAAATTATCCATTTTTCAAGTTTAGTTTTTAATTTCCTTGTTTCAAATTCAACAAGTGCTACACGTTCAGTTAAAGCATTTATTTCAATATTTCTTTCCAAAAGATTTCTTTTTAATGCTCATTTTCTTTTAAAGCTTCATTTAACTTGACAAAATATTTAGACTTATTTGTTTTAAGTTCCTTATTTATTTGTTTTAATTCTTTTTCATTTTCCAATAATAGTCTGTTAGCTTTATATACCCCAAATAAACGGATTTTGCATGGAGGAGAACACGTGTCTTGAATTACCTCATAAGAGAGACCCATAACTAGCTTTTCAGCAGCCACGGCCTTTTCACACTGACAAACCAGAGTGTTCTTCCTGCATTCTTCTTCCTCTGCTACTTTCTTCCTAATCTCCTCGGCTTCACTTTCCTCCTTTTCTTCTTTACATACATCCTTGAAAGGATCAAAGTCCTCAACAGAATCCACATCACTATTCACCATCTCAGCCACTAATGCATGATTAATTTCTTCTTTAGTTTCCTTAATCTCAGCACTCCAATCAATGTTTGAAATGAGTGTTGTTTCCTTCTTGGGCTTAGGTTCTTTCTTGTCGGTTATCGGGATAACTTTAGAAGTTCTAGAAGTTCCTAGTTTAGTGATGATAGGAGATGAATATTTTCTTTTAAAGTGCCCCAGCTGTTTGCAATTAAAGCATCTCAATTTTGACTTATCAAAACCAAGCTTAGAGATTTGGTTTTGACTTCCAAAGCTCCTCCTACCAGTTCGTTCCATTAATCTTGTTGTACGCAGTGTGAGCATGGCCATCTGCCATTGGATATCAATTACCTCTAAATCATCAGGATCTACCTGATACATGTCTTCAACAGTCATTCCTTTTCCCTTTAGCTCCCCCTCAACCAGAGCTTCATAGCTGTGTACAAACATTCTGAATAATTCCATTGTATCAGATGGAATTTGAGCAGTGATGGATGGATTTGAGCTTGAACCAACACTTGTATATCCACCACTGGACTTGTTTGATACGCCGTAGAACCACCATAAGCTGAACCATACATAGGCAAGTTTGCAGCGGATGACATTAATGCAACATTTTATGGATATACTGTGGCCGGCATCATGGATTGATTGTATTCACTCCTTTTCAAATCCAAATCAAAAGATTTCAATTTGTTGATTACATCCACAAGTTTGTAATCAGCGAAGTTTCTTTCCTGCTTCAACATCCTAACTTGCAAGCTCCATTACAGTGGGAGTGAGTCCAAGAGCTTAGTAACTTGTTCATGGTTACCTAGATGTTCATCATACTTCTTTAAGGTGCTTGAGATAGACAAAAATCAATTTGTAATTTCAGTAAGGCTTTCATTCTTATGTCCTACAAAAGAATTGAACTCCTTTTCAGCTTGGGCTTTCCTGTCTTTCTTCAAATCCTCATTTCCATCATAAAATTCACACAGAGAATCATATAAAGATTTTGCATTCGTGCGTTTAGCAAAGCAGTTGTAGATGTCTTGAGATAAACATAAAGCTAAAGCTCCAAAAGCTTTATCATCATGATCGATTAGCTTGAGGTCTCTTTCGGTAAAGGTAGATGGATCAGTGTTTGGTGAGGTAACTTGACCAACAGTGACAGTTGGAGTGTGTGGACCGTTTACTATTGATTCCCATTGATTATGATCAGTGTAGTAAAAGAAGGCTTTTGAACATCGTTTCCAATCCTCAAAATTATCACCATTTATAAGCCACGGTGGCCTACTGGGAGCAACACTCTCCAAGTCAGAAATGGTGATATTGGTGGATGTCATTCATTATACAGTATTAATTTTGCTAAAGAATCTAGATTCGCTGGTAAGTTCACTGCTAAATTCGCTGACAACTTCGCTGGTAGATTCTCTTGCAAGCAAACAACAGTTTTGCCCGAATTAGTGCTCGGAAACTCTAGTTTCGGCGATAGTTTCACTGAGACTAATAGAACTTTCGTTCTAAAATAATTACGGCAGCACTTTCGCTTGCTATGGCAATCAAGGAAGTTGAACTTTCGTTCAAAAGAGCTACTTTCGCCGAAACAAATAAACCAGAACCAAACACCAAGAATTTTGTAAATTCGCTGAAACAAGTGGCAGTTTCGCTGGAAAATATCTAAATTCGCCCGACGAATATGAAAAACTTTTTCAGTACAAAATCAATCCAAACTCATCCAAATCTAAATGGATTTGAGATCTGATGATCTCTATAGCTTTCCACACCCAAAACGCACAAGCCTCAATCAATATCCATGTCAGAAACAAGCAAAACAGATCAATAAGGGATGGAACAGTAACTTTGTTCAAAAATACTAAAAAAACCAATCAATCAAGAGCACAATGGCTCTGATACCATATTGTTGGTCCTTCTAATCGATATAGCAGTGCAATTGATGTGTAAACAAAGAATTCTCAATGAATCCATACCATAATATCAATAACATAATGAACAAATTGAGAATCTAAATAATAATAATCAATAAATGGCTCAATAATGATCAATGAACTTCCAACCGAAACACACAGTTGCAACAAAGATATTTCAATATTAGGGTTTTGCAAAACTTGCTTCCAAAGATAAAAACATAACAATATATAATCTAAGCTAGATTCGCTGAAAGTTTCGCTGGCTAGCGAAACTGTCTGACCATTAACTAGATTCACCCGGCAGTGAACTATAGTTTCGCTGGGTGACCGAGGACAGCTGACTACGAGAGAAACTATAGTTTCGCTCGTAGTTTCGCTAGGCCATAGAAACTTAAGTAAAGCAAAATTACAAAGAAACAAATTAACATCCAACTTATTACAAATTAATAAAATGATCTTAATAATTATGGTGAGTCCAACCTACACTAGATCATCACAAATACCTTCTTTCCCTTATGGTGAAGACTTTGTGGAGAAGAGACAATTGAGGTTTTGGCAGCATCAGCCTAGGGGAGTACTGTTGGATCTAATGAGGCTGGTGCAACCAAAACCACACTAAAATATGTTTTGATATGCTAAAAAAATTGTCTTTCGAAGGAACAAGCTGCTCTTCTGAAGCTAAGTCACAGATCTTACGAATCTGAAGTGTGAAGAACTTTCGAAGGAAGAAGTAAGTCTTTCGAGACTAAGTTCTTATTCTTTCGAAGTATGCAACTTAGAAGATTCAAAGACATAGTCTTCTGAAGAATAAAGTCCGGAAGACTTGCAGACATTCGGAAGAAGTTGATTCCTCTAATGTATGGTCTGTTTGACAGTCCACTGCCACTTTGATAGACTGCATGGCACTTTTCCACACCCATGTAGTTGACCTTACTTTATCTACTGTTCAACCATTCTCAGCTTAGTAAAGTTGCCACTTTTAGTTGGTGACAAAAGGTAAGTCATGGTCATGTCATGACTACCTAATCTAAGATATTATTATTTTGTCTTAGATATCTTACATCTAAACAATGTAGTATTTGCCTAGTTGTAATTTCCAGTTGGTTTTCCAAGTATAACCGACTGTATATAGTACTATATATAGCTTCTCCATGTAAATTAGTAACCATGCTTGTAAGAGTCTTGTAATACTGAGTTGAGAAGTAGTATATACAAGTATCTTGAAAACCACTCTTGTGCTTTATGTTTTCTGTTTGAACTTATTATATTACTTGTGAACTTGGTTAGGATTCTGCTTCATCAAACCAAGTGACATCAAGTGAGTTTGTGTGATTATCTTATGCTGTGAGACAAACATCGATCCTACAACCAGTCTTGCCTTGTTCTTGATGACAAATCCTCTATCACCCTTCTTGTTCCTAAACACCCATTTGGTACCTATGGTACTCTTCCCTTGAGGAAGAGGACATAGATTCCAAACCTTTTGTCTCTTGAATTGAAGCAGCTCCTCTAGCATTGCTTCAACCCAACTTCCATCCTTTAAAGCCTCTTCAATCTTCTTAGGCTCTATCTAGGACAAGAAACAAGAGTGAAGACAAACATTTTTGTCATCGGTTTGCCCTCTTGTTCTCACCCCAGTCTCAACATCTCCAATGATGTGGGAAGGGACTTGTGAATTTTCAGTTGAGGAATCACAACATGCTGTTTGGATAGATCTAAATTGGTGAAATTCAAATCTGGTGCTTGAGATTCATCCACCATATAGACACAGTTATCAAGTGAGATTTGATCTTTCAATAAGTGTGTTATATCATTGATGTTGTCTTCTATGTAGTGGTTATCATCATCAAGAAATTGTTGATCACTATCACCACCTGTATCTCCTCCTACATTAGAAATTCCTTAATTTGAGTTCTGTGACTCTATGCTAGAATTTACAGGCACTTCAGATGTATAAGCTGAAAAAATTGTCATGGTTGTGCTGATAGGATTTCCAACTGCAGGGCTAGTTACCACTGGAGCTGAAATTGTACCCAAGATTCTTTACAAAGTTTAACTTTTCAATGTTGAGCTTACCATGAAGATCATTTACTGTTGTTGATGAAGAACTTTTAGTCACATGGCCTTCCTCTATCTTCCACACCATCTTTGGAACACTAGACTTGGCCTTTAATACTTTGGAAGTTTTGATGACTTCAGAAGTTTTGGATACTGGACCTTCGGAAGCTTTTGCATCCACTACAACATACTTCAGTACTTCGAAAGCAATCCTTCTTCCGAGACAAAAATTTCTTCGAAGGTAAGTTTTCACTTATCTTCTTTTTCACCTTGGAGCTTCCTAAAGGAAGAGATTTTCCTTCCGAAGCTATTTTCTTCTTCTTCTTCTTAGAAGTTTTCTTCTTGTTCATGTGGATAGTACATTTGGGATTGTAGATGCAATCCATGGCAAAGTAAGAAGTACTACCACACATGATGCATTCAGTTGGCATGCTTTTGAGAATCTTCTTTTTAGTGGGAGGCTAAGCTTGATCATTTTCCACTTCCTTCTTTATCTTCTTAGATGATGTACCAGGCTTCTTGGGATGAGGCTTGCTCTTGGAACTGGATGGTTCAAGCTGTGTAGTAGTGGCGCATATTTTATCAGCCTTCTTCTCTAGATCGGGATGATTTGGACATGAACTAGGGTCCATAGTTGAGTCTTCAGTCTTTACCACTTCAAGTCCAGCAGAAATGAGAACCTGCTTTTGCTTGGAGTTGAAAGTGGCCTTGATCTCTTGGGCTTTCTTGGACTTTTGATGGCTGCCGTGATCAAGTTCTTCCTCGTAGACTTGGTCATCCTTGATGCTTTCTTCTCTCCAAGAGAATAGTGTCCCTTCTTAGGATAACCCTTGTCACTCACCTCATGTTCATCCTTCGCTGTCTCTTTTTCATCTTCATCCTCTTCTTAAATGGGATCTTTGGAGGGCAGCTCATCTTAACAAGTTTCACACCTAGGAGGTCTTACAAATAACAATGTGTGTGGAGAAGCTATCTCCCTTGAACCCAATCCTTGCCTGTTCTGATAAAAAATGGTTGCATGCATGGAAGAAGATATTATGTTCTTGAAGGTTTCCTCTTCAAGAACACATTTTTCTGCCTTAGCTTTGCTTATCATAAGCGCAGCTTGCCACTCAGCTAACTTGGTAATGAGATCCTTAATTTGAGTCCTGTAATTTGTGTGCTCATGCTTAAGAGTTGAAATAGTTTTCTCTAAATATTCTATTTTAAGTTTATAATCATTTTCACCTCTTTTAAAATCAGCTTTTAAAATGTCCAAGGACACAAGATTAGATCTCAGTTCCAAGTTGTAGAACCTATACATGTTAACTTTAGCAATGCATTTAGGAGTACAAAGATGTTCCAATACCTTAGCTTCTTTATAATCAACCACCAGTGCTTGGTTTGGAGAAGCATCTTCTACCTGAAAGCTCTAGTCAAAGCCTCCTTCTTCAACAACAATAGTAGCATGTTGTTTTGGTTAGCTTGGCTTCTCAGTTTTTGGAGCTACATCACTGTCACTTGGTCTGGATTGTGCCTAGCCACTATTTTTCCTTGGTGCCTTGCACTCTCTAGCAAAGTATTCCATTTGGTTACATTTGTAACACTTCACCTTGCTTCTATTCAGCCTAAACATTCCACTGGCCGTATTGCTGGGAAACTTTCTTCCTGTCCTCTTGTAGAACTTCTTGGCTCTGTGGAGTGAGAAGAGCCATCTATTGAACTATCTCCATGTACTGCAGATCATCTGGATGGATGCAGTCCAAGCCTTTAAGAGTGAAAAGAAAGTTGCCACAACTTTTATCGGTAGATAGAAAGGCTTGTGCAGAGCTTGTCTCTTGGAACGAGCTTCCTTGGATGTAGCTCTACCTCGGTGTCTCAGGGAAGGTGATGAAAGGACCCTTTTATGAGTTTTTTCAGGGAACCATATAAGATGATGCTATGGTTCTATGTTGTCCCTTTCAACCACATGATGGGTTGAACTCTGCTGATTGTTGGAAGAGTTACCTGATGGATTTTGCAAGTTTATCTCTATCTGGTAACCACTAATGATACCATACAGCTTTGTGAGAGTAAGAGTAGAGAGGTTCTCAGTTCTCTTGATGGCCACACAGTAGTGAGTCCATTGTCTGGGAAGAGAGAACATGAACTTACTCACTATGTCTCTATTCTCAAGTTTTACTCTAACATCCATTAGAGTATCCACAATCTCAACATACCTAAAGTATTGTTGAGTCATGGTTTCATCTGTCTTGTAGGTGAAGTTTTCAAACTTCTACTTCATAATGTCCTTCTTATTCCTCCTGGCTTCCTCAGACTCCTCATACACGAGCTTCGGTTCATCCTAGAGCTGCTTAGAAGTTTTGCACTTCTTGAAGCCTCTGTATATGGAGTTAGGAAGAGTAGTTTGAAGAGCAGTCATGGCTTTCTGATCTACATCTATCTTCTTCCAGTCTTCTTTAGAATAGTCACCCATTTCATTTGCTATCATCCCACCTCCAGTAGTGGCTGAAGAGGTGCTTAGGATGTGAGGTCCTTCAACCACATCCTGTTGTCTTGAGACTTGATGAACCCTTCCATACGTTGGCACCAAGTATGAAAGTTATCAGGGGTGATCAGTGGAGACTTTGTCATAGTACCAGTTTCCATATCAGCCTTAGAAGGAGCTACCATTTGAGTTGATAAGTGTTTTGTGAAACTAAAGTGATCTAAGATGCTGAGATCTTATAATAAAGAGCCTGAAATGCTCTGATACCAATTGCAGGATCGGGAAGGGTGCTCAATGCAACAGTTTCACAATGTGGAGAGAGTTAGAACACTTAGCAGATCAAATAGGGAACTGGTTAGTGATGAAACAATGAACACAAGTAAAAGAACAAGAACAAGAACATGCAAACATGGCTTTCAAGAATGATGTATATTGCTCTCAAGTTCATACAAGTGTTACAAAGCATACATCAAGATACAATTAGTTGTGACACTATATACTACATCCTACAGCCGGGCATACTTTGAAGGCCAGCTGGAAACACTAATCTAGACAACAAGATCAATGTAGAGTCAAAAGGCAAATTGCCTTTTGACTAGTGACTATGACATGCCATAGCTCACATCCTAATATATTACAAAAAGGATAAAAAGTAAATAGTTGGATAGTGAAAGACAATAGACTTAATCTACAGTTGACAAAAGCATGGACTTTTCACCAACTCATATAAGTTGGTGAGTCTTCTGAAGTGGCAGCAGAAAGTGGTTGAGCTTTTGTCAAAAGGTGATTCAGAGAAAGCATGTCTTCTCCTTCTTCAGAAGAAATCAGTCTTTGGCTTCGGAAGACTTTTCCCTTGAAGCTTTGAAAGACTTCATCTTTGGCTTCAGAAGATATGGTCTTTTGGCTTTTAAAGATTTGACTCTTAGCATAATTCTTCGAGTTATATCAAATCTTCCGAAGTAACTTCCTTGTACTTCACATATGCATACTGAGAGCTGTTTGGTTGTTCTTTGGTTGCATCAGCCTCTAAGTATATTCCTTACACTTACCCTGAATCTCCAACTTTCGAATCTCAATTATCACCATCATTCGACGGATGGAATCAGCAAGCGTCACCATCGACTTCACAATCATACCCATCTAACTCTACTTTTGTTAATGACCCAGCCAACTCTTTCAATTTTCTAAAGAAGATACAGAGTGTATTCATCTAGATGACCTTGAGAAAATGGATATCAATTACCAGATAGCCATGATTTCCTTCAGGACCAAGCAGTTTCAACAATGAACCAGAAGAACATTCATGAGGCAGAAAAAATTAGGTGAAATGTTTCAACTGCAACTAGCTAGGACATTTTGCCAAGGAATGGAAAGCACCAAATTCAAACCCATCTCTTCCAAGTTCATCAAACCCTCCACAACACTTAACTCTTCAATGTCCTTCCACTTAATTCCACCAAAGAAATACAGCAGCTGTAGCCTCAAAAGAAGAGGTGATTGAGTGGAGCTTCAAGTGAATGATGTTACACCCATCAATAATGCATTGATGGCTAGAAGCTTAACCTCCTCAGCTCAGGTAACTTCTGAACCTTGCTATACACCTGAATGCATAGCTAAGGTTAACCTTTAGGAAAATCACAATTTGGATCTCATGAAGGGTGTTGAATTAATCAATCTTCTTAAAACTGATTTTAAGCAAAATGATCAAGCTTAAAAGGAAAATATAATGGAGCTAGAAAAGATTGTTTCATAATAAAAAAATGAGCAAACCAACCTTGAGACCTAAATTGATGATCTCTTGAGTAGATTAAAATTAGCACATTGTGATTTAGCCATAGCTAAATCATATGCTGATAAATATGATGTTCAAACTAAGAAAAATTACTTGCCTTTATTGAAAACTCCCAAAGGTTGTATCAAACTAACACAGGTTTAAGGTATAATTCTATGGAAACCCCAACGACATACACTCCCAGTTATACCCCAAAATGCAACCTTGTGGTAAAGAAGCAAGTATCCGCCGAACCTATCTGTATAATGACATCTGTTGAAGAGTTTGAAACAACAAAAAATGAAGAAATAGAGGTTGTAATAGTTGAGGAAGTAGATGAAGAGGAGGAGAAGATAGAAAAGGTCGAAGAGGAAAAGAGAGAAAAGGAGAAGGAGGAAGGGAGAAAAGAACACCTAGCAAAAACCAAGAAGGTTGTGATTCGAAAGATAGAATTTGTAAAGAAAAGTCATCTTTCGAATCCAACCAGCTATCTACCAAGTTAATCTCTCCACCAAGACAAAACTTCATTCAAAGCACAGCTGCAACAAGAAGAATCACAATAGAAGCTGCTATGCTAGAACCTCAAACTCTTTTGAAATGAGACCCCAACCATATATTCAAAAGTCCATTCCTGAAGCAATAGAGATCCACAATAAGAGGTTCACAAAGAAGAAGATAGAGCTGACTTCCCATGCTGATCACAAGATAAACAAAAAGATTGGTGAAGCTTAGAGAGGGAAGAATGAGAAGATGAAGAAGGAGTTACAAGAGATTAGGCAGATGATTGAGTCAGCAAAGAAGCAGATGAAAATCACATGCCTAGTGTGTGGAGAAGACAGTCACTTTGAAAAAGAGTTTCAATACAATCCCTTAGCCCACTCCATCAAACTTCCCAAGTATAAACCATCAAGGAAGTCTACAACTACCAAACAACCATCAAAAGGAAAAGCTGGTGGTCAAAGAGCTGTTTGGCAGTCAAGTCTCTCAAGTGCCAACTCAAAAGAAAATTTTGCACCTTTGAAGGGTCTGCCAAATAATTCAGTAGTTGAAGACCAAAAGAAGGAAGAAGAATTTCGAGAACTCTTCACCATCTCCAAAAACATCTTCAGATGGTTGTCATAAGAAAGTTGATGTCAAAATCAAAGAAAAGCCTTGAATTCAAAGATATCTACTGAATCCTTGGATGACTCAAAACCAAAATGACTCCATCATCATTTACCATTGTTATACAACTAGTTAAAACTAGATGACCCAATACTAAACAAGCTTTGGTCCGCATTAATCACTAAACAATTTGTTTATATGCAGGATCATCCAACGGCCAAAACTAACTTGTGGATTGTGGATAGTGGATTCTACAGGCATATGATAGGTGATAGATCATACTTGATGAATTTAGAACCACATGATGGTGGATTTGTTGCCTTTGGAAGTGATACAAAAGAATGATATATTACTGGCAGGGGGACAGTCAGCAATGGTAAGGTAAGCTTTGACAATGTGAGCTGTCGAAAAGAGTTGAACTATAATCTGCTGAGTGTGTCTCAGTTGTGTGACTAGAAACATAACACTCTTTTCATAAAGCATGAATGTATTGTTCTTTCTCCTGGGTTTGAAATTTCAAATGACACAATAGTTTCAAGAGCTCCTAGGAAGGACAATATGTACATGCTCAATATGCAAAATGCATCACATTCAGGAAATGTATCATGTTTCATTTCCAAAGCTTCAATAAATGAATCCTCCCTTTAGCATAAAAGATTAACAAATGTAAATCTCAAAAACTTGAACAAACTAGTTCGGAATGGGTTAGTCACCGGACTACCAAACAAAGAGTTTGCATATACTGGCCACTGTGTTGCCTGTCAATAAGGAAAGCAACACAAATCTTCTCATAAGTCCAAAGAAAGGAATTCAGTCAAAACTTCTTTGAATCTGCTTCACATGGATTTGTTTGGGCCAACAGGTGTAAAGAGTTTGCAAAGAAAATCATATTGTTTGATAATAATAGATGATATTACTAGGTTTGGTTGGGTTTTGTTTTTAGAAACTAAAAATGAAACTACTGAGATTATAAAAGCATTTATTATCAAAATTGAGAACCAAATTGATCAAAAAGTTTTAAGTAGTTAGATGTGATTAGGGTATTGAACTCAAAAACCAAACCCTTGATTCCTTTTATGAATCCAAAGGTATTGCAAAGCCAGATAGTGCTTCTAGAACTCCTCAGCAAAATGGTGTTGCTGAGAGGAGAAATAGGACACTTATTGAGGCTGCAGGGACCATGCTGTATGACTCCAAACATCGTATAACATTCTGGGCTAAAGCAATCATCACTGCGTGCTATGTTCAGAATAAAGTAGATAATCAAAACACATGTAATAACATCTTATGAATTATGGAATAAGAGAAGACCATTCATAGGGTTCCTCAGACCTTTTGGATATCTATGCACCCTTCTTAATACCAAAGATCATTTATCCAAGTTTGCTAAGAAATCAATAATTGGGTTCTTTATAGGGTACTCATCACAAGCTAAGGCTTATAAAGTATACACGAAAGTTGATCACACTACTGAGGAATCTAAAAATGTCATATTTAATGAAAATCCTACAAATTATGTTGGAAATATCCCAAGTTGTATGTTTGAGCTAAATGGATTGATAAATGCGTTTAACCATTTGATGAGAATATTTCAGGAGACTCTCTCAACAGATCAGTAAACATACAAGTTCCAAGTGCTAAGGACCACAGGGTAGATCTATCATAAGGGATCAGTCATAGCAGGTTATGTTATGATACAGTCAAGCCACATTAAGCAGAAGTAGATGCTAGTACCATAAACAATATGGGTCAACCATCTTATGATCATCATGACTTATTAGATAAAGAGTTTCATGATCCTTAATGAAGCCTTAACAAACAAAAGATGGGTAGAAGCTATGAAAGAGGAGCTTCTACAATTTTCTAGATAGAAGGTTTGGAAACTATGTGCACTTCCTAAAGGGAAGACTGCAATAGGGACAAAATGGGTTTTCAGAAACAAGAAGGATGACAGGAGCATCATTATCAAGAACAAATCTAGACTTATGGTATAAGGTTATACACATGAAGAAGGGATTGAATATGATAAAGTCTTTGCTCCTGTGGCCAGGATTGAAGCAATTAGAATTTTTATAGCATTTGCTGCCTCCAAAGATTTCAAGGTACTTTAGGTGGATGTGAAGAGTGCATTCCTCTATGGTGAGATTAATGAAGAAGTTTATGTCTTTCAAACTACAGGCTTTAAAGATCCCAAGTGTCGAGCTTATGTAGGCAAACTTGATAAAGCCCTTTATGGTCTTCATCAAGCCCCTTATGGTCTTCATCATGCCCCAAGGAAATGGTATGAGACAATCTCTACCTTTCTCCTGAAGAATAGATACACCAGGGGATATATAGATAAAACTCTCTTCATCAAGAAGGTTGATTAGGATATCATTTTGATACAATTGTATGTGGATGATATCATCTTTGGGTTTACTAGAGAGAGCGCTTAAAAAGACTTTGAAATTCTTATGAACTCAAAGTTTGAGATAAGTTCAATGGGAGAGCTCATATTCTTTTTAGGGTTGCAAGTAAAACAAACCTCTAATGGTATCTTCATAAACCAATTTAAGTATTTTCAGGACATCTTTGTAAGATTTCTGAAGTATCTTAAAAGGGAACCTAAGTTGGAATTATGGTACCTTAAGAGTGCTAACTTTATTATCTATGGATATACAGATAGTGACTATGGGGGATGCAACATCAACAAGAAGTTCACCTCAGGAGAATGTCAATATCTAAGGGGAAGACTGGTTTCATGGCAATCCAAAAAGTGAACCTGTGTTTTCACATCAACTACTGAAGTAGAATACATTGATGCATCAAGTTGTTATGGATCCAGACTTAACTTAGAGATTATGGAGTAACTTTCATGAATAATCGAGTCCACATTGATAACAAAAATGCCATCTGCATCACCAAGAATCTCGTTCAGCATTCAAAAACAAGGCACATTAACATCAGGCATCATTTCATTAGAGATTGTGAAGAAAAGAAAATCAATAAATTAATTAATGTCCATACAAATGAACAATATGTATATTCATTCACAAAGGCTTTCATGTGAAACTTGAATCAAATATTGTAGGAACCTCTGAGGTTAAGAGGCTGATGCAACTAAAGGATCAACCAAAAGATGCTAAAACAACCAGGTCTTCCAACATGCACTAAGGAACA
Source organism: Flaveria sonorensis (assembly GCA_025506505.1). Classification (NCBI taxonomy): domain Eukaryota; kingdom Viridiplantae; phylum Streptophyta; class Magnoliopsida; order Asterales; family Asteraceae; genus Flaveria; species Flaveria sonorensis. The sequence continues at coordinate 36,151,050 of CM046435.1, read as the reverse complement.
AAGAAGAACTAACTTCGGAAGATTTACACATACAAAGAAGAATGCCAAGTGTGAAATCTTCCGAAGGATAAGATCTGAAGAAAATGATAACGAAGCTTTACAAGAAGTGTCAAGTCTTCCGAAGCCAAAGACTCAACTCTTCCGAAGTATAAAGATGAAGTCTTCTGAAGCTCTCAAGACAAAGTCTTCTGAACCTGAATAAATACAAGACTGATTTACCTTTAGAAGAGAGAGAAAAGTCACCTTTTCCATCAACTTTATCATAAAGCAACCATCTATCCGCTGCCCACTCTGGTGGTTCACCAACTATCATCAGTTGGTGAAACTCCCATGCTTTATGATAAAGTAGATAAGGTCTTTGTCTGCAAATTTCTGTATTTGTTTCTTTTTGGACTTTTGTAGTAGAAAAGTCAAGTGAGCTATGGCCTGTCATAGTCACTAGTCAAAAGGCAATCTATCTTTTGACTTTAGGCTGATCTTGTTGTCTAGATTAGTCACTTTCCAACTGTCTTTTGTAAATTGACGGTTGTAGGATTAGTATAAAGAGTCTAAGGTTCTTGTATTTAGAAGGTAGTGCAAACACTTGTAATAGAACTTGAGAAGTGATATACTGCTTCCTTGAAAACATATATCTTGTGTTCTTGTTCTTTACTTACTTGTGTTATGCATTGCATCATCTGTAAAAGTTCCCAGTTCCCTATTTGAACTGTTAAGTGATATTAATATCCTCCTAAGTGTGTTAACTAAGTGTTAAGAACCCTTTAACGGTCCTGCATTTGGTATGACAGCATTCAGGCTCTTGTTTGAAAGATCTCACCATCTTCAAAACCTCTTAGTAACACACATCACTTAACTCTTCAAATGGCAACTATCTCAAAAGCTGATATGGAAACTGGAACCATGACAAAATCCCCACTGATCACTCCTGAGGATTTTGACACTTGGTGTCAAAGAAGAAGGCTTTATCAAGTCTCAAGATTCCAGGATGTGGGAGTCTGTTGTCAACGGACCTCATGTACCATGCACCTCTTCAGCTGCTGCTGGGGGTGGCATGATACCAAAGGAAAAGGATGATTTTTCTGATGAAGACTGGAAAAGAATTGATATTGATCAGAAAGCAATGACAGCCCTCCAAGCTGCTATTCCAAACTCTATCTACAGAGATTTCAAGAAGTGCAAGACCGCCAAACAGCTATGGGATGCACTGAAACTCATGTATGAGGGTTCAAATGAAGCCACGGAGAACAAGAAAGATCTCCTGAAGTAGCAGTTTGAAAATTTCACCTTCAAAACAGGTGAAACCATGACTCAACAATACTTCAGGTATGTTGAGATTGTGGATACTCTGGCTGATGTTGGAGTGACCATTGAAAATAGGGATATGGTAAGAAAGTTTATGTCCTATCTTCCAAGACAATGGACACACTATTGTGTGGTCATTAAAAGGACTGAAAATCTCAAGACACTTACTCTCACTGAGCTATATAGGATACTCAGTGGATACCAGATGGAGATGAACATGCAAAATTCATCTGCTAACTCCAACACTCACAAGAGTTCTGCCCTTCATATGGTTGAAAACATCATCTCATCTGCTACCCTGAGACTTCACAAAAGGGACCATTCATCACCTTCCCGGAGACACCCAGAGAGAGCTACATCCAAGGAAGTCCCTTCCAAGAGACAAGCCCTTCTCAAGATTTTGTTTCCACTAATGAAAGTTCAGGCAACTTTCTCTTTACTCTTGAAGACCTAGACTGTATCCATCCAGATGATCTGGAATATATGGAGATAGTTCAGCAGATGGTTCTTCTTACTCATAGAGCCTAGAAGTTCTAGAAGAGGACTGGGAGAAGGTTTCCTTACAATGCTTCCAGTAGCAAGTTCGGGCTGGACAAGAGCAAAGTCAAGTGTTACAACTATAACCAGATGGGACACTTTGCTAGAGAATGCAAGGCACCCAAGTCTAATGGTGGCCAAGCTTCTTCCAGGCCAAACTACACTGAAGGAGGTCACCAGAATGAGAAGCCAAGATAGCAAGCTGCAGTTGCTGTTGAAGAAAGAGGCTTTGACTGGTGCTTTCAAGCTGAACATGCATCTCCAAACCAAGCACTCATGGCTGATCATGATGAAGCGAAGGTACTTGAACATCTTTGCTCTCTTGAACATCTGACATTGAATCTTTGAATATTTTAAAAGCTGATTTTAAAAGAGTTGAAAATGACTATAAACTTAAAATAGAAGATCTAGAGAAAATAGTTTCAACTCTTAAACATGAGCAAACAAATTACAGGACTCAAATTAAGGATCTCATTACCAAGTTGACTGAATGCCAGGCTGAGCTTGTGATTAGCAAAGCCAGGGCAGAAAAATGTTTTCTTGAAGAGGAAACATTCAAGAACATTATATCCTCATCTCTACATACAAAAGTGTGTTATCAAAACAAGCAGGGACTGGGCTCTAGTGAAATAGCTCCTCCACACTCTCTACTATCAGTTAGATCTCCAAGGTGTGGAACTGGTCAAGATGAGCTTCCATCCATAGACCCCAGTGATGAAGAGGATGAAGAAGAGAAGGTGAGGGATGACACTGAGGTGAGTGAAGAGAGTCAATCCAAAAAGGGTCACCATGCTTCTAAGGAGGAAAAAGAAGCTGGTTTGAGCAAGACCAAGAGAAAGAACTTGATCAGAAGAGCAAAAAGAAGATCAAGAAAAGCTCAAGAGGTCAAGACCACCTTTGCTCCCAAACAAAAACAAGTATTTATCTCTACAGGGTTCAAGGTGATAAAAGTTGAAGATCTTGTTAAGAATTCAAGTACCAAGAGTTCTACTTCAACTTCAACTCACTCCAGCAACAACAAGAAGAAGACTGATAAACTATGTGTCATTGCTGCACAGCCTGAATCACCCATCTCCAATAGCAAGACTATCCCTAAAAAGCTTGATGTTTCATCTGAAAAGATTAAAAAGGAGAAGGGAAGTGTTCAATATCAGTCCTCTTCAGACAAGAAGATTCCCAGAAAGAAGCAAATGATCTGTGTCATCTGTGGTAGTATCTCTCATTTGGCTAAAGATTGTATCTACAATCCCAAAGGTACTGTCCACTTGATAAAAGAGAAGACTTCTGGGAAGAAGAAAGAACAACAAGCTTCGGAAGGAAAATCTGTTTCCTTCGGAAGCTCCAAAATAAAGAAGAAGGCAAAGAAGAAATTGCCTTCGGAAGAAAGGAATGCTTCCGAAGCACTAAAGCTTGCTGCAGTGAAAGCAAAATCCTCCGAAGGATCTTTCTCAAAAGCTTCCGAAGCAGTTAAGGTCAAGCCTAATCTTCCGAAGGTGGTGTTGAAGATGAAGGAAGATCTTGAGATTGGAAGTTCTTCTGCAGCAATAGCAAATGATCCTTTAAGCTTGAACATTGGATCATTTACTATTCCATTGACTTCATCTGAACTTAATAAGCCCAAGACCAAAGAGGCTTGGGTTTCCAAATGTAACAACCAAACTCCAGGTCATAACCCTAACCTTTAACCCCTCCCGCATCATTATCCATACAATTAATATTAATGCAATATCACTGTTACTATTATTATCAGTGTTATTATTACTATTGCTATTATTGTCATTTTTGTTATTTCATGTGCCATTTTGTATGAATTTGTCAGATCTAGCCTTAGCATAGAATAACTTTGTGTTCTGGGAAAGTCAATTAGTCCATTTCAAAATTGAATCTTAATTGAAACAATTAAATATGTGTGCATGCACACACAATTCACAGTTTAACATATACATATACATACTTAATACTTAAACAACTAATAAAAATTACCCACTTAAAATACTACATTACAAAATAATACTACACAATAACAAATTTTCATTTAAAATTAAAAAACTAATTACACCCCACAAAGCTCCAAGATCGGCCGCCCCTTCACCCCTCCTCTCTACCAATCTCTTCTCTTCTACACCACCTAAACTTGCCACCAGTCCCCTCCACTCCTGTTACATGCAACACTTGAACCCACCCTCATTTCTTACCTCTCACTCTCTTCCCTCTTCTCTCGAATTCTCTCTAGCTGAAACACACACACACACACCCACGGTTCCAGCTTCATTTCAGCCCCCTAGTCGAAGTTCAAGCATCAAACATCATCGATCAAGCTTCATACTAGCAAGAGAGTGCTATTTTGTGAGCCTTTGACACACGGTTTCATCAAACTCGACTCTTCCAGCCCTTGTTCAAAGACTTCCAGACCGTTCTATCACCCTACACACTCTCCAAATCGTGAACCATACAAGAGTAAGCTTCATCCTACCCGAAACAAACTATGTCATGTGTTATTCTTTCTTCTATCCACCAAAACCCTTACTTTCTTTGTTCTAACAGAATTCCACTGCTATCATCTCGTTCCTTATGAGCTTTTAACTTAACTAGAGGTATCTCACATGAAATATTGGTCATGCTACGGGTGGAACACAAGTTACACCTAGAAAATCCCCTTTTGGGTGACTTTGACACCCATGAACTTTATGTTTTGTAACCCTCCGTAACCAAAGCTTGGGATCTGCTTAAAACTGGTTTTTAAACCTCCTAAAAACCTGTTTTGAAAGTTACAAAATGATTTGGTGGTGAATGGGTACAACTAATATGTTTTACACATGTGTAAAGGGCTAAAATGGTAAAAATCTCCCAAATACAAGCTTATATTATGGTTACATGTTAGATCCGTGTATTAGAACTGATTTTCAGTAGGTTTTAGATTTTATTTGGCATATGAAATTTTGTCAAAAGCTGAAAAATTAAAATAGTAGGGATTATAGGCATTTTGGACTTATTCGGGGACCCGAAAAGGTGGTAAATTGACTTGAAAATATGAGGACATAGGGTATAACCATGTTAAAAAGAATTCCAGGCTATAAAAAGGTTAACAAAGTGAAATTGGTCGAATTTGTGGTTAAATGGGTCTAAGAACAATTTAAATGAAATTTTAAGTTAAAAACGGGCCATAACCGGGTGATTTTTGGAAGAAATTCATGGAAATACAAGAATAAACTTAAAATCTATGGGAAACTTGTTATTTCAGTAATATTAGAACTTTAAGACTTAAAGATGGTGAAAAATTGGTCAAACATGATTTCGAGCGATCGGTTTCGGGTAAAAATGTGCTTTAACTGGTCGAACTTAAAAACAAGACTTATAACAAAAAGGGCTTAATAATACATTCTTAACAGAGTATAAAAACTTATTAAAAGTCCTTAATATAATACTTCAAATTTTAAGACATAAAATTATAAGGTTTAATACTTAACCGTTAAAAACCCCCGGTTTCACCGTAACCGGTAACGTAAAAACACATGGTTATCAACTAAATTCTAAAGTTCTAAAAATTGGAAGTTTAACTTTATGAAGATGTATTATTTAACTCCAAAATCTTTTATTTTGTCAAAAATGCCATTAAATGTAAAGAAGCAATCTTTAGGGTAGAAATTGTAAATTCTGAAACTTGAGGGACTAAACTGTAAATTCTGCCAAAACTCTATAAAACGACCCTATGAACATGTAATCACTTGGTAACTTAATTTAACTGGTATCAATGACCTAATAGTGTAAAAACCTATAATTATCCATAAGAAACCATGACTTACTATAAAATGAAACTTTCTAACGCAAGCCTTGGCAAATCTAAACTAGTTGAACATTTAACCCCTTAACACATTATTATCTACCTCGTATGACCTTAGAATTATTGGCTTAACACTTAATCTTGTTGGTAGTATGGTAAACTTGAAACCTTCCCGGTACACGAAGAACCCGTTACTTGAAGCTCTAAGGTGAGTTCTAGTGTCCCCTTTTTACTACTGTTTTTAGGGTGAAGCATGCTCTGTTTAAACTGAACTTTTATGTGCTATAATATGCTGCTATATGTTGTGGAAATGTTAGAACCTGCTTTTACTTTTATCACGATCATTAATTCTTGTGTGAACCGCTTGTTTTATATGGGTACCACACTGAGATCCTTGATGAACGGGAAGGGTACCACACTGAGATCCTGCGGGGTCATTTGTGGCATGTGACAAGTTTTAATAAGATACTAAGGTGAACCATCCGGCAGGTATGGTCCACCATATGAGGCTTAGTTCTTCCCTAGGGATTAGCAGGTGTAACATAACTTTAGAAGAGGCTAGCTGGGATTGAGTGCAGGGTTGATTGTGATCCCCACAACTATGATACTATGATCTATGACTTTTAAATCAAATGTGGATTCTTTTGAATCCTTTTGTCTTTGAACTTTAAGCACTTGAATTCACCAACTTTTTAGTTGACACAAATTTCTTTTGAGCATGTTTCAGGTAATCCTTGAAGGGACTCTAGTTGTGTAAAAGACTTGACTTAGCACCGTGACCATGGCATTGGCTTGTTTTGATTTTCAAACAATTTGGACTTATTTCAATTTATTTCGGTTGGGAACAATTTGTATTGTTGAAAACTTATACTCGTATGGGTGGTTAGACCCACATCTAGCCCGGTATTTCTTTAAAATGTAATGCCATGTGATGTTCTCTCCTTTTGTGCTCTTATGATGGTTTGTTTCCGCTGCCATATATTGTTACTAGTCTGTGACGTCCCACCCTACCTGGGCCCGAGGTGTGACAGATTGGTATCAGAGCCAAAGGTTGTAGAGAAGTCGGGAATACCATAGTAGACCCTAGGCTACAACCCTAATACCTTAGGACCGTCCTCATGGAAAGTTTTGGGATGATCGGGTTGGGTAAATTGATGATTACACTTGATCAACGTAATCATGAACTTACCGGACGCGTAAATTCCAGCATGGATCATTAGGCAATAATTGGACTTTTGTTTGAATGCTATAATTCTTAAAATTTTCTTTGAGTGGTTTAAGGGTTTCTCAAAATGAAACTACTTTATTTGTTAATTATTTGAAGAAACTAAGGATTGATGATACTATTGATAACTGATACCTCTGGTATTTGATATTGTTAGGATATCTGATACTATTGCCATCACTACTACTATAAGTACTATTATTATTGCAATCATAAGCTATGAGAAACCAAATTACTCATGATATTTATTACAGGACATCGAGGCGATGTCTGACAAGGGGAAGGCACCTGCGTACCCGACTAACGGTACTGCACCAGCTGGGAGCCCTAAGAGGGCGAAGCTGCAGATGGAGTATGAAGAATAGTTGAGAAGATGCGGACACCCGGGCTGGATATCTGTTACGTCTGATGACACTGAGCCATCGGAGGACTCTTCCTCGACATCCCCCTCTAGGAGCCGGACGCGCTCCCAGTCACCGCATGTCGCAGCTCCTGCACGCTCACCTATCCCACCTATCGGGAATAGGGGTGCACGTGTTATCACCCTCCCATGCAAAAGTACTAGACCAGGACCCTCAGTCTCCTTTAGGATGCCACCTCCTCCTGCACCACCGATGTTTGACCCGCTCCGACACCACCCACATGATGAGCACTGGATGCCACCGAGGTACAACATGTATGATGGCCCTTGTGTGCTAGTTGGTGACCGGTACTCCCAGTCTAGCCGCCGGGCAAGCGACATAGGTCCCTCTGATGCTGCATTGGACGAGAATCTGATGACCGTCCGTCGTCACGAGCTGACACTCCAGCACGCCACTCGGACCTCTCAGTCCGCCCAGTTTCAGGCCATGATGGCTTCGCATGGGGTCTAGCGGTTGGAGCAAGAGCAAAGGAAGAAGAACTCATGGTAGCTAGGGTGGCTAAAGAAGAAGTGGATGTGAGAGCATAGACAAGAAGTGGGATTGTCTGTCATTTAGACAGTTGAATGAAACAATTTATATTATTATCAGATACTATTATTATTTATTATGGGGGTGATGGAACCTTCCAACTTGTGAGACTATAACTCTGATGCATTTATGTTTTGCTGATACTATTAACCCAATCTATCTATGAAACTATTTCTAATGATGCTAATTCCACAGGGTAATTTGTATTGATTTGCAATGTGTTATGACATGTGTTGGGAATTTTGTCTTTCGTCCTTTTTGGGTTGAATGGCCCTAAATTAATTTAATGGAGCATATTTAGAGGTATTTAGTGGTGTGTATATTACACTCCCTCCTATTAGAACGTGGTATATTAGGGTAAGTGATGCATGAGCTACTTGAAACCAAAAATTATGAGATGCTAAGCGAATTTATCTATGATGCTATCAGAATGCAGACCAGACAAGGAACCCATATTAGAAGACAAGGAATTACTAGAGGTATTCGTGAGGGAGCTAGACAGACCGGAAACCAACCCCCTACTCCACCAGGAACTCCTCGTGGAGAGAATGCCAATCAGGGGAATGATGAGAGAATTGCCAACCTCGTAGCACAACAAATTACTAACACCATCCCGACCATCATCGCCCAAATTAATGCGGACCGGAAGTAATGGTGGATCTGGGAGCAATGAGGGAAACAATGAGGAAGTTGAAGCACTAAGGAATGGATGCTCCTACAAGACCTTCATGGCGTGCAAGTCGAAGGATTTCTATGGTACCGAGGGTGCGATTGAGACGTACCGATGGATTGACGAAATGGAAGCCGTCCTAGATATCAGCGAATGTAAGATGGAACACATGGTGAGGTATGCTTCCCAGTCACTCAAGGGATCAGCACTGGAATGGTGAAAGACTGTTACTCAACCCCGGGGAAGAAACGCTGGTAACCAAATAAGTTGGACCGAATTCAGGGAATTGATAACCAACAAATACTGCCCCATCAATCAACTGGAGAAACTGGAGTCCGAATTTCTGAGCCTGGAAATGAAAGGCCCTAACTACACCGAGTACATCAACCGCTTCTTAGCCCTGGCTCGACTGGTGCCATATCTGGTGACATCGGAATCCAAGGGTGTGGCACGTTTCATCTGGGGACTACAACCTAGAGTCAGGGGTATGGTTCAATCCTCTAGGCCCCCAACCCTGCAAGCTGCGGTCGACTTCACCAGTAGTTTGACCTATGATCTAGTCAGGGCTGGATGGACTGAACAAAATAGGATAGAGGAAAGGAGGAAGCCGATGGGTGAGAAGAGAAAATGGTTTGAGGGGAAGAAGGCAATTAGTAGCAGCAGTGGGTCAAACAAGAAGAGTTTTGAAGGTATGAGGCGCGAAGACCAGGGTGGAAGGACTCGAAAGCTATACTCGGGAACAAGCCCATTCTGCAACAAGTGTAAACTGCATCATCAAGGGGAGTGCAACCCAATGCCCTGCTTCCGATGCAAACGACCGGGTCATCTGATTAAGGATTGTACGTATGTGCTAGGTAAACAATGCTATGAGTGTGGAGATCCAGGACACATGAGGAATAAGTGTCTTAAGCTGGGGAGAGATAAGGACGGCAAACCCAATAAGCCCAAGGGACGAGCATTCGTGATGGATCCAGCCGGTGCTCGTAAGGAACCTGATGTGGTCAATAGTACGTTCCTTATAAATAATCATCCTGCTACCATTCTATTTGATACTGGAGCAACTGCTAGTTTTGTCTCTAGCGCTTTTAGGCCTTTGATTGACTTGAGTGCATGCGTCCTGACTGATACTTTACCATAGAATTAGCTAACGGTAACATCTTTGAAACTAATGAAGTCATCCAGGATTTTTAATGAACCTAGAAGGTAGTACATTTAAGATAAACCTGATGCCTATTAAGCTAGGAGGATTCGATGTGGTTGTTGGCATGGATTGGCTGGCTAAGAATAGAGTCGAAATCATGTGTGATGAGTGCCTACTTAGTATACCATTGAATAACGGGAAGGTGTTAGTTGTTCATGGTGAAAGATGTAAAACATTATATCCTATGATATCCCATTTGAAGGCAACCAAGAGTCTCATGAAGGGATGCCCAGCTTTCATAGTTTACGTCATAAAGGCCAAAGAGGAAAAGAAGATTGAGGATATACCAGTGGTTTTGGAATATCCGGAGGCATTTCCCGAAGACCTATCGGGACTCCCTCCGACCCGTCAGGTTGAATTCCAAATAGACCTATTGCCTGGTGCTGCACCGGTAGCCAAAGCACCGTACCGACATGCCCCTCCCGAGATGAAAGAACTAATGCTACAAATCCAAGAGCTACTCGCAAGGGGTTTATACGACCGAGTGTGTCTCCATGGGGTGACCCGGTGCTATTTGTGAAAAAGAAGGATGGGACCCTACGTATGTGTATTGATTACCGGGAACTAAACAAACTGACAATAAAGAATCGTTACCCTCTTCCGAGAATCGATGACCTATTCGATCAACTGCAGGGGGCAAGCTACTTCTCCAAAATAGACTTAAGGTCAGGGTACCATCAACTGAAGATAAGAGAGGAAGACATACCCAAAACAGCCTTTAGAACTAGATATGGACATTATGAGTACCTGGTTATGCCCTTTGGACTGACTAACGCACCAGCGGCATTTATGGATCTCATGAACCGAGTGTGCCGCCCATATCTAGACAAATTTGTGATTGTATTTATTGACGACATCCTGATCTACTCCCTTGGAAAGGAAGAGCATGAGAAGCACCTCAGGCTGATTCTCGAGTTGCTCAAGAATGAGCAACTATATGCCAAGTTCTCCAAATGTGAATTTTGGATGCGGGAAATCTAATTCCTAGGGCATGTCATAAATGAAGACGGAATTCAAGTGGATCCTTCAAAGATAGAGGCCATTAAGAATTGGAGAATTCCAAAAACTCCTACCGAGATAAGGCAATTCCTTGGATTGGCCGGATACTATAGAAGGTTTATCAAGGACTTCTCGCGTATTGTACAACTGTTAACTGCCTTGACCAAGAAGAATACAGCTTTTGAGTGGGAACAAGAGCAGAACAAAGCATTCGAAACACTCAAGGAGAAACTATGTAGTGCACCTATCCTCGCCCTCCCAGAAGGAGTTGAAGATTTCGTGGTCTATTGCGATGCCTCGCGTCAGGGACTGGGATGCGTGCTAATACAGCGTAACAAGGTAATTGCTTATGCATCCAGACTGCTGAACGATCATGAGAAGAACTACACAACGCATGATCTACAATTGGGTGCCGTGGTATTTGCACTCAAAATGTGGAGGCATTACCTCTATGGCACGAAGTGCATTATTTACACTGACCATAGAAGTTTGCAACACATTCTTGATCAGAAAATGCTAAACATGCGTCAGAGAAGATGGGTTGAGCTATTGAATGATTATGAATGCGAAATCCGCTATCATCCCGGCAAGGCCAATGTAGTGGCGGATGCCTTGAGCAGGAAAGAAAGAGAAAAACTCCTTCGTGTCCGTGCCTTAAGGATGAGTGTGTATACTGACCTTGTTGCGAGACTAAAAGAAGCTCAAGGTGAAGCGCTAAAGGAAGATAATTTAGCAGGGGAGTTGTTAATAGGAATAGAGAAATGGTTAGAATTGAGCAACGATGGTATATATAAATATGAAGGAAGAACATGGGTACCAAAGTACGGGGGAATTAGAGAGGTGATCCTAGACGAAGCCCATAAATCTAGGTACTCGATTCACCCCGGAAGTGACAAAATGTACCAAGATCTAAAGGCACTTTTCTGGTGGCCTGGAATTAAGAAATCAATCGCCGTATACGTTAGGAATTGTTTAACGTGCGCCATGGTGAAGGCTGAAAATCAAAAACCGTCAGGGACGTTACAACAGCCTGAAATTCTAGAATGGAAATGGGATAACGTCATAATGGATTTTGTTACAAAACGACCCAGAACTTTCAGAGGACATGACGCCATCTGGGTAATAGTTGACCGGTTAACTAAATCGACTCACTTCTTGCCGATTTGAGAGGATAACGACCTGATGATGCTGGCCCAACTGTACATCGACGAGATAGTGACCAGGCATGGGGTTCCACTATCAATCATCTCCGACCAAGATAGTCGTTTTACTTCTCGTTTCTGGAAGTCACTCCAGCGGGCTTTAGGAACCCGTCTGGATTTAAGCGCCGCTTACCACCCACAAATTGACGGTCAGAGTAAAAGAACCATCCAAACCTTGGAAGATATGCTAAGGGCTTGCGTGATTGACTTTGGAGGGAACTGGGATAACCATCTTCCTTTAGTAGAGTTCTTCTACAACAATAGTTATCACGCAAGTATAAAAGCAGCTCCCTATGAAGCCCTATATGGCAGGAAATGCCGATCACCGTTGAGTTGGAATGAGATTGGGGATAGTCAAGTATTGGGACCCGACATTGTGATGGAGACCACGACATGATATTTAAAATTAAGGAGCATTTAAGAGCGGCCAGAGACCGTCAGAAGAAATATGCTGACAGAAGGCGAAAACCTTTAGAGTTTCAAGTGGGTGACAGGGTAATGCTAAAAGTAGCACCATGGAAGGGGACTGTGAGGTTTGGAAGAAAAGGAAAGCTAAGCCCGAGATATATAGGACCATTTGAGATACTAGCGAGAATTGGCTCCGTGGCGTATCAATTAAAGCTACCGCAAGAGCTAGGCCACATACATGACACCTTCCATGTGTCAAATTTGAAGAAGTGCATGGTAGACAAAGCCATGGATTTACCCCTAAAGGAAGCAAGGATTAATGACAAGTTGAACTTCATGGAAGAGCCTGTAGAGATTACTGATCGGCTGGTCAAGAAACTCAGACGAAGTCGCATACCCAAGGTCAAGGTAAGATGGAATTCTAGGTGAGGACCTGAATTAACTTGGGAGTGAGAAGACGAGATGAGAAAGAATTATCCACATCTCTTCAGACCCACCCGTTCCAGAACTTATCGAAGCTAAAATTTCGGGACGAAATTTCCTAAACGGTGGGAGAATGTAACAATTGTTGGACCAAAAGAACCAATGAGCCTGATCAGAAAAACCTTTAAGTCCCACAGACATTACAACAACTGAAGTAGTCTACAACAGCTGAAGACATCAACTGATAACAAGGTCTGAAGACAAAGTCTGAAGTGAAAGAGCTGAAGACAAAGTCTGAAGTGAAAGAGCTGAAGACAAAGTCTGAAGTGAAAAAGCTGAAGATAAAGTCTGAAGCTAAAGAACTGAAGACAAAGTCTGAAGACAAAAGCTGAAGAAAAAGACTGAAGACCAAGTTTCAGATGTTGTCACAACAGCTGAAGAAGACCTCTTCAGTAGTTGTGATGGTTTCCTTTCAGTAGTTTTATGTTTCTTATATTCAGTACTTGTAGTTTCAGTAGTTTTAGTTTCATCTTGTACTTAGCATACTCTGAGATGTTCTCAGTTGTTGTGAACATTCTCAGTAGTTTGCTTACTTTTAGTTGTTTGTAATAATTCTGTTAAATGTCACTATCAAGTGACATCAACAGCCGTCACATTCCTTTATATAAGGATTGTTGACCTAATTGTAAGGTGCGAAGCCTGCGAAGCTTAGCGGCCGCCATACCGAAGCATTTGTGCATGAATGATATTATCCCTTTTGCAGAAAACCCTCTTTCTCTATAACCGTGTACTATTCCATTGAATATCTATTGTGTTCTTGCTATATTTGTCTAATTCTTGTTCTAATTCCGCTGCGATTCAACTCTAATTGATCAAACTTAGATCACTGATCCTGTCAAATGGTATCAGAGCTGGTTAATCATTGATCGGTTTAACAATTGATCATTGAAACTGCTATTTTGATATCTAAAGTTTGATCGAATTAGCATATTTGCAAGAATTGGTTATAGAGATTGGTCTTCCGCTACTTTTGGTTAGTCAATTTGAGTTTCTTCTTGGTTCATATTGAGTTTGTTGTGTTTTTGTGCTAAATCTGTTGAAACTTGATTGAATTGGTTTGAATCTGAGAATGACTACTCCATCTAATGACCCTCACAATACTGGCTCCTCAACCAAGCCACCGATGCTGGTTAGGAGTGAGTTTAACATATGGCAACGAAGAATGCTCCATCACCTGTCTGTTAACAGTTCAGGTTGTTGGACATCTGTGGTTCACGGTCCACACAAGCCTATGGTGAACAATCCGGAGACCAACCAAATGGTTCCGAAGAAGAAGGAGCAATACTCAGATGAAGATCGTAAACTGTTTGAATTGATGCTAAAGCCCATGGAATTCTGGCCATGGCACTGCCTAATGAAATCTATTCTGGGCTTATGCATCATGAAACTGCTCATGACCTCTGGAATGCTTTGAAGGAACAATTCGGAGGAACTGATGAGGTCTTAGCAAACAACAGAGAAATCCTCGCCCAAAAATATGAGACATTCTCTCATAGGAAGGGTGAGACACTGACTCAACAGTTTGAGCGTTTCTCCTGCTTGATCTCTGAGCTGAAAATGGTCAAGCATGAGTATACTAACAGCTAGATGAACAACAGATTCCTCAGATCACTGCCTGAGAGATGGGACACATACACCATTGTCCTACGCTCCAGTGCAAATCTGGATAGCCTATCTCTCACCCAACTCCATGGGAAACTGCTTACATTTGAAAGAGAGATAGAGCAGAAAAGGAATCTGGCATCATCAGGAAAGCTCACTAATGACTTTGTACCATGGAACACTGCCTTGGTCGGTCATGAGTCAGAATATGCTGGATCAGAAAGCCATTATGATGAGCATATAGATTTCTCTTCAAACAGTTCTGATCATGCATTTGTTGGTGTTGACAGTCGTTCTGGGTGTAATAGTGATAATTTATGCTTTATCATGGATGATTTGATGGGTATTGCTGATGATGATTTAGAAGAGATGGATATTTTGAGCCAAATGGCCTTGATCAATATCAGATCTCAAAAGTTCTACAAGAGAACTGGTAGGAAATTTCCAGGACTCTCTGGCAAAACCAAAGTTGGTTTTGACAAGAGTAAGTTGAGGTGTCACAAATGCCACAGGCTTGGGCACTTTGCAAGAGAGTGTAGATCAACTGGATCTAACTCCTCTGCACCCTTTGTGACCTTTCCAAGCAATAGTTCACAAAACAAAGGGCAACATCCTGCTAGTTCTGGTCATCACTCACAACCTCAATCTCCTGCATATTTTGTCCCTCAGGGTCCAATGCCATATCCATATCCCTGCTATTACATGCCACAGCCAAATCCAGTTCAAGTTCCTATAGCACAACAACCTCAAGCCCTACCTGAGCCTCAACCATCTCCCTCACAATCTCAACCTCATCACAGCTTCTTCACACCAGGAGTTGTTGACTGGAGCAGCTTACCAGATGATCTTTCTGGTTTCAATGAGCAATTATTTGCTGGTGCTGGTCAACATGGTGGTGAACATCCTTTTGGGAATCTTTCTCTCATGGCCCTGGAGTCTACTGAGGGTTCCTGCTCCAATGCATCATCTTCACAGGTAACCCAGGTATCTTCTGAGGCTAAAGCCAAGTTATGTTCTGAATCATGCATAGCTGCCTTTGTCTCTATTAGAGAGGCAAATGTAGCTTTAATCAATCAAAATCTTGAGCTTGAGAAAACTATTTTCAAAAGA
Source organism: Flaveria sonorensis (assembly GCA_025506505.1). Classification (NCBI taxonomy): domain Eukaryota; kingdom Viridiplantae; phylum Streptophyta; class Magnoliopsida; order Asterales; family Asteraceae; genus Flaveria; species Flaveria sonorensis. Next base: position 36,135,580 of record CM046435.1, on the reverse strand, counting down.
AAAGCTGAGTATGAGTTTGCTCTTAATGACAAAGATGATGAGATTTACAAGCTTAAATGCCAAATTAATGATGAAAAGGCTAAGGTAGAGGTCATACTTGAGAACCACAGAAGTCTCAAAGAGACACTTGCAGCTACCCAAGTTGAGTGTGACCGCTGGGTAACATCCTGCAAGGGATTTGAAATGCTTCTCAGCAAGCAAACAGCTTCAAATGTGAAGTTTGGAATAGGTTACAATCATGAGAAACAAGTTATGGTTAAATCTGTTGATGAAAACAGACCCAAAACCAAAAAGGTTTGGGTCTCTAAAGCTAACTAGTTTCTTATGATAAATGCAGGGTTCTTTAGCATGCCAAAGAAGCATCTGGTATGTAGACTGTGGAGGATCTATGCATATGACTGGGATCAGTTCTCTTCTTAATGACTACTCTCAAGGAAAGAAGGGATTTGTCTCATTTGGAAATGATGCTAAGGGTTACATCATCGGGAAAGGATTTGTGTCAAATGGAGAAATCAGATTTGATGATGTTAACCATGTGGAGAATCTCAAGTATAATCTACTGAGTGTCAGTCAGATATGTGATAAAGGGCATTTTGCACTTTTCACTAGCCAGAACTGCCGGATTCTGTCTTCCAAAGTTCTGAGGCTGATTGACAAGGTATTGGATGAACATACTCTCCTGAAGGCCAACAGGATAGGAAGAGTATATGCCTTAGATTTGTCAAAGAAGATTGATTTAAAAGGTCATCCTTGCATGTTCTCCAAGGCCTCTCCTCAGGAATCTAAACTGTGGCATAGAAGGCTGGGTCATATTAATCTCAAAAACATGAATCAGCTGATCCATAATAGTTAGTGAGAGGTCTACCAATAAAGGAGTTCCACTGTGATGAAACCTACACTGCTTGTTTAAAAGGAAAACAACACAAAGTTTCATTCCCTCCTATAGAAGAACCAAAGTCCACTGCCTGCTTGCAATTACTGCACATGGATCTCTTTGGTCCTGTGAGAGTAATGAGCATGGCAAAGAAGAAATACTATCTGGTAATTGTGGATGATTACTCCAGATTTGTATGGACCTTCTTCTTGCATTCAAAGGATGAGGCTGCTCAGACAATTATTAACTTTGTGTTGTATGTTGAGAAGCAGTATTCCCTATCAGTCAAGTGTATAAGAAGTGATAATGGAACTGAATTTAGAAACCATACACTTGATGATTTCTACCTTTCAAAAGGAATCAAGAGGCAGTATAGCATCCCAAGGACTCCAGAACAAAATGGAGTAGTGGAGAGAAAGAACAGGACCCTAATTGAAGCTGCAAGGTCCATGTTGGCTGACTCTGGTTTGCCACTGACCTTTTGGGCTGAAGCTGTCAACACAGCATGCTATGTGCAAAATAGAGCTTTAGTGAATCAGAGGTTGATGAAGACTCCTTATGAAGTTCTACATCATTTGGCTCCTCTAGTTTCATTCTTCAGAGCATTTGGGTGTCCTTGTTACATTCTCAACACAAAGAATCAACTCCAAAAGTTTGATTCTAAGGTGGATGCAGGGTATTTTGTTGGGTATTCATCCACTTGCAAGGCTTACAGAGTGTTCAACTGCAAAACAAAGATGGTTGAAGAAACCTTGCATGTGAAGTTCAATGAATCTCCTAAGGACAAAATCCCACAAAACCCTGTGGAGTTGTTTGATCTGGACATACTGCAATATGTTCCTTATCAGCCTCCAGCTGTTGCAGATCATGTGAATTCATCACCTTCTGCAGCTAGTCATCCATCTGGTGGTACTGATGTTGATGTTGATCCCAGTACTCACCTATTCAAGTTTAGTGATCAACTGCCTGAGTCTACTAAACTTGATGTTCCTGTAGCTTCAGTAGCACCATCCACAACAAATGCTGATGAGATTTCTGAATCCTCTACTTCATTTGACTTGCTATCTAATACTTGGTTTCAAGAATCTGGATCAACATCTGTTGCTGCTGAGCGTGCTACAAACACTTGCACAGATCTCATAGTGTACCAAGAGCTGAAGAATCACCCAATGTCTCAAATCATTGGTGATATCAATGCTGGTGTCTCAACTAGAAGTCAATTGTCCAACTTCTGCTTCTATGCTCTCTTCATCAGTCAGCAAGAGCCAAAGAACTATCATATTGCATTAAGGGACAATGGATGGGTTGATGCCATGCAGCTTGAGCTTCTTCAGTTCAAAAAGCAGCAAGTGTGGGAACTGGTTCCTCTACCCCCAGGTAAGTGTGCAATAGGCACTAAATGGGTGTTTAGGAATAAAACAGATGAAAATGGGCAAATTGTCAAGAACAAGGCCAGACTGGTTGTCCAGGGGTTTTCACAAGAAGAAGGTATTGATTATGATGAAACCTTTGCCCCTGTAGCCAGACTGGAGGCAATTAGATTGTTCTTAGCCTATGCTGCATTCCACAATCTTAAAGTTTTTCAAATGGATGTCAAAAGTGCATTTTTATATGGTAAAATAAAAGAAGAGGTTTATGTGTGTCAACCACCAGGTTTTGAGGATAATAAACATCCTGATTGGGTGTATAAACTTGATAAGGCTCTTTATGGGTTGAAACAAGCTCCTAGAGCCTGGTATGAAACACTGTCAAATTTTCTTCTTCAGAATAATTTCACTAGAGGCTCCATAGATAAAACTTTATTCATTAAGAAAGTGGGTCAGCATAAGCTCCTTGTTCAAATTTATGTTGATGATATTATTTTTGCATCCTCTGATCCACAGTTGTGTGATGCATTTACAAAGTTGATGCAACAAAAATTCGAAATGAGTGCCGTGGGAGAATTACAGTTCTTTCTAGGTTTGCAAATCAAATAAAAGGCTGATGGAACTTTCATTCATCAGTCAAAATACACAAAGAGTCTTTTGGAAAAGTTTGATTTACAACACTGTAAGCCCTGTTCTACTCCCATGTGCAGCACCACACAACTGGATGCAGATCAGAAAGGTAAAGCTGTTGATGAAATACTTTACAGATGTATGATTGGGTCCTTGATGTACTTAACCGCTTCTAGACCAGATATTATGTTTGCAACTTGTGTTTGTGCTAGATTTCAGGCTGCTCCTAAAGAGTCTCATTTGATTGCAGTCAAGAGGATCTTTAGATATCTGCAAGGTACTCAATCTCTAGGTCTTTGGTATTCCAATGGGCACTCTTGCAAATTAGTTGCTTTTTCTGATAGTGACTATGCAGGGTGTAAATTAACTAGAAAATCAACTTCTGGTGGATGTCAATTCCTAGGCAACTGTTTGGTTTCTTGGCAGAGTAAGAAACAAACATCTGTTGCTACATCCACTGCTGAAGCCGAGTACATTGCTGCTGCAAGTTGTACATCTCAGGTACTCTGGCTTCAGAATCAATTATTGGATTATGGCATTACAGAGACTAAGACTCCATTACTAATGGATAGTGCTTCAGCTCTTTGTATTGTCAAGAATCCAGTCCAGCACTCTAGGACCAAACATATTGAGATCAGACACCATTTTATTTGGGATTGTTTTGAAAAAGGTCTGATTGATCCAAAGTTTGTTCCTAGTGATGATGAGCTTGCAGACATATTTACTAAGCCTTTGGACAGTTCAACTTTCCAAAACCTAGTGTTAAGGCTTGGTATGCTGCAGCTAGAATAAGTGACAACTACTGATGATCTCAGTCAACAAGTACTGATGAGCATTCATATACTATTGTTACAAATAAGTACTGATAAGTTCTTTTATCCTTAGTAGTTTTCATAACTACTGAAGACTAAATTACTTAAAAGTACTGAAGTACTCTATCTGTTAAAAGAACTGATGTGGTTACAACTACTGATGTAGTTACAACTACTGATGTCAGTATAACATATAAGTACTGATGACCAATGAAACGTCTGAAAATCAGATAAAAGTCTGATAAGTGTTGAGGTCAGAATGAAACAGCTTGATGAGCTAAGAATTGACGACAACAGCTGATGAGAAACTTTTCTCTTCAGTTGTTTCTACAACTGCTGTTTCACTTCATACAACTGAAGCCAAAACCATGTCTTCAGTAGTTTTACAACTACTGATGACTAACACCAAATCTTCAGTTGTTTACAACACCTGAAGCCAAAACCATGTCTTCAGTAGTTTCACAACTACTGATGACTAATACCAAGTCTTCAGTTGTTACAACTTCTGAAAGTTAAAACCAGGTCTTCAGTTGTTTTCAAACAACTGATGACAGCACCAACACTTTCAGTCGTTTTATATCAGCCTTTTCTTACCCTATAAATACCTAAACCTACTTTCAAACGTTTCATTAGCCGTTTCATGTCCTTCACTCTCTCAACAATGGCGACCATGAAACTCAAACCCAGACACAACTGTGTTGCCTACCTCTCGAAATCGGCCTTTTGGAACAAATTTGATAATGCCATCGATCTTATGGTAGATTCCCAGTACCGAACCGCTTTTCTTCTGAATCCTACCATATACCCCGATTCCCTAAGCCAATTCTGGACCAACGTCTCTGTGCAAACTGGTGAGAATGATAGCCAAATCACTCTCCAGTCGTTGGTTAACCAGAAACAGGTGGTCATCACTCCAGACATCATTCGACAAACCCTAAATCTACATGATGCCACCTGTGTCACAGAATACCCGAAAGGCACAACTGATATGTCTTTCATCAATAACGGGTATGAAGGAGACTTAAGTGCTACCACCATTCTGAAGAAGCACTTCCATGATGCTGAACGTCTTATATTCCACATGGTGAATGTCTGCCTTGCATCAAAAACCTCCTCATGGGATCAGATGTCTCCCGATGGCAACAGGTATTATACTCTATCTTTGAACGACAAAATCTAAATTTTTCTGAGATAGTTTTCATGGAACTAAAGGATCTGGCTTTGAAACCTGTGGCAAACAGATGGATATTATATCCCAGGTTTCTCATGGCCATAATTTTAAATCAGCTAAAATCAGACGGCCTTGTTGGCCTTGGAGTCCCTGCTCCGGCTGTATTGCCTGAAGTATACTCCAGGCACAACTCTGACCCTACACTGAAAGGGGCTGCCCGGCTGCTAAAACCCAAGCAGCGGGAACCCACAGCCTCCACTTCCAGATCCAAAGTCCCCACCAAACCCAACACCAAAAAGCCCAAAAAGGCTACTCAGGGAGATGAGTCCCCTGAGGATGCCCCTGTACCACCAATACAGGAAACACTTACTGGTTCTAACCCCCCAGTAGTGTCAAAGACTCCACCAGCCCTAGCCGCTCAGGCATCCTCTCAACAGGATCCTGATGCAACCATAATTGGGGATACCACAATGCTGGAACCTATCTCAATTGAGAAGGTTACCATTGAAGAGCACCAGTCACCCCGGGTGCAATCTGCTTCAAACCTATCTCCAAATGCAACCGCCCCTCAAAGCCCAACCATTATAGTTGCACAAGTGCTGAGTCAGCTGCATTCCTCTCCTCCTCCCCAGAAACCAATTACAATGGGGAGAACCTCAACAGCTGAGGAAGAGGACCAAAATGCTGCTGATAACCCACAGCACAGGGGTTATAATGTTCAATCTCCCCGTGTAGAGGAGGAGGTTAGAACATCTGGTGAGGCTGCCACTTCTACTGATTCAGCAAATGAACAGGATGCAGTTGGTAACATCTCTAAGACCTCACCAGAGGCAACTGCCGATGAAGGACTCAGTCCTGAGGCAGGAAGTCCCCAGAACCAAGAACAAGGGGCACATGCTACAACTGATCTACACTCAGGGCATGTACATCCTGATTCAATCAGGAGGTCAGGTGATTCAGCAAAGACTGATGATGACCTGGGCTTTTTCTTCGATGTCTTAGCCCATAACACAATCCTTGAGGCTGAGGTGAGCAGACTCAAAGAACTGCTTGCCAAAATGTCTCAGGATCAAAGTCCATCTGCCCCAATAAACCCACAGATGGCACCTTCATCTGAAGGTTCACCAAACACTCAGCCACTACACTCAACTGAGCCACCAGCCACTGCTTTTGGCACCACCTCTCAGGGACAGAACCCCTCTGAGCAGATGGTTGCTACCTTTCAACATTCCTTACCTCTCATCACTCCCATCATCAATGAGATTGTGCATAAAGCCATTGATGAGAGGATCTCCTCAAATCTACAAACACTTGTTGATGATGCTGTGCAAAAGAAGCTTTCTGCCATTCAAACCCCTGAACCCAATGCACCCAAAAAGGGGGAGTCTAAGGCAGTGAAAGAAAGAAAGAGAAAGAGAGTGGAAGATGAGAAACAACAAGAGAAAGAAAAGGAGTTAGAAAAGGAAAAACAGCTGATCACATACAAGAGAAAGAAAAGTGCTGAAACTCAAAAGCCTGATGAAGAGAAATCATTGGAAGATCTGATTAAAGAAGCTGATGAAGCTCACAGCAGATCAATGGACAGAATAATAGACCAACTCTTCAGACAAGGCTTTGATACAGCTACATTAGACACTGAGATCAGAAGGCTGGAGATTAAAGAGATACAAGAGAGATGGGCCAGTTACAGTGTGATGGAAAGGGAGAGGTTGGAGATAATGATCAGGTTTATTGCAAAATACTTGGGAAGATCATTAATTGAGATTAAATCATGGACCAGAGACAGTATTCTGGCAATAACCACCAGAATCTGTGCTTCTGAAGCATTCAATAAGGGGTTGATTATCGAAGCCTTAGATGAAGCAGGTGCTGGGAAGAGAACTGATATGGCCAAGCTTTCCAAAGCCAAACTTACCACAAAAATGCTAGATCAGCCTTCCCAAACTCCCACTCAAAAACAACCAACCCCACAACTCTCCAAACCAATCCCTAAACCTAAACTTAAACCAACTCAACCCTCAAAACCAACTCCCTTACCCCAAAAACCACCTCAAACCACATCCAATGATGCACCCAGAAGAGGAGAAGGGTGTTGAGGATGGAAGAAGAAGAAGAAGAAGATGATGAAGAAGACAGTCTGCCAATCTCTGCTGTTCTAAAAATACCTGAGCCCAGAAGTCAACAAATGATCACACCAGACTTTCAGAGGCAAATGGTGAAAGTTAAGATTGAAGAAGAAGAACAGCAGAAACAGCACGATGAGCAACTTTTGAAGATGGTTGACAAAGAGTTTCCTCAGTCATCATCTATACAAGCCATGAAGAAACACGCTCAAAGGCTGTATGCTCTCAGGCATACCTTTCAATATCAAAAGGAGAGAGTAAGGATTTGGCCAGACCCCAGGGTTAGTTCTAGAATTCATAAGAAATCCATACCAAGTAGATACAATGGCCAAGTGAGAAAGACCATAGATGCTGTTATTATGTTGGCCATTGTAGTCTCACCCTGGGAGATACTTGAAGACTTCAAGAGAGCCTACAAGTCAAAGATGACCCCTCAAACTCTAATGGAGAACAAAATGGTCAAGAAGGGGTTGTTATACAAGAGGCTTGAAGAGATCAAGAAAAATGAACTCCAGTTGTTATTAGAAGGGACTCACCCAGATGAATTTGCTTACAGAGAGATAACAACTGTTGAGTTGAAAAATGGAAAGACAGTAAAGTACCTATCAGAGTACTATGGCCCAGAGTTCTTCTTCGAAGGAGAAGCAGAAGAACTCACTAAGGAGGAACAAGTTGTTCTCCTTGAGGCCTACGTCAGAGAGTCTTATAGACTCATCAATGGGAAGTAGGTTTCATGGTTGGGATAACAGCTCTGTGTCCAGTTCCCCAAGACAGAGTTCCCTTCCATCCTTTGACATTCACATCTACTGAAACCTGTTCCCTGGCCTGTGCTTATCTGATATCTCTGAAGCTGATCAAGAGAGTATTTCTGCCAAGAATAAGTGGGACCTCAATAAGCTTAAAGGTTTTGGCTGCATTGGTTCAGGGGGAGTTTGTTGGACCAAAAGAACCAATGAGCCTGATCAGAAAAACCTTTAAGTCCCACAGACATTACAACAACTGAAGTAGTCTGCAACAGCTGAAGACATCAACTGATAACAAGGTCTGAAGACAAAGTCTGAAGTGAAAGAGCTGAAGACAAAGTCTGAAGTGAAAGAGCTGAAGACAAAGTCTGAAGTGAAAAAGCTGAAGACAAAGTCTGAAGCTAAAGAACTGAAGACAAAGTCTGAAGACAAAAGCTGAAGACAAAGACTGAAGACCAAGTTTCAGATGTTGTCACAACAGCTGAAGAAGACCTCTTCAGTAGTTGTGAGGTTTCCTTTCAGTAGTTTTATGTTTCTTGTATTCAGTACTTGTAGTTTCAGTAGTTTTAGTTTCATCTTGTACTTAGCATACTCTGAGATGTTCTCAGTTGTTGTTAACATTCTCAGTAGTTTGCTTACTTTCAGTTGTTTGTAATAATTCTGTTAAATGTCACTATCAAGTGACATCAGCAGACGTCACATTCCTTTATATAAGGAATGTTGACCTAATTGTAAGGTGCGAAGCCTGCGAAGCTTAGCGGCCGCCATACCGAAGCATTTGTGCATGAATGATATTATCCCTTTTGCAGAAAACCCTCTTTCTCTATAACCGTGTACTGTTCCATTGAATATCTATTGTGTTCTTGCTATATTTGTCTAATTCTTGTTCTAATTCCGCTGCGATTCAACTCTAATTGATCAAACTTAGATCACTGATCCTGTCAACAACCGACCTCCAGGTCATAATCCTAACCTTTAACCCCTCCTGCATCATTATCCATACAATTAATATTAATGCAATATCACTATTACAATTACTATCAGTGTTATTATTACTATTGCTATTATTGTCATTTTTGTTATTTCATGTGCCATTTTGCATGAATTTGTCAGATCTAGCCTTAGCATAGAATAACTTCGTGTTCCGGGAAAGTTAATTAGTCCATTTCAAAATTGAATCTTAATTGAAACAATTAAATGTGTGTGCATGCACACACAATTCACGGTTTAACATATACAAATACATATTTAATACTTAAACAACTAATAAAAATTACCCACTTAAAATACTACATTACAAAATAATACTACACAATAACAAATTTTCATTTAAAATTTAAAACTAATTACACCCCATAAAGCTCCAAGATCAGCCGCCCCTTCACCCCCCTCTCCACCAATCTCTTCTCTTCTACACCACCCAAACTTGCCACCATTCCCCTCCACTCCTATTACATGCAACACTTGAACCCACCCTCATTTCTCACCTCTCACTCTCTTCCCTCTTCTATCGAATTCTATCTAGCTGAAACACACACACACCCATGGTTCCAGCTTCATTTCAGCCCCCTAGTCGAAGTTCAACCATCAAACATCATCGGTCAAGCTTCATACTAGCAAGAGGGTGCTATCTTGTGAGCCTTTGACACACGGTTTCATCAAACTTGACTCTTCCAGCCCTTGTTCGAAGACTTCCAGACCGTTTTGTCACCCTACACACTCTCCAAATCGTGAACCATACAAGAGTAAGCTTCATCCTACCCGAAACAAACTATGTCATGTGTTATTCTTTCTTCAATCCACCAAAACCCTTACTTTCATTGTTCTAACAGAAGTCCACTGCTATTTCTCATTCCTGAGGAGCTTTTAACTTCACTAGAGGTATCTCATATGAAATATTGGTCATGCTACGGGTGGAACACAAGTTACACTTAGAAAACCCCCTTTTGGGTGACTTTGACACCCATGAACTTTATGTTTTGTAACCCTCCGTAAACAAAGCTTGGGATCTGCTTAAAAATAGTTTTTAAACCTCCTAAAAACCTATTTTGAAAGTTACAAAACGATTTGGTGGTGATTGGGTACAACTAATATGTTTTACACATGTGTAAAGGGCTAAAATGGTAAAAATCTCCCAAATACAAGCTTATATTATGGTTACATGTTAGATCCGTGTATTAGAACAGATTTTCAGTAGGTTTTGGATGTTATTGGGCATATGAAATGTTGTCAAAAGCTGAAAAATTAAAATAGTAGGGATTATAGGCATTTTGGACTTATTCGGGGACCCAAAAAGGTGGTAAATTGACTTGAAAATATGAGGACATAGGGTATAACCATGTTAAAAAGAATTACAGGCTCTAAAAAGGTTAAAAAAGTGAAATTGGTCGAATTTGTGGTTAAATGGGTCTAATAACAATTTAAATGAAATTTTTAGTTAAAAACAAGCTTAACCGGGTGATTTTTGGAAGAAATTCATGGAAATACAAGAATAAACCTAAAATCTATGGGAAGCTTGTTAGATCAGTAATATTAGAACTTTAAGACTTAAAGATGGTGAAAAATTGGTCAAACATGATTTCAAGCTATCGGTTTCGGGTAAAAACGCGCTTTAACGGGTCGAACTTTAAAACGAGACTTTCAACAAAAAGGGCTTAATAATACATTCTTAACAGATTATAAAAACTTATTAAAAGTCCTTAATATAATACTTCAAATTTTAAGACATAAAATTATAAGGTTTAATACTTAACCGTTAAAAACCCCCGGTTTCACCGTAACCGGTAACGTAAAAACACATGTTTATCAACTAAATTCTATAGTTCTAAAAATTGGAAGTTTAACTTGATTAAGATGTATTATTTAACTTCAAAATCTTTTATTTTTTCAAAAAGGCCATTGAATGTAAAGAAGCAAACTGTAGGGTAGAAATTGTAAATTATGAAACTTGAGGGGCTAAACTGTAAATTCTGCCAAAACTCTATAAAACGACCCTATGAACATGTAATCACTTGGTAACTTAATTTAACTGGTATCAATGACCTAATAGTGTAAAAACCTATAATTATTCATAAGAATCCATGACTTACTATAAAATGAAACTTTCTAATGCAAGCCTTGGCAAATCTAAACTAGTTGAACATTTAACCCCTTAACACATTATTATCTACCTCGTATGACCTTAGAATTTGTGGCATAACACTTAATCTTGTTGGTAGGGTGCTAAACTTGAAACCTTCCCGGTACACGAAGAACCCGTTACTTGAAGCTCTAAGGTGAGTTCTAGTGTCCCCTTTTTACTACTGTTTTTGGGGTGAAGCATGCTCTGTTTAAACTGAACCTTTCTGTGCTATAATATGCTGCTATATGTTGTGGAAATGTTAGAACCTGCTTTTACTTTTATCATGATCATTAATTCTTGTGTGAACCACTTGTTTTATATGGGTAGATCTACTTGGGGAATCCCCCACACACAGTGCCTTCCTTGATGAACGGGAAGGGTACCACACTGAGATCCTGCGGGGTCGTTTGTGGCATGTGACAAGTTTTAATAAGATACTAAGGTGAACCATCCGGCAGGTATGGTCCACCATATGAGGCTCAGTTCTTCCCTCGGGATTAGCCGTGTAACATAACTTTAGAAGAGGCTAGCCGGGACTGAGTGCAGGGTTGATTGTGATCCCCACAACTATGATACTATGATCTATGACTTTTAAATCAAATGTGGATTCTTTTGAATCCTTTTTCCTTTGAACTTTAAGCACTTGAATTCACCAACTTTTTAGTTGACACAAATTTATTTTGAGCATGTTTTAGGTAATCCTTGAAGGGAGTCTAGCTGTGTAGAAGACTTGACTTAGCACCGTGACCATGGCATTGGCTTGTTTTGATTTTCAAACAAGTTGGACTTATTTCTATTTATTTCGGTAGGGAACAATTTTTATTGTTGAAAACTTATACTCGTATGGATGGTTAGACCCACATCTAGCCTGGTATTTCTTTAAACTGTAATGCCATGTGATGTTCTCTCCTTTTGAGCTCTTATGATGGTTTGTTTCCATTGCCATATATTGTTACTAGTCTGTGACGTCCCACCCTACCAGGGTCCGGGGTGTGACACCAAATGTAACTAAATCATCTCTTTTTGTGTCGGGACAGCTAAAGACCTACAGAAATGTCTGGATTATTGATAGCGGCTTCTCCACGCACATGACTGGAAATGAGTCCTTTCTTCAACACTTTGAAAGCTTTGATGGAGGACCAGTTGTCTTTGGTGGAGATGCAGGAGGTTACATTACTGGGTGGGGCAAGGTTACAAATGGTAAGCTCAGCATTGAGAAGGTAAACTTTGTCAAGGAGATGGGATACAATCTTCTGAGTGTGTCCTAATTTTGTGACAAAAAACATCACATGCCCTTTACTGAGCATGAGTGCATTGTTCTTAAGCCCGGGGTTGACATTCCTCAGGAGCATATTTTTCTCAGAGCTCGCAGGAGAGGGAACATGTACAAGATGGATTTGCATGAAACCACTCCCTCTGGAGAAGTGTCTTGCTTTCTGTCTAAAGCAAATAGTGATGAGTCTTTCCTTTGGCATAAAAGAATGTGTCATGTAAACTTTAAAAACATGAATAAACTGATTAAGAATGATTTGGTAACTGGAATGCCGAAGAAAGAGGTTACAAGTGATGACCATTGTGTTGCATGCCTGAAAGGTAAAAACACAAAGTGTCTCACAAGCCAAAGGAAATAAACTCTATCACTACTCCCCTACACTTGTTACATATGGATCTGTTTGGCTCCATCAATGTAATGAGTCTAGGAAGGACCTCATACTGTTTGGTGATCACAGATGACTTCACAAGATTTACTTGGGTATTCTTCCTTAGAACTAAGGATGAGACCCCTGAAATCTTGAAAAGTTTCATTCTGAGAATTGAGAATCAATTTGATCACAAGGTCAAGATCATAAGATGTGATCAAGGAACAGAATTTAAAAACCAAATCCTTGATGCATTTTGTGATGAAAAGGGTATATCAAGACAATATAGTGCCCCCAGGACTCCTCAGTAAAACGGTATTACTGAGAGAAGAATCAGGACACTTATTGAAGCTACAAGAACCATGTTGTCTGACTCTAAACTGCCCATCACCTTCTGGGCAGAGGCTGTTAACACAGCCTGCTATGTGTAGAATAGAGTTTTGGTAGTTAAGACACATAGTAAGACTCCTTATGAACTATGGCACAAAAGGAGACCATTTATTGGTTTTCTCAAAACATTTGGATGTCCGTGCACCATCTTGAATACCAAAGATCAAATAGCTAAGTTTGCTGAGAAATCAGATGATGGACATTTTGTTGGATACTCTTCTCAAGATAAGGTTTACAGAGTATACAATCTCAGAACTAGAATCATTGAGGAGTCAGCCAATGTAACTTTCAATGAACACCCACCCTGTGTGAAAGGTTCTGGTCCGGATTGGCTATTTGATCTTTATTTAGTTACCAACTGTTTTAACAAATCTTGTGAGAATGTTTCAGGATCTATGGATAACAGGTCAACAGAAGATCCTAACCCAAGATTTGAGCTGAGAAGACTAAACAAGAAGACTACTTCAGCTCCAATGGTGACTAAGCCTGTCATAGAGGCTCTAATCAGCACAAGCATGACAATTACTGCTAATTCAACTGAATTACCCTCAAATTCCAGTTCAGAGGCTCAGAATTTAGGAGAAGGAACCTCCAATGCATGAAGAACTGGTGGTGGTGACAATGATCAAGAATTTCTTGATGCTGATAACCACTCCATTGAAGACAACATCAATGATGTCACACACTCATTGGATCAAGTTTCTCTTGATAAGTGTGCTGATATGGTGGGGGACTCTTCTTTGCCAGATCAAAATTTCACTAATCTTGATCTGTCCAACCAACTTATTGTGATCCCTCAACTCAGGATCCATAAGTCACATTCCACCACAAATATCATTGGAAATGTTGACTCAGGGGTGAGAACAAGAGCACAAACTCATGACAGTCATGTTTGTCTACATTCCTGTTTCTTATCCCAAATTGAGCCAAAGAAAGTTGATGAGGCTCTAAAGGATGGAAGCTGGATTGAAGCAATGCAAGAAGAATTGTTTCAAATCAAAAGACAGAAGGTTTGGAACTTATGCCTTCTTCCACAAAGGAAGACTGTTATAGGTACCAGGTGGGTTTTTAGGAATAAGAAAGATGATAGAGGGATTATCATCAAGAACAAAGCAAGACTAGTTGTCCAAGGATACACTCAAGAAGAAGGAATTGACTACACTGATGTCTTTGCTCCAGTAGCTAGACTCAAAGCTATAAGAATATTTCTGTCTTATGCTGCGTCTAAGGACTTTAAGGTCTACCAGCTTGTTGTGAAGTATGCCTTTCTCTATGGGGTGATTGATGAAGAAGTCTATATTAGACAACCACCTGGCTTTGTAGACCTGGATCATCCTGATTATGTCTGCAAGCTTGATAAAGCTTTATATGGGCTACATCAGGCTCCAAGAAAGTGGTATGAGACACTATCAACATACCTCTGTCAACATGGTTACAAAAAAGGTACTATTGATGGGACTTACTTCATCAAAGAAACAAGAAACGACACATTGCTAGTTCAAATATATGTGGATGACATCATCTTTGGTTCAACTAATCCAAAGCTCTGCACAGACTTGGAGATGCTGATGAAGAACAGATTTGAAATAAGTGCCATGGGGGAACTCAATTTCTTTCTGGGTATTCAAGTGAAGCAAGTTGAAGATGGCATCTTCATAAGTCAGTCAAACTATGTTTAGGACATACTCACAAGATTCAAATGACTGACTGTAAGGTTGCAAAAATACCCATAGCAAGAAATGACTCCCTTGGTCCTGATCTTGAGGGAGAGTTTGTTGATGAACATCTCTACAGGGCCATGATTGGGTCACTCATGTACCTTACTGCTAGCAGGCCTGATATTATGTTTGCTACATGCATATGTGCCAGATATCAAGCCAACCCCAAGATGTCACACCTTATCACTGTCAAAACGATTGTTAGGTATCTCAAAGGTGCTCCAAACTTAGGCCTTTGGTATCCAAAGAATTCTGACTTCAGTTTGTATGCATATACAGATAGTGATTATGGTGGTTGCAATATGACTGCAAAGTCAACCTCTAGAGGATGTTAATTTCTTGGTTGAAGGATAGTCTCCTGGCAATGCAAGAAACAATCCTACGTGTCTGCATCAACTACTGAAGCTGAATACATTGCTGCTGCAAGCTGTTGTGCTCAAGTGATTTGGATTCAGAATTAGATGCTTGAGTATGGATTCAACTTCAAGGAGACTCCCATCCACATAGACAATAATAGTGCTATATCTATTACAGAGAATCCTGTGCAGCACTCAATGACCAAACACATCAACATCAGGTATCATTTGATTAGGGATAACTTTGAAAAGGGTTTGATAAAACTAATCAAAGTTAACACAAATGAACAATATGCTGATCTGTTCACAAAGGCTTTTGATGAACAGAGATTTAAATATCTTGTATCAGCTATTGGGATGATTAACTTGTATAGATTTTCTGAAATAACTTAATCAAAATTTTCTCCTAAAAAATTGTGTGTCCTAAGTTGTCTATTAGCTCACCTCATAAGCCCAGTTCTCTTTGGAAGAAAATAAAATTTTAGACTGATATTCCTTAGAATGATAAAAAAAATTATTTTCGAAAGAAGTGAAATTGTCTTCGGAAGAAATTTAAGTCCTAAAAATCCTTCAACTTGTTTATCTAAGATTTACCTTCGGAAGAAATTCTAGAAGTATCTTCTGAAGCTTAATTCTCTTATAATCAATTTAATGTATTTTAAGAACAAATTTCTTCCGAAAGCAATTTAGTCTCGGAAGACTTACTCATTTCTTCCAAAGTCAAAATTTTCAAAATTCTTGGGGATATCTTCCGAAGCATAATTTACCTTCGGAAGCTTTGTTTCAAATCTTCCGAAGCCACAATTGTCTTCGGAAGTTATTTTCTACTTCCAAGAAAACTAACTTTTTGGGCGCTTTTTGAAAGTAGGACCCACATCCGGATTTCAATGTTTATCTTTTCAATTAACTTTGTCTCAAATCCAGTGTATATCTTTCCAAACGGTTCTCTTTCATCTCACCTCTCTCATTGATCTTTAACCTAGCTTACCCCTAAATTTCATCTTCTTCTACCTTCCTTCACTACAAAGATTCCAAATGGCCAACCCTGATCGTCGTAACGACCCGAATTTCTCCATGCACCTGCATCGGCAACACAACCAAGTTGCTCTGTTAGACCCTGAGAAGGATCCAAGCTTCTCGGACGTTTGTAGGTTTCTTTCTTTGTCTCATTACTACACCTCCCTTACAATCGATCCTCCTCTCTATGAGGATCAATTGCTTGAGTTCTGGCAGACCTGTCAAGAGGTTACCATGGACGGGGAGAAGGCACTGTCTGCCATAGTGCAGGGGAGGACACTGTTCATCACTCCAACCATCATAAACACCCATCTTCAGCTGGATGATGAGGAAGGTGAAATGTCCTTCCCAAAGACTGCTGTAAACCATTCCTTTGAGCAGATGGGATATGAAGGAGACTTCACAGTCAAGACCTTCAAGAAGGGGAGGGTCTCATACCAATGGAAATACCTCCTCTATGTCGTTATCCACAGCCTATCCAACAAACATGGAGGATGGGACCAGATTCCAGAAGACCTTTCCTTCATTGTCCGTGGGATGGTTCAAGGGGACAAATTTAGGTACTCTCAATTTGCTTTTACAAATTTACTTGCAAATTCGGACTCCTTAGAATATTACATGTTCCCCTGGTATGTTCAACACATTCTCAACTGTGAATTGGGACCACAGTTGAGGGGAACAGGCAATGTTCTTAAACTTGCACATATGAGGCCCGGCATTTTCAAAACAATGAAAAAGCCATCTGTTAGGGTCTCAGGGGTAGAAACAGTCCTAGTTCCGAAAATGTTTGAGCTCATTGCTCAGGGTGACATCCTAGCAGCACCAGCTAGTGATGAACCAACACCCTCCACTTCTCAACCACCATCAAGGCCAAACATTACCATCACTTACACCAGAAAATCCAAACAAACCCCTGCACCTACTATTAAGCATGTGTATGCCACCATATCACAACCTACACAGGAGGAAGTGGACACTAGAGCTCCCACTTCCCTTGAGGAGCAAACCACTCCCATCTTTGCAACTATTAGTGCTGAGGTTCCTCATGCTCAGCCTGATGAGCTCACACCCTCTCAAATAGCCTTAAGCCATCACTCTGAGTCTTAACACTCTAGTGATCAACCTTCAGGGGAAAGTCACCATCCCCAGTCTCTTGATTTAAATCAACCACTTCCTAGCCTTGACTTCTACTCTGATGAAGATTTGGGTTTTAGTGAGTACCATGAGTCTCTCCTCTCTTCCCATACTCAAGGAGCGATGAGTGCTCCTGCCTCACCCATCTATAGCCCACATCAGACACCCCAAACTGAGGTGGATCTTCAGATTGTCTAGGAGATCCATCAGATTGTCCAGGAGATCCATGTGGTAGAGGCTATCAATGTTGCCAGTGATAACATCACTAGGACCTCTACCATGGGAACCCATCCTCTTGACACTTCTCTTGAAGATGTCATTAGGCAGGGGAAATCCAGCAGCCAAGAAACCTATGCTGGTCATGAGGGAGAAGACTCAGGTCCAATCCTCTCATCCCCCTATGATTCTTCATTTGAAGATGAGGGGAGTCTGCAACAAAAGGTGCACAAACTTTCAAACATGTGCACCTACTTTGTGTCAAAGATAGCTCACCTGGAATCTCAGGTGACTATCTTGCAAAAAGGGTCAATGACCAGCAACTTGAGATCACCGATCTCAAGGGTAAGCTTGCTTAGAGACCAATGAGATCAACTCATCCAGGTCCACAAGAACCTGTGGATGTCATGGATAAATCTCGTAGCTCACCTATGCAAGAGGGTGATGCTACCAAAAAGGGGGAGAAAATCCTAATAATCACAGAACTTGGGAGTTCCTCTCAGAGTATACACATAGAGGACTCACCATCCTCTCTTGCAGTTGTCCATACTCAGCAACCTCCTCTAGAAAGTGATCTACATTTGTTAATACTACAACTGTTTGAGGAGGGAGTACCAAGAGTAATGTCTGCCCCTTCTGAGAACCTAATCTGAGGTTGGGGTTATGATAGTGAAAGGAAAGCTCTTGTACTCTCTAGAGCTCAGGGTCAACTAGAAATTATAAACATTTCAAACCTGAGTTTCTATGAGGGTATAAATCTGGTAGATCTGGCACCTGTCAACCCAAGCAATAACAGACAAGCTGCCAGACTTGCCAGTAAAATTCAAGATTGGGTGCTGGAAGAATTCAAAAGGAGATCAGCACTATATAGACAGAGGCTAGCAGTGGAAGCCTTTGGTCAACTGGATGTTGAGGTGGACCCTAAGATTAGCTTCAAAGGGAAAGCCTTGACTGAAGGCCCAGAGGCTGAAACTATGAACCTTGAGACAACATCTCCTCCAGCACCCCATACCCTCAGTGAGGCACCAGCTGGTGATGGTGCATCACAACCTCTCTCTGGCCAGAGCTTGTCTGCTGAACCAAGCAATGAAGGCCAAAGCTCTCCTCAGCCTATGGCAGACAAAGGCAAAAGAAAACTCACTGCTGAGGAGATTGAAGAAGAAAAAAGAGAGAGGAAGAGGAAGCTAAGGGGAGAGAGTTCTAGTGGTTCCCCAGGATTTATGCACGCTGCAATCAGGGCTGCCCCTATTCTAAACACTCAAGAAGATGAACTAAGGGCAGCCAGACTCAATTATCTGGGGACCAGGAACTATAATGTTGATGAACTCATCTCTCTCCCCTTGGATGAGTTAAATGAACTGGCAGACACAGAGCTGTCATAGGAGAGAAAGGAAGCTGAGGATGCAGCCTTAAACCTCAAACACAAAGAAGAATTAAAGGGGAAAAGGCATTATAAGGACATTCCTATTCTCTCCCCAGTTCAGGAAAGTCCTGAGGAAGAGACTTTGGCTGCTGAACAACCTCAAGTAGTTGATAAAGAAGAAAGATTAAAGATGATCAACTACTTGAGTGCCACAGGTCTCTATCAGGCATCAGCACTTCTTCCATTACCATATGACTACATCTTATTTGAATATAACAAGCAGAAGAGAGAGCTAAAAGAGAAAACAAGCTGCTAGAAAGAGGCAAAGGGAAGAGACTGCTAAATCAAGAGCCATCATCCAAAAAAGTCTGAAAAAGTCTACAGATAGGCAGAAGATGATGAGCTTCTTAAAGCTTTATGGGTTCTCCGGAAGGAGGATTGGTCCCATGTATCTATCTACAATGGATGAGCACATAAGGATGATCAAGCAGAAGATTAAAAGGGGAGAGCTTATGGATCTTCATTCACCATCAAGTCAAGCTCAACCTGAAGTTGAGGTAAAGGTGGAACCTACAGAGACAACACCACCTGCACCTAAAGCTACACAACAGCCAACTTTATCTTCTGACCCATAACAGGGTTCTCCTCCCTCTCCTTCTGAACCTGGGAGAGAGGAGATCCTAAGTGAAAGGGAATCCAATAAAGAACCTGGAAGAGAAAACCAACCCTCTCAATCAAAATCATCTGGAAGAAAAAAGAGGATGGCCAGAAGAAGATCTTCAAAGAAGAAAACAAGAAAGGCATCCTCCTCCCAACCTTAGGATGAGTCAGAACATCCTGAGGAAGTGCATGTAGAGGGCTCTCAACCAACTCCCATCATAGTAGAGCCTCTCTCTGTTGGAAGACCAATTCTATCCTGGGCATTCAATAAAAACCCAGATAGATGGTATGTCACTAGAGATCAGGGAGAACAACATATCTACTTCACTAATGACATGCTTGAACTCCTTCTGCATGATCTCTATGACATGAGAAGGTACTTCATGAGTCTAAAGAATCCTGATCTACTGATGATGAAAGGAGTTCTGAAGATTCTCATGTGGACTATCCCAATCTGAAGACCTCTCTGTTTTGGTAGCATCAGCCTAGGGGGAGTTTGTAGGAACCTCTGAGGTTAAGAGGCTGATGCAACCAAATGATCAACCAAAAGATGCCAAAACAACTAGGTCTTCCAACATGCACTAAGGAACAAAGAAGAACTAACTTTGGAAGATTTACACATACAAAGAAGAATGCCAAGTGTGAAATCTTCCGAAGGATAAGTTCTGAAGAAAATGATAAGGAAGCTTTACACGAAGTGTCAAGTCTTTCGAAGCCAAAGACTCAACTCTTTCGAAGTATAAAGATGAAGTATTCCGAAGCTCTCAAGACAAAGTCTTCCGAAGCTGAATAAATACAAGACCGATTTACCTTTAGAAGAGAGAGAAAAGTCACCTTTTCCATCAACTTTATCATAAAGCAATCATCTGTCGGCTGCCCACTCTGGTGGTTCACCAACTATCATCAGTTGGTGAAACTCCCATGCTTTATGATAAAGTAGATAAGGTCTTTGTCTGCAAATTTCTGTATGTGTTTCTTTTTGGACTTTTGTAGTAGAAAAGTCAAGTGAGCTATGGCCTGTCATAGTCACTAGTCAAAAAGCAATCTGTCTTTTGACTTTAGGCTAATCTTGTTGTCTAGATTAGTCACTTTCCAAGTTTCTTTTGTAAATTGATGGTTGTAGGATTAGTATAAAGAGTCTAAGGTTCTTGAATTTAGAAGGTAGTGCAAACACTTGTAATAGAACTTGAGAAGCAATATACTACTTCCTTGAAAACTTATATCTTGTGTTCTTGTTCTTTACTTACTTGTGTTGTGCATTGCATCATCTGTAAAAGTTCTCAGTTCCCTATTTGAACTGTTAAGTGATATTAATATCCTCCTAAGTGTGTTAACTAAGTGTTAAGAACCCTTTAACGGTCCTGAAAATATCTTGTATACGCTATTAGAATGATGAACTTTGAATAATTAAATGATTTAATGATAGCTGAAAATTTTGTAAAGAAATACTTCTCTTGATAAAATTGGTAAAATTGTGTATCTGCCAAAATTTACAAATCAGCAAATGAATAGGTATCTACTGAATATCAGCAGATAACCAGGTATCTATTGAATTTTGCAAAGCAACATATAACTAGGCCAAACAGGGTATTTGGCAAATTGGGGAATTTGGCAGATAGGATTATTTTGGCACATGTCTTTTGAAAAAGATCTGGTAGGTCACACTCTAATATTCCGATATGTAGTGGCGCAAGAGAAGTTATCTAAAAAGATTATTCCATTATCACACACTGTCAATTTTGCAGTTACGGTGGTAATAAATTTTAAAATTCACATTTTATATATTATCAACAACTGTTAAAATCAAATGTTTTCCCACCATTGTCATCTTCAATCTTCTTTACAAAGGAAACCCTAAAATTTTCAATCTTTTTAGCCTTACTACATGAACGGTTAAAGTGATGGTCAATGCAATTAGTCTCATAATGAGGAGAGTGTTAGAACAATTAATCGATCAAATAGGGAACCCGGTTTAAGTGAGTGATACTAAGAACACATGTAAAGTAGTTAAGAGAAAAATAAGAACAAGAACAAGCAAGTATGGTTTTTAAGGATGTTGTATATTGCTCTCAAGTTCTTTTACAACTTTTACAAAGCATAGAAAGAAAGACAAGGACCTAAGATACTTTATATTACATCCTACAGCCAGCCATACCTTGAAGGCTAGGTTGGAACACTAATCTATAATACCCCGACTCGTGTCCAAAGACTGACATAGTACCGGAGTACGCGACAAGGACCCCATCTCCTATGCAACACCCCCGACTCGTGCTCGAAAGCTGATACTGTGCCGGGGCCTATAAACAAACCCCAACTCGTGTCAAAAGACTGACACAGTACCGGGGCGAGCAACAAGATCTCTTTCGGGTCAATCTCAAGGATTAGACCCCCTTCAAGTCATTATTAGACTCCCTTCGAATCTATCTCAAGGATAGACTCCCCGTGTGCATCCTTCAGGTTAGCTAAACCGCACACAATTGAGCTAACAACCTAATGGTTGTGCACCTCCGTTCATCAACTTGCAAGACTTTCATTCGTTTATTATGTTCCACTTTTCATTAACGTTTTTCACTTCGTTATATAATACTTTACGTATGCTCATTCATACATCATACCATGTAAAGTCATAACATAATACATAACGTATTACATAACACAATACATACGTTTTGAAAACCGTTTAATGAAGAAAGCTAACACATCACACACACATATACACATCATAAACCTCATCACATCATCATGCATACATCAAGCATAAACCACCACATCAAAGCAAAACCTATGTCAACCATCTACCTCTTAAAATCCTCAGAAAACCCTAAGTCCAAGATGAAGCACAATTAAACATTTCAGGCGCATGAGCATAAACTTTTCTAAGTAAAACAGTCAGGGCGCATTACAACTATGCAGGCGCATTACCACTATGCAGGCGCGTGAGCCCTGCTTAGGCGCTTCAACACTTAGGCGCATGGGCAACTCCGGGCGCATGGGAACTATTTGGGCGCATGGCCAACACTTAGTCGCATCAACCCTTATTCTGGGTGCATGAACTACTGTTCAGGCGCATGTCCACTATTTGGGCACATGACCCTGGGCGCATGAGGACAGTTAGGCGCATGAGATAAGTTGGGCGCATTGGAACTTTCTGAAAATTTCTAAACTGCCAATAATCACCCGAAACCTTTCTAACCCTACCCAAACATAGATCTAGCATACTAAGGCCCTTAAAACATACTAACAACAATTCTAACCACCAAAACAACATCAAAACTTAAATCACAGAACATCATTCGAACAACAGGCAAAACTCACGGTTACATTTAAAAACGTTTGTTCGGTATGCATAATAGCCCCAAGAAGTTGAAAATCAGTAAAAGAGGGGTTCTAGAACACACCTTGAAGCAAATCTTCGAACTAACTTGCAATTCAGCTCCAAATTTCCAAACACAAGCACTAAAACATCAAGAACTTTGGTCAAGAAGTTGTGAATTCGGTTAAAACCGAACATATACTTGAGAAACTAACCTTTTGCAGATTCTTCTTCCTTTCTCTCTCCAGAACCAAGAGTTCTCCTTCTCTCCTCATTTTCAGCCGAGAACAATGGGGTGGAGGAAGAAGTGGGCGGCCATACCTTTAAATCCTTAAAATAATAAGGTTTTTTGCTTTGTACACTTTACCCCCTTTCACTTGTGCCCATTATCTTTTCTTTCTATTTACTTTCCTTTTCTCTTCTTTTAAATAAAATTCGGAGTGTTACAAGTCCACCCCCCTTAAATAGGTTTCGTCCCCGAAACTTGTCACTTCTCGAACAGTTGCGGGTGATGCTGTCTCATCTCTTCCTTGATCTCATACGTAGGCTTAGTCCCTTTAGGCTCCACCGTACTCGCACAAGTGACACCACCCTTCTCCTTAGCCCTTCCCTCCCTTCTATCAGAAATGGGCACCAGTTGCTTCCCATAGTTGAATCTTTTGTTAATCTCAGTATCCTCTAGTGGCACGATCACATCCTCATCGATTGAGCACTTTCTCAGACGAGATACATGGAACGTTGGATGACTTCCACTTAACATGTCAGGTAGCTCCAGTCAAAATGCCACTTCTCCTACCTGAGCAACAATTCAGATTGGTCCTTTATACCTCAGTATTAGCTTTCCTTTCTTTCTAAATCGGGCGATCCCCTCTCCAAGACAACACTTTCATCAATACTCCACCGTCGTAGGTCGGCACCGAACTCTTGTCGGGCACGTTTGATCAAATCTTCTTCTTGCAACACTCGATGTTTGGCTCATAGGCTCTAGCCAATTCATCCGAAGGTGTACGTCTATCCACCTACGTCTGTCCTGAAAAGTCTAGCGGGAAACACGCGCCCTCACAATTCTATCGCATAACCCTCTATGGCAGTAGGTAACCTAGTGGACTTACCTATAGCAATTTCTACATCGAAGGGCTCATCGATCTTCCTACTCCTAACGTGCAACTTATCACAAGAGGCAGCAGGAATGAAACTACTACTAGCACCATAATCAAAGCACAGATGTATAAATTTAATTTACTGAAAACGTACCTTACATCTTGTCAAAGTCTGCTCTAGCCTCCTCTTAGTCAGGGAAAATGCTCTAACCTTCATCCTCAGCTCTCCTTCCTCGCACTGGAGCTTCCTGCCCACGACTTCTTGCAGTCTCTGCTCATGTGTTTAGTCTCGCCACAGTCATAACATTTCACCACACGACAATCCCTTGCCTTGTGGCAGCCCTTCCCACACTAAAAGCAGACGTTTAGTCCCCACTTGCACTCCCCGTCGTAGCCTCTACCACACTTCTTGCATGCTTCTTCCTTCCTTGTTGCTATCCTCCGATCATCTATTCTCACCTTCTTACCACCAGCCTCAAATCCACCATCGGCATCCCGTCTTCCACTCCCACTTCTGACATAGTCCCGCTCCTCCTCTTCGTCCGTTATCACCACCGCCTCTCACTCATCGTATAACCTCCCTGCCAAATCGACCATCGACCTAAACGTCCTTGGTCTGGCAGCGACCAGATGTCTACGGATATCTGTCAGCAGACCTTGAATGTACCTCTTGATCTTTCATGACACAGGCGTCACCTGATCTGGCACCAGCCTTGCCATCTCGTTGAACTTCATGGTGTACTGCTGGTGAGTCATCGTTCCCGCCTCTAGCTGCAGGAACTCCCTCTCAACATTTTCGAGCTCCCTATGAGGGCAAAACTCCTCATCACCAACCTCCTCAACTCTTTCCACCTCATCCTCCCGATTGCCCTGGTACCTTCGGCCTGGACAACGTTGTCCCACCAGCACAAGGCGGAGTCCACAAACTAGTGGGTAGCGAACTTCACCTTCTGATCCTTGCGGCACTCGTTAATGTCAAGTACCGCCTCCATCTCCCTCACCCAACATTGCGCAGCCACAGCACTCCATTTCCATCAAACATCGGGGGCCTACACCTTTAGAATGCTCCATAGCTGCATCCCTTCGCAGTCTCCTACACAGCTTCCTCCTCCTCCTCATCATCATCGGAGACAACCATATCAAACTCTCCTCCTTCCTTGCCTCCTCGTTTAGCGGTCTTCCTCTTCTCACTCTCCTTCTTCTCATCCTCTTTCACAGCTCTAATGACCTCGGTGACTACGGTCGGCAGAATCATCTGCATGACCTGATGGACTTCCTCTGCTACTGCCTCCTTCATCGAGGCTCTCAGATTAGCACTCCCATCCTCACCGTCCTGGTGACGAAGCTCTGGCTCTTCAGGAGCCGTCTCAGCAGTCTTAGCCCTGCTCCCCGTGACACGTAACATAACACCACGACCACCACCTCGCGAAGCCTCAGAAAACCTACCGCCAGCCATCTAGAACACTACAAGATTCAAACACCAACACGGTCAATGAAGGTAATAGCTCGAGTTGTGTCAAGTATAGTAAGTCTCTAATCATAGTGGCCAGTTGTGATTAGCCACTTACTTTGCTCTTCATTCCACAAGCATTTCCTATCCTGACTACATCAGTATTTAAATCTATACAAAAGCACACAAGCCATATAACATGCGCACATAATACCGGTTAACATTTAACTTATATAGAAGCTTACATAAAACCTTTACCTGCAGGCACGTAGCTACTAGGACTGGCATCCGTTTTCTTTGGTCCCATTCTCAGTTTAAGATTAGGTTTTTTTTTAAATATTTACTCAGTTCTCTTAAACTTTAGCTCAGATACCAAATTGTAAGGCCCCGTTCCCAGGACACTTACAGCTGGATCATCATTGCATAAAAACATTTCAAAAACATACATTACTTTTACAGCGGAATTTAAAAAAAAACATTCATTAATAATAAAATAACATGTCAGTTCAGTACATTACGTCATTTGTTTACATTTCAAAATACAATAACATGTCAAAATATGGATGCCATCCTCAAAACCCTCCTAGTAGCTTATGAATCCATGCCTGCAACTCTTCAGCATAAACAATATACCTGCCAACTATCATGCATACAAAAAGTCAGCGACGCTGATTGAGTTCTAGTTTTATAAATAAAATACTTTACTTTCGTTAAAACATAACCTTCACATTCGTACGCGATCACATATTATACGTACACATTGATAATATTTATTTATTATCTTCATCATCGTTCATTCATTCGTTCATTACATTACTTATCATCATCAGAATCCTATCTCATGCAAAACCCATGACTCATGCTCTAAAGCTTATACTGTGTCGGGGCCTGTAAACAAACCCCCGACTCGTGTCCAAAGACTGACACAGTACCGGAGTACGCGACAAGGACCCCATCTCGTATGCAACACCCCCGACTCGTGCTTGAAAGCTGATACTGTGTCGGGGCTTGTAAACAAACCCCCAACTCGTGTCCAAAGACTGACACAGTACCGGGGCGAGCAACAAGATCTCTTTCGGGTCAATCTCAAGGATTAGACCCCCTTCGAGTAATTATTAGACTCCCTTCGAGTCTATCTCAAGGATAGACACCCCGTGTGCATCCTTCGGGTTAGCTAAACCGTACACAGTTGAGCTAACATCCTAATGGTTGTGCACCTCCATTCATCTACTTGCAAGACTTTCATTCGTTTATTATGTTCCACTTTTCATTAACATTATCTTTCACTTTGTTCTATAATACTTTACGTATTCTCATTCATACATCATACCATGTAAAGTCATAACATAATACATAATGTATTACATAACACAATACATACGTTTTGAAAACCGTTTAACAAAGAAAGCTAACACATCACACACACACATACATATCATAAACCTCATCACATCATCATGCATACATCAAGAATAAACCCTCACATCAAAACAGAACCTATGTCAACCATCAACCTCTTAAAACCCTCAGAAAACCTAAGTCCTAGATGAAGCACAATTAAACATGTCAGGCGCATGAGCATAAAATTTTCTAAGTAAAATAGTATGGCGCATTACAACTATTCAGGCGCTTGAGCCCTGCTTAGGCGCATTACCACTATGCAGGCGCATGAGCCCTGCTTAGGCGCTTCAACACTTAGGCGCATGGGCAACTCCGGGTGCATGGGAACTATTTGGGCGCATGGCCAATACTTAGTCGCATCAACCCTTATTCTTGGCGCATGAACTACTGTTCAGGTGCATGTCCACTATTTGGGCGCATGACCCTTGGCGCATGAGGACAGTTAGGCACATGAGATAAGTTGGGCGCATGGGAACTTTCTGAAAATTTCTAAACTACCAATAATCACCTGAAACCTTTCTAATCCTACCCAATCACAGATCTAACATACTAAGGCACCAATAATCACCTGAAACCTTTCTAATCCTACCTAATCACAGATCTAACATACTAAGGCCCTTAATACAAACTAACAACAATTCTAACCACCAAAACAACATCAAAACGTAAATCACAGAACATTATTCGAACAACAGGCAAAACTCATGGTTACATTTAAAAACATTTGTTCGGTATGCATAATAGCCCCAAGAAGTTGAAAATCAGTAAAAGAGGGGTTGTAGAACTCACCTTGAAGCAGATCTTCGAACTAAATACCTCCACTTGCAATTCAGTTCCAAATTCCCGAACACAAGCACTAAAACATCAAGAAATTCGGTCAAGAAGTTATGAATTCGGTTAAAACCGAACATATACTTGAGAAACTAACTTTTTGCAGCTTCTTCTTCCTTTCTCTCTCTAGAACCGAGAGTTCTCCTTCTCTCCTCCTTTTCAGTCGAGAACAATGGGGTGAAAGAAGAAGTGGGCGGCCATACCTTTAAATCCTTAAAATAATAAGGTTTTGTGCTTTGTACACTTTACCCCCTTCCACTTGTGCCCATTATCTTTTCTTTCTATTTACTTTCCTTTTCTGTTCTTTTAAATAAAATTCGAGGTGTTACACCAGATCTCATGTTTAGTTTGTGCACATTGGCATCTTTTTGCATCAGATGAGAATATCCAGGTCTGTAATGACTTACAACAAAGGATATCTCGTCTCTTCAGGTCTATGATGACTCATAACAGAGAAGTGAATAGATGCTTTATATTAATGATTTAAACAGATCTCATGGTTATTTATATCGCCATCAGGTGTGAGTTTGTAACTTTACAAGCAATCAATTTGAGAAGTCAACACTACTCATGGGTACTAAAATGGACAAACACGAATGCATGATTGATTTAGTTTGATCACAAGAGTTTACTTTTTCAGACTTTAGTCGTAAGCGAAGTATGCAACTGATCAAACTAATGTATCTATCATTCTCACATATTGCAAAGACAGATTCATGCCTAAAAAAAATGAATTAAGAAAGAAAAACTCTATTTTTGTAGTTTTTGTTTTATATTTTTATCTTTTGATTTTTCAATTTTCTATTTTTGTATTTTGGTTTGTTTTTTTATAAAACATGCACACACAATATACAATCAGGCAATTAACTCTAACAGTTTCTCTTGTTGTTTCCTATTTAGTTAAGAGAGGGTTCTGATCATTTTAAGACTCAAGTAACTGAAATGCTCAAAAACCAATTTTTACACATGGTTAATAAGACCAAATTACTCTACCAAATACCAAACCTTCCTGGTAAAAAGGCTTTTGTAAATAGGTCCGCCAACTGTTTTTCAGTTACAATTTGGATTAAAATGGCTAAACCTTTTTCAGAGTTATCTCTGAGAAAATGATATCGAATCTCAATATGTTTTGTTTTTGAATGTTGGATAGGATTAGCTGTAATGAAAATAGCAGCAGTGTTATCAATGTAAATTGGAGTTTTAAGAAAATTGAACCCGTAATCCAGTAGTTGGTTTTGTAACTAAAGGATTTGAGAACATCCTCCTGAAGCAGCTATGTATTCAGCTTCTGCGGTTGAAACAGAGACATTTGTTTGTTTCTTACATTGCCATGAGACTAATCTGGGTCCTAAAAACTGAAAACCACCTATAGTAGATTTACGATCTTGACAACATCCTCCATAATCACTATCCATATATACATGTAACTCGAAGTTACCTTCATAAGGATACCATAGCCCTAAAGCCGGTTTTCCTTTGAGATACCTGAATATTCGTTTAACAGCAATTAAGTAGGATTCCTTTGGGTCTGATTGATACCTGGCACAGACACAAACAGCATACATTATGTCAGGTCTAGATCCAGTAAGATACATCAATGAATCAATCATAGATCTGTATAAAGTTTGGTCTATAGATTTTCTTCTCGGATCAGGCTCAATCTTGGTGTTTACGTCAGCTGGAGTTCTAATTTATTGACAATCTTGAAGTTTAAATTTCTTCAAGAGTTTGTCAACAAACTTCTCTTGATTAATGAAGCTTCCATCAGCAGATTGCTTGACTTGAAGTCCAATAGAGAAATTTATTTCTCCCATAAAACTCATTTGAATTCGAGACTTCATGATTTCTTCATCAACATACACTTGTACACATAGGAGATCATCAGCATCCTTCTTTATGAACAAAGTTGGATCGATTTTCCCACTCGTGTATCCATGTTGGATTAAGTGTTGTGACAATGTTTCATACCAGATTCTAAGGGCTTGATGTAGTCCATACAAAGCTTTGCTAAGCTTGTACACACAATGTGGAAATTCCGAATCTTCAAAACCCGGTGGTTGCTTTACATACACATCATCGATGATCGGTCCATACAAGAAAGCGCCTTTAACATCCATTTGGAACACCTTGAATTTCATGAATGATGCATAGGCCAGGAAGACACGAATTGATTCAAGTCTTGCAACTGGAGCAAATACTTCATCATAATCTATTCCTTCCTCTTGGGTGTATCCTTGTGCAACGAGTCTTGCTTTATATCTAATAACTATTCCTCGATCATCTGTTTTGTTTCTGAACAACCATCTTGTGCCTATGGCATTTTCTTCTTAAGGTAAATCCACAAGATTCCACACTTCTTGTTTGCGGAATTGCAATAATTCTTCTTGCATAGCCTCAATCCAACTATTGTCCTTTAACGCTTCGGTAACGTTTTTAGAAACAATTTGAGAAAGAAAACACGAGTATAAGCAAAGATTTGCTTGTTATGATTTACTTTTCGTTGTTCTCTCATTCAATGGACCAATAATCTGAGATGTTGGATGGTTCTTGTGAATACAAGATGTTGGAATCTCATTCCCTTGAACATGAACATCCAGATTGGTTTGGTTCAAGTTGAAAAGCTGATGCAATAGGTTCGAAGAATATGGATTGAAATTGGGAACTTGAGTCAGTGAGCTGATGAAGTAATCAAGATTACCGGTACCAACTACATCACCAGAAATAGATGACGTTCCAGACTCAGGTTGTACAATTTCTATACCATCATTAGGAATAGGTTATGAAACATCTTGATCTTCTAAAAGTAAATGATCTTCATCTTGATGACTTTGATCACTATTATTAAATCGAATTATTGAATCTTTGACAAAGAAAAAAATGGATAATCTGGGCTTGAGTCATCCATTTCATCAGAATCTGAATCATCACTGAAAGAACTGAGATCTCCTTGAAGTTTCTTCTCACCTATAGAATCAAGCAAGTTAGATTGATTAAACAAGTTAGATTGAAAAGAGTTTAACAATGAATCTAAATCAAATAACTAAGCTGGACCATTTGAAACTGATGGAAAAGAATTTTCAAGGAATTTAACGTTGAATGTTTCAAGTATAACATTTGTCCTAGAGTTATAAACTCGATAGGCTTTTGAAACAGATGAATATCCAACGAAAAATCCTTCATCAGATTTGGAATCAAATTTTCCTAGATGATCACTTGAATTTAAAATCAAAACTGGACAACCAAAAGATTCAAGAAAATCTATATTTGGTTTCCTACCAAACATCAACTCATAAGAAGTTTTCAGTTTGTCTTTCACAATTAAAGTATGATTCTATACTAAACACGCAGTAGATATGGCTTCATCCCAGAAAGTGATAGGAATTTTCGCATCTTCTAACATGGATCGTGCAGCCTCAATCAAAGTTTTGTTTTTCCTTTCAGCAACTCTATTTTATTGAGGAGTTCTGGGAGCACTGAACTGATGAGCAATTCCTTTTTCTGCATAAAACATGTCAATAGTTACTTTTTTAAATTCCGTTCCATTATCACTTCTTATTATTTTTACTTTTTGTTCTAATTGATTTTCAACTTTTGTGATGAATTCTTTTAATATTTAGTCGTTTCAGATTTAGCATTCAAGTAGAAAACCCATGAAAATCTTGTGAAGTCATCAATGATAACTAAACAATAAGATTTTCTTCCAATACTCTTCACATTTGTTGGTCCGAAAAGGTCCATATGCAACATCTGGAGAGGTTTGGAATTTGAGTTTATTTGCTTGGACTTATATGGCGCTTTGTGTTGCTTCCCTTTTAAACATGTTAAGCAGAGATCGGTAGTGGCAAACTTCTTTGATGGAAGGCCGATAACATAATTTCCCCCTACAAGCTTGTTCATATTCTTGAAGTTGGAATGCCCGAGACGTCTATGCCAAAGCTGACTTTCGTCATTTGATGCTTGAGCAATAAGGAAAGTTGTTTCTGTAGATGGATCAACTTAAGACATATCCAGCTTGTATACATCTCGATCCCTAATAGCTTTAACAACCACCCACTCTTTGCTAATCTGAAAACCTGGTTTCAAAATGTAGCAAAAAGAATCATCAAAAAGAACAGAATACGATTTATCACAAATTTGGGAAACGCTTAACAAATTAAAGTTCAACTATGAGAAGTGGTTGACTTTATCAAAGCTTATTATCCAGTTAGATACTGTTCCCTCGCCTGTGATTTTTCCTCCAGCATCACCACCGAAGGCGACGTGTGTACCATCTTTTAACTTAAATTCTTGAAGTCATGCATGATTCGCTGTCATGTGCCGGCTACACCCACTATCCACATACCATGTGTTGATAGGTCTTCTCGGGGGTACCTGCAAGACAAAGAAAATTAAGTTGAGTTATCGACCCAAGCCGAGATGGTCTTGGGTTTGCCAAACTTATCAACTATGGTAAATTGTTTAAAATGGAGTTTATTCACATCAGGCTTGTTTTTGATGAATTTACCAATTCTATTATTCATAATTTTTTTATCATTATTAAGAAAATTCATACTATTTGAATGACCAATTTTTGAAAAAGTTTTATTTCCAAAATTTTTATCATTTATTCTCACAGACCTTGGAATGAATTGATCTTGAATGTATTGTTTTGGTCTCACAGAGTCATTTCTTTTAAAAGGTCTCAAGCCTAAGGAAGGTTGGTTAGTTAATCTTTGAAAACCAACAGTTTGATTTCTTTTAAACTGACGATTAACATAACCTTTGCTCAATTATGTATTGACAAATCCTTTCCTTGGCGAACTCTTTCTAAAGTAACAGTTTTCAGTATTATGAGTCCTTTCATCACAGAAGGTACGATACTTATTAAAGTAACAATCTGTGGTTGAGTGATTTCTCATATCACATATGTGACAGTACTTGTTAAAAAAACATTCAACAGTCTTATGATTATACATGTCATAAATTTCACAGTACCTTTGTGGTGTTTTAAAGTTTATTAACTTTTGATGTTGATGCAATGTTTTATCCTTGTTTAGATTTAGGCGTCGAAAAGTTAATCTTTTGTTTTTGATTTGACAAATTTTGTTTTTGATTTGACAATTTGTTCTTTTGTATATTGGGTTTTGACTTTTGTTCATGAACTGCATTCTTAGAATCCTTAAAAACAAATCGTTTAACGACGGCGGAAGACTTCGAATCCGAACCTGCTTTCAGGTAGATTAGGAGTTTGTTTAACTTCTTGAATTAAGTTCATGTTCAAAGTACCAGCCGACACAAATTTTATTGGTTTAAATTGAGTTGCTTGATTTGTTGTTTTTGTTTGATTTTCTTGACTCTTATTTTTATCAGTTTTAGCTTTAGTCAATTTTCTTCTTCTTCTTTGGTTTCTTGATTTTGTAGAATTTGATTTTATTTGAGATTGAACATCTTCAGGTGATGATTCTTTTTCAGTTTCTTTCTCTTTCTGGTCTTTTTGCCATTTAATAAAATCTAGATTATTTTAACCATAAGAGTTTGAATCTTCTGATGTTCCTTCTTCTTGTTTTGCTTTATCTATGTTTTTGGATTTTTTTTTATTATTTTTAATGATCACTTCTTCCAAAACAGATTCTTTGGGAACAAATATTTTCTTACTTTTCGATCGTGGTTCATATGATTTTACTTTTACCGGATGACCGTTTTTGATCTTTTCAGTATCCTTTTCTTCAAAGATTTCAACATTGGTTTTCTCTTCTTCACTATCAGAAATCTTGTTGTTTTTGTTTTGGAAAGCTTTAAGTTTAGCTTTATTTTCAGGAGAATGATCATGCATGTTGAAGTTCTCTGGTAAAGTGTTTGTTATAGATTCAGGCATTGGTTCGTGTGTAAAACATAAGCCTGCTTTTTGTTTGTCCTTTCGTTCACTTACCAGTTGTTCCACAATTGTTTTGGAACTTTTGAATTTTGCAGTATCAACTTGTGTAGCAGCATGTGCTATTTTCTCCTCTTCCAAGTTCTTAGTCATTTCTTCAAGTTGTTTGAAAACAATTTCTAGTTCTTTCAAAGTTTTGTTCCATGAATTTTGTAGAGAAATGATCTTTTCATCTGATATTTTGTGATCTTTTTTAAGTTTATTATTCATTAATTTCTCTTGCTTGAGCTTTTCAAAAATTTTGTATGAGTAAGTTCAGTAATATTCTACATGTTCAAAGCAAGATTTGGTGAATAGTTTTTCTCTTACTTCAGCTGGTATTTCAGGATATTTAGGTGAAGAAGTCTCAGAGTTAGAAGATAAATTTTCAACCTTTGGTTGATCTGACTATGCCATTAATGCAACTTCTTTTGAATCCTCTTTAGGATCAGATTTATCACTCCAGTCATACTCTTCTTCTTCATTTTTAGAATTTCCTTCGGCCTTAGGATCACTGTCTTCTGACCAATTTTCACCTTGAACTTCTGCCATAAGAGATTGACTAGATGTTAAGTAGCTGTAAACTGCTCTGCATACGCACTCCAGTCATATCCATCCTTGATGATCATGAAAAGAGCTTTCTTAGGCTCTTCAGAAGATTTTAAGTCATCTTTAAGTTTAGGCATTGGTAGACTTTGATATGGCTTTTGGAATGTTTTCTGAGATGGTTGTGGATATCTTTGATTACTTGAACTAGCTTGACCATTCCCTCTTTTGTTTCTGGGAGCTTTGCATTCCCATGAGAAGTTGCCATAGCTATTGTAGTTGAAACACCTTGACTTAGATTTGTCAAATCCAGCAGTCTTGTTAGCACTTGGCTTGTAGTTCCTGTTGACATAGGAGTGTTTCTGGGTTCTATATGCAATCATCACCATTTGCTAGTTTAAATCCATCTCTTCTACACCATCTGGTTCCATCTCGAATAAGTCCTGCAAAACAAGATCTAATTGTGTTAAATGACTACCCTGATAAGCTTGAAAACTAGCCATAAAAGCAGTAAAAGCAGATTTGGACTCCTCATCCAGTAATAGGATGTTAATAACATCTTTAACTTTGCTAGTTTTAGCAGAATTAGAAGATGGAGTCTCAGTGTGAGGTTTAGAGCATTGAGGTTTAGGAGGAGACTGAGGTTGTGGTTGAGTTGCATAAGCAGGAGCACTAGTATATGAAGAATCTATAAAGAACCCTGCTCCAATAAACAGATCACCCTCTTTTTCTAGTGAATTCTCATTCTTTGCTATAAAGGCATTCTCCACTATGCTAGCTGGAGATGCAACATATTTGTACTGAGACATTGATGCTGATCATTGTTTCTTGAGCTTTCATCAATCTCAACTGACTCAATTTTGGCAATCAATACATCAAGATCCATAGGGAATTTTTCAGTGTGCTTTAGCAATGTCACTGTTTGTTTCCATGAGGATGGAAGAGCATTGAGAAATCTGAAATTTAGATCTTTGAGATCATTTTTGATGCCAGCAGTTGACATCTCAGTTGTAAGTTACACAAATCTATTCATCATTTGGTTTATAGTTTCACTAGATAAATGCTAACACACCTCTAACTGCCTCTTCAGTTTCTGCTTCTTGAGATCTTGAATCTCCTTAACACCTTCACATATTATCTTCAAAGCTTTATACATAGTATATTCAGTTTGATATCCATCAAGTCTAGTTAAGACTTCTAGTGGTAATCCTTTACATATCAATGAATATGCTTTAATGTCATTCTTTACCTTTCTTAGATCATCACCTTGTAACCCATCTTCAGGATAAGGTTCTGGAGAGTCTTTTGTGTAGACAAAACCTCTATCAAGACCATCTGATGTAATTGGGATATGAGGACCTTTTTCTATTGACTTCCACAAGTCAGTGTCAATAGAATTAAGATGATGTCCAGTTCTTAAAATCAGCTCTGTTCCTCAACTTAGGAACTCTGTTCTTAGAATCTTTAGATTTGTCCATTTTGAATTTTTGTTTTTAAGAAAAAGATTTATTTTTGTTGTTTTTTTCTAAGTTTTTGAATTAAAACAATGAATTGAAAATATTTTTGGATTTTTAAATTTTGAAAAAATTTCTAAGTGTTGAGTTGATGCGCCTAAACAGTGATGAAGCGCCTAAACAGTGATGAAGCGCTCACACAGGTGTCAAACACCCAACTTTGATGTAGAAACGCCTAAGGGACTGCCTTAGTAGAATTTTGAAACTCCAAACTGATAATGCGCCTGAATAGTTGTAATGCGCCTGAACAGTTGTCAAGCGCCTGGGTTGTAGAACGTCAACAGTTCTAACGCGCCTAAACAGTGCTTATGCACCTAGAATTACTTGTTCGTGTCCAAACAGTTGTAATGCGCCTCAACAGTGGTCAAATGCCTAGACTAAAAACACCTGAATAGTGTTCAAACGCCTAAACAGTTGTCAAGCGCCTATACACTTAGGCAATTTTTAGCAGAGTTTTAACCTAATGCGCCTACTTCAACAGATTCAAATGAACTCAAATCTTATGAAAATCTTCAAAACTTGTTGAATTGATCTAAAAACATCCAATTAGGTAGTTTATAGGTCGATAATCAATCCTTCATCTTCAATTTCAACAAACAACAACAATAATTCAATCTTCTGATTGAAATACAGTCCGAATATGAAGAACAGGTTCAAACAGAATTTAGGTCAAATTCTCAGATTTGAACGAATTGAACATGAAATTATGATTCAAATCATGTTTATATTAATGAAACACAACTGAATTCAACAATTATTTGATCAAATTGCTTATCAAACATAGATTTAAGTGATTCAGAGAGCTCAAAATGTTGATAAGCTCAAATCACTAAACCAACAGCTCTGATACCATTTGATAGGATCAAAATGGATCGATCTGTGATGATATTGTGATGCAATTGAATCAAAACAAACACAAGTAATCAAATCAATGCAAACATATCAGAAAAATTCATAGTTTTTCATTGATAGAAAGCATAGAAATACAAGTGTAGAGAAAACAGTTACAATTCGTTCACTGATTCTAAGGTGCACTAGTTTAGTCTTTGTGCTTACCTGCACAATACATAATCTATGCTATTTATAATATCAAAGAAAACCAAAAGAAAATATATTTACAAATAAGTCCCTAAACTATGACAAAACTATTAATAAAGACAATAAAGACTAAATGTTAATCTTCAAGAGGCTTCTACAGCACCCTATCTTGAATCCTATCTGCTAATCTTGCATCTTGTTTGTTTTGACTTGGGTTGATAAGTGGAAGATCAATTAGATGGATGCTCTCATAGAAGCTCAGGTTTGAAAAGTTGAAGATTTCTTGCTGTCTAGAGATGACTAGGCTCTTCTATCAGTGTCATACCTCCATCCCATGAGTGGATTCTTAGAGTGAGGGGATGGGGTAGACATAGCTCTATGAATACCCTCCTCAAATAGACTTTGTATGAGAGAGTTTACATCCACATAGACTTGAGGAGGTTGCTGAGTATGGACCATTGCAAGTGAGGGTAGTGATTCCTCAAAGTCCATACTCTGAGAAAAACTCCTAGGTTCTGTGATTGCTTGGACTTTCTCCCCCTTTTTGGTAGCATCACCTTCTTGAATAGGTGAGCTTGGGGGTAGGTCTATCACATC
The DNA here is from genome assembly GCA_025506505.1 of Flaveria sonorensis. Taxonomy (NCBI): domain Eukaryota; kingdom Viridiplantae; phylum Streptophyta; class Magnoliopsida; order Asterales; family Asteraceae; genus Flaveria; species Flaveria sonorensis. Next base: position 36,098,565 of record CM046435.1, on the reverse strand, counting down.
CATAGGTTCTTGTGGACCTGGTTGAGTACTTTTGAGTGGTCTCTCAGCTAACTTGCCCTTAGTTCGGTGATCTCAAGTTGCTGGTCATTGACCCTCCTTTGTAAAACAGTCACTTGAGATTCCAGGTGACTTATCTTTGATACTAAATAGGTGCATATTTTTGTCAATTTTTGCACCTTTAGTTTCAGACTCCCCTTATCTTCATCAGAAGAATCACGGGGGGATGATAGAAGGGACCAAAGTCTTCTTCCATAACACCAGCACTTTGTTCTTGGCTGCTAGATTTCCCTTTCATCATGACAACGTCAAGTGAAGTGTCAAGAGGATGGGTTTCCATGGTTGAGGTCTAAATGATGTAATCACTTTCTGAAATGAGAGCATCTTCCATACAGACCTCCTGAACAGGTTCAGGGAGATCCACCTTAGGTAGATATGGGAGTAATAGGAGTACTCATCTCTCCTTGAGCAGGGGTGGAGAAGAGAGACTCATGATACTCACTGAATCCTATATCTTCATCATCATAGAATTCAAGTTTGGGATTGGTTAGTTTAGATCAAGAGGCTGGGGATGATAACTATCCCCTAAAGGTTGTTCCCTAGAGTTTTGAGACTCTGAGTGAAGGCTTAAGGCTGTTGGGGTTATGAGCTTATCTGGCTGAGCATGAGGAACCTCAGCATTGATCATTTGTCAGATGGGAGTGGTTTGCTCCTCAGGAAAAGTGGGAGCTCCAATGTCTACTTCCTCCTGTATGGGTGATGATATAAGGGCCTGCACAAGCTGGATAGCATGTGTAGGGGTTTGTTTTGATTTTCTCTAGTAGCTTAAAGTTATTTGTGGCTTTGCTGGTGGTTGAGAAGTAGAAGGTGTGGGTTCAACACTAGCTGGTGCTGCTAGGTTGTCAGCTTGAACAATGAGCTCTAAAATTTTTTGGACTAGGGCTATTTTTACCCCTAAGAAGCCAATAGTTGGCTTCTTCATAGTCTTATAGATGCCGGGCTTCATCTATCCCAATTTTAGAACATTACCTGATCCCCTCAACTGTGAGCCCAGTTCATAGTTGAGAATGTGATGGACATATCAAAAGAACATATAATATTCTAAGGAGTCAAAGTTTGCAAGTAAATTGGTATAAACAAATTGTGAATAACTGAACTTGACCCCTTGAACCATCCCATGGACTATAAAGGAAAGGTCTTCAGGAATCTGGTCCTAACCACCATGCTTGTTGGATATGCAGTGGATAACCATATGGAGGAGGTACTTCCACTAAGAGGATACTTTCCTCTTTCTGAAGGTCCTAACTGAGAAGTCACCTTCATAGCCCATCCGATCAAAGTAATGGTTAATAGCAGATTTGGGAAAGGACAAATCACCTTCTACATCATCCAGCTGAAGATGAGTGTTTATAGAGGCTGGAGTGATGAAGATTGTCTACCCTGCACTGTGGTAGACAGTGCCTTCTCCCCATCCATGGTGAACTCTTGGCAGGTCCTCTAGAATTCCAAAAGCTAATCCTCATAGAGAGGAGGATATATGGTGAGGGAGGTGAAGTAGTTTGTCAAAGAAAGGTAATGGCAAACCTTTAAGAAACCAGGATCTTTCTATGAGCCTAACAGAGCAACTTGATTGGGTTGCCTGTGAAGATGCATGGAGAAATCTGGTTGGTTTCTATGGCAGGGTTGGCCATTTGAGGAAGCTTTACTATGAAGGAAGATAAGAACAAAGGCAGTTTATGGGTGAAATTAGGTTAGAGAAAATGCAGATGAAGAAGATAGTGAAAAGAGGGGGAACTATTGAGAGAATATATATGAAATAGATTTGAGACAAATTTAATGCAAAAGAATAAACTTTGAAATCCGAATGTCGGTCCCACCTCTTAAAAAGTGCCTAAAAAGGTAGTTTTCTTGGAAGTTAAAAATCATCCAATGGTTAATTTTGCAGGACCGATTAAACAGTGGTCAATACAATCAGTATCATAATGAGGAAAGTGCTAAAAAACTTAACATATCAAATAGGGAACTGGGTTTATGTGAGTGATACTAAGAACACAAGTAAAGCAGTTAAGACAGAACTATGAACAAGAACAAGCAGGTATGGTTTTCAAGGATGTTGTATATTGCTCTCAAGTTGTTTTACAAGTGTTACAAAGCATGGAAAGAAAGACAAGGACCTGAGATAATTTATACTACATCCTACTGCTGTCCATACTTTGAAGGCCAGGCTGGAAACACTAATCTAGAAACAAGATCAATGCAAAGTCAAAAGGCATATTGCCTTTTGACTTGTCATTATGACATGCTGTAGCTCACATCCTAATATTTTACAAAAAGGATAAAAGGTACAAAGTAGAAAGTTACAGACTAAAGACTGTAATTTACATTTTACAAAAGCATGGACCTTTTCACCAACTCATGCAAGTTGGTGAGTCTTCAGTGTTGTATCGGAAAGTAAGTCGGCTTTATGAAAAAGTAGATCAAAGAAAGCATATTCTCACTGTCCTTGGAAGAAATTAGTCTTCACTTCCTTGGCTTCAAAAGACTTTGTCTATTGATGAGTGTAAAACTTCCAAAGTAACTTCTACGTTATACATCAATGCATGCATGCAGGAAGCTCCTTGGTTGTTTTTGTTTCTTTGGTTGCATCAGCATTATGATATAACTTTACAATTTTGTCTTCAGAAGTTTTGAGAAAAAGCTTTCGAAGCTAATTTTGTCTTTGGAAGATATTCCTAAGGATTATGAAAATTTACTTCGAAAGAAAAATACATAGAGAATTTTTACTTCCGAGACATATTTGGTTTCGGAAGAGATTAAGACTTGTGCGATTTATCTTCCGAAGATAATAAATCTTCTGAGACTTAATTGCTTTTGGAAGAAAATTATCCTTCAAATACATGTAAGTACTTAGAAGCATACTTATGCTTCGGAAGATCTTTCAGAATTTCTTCCGAATGTAAATTTCTTATAAGTAGTTATTTGATTTGAAGACATATTTTTCTTCTGAAGACAACTTGAAATCTTTCGAAAGAAGAATATGTTTGAAAATATTTTCAAAAATATAAGGAATATCTTTTATAATATTTTCTTCCAAAATAACTGGGCTTATGAAGGTGATAAAATAGACAACTTAGGACACACAAATTTTAGAAATAAAGTTGATTTAAGTTTTAGGAAAATCTACTCTTAATCATCCCAATAGCTTATACAAAATATTTAAATCTCTATTCATCAAAAGCTTTAGTGAACAAAACAATATATTTTTCATTTGTGTTAACTTTGACAAGTTTGATTAATCCCTTCTCAAAATTATCTCTAATCAAATGATACCTGATGTTGATGTGTTTGGTCCTTAAGTGTTGCACAGGATTCTCTATAATAGAGATAACACTATTGTTGTCTATGTGGATGGGAGTCTCTTAGAAGTTGAATCAATAGTCCAGCATCTGATTCTGAATCTAAAGCACTTGAGCACAGCAGCTTGCAGCAGCAATGTATTCCGCTTCTGCAGTTGATGCAAACACATAGAATTATTTCTTGCAATACCAAAACACAATCCTTCCATCAAGGATATGACATCCCCCAGATGTAGACTCTGTAGTCATATTGCAGCCATTATAGGCACTATCTGTATAGGCATACAGATTGAAGTTAGAATTCTTTGGATACCAAAGGCCAAGTTTAGGAGCACCTTTGAGATATCTATAAATCCTCTTGACAGCAACCAGGTGTGACTTCTTAGGGTTGGCTTGATATCTTGCACAAATACATGTGACAAACATGATATCAGGCCTGCTAGATGTGAGGTACATAAGAGACCCAATCATAGCCCTGTAGAGATGTTCATCCACACATTCCTCAAGATCAGGCTAAGTGAGTGGTTTTTAGCTATGGGTGTCTTTGTAACCTTAAAATTAGTCATGTTGAATCTTGTAATTATGTCTTGTACATACTTTGACTGACTTATGAAGATGCCATTGTCAACTTGCTTCACTTGAATACCTAGAAAGAAATTGAGTTCCCCTATGGCACTCATTTCAAATCTATTCTTCACCAGCCTCTCAAAGTCTTTATAGAGCTTTGGATTAGTTGACCCAAAGATAATGTAATCTACATATACTTAAACCAACATTAAGTCATTCCCTATTCCTTTGATGAAAAGAGTTCCATCTATAGTATCCCTCTTGTTGCCATGTTGATAGAGATACTGAGATAGTGTCTCATACCACTTTTTGGAGCTTAGTGCGGCCTATAAAGAGCTTTATCAAGCTTGCAGATATAATCAGGATGATCTGGGTCTGGAAAGCCATGTGGTTGTTTGACATACACCTCTTCATCAATCACCCCATATAGAAAAGCACACTTGTCATCAAGTTGGTAGACCTTAAAATCCTTGGATGCAGCAAAAGCTAGGTATATTCTTACAGTTTCAAGTCTTGCCACAGGTGCAAAAACATCTGTGTAGTCAATTCCCTCTTCTTGTGTGTATCATTGAACAACTAGTCTGACCTTATTCTTGATGACAAGTCCTCTATCATCCTTCTTGTTCCTAAAACCCACTTGGTTCCTATGGTAGTCTTCCCTTAAGGAAGAGGACATAGGTTCCAAACCTTTTGTCTTTTGAACTGAAGCAGTTCCTCTTGCATTGCTTCAACCCAACTTCCATCCTTTAAAGCCTCAACAACCTTCTTTGGCTCTATCTGGGACAAGAAGCAAGAGTATAGAAAAACATTTTTGTCATAGGTTTGTCCTCTTGTTCTCACCCCTGTATCAATATTTACAATAATGTTTGTGGTAGGGTGTGACTTGTGGATCCTTAGTTGAGGGATCATAGCAAGTTGATTGGAATAATCAAAATTTGAGAAATTTAGATCTGGTAATGGAGTGTCAACCACCATATCAGCACACTTATCAAGAGATATTTTGATCCAATAAGTGTGTGACATCATTTATGTTGTCTTCTATGGAGTGGTTATCAACATCAAGAAATTCTTGATCACTGTCACCACCTCCACTTCCTCCTACATTTAAAGCTCCTTCTCCTAAATTCTGAGCCTTTGAACTGGAATTTGTAGGCATCTCAATGTATCAGCTGAATTTGTCATGTCTGTGCTAATAGGATCTTCATTTCAGGGTTATTTACCACTGGAGCTAAGGTAGAATGAATGCTTAGTTTTCTCTGCTCAAATCTTGGGTCAAGATCTCCTGTTGATAAGTTACCTGTAGATCCTGAACATTCTCACAAGATTTGTTAAAACAGTTGGTAATCAAATCAAGATCAAATAGCCAATCAGGACCAGAACCTTTCACACTAAGAGTGGGCTCATTGAAGGTCACATTGGCTGACTCCTCAACTACTCTAGTTCTGAGATTGTATACTCTATAAGCCTTAGCTTGGGAATAGTATCCAATAAAGTGTCCTTCATCTGATTTCTCAGCAAATTTGGGTACTTGATCTTTGGTATTCAAGATGGTGCAAAGACATCCAAATGACCTAAAAAAACCAATAAATGGTCTCCTTTTGTGCCACCGCTCATAAGAAGTCTTACCATGAGTCATAACCCCTAAAACTCTGTTTTGCACATAGCTGGCTGTGTTGACAGCCTCTGTCGTGAAGGTGATTGGCAATTTAGAGTCAAACAACATGGTTCTTGCAGCCTCAATAAGTGTCCTGTTTCTCCTCTCAGCAACACCATTTTGCTGAGGAGTCCTGTTACCACTATATTGTCTTTTAATACCCTTTTCATTATAAAATGTATCAAGGATTTGGTTCTTAAATTCTGTTCCTTGATCCCATCTTATGGTTTTGACCTTGTGATCACATTGATTCTCAATTTTCAATATGAAGTTCTTCAAGATCTCAGGAGTCTCATCCTTAGTTTTAAGGAAAAAGACCCAAGTGAATCTTGTGAAGTCATCTGTGATCACCAAACAGTATGAGGTCCTTCCAAAACTCATTACACTCGTAGGGCCAAAGAGATCCATATGTAATAACTGTAGGGGAGTAGTGATAGAGTTACTTTCCTTTGGCTTGTGAGAGACTTTGTGTTGCTTCCCTTTCAGGCATGCAACATAGTGGTCATCACTTGTATACTTTTTCTTTGGCATTCTAGTACCAAATCATTCTTAATCAATTTATTCATGTTTTGAAAGTTTACATGGCATATTCTTTAATGCCAGAGAAAAGACTCATCACTATTTTCTTTAGACAGAAAGCAAGAAACTTCTTTTAAGGGAGATGTTTCCTGTAAGTCCATCTTGTACATGTTCCCATTCCTAGGGGCTCTAAGTAGGATATGCTCATGAGGAATGACCACCCTGGGCTTGAGAACAATGCACTCATGCTCATTGAAGAGAATGTTGTGTCTCTGATCAAAAAATTAGGATACACTCAATAGATTGCACCCAAACTCCTTAACAAAGTTTACCTTCTCAATGGTGCGCTTACCATTTGTGACCCTGCCCCTTCTAGTAATGTAACCTCCAGAATCTCTTGCAAAAGCAACTAGCCCTCTATCAATTTTCTCAAAATTTTGAAGCAAAGAGCCATTGCCTGTCATGTGCCTGGAACAACCACTATCAATGATCCATACATTCCTATTGGTCTTTAGCTGTTCTTGCACAAAAAGAGATGTTTTGTTACATTTGGAAACCCAAGCCTTATTGGTCTTGGGCTTTTCAAAGTGATCTAAAGATAATGTAACAGTAAGTGATCCTATGTTCAAGCTTTGAGGATCATTTGCTGTTGATGATGAAGAACTTTCAGCCACTTGGTCTTCCTTCATCTTCACACCATCTTTGGAAGAGTAGACTTGACCTTCAACACTTTGGAAGTTTTGATAACTTTGGAAGTTTTGTAGACTGAACCTTTGGAAGATCTTGCTTTCACTGCAGTAGGCTTCAGTACTTCGGAAGCATTCCTTTCTTCCGAGACCAAATTTTCTTCCGAAGGCAAGTTTTCACTTGTCTTCTTTTTCACCTTGGAGCTTCTGAAAGGAAAATATTTTCCTTCTTAAGCTAGTTTTTGTTTCTTCTTATTAGAAGTTTTCTTCTTGATCATGTGGACAGTACTTTTAGGATTGTAGATGCAATCCTTAGCAAGATGAGAAATACAGCCACACATGATGCAGTCCATTTGCTTCCTTCTAAAAGTCTTCTTTTGTGAAAGAGACTGAACTTGATCACTTTCCATCTCCATCTTCATCTTCACAGATGATGTAGCAAGCTTCTTAGGGAGATGCTTGCTCTTGGAGCTGGATGGTTCAGGCTGTGTAGCAGTGGTGCACAGCTGATCAGTCTTCTTCTCTATGCTGGAATGAGTTGGACATGAACTAGAACTCCTGGTACTAGAATTCTTAGTTGAGTCTTCAGCCTTCACCACTTTAAATCTTGCAGAGATAAACACTTGTTTCTACTTAGAGTTGAAAGTGGCCTTGATCTCTTGAGCCTTCTTTCATTTTCTCTTGGCTTTTCTGATCAAGTTCTTCCTCTTGGACTTGGTCATTCCAGACTCTTTCCTCTCCTCAGGAGAATAATGACCCTTCTTAGGATGCTCTTCTTCATTCTTCTTAGAGTCATCCTTCACTATCTCCTCGTCATCCTCTTTAACAATGGGGTCTATGATGGGAAGCTCATCTTCACAAGTTCCACACCTTAGAGATCTTATAGACAATTGAGTGTGTGGAGGAGCTATCTCGGTAGATCCTAGTCCCTGCTTATTATGATAACAAACTATTGCATGCAAGGATGACGATATAATGTTCTTGAAGGTCTCTTCGTCAAGAACACATTTTTCTGCCCTGGCTTTGCTGATCACAAGCTCAGCCTGGCATTTTTTTAACTTAGTGATGAGATCTTTGATCTGAGTCCTGTAGTTGGTATTTCATGCTTAAGAGTTAAAATGGTTTTCTCTAGATCTTATATCTTATGTTTATAATCATTTTCAGCTCTTTTAAAATCAGCTTTTAAGATGTTTAAGGACTCAAGATCAGATCTCATCTCTAAGTTATAGGACCTATATCTATTAACTTTAGCAATACATTCAGGTTTACAAAGATGGTCCAATACATTGGCTTCTTCATGGTATGCCATTAGTGATTGGTTTGGAGATGCATCCTCAACCTGAAAGCTCTAGTCAAAGCCTCCTTCTTCAATAGCAACTGCAGCTTGCTGCTTGGGCTTCTCATTCTCGGGAGCTCCATCAGTGTAGTTTGTTCTGGTTTGTGCTTGGCCACCACTTCTTCTTTGTGCCTTGCACTCTATAGAAAAGTGTCCCATTTGGTTCCAGTTGTAACACTTCACTTTCCTTTTGTCCAACCCAAACTTTCCACTAGTTGCATTGCTAGGAAACATCCTCCCTATCCTCTTGTAGAACTTTTTGGCTCTGTGAGTGAGAAGAGCCATCTGCTGGACTATTTACATATACTCTAGATAATCTAGATGGATACAATCCAGATCTTCAAGGGTGAAGAAAAGGTTGCCTGTGCTTTTATTAGTAGACACAAAGTCTTGTGAAGAGCTTGTCTCTTAGAATGGGCTTCCTTGGGTGTAGCTCTCTTTTAGTGTCTCAGGAAAGGTGATGAAAGGAAACTTTTGTAAGTTGTCAGGGTAGCAGATGAGATGATGCTGTGGTTCTCTGCAATCCATTTCAGCCACATGAAGGGCTAAACTCTGCTGATTGTTGGAGTTACCAGATGGATTTTGCATGTTCATCTCCATCTGGTAGCCACTGAGGTAAGAATAAGGGTCTTGAGGTTCTCAGTCCTTTTAATGACCACACAATAGTATGTCCATTGTCTGAGAAGAGAGGACATGAACTTCCTCACAATGTCCTTATTCTCAAGAGTTACTCCAGCATCCATTAGAGTATCTAGAATCTTAACATACCTGGAGTATTGTTGAGTCATGGTTTCACCTGTCTTGAAAGTGAAATTCTCAAACTGCTGCTTTAAGAGGTCTTTCTTGTTCTTTTTTGCTTCATTAGACCCCTCATACATCAGCTTCAGTGGATCCCATAGTTGCTTGGTAGTCTTCCATTTCTTGAAGCCTCTGTAGATAGAGTTTGGAAGAGCAGTTTGGAGAGCGGTCATGGCCTTCTGATCTACGTCAATCTTCTTCTAGTCTTCTTCAGAATAATCAGCCACTTCTTGGTATCATACCATCACTAGTAGCAGCTGAAGAGGTGGATGGTACATGAGGTCCAGAGACAACAGATCCCTATATCCTAGAGTCTTGAGTCTTGATGAAGTCTTCCATTCTTTGGGACCAAGTATCAAAATCATCAGGAGTGATCAGTGGAGACTTTGTCATAGTACTAATTTCCATATCAGCCTTTGTGATAGTTGTCATTTGAGATGTTGTTGGTCCACTCGATTGATACAACAGTGCAATTGATTAATAAACACAAACAAATCCCACTGATAACACAAATATCAATGATATTTGTGTACAAAATAGATCAAACACTATAAAATAAGGATGAACAAGATGAACACCTCAAGAACATTCAACAAAACCCTTGTTTGATCTGAATTGATTTGCAAAAGATATTGTTTACATGGAAACCCTCAATCAATGGCTCATTCAAGCTCAACAATACTCTAAAAACTCTAGCTATATATAGTCTAATGACAATTAGACTTAATGACAATTAGCCCCCTAGACTATAATTAAAACATAAAAATGACTTAAACATAAATAAATATATTTTGTTGACACAAAATATATTTATTAACAATAAACTCCTAGTCATTTATATCTTCAACGTCTCGTCTCGGTTCTTCATCTCGAACGCGTCTGTTTGACTTTTCCGATGACTTTGACAGTGACGTTGACATTTGTTGACTTTGACTGTGTTGATAATATAAACTATCCTTTTCAGACCCAACAATACTCCCCTTAGTCTATTATTATCAATGTCTTTCATCGTGATCAGCACCGATAAGTCAACTATATAATGATTTTCAATATCCCCCTAGATTGATGATCTGGTACCGACAATCATTCATCTTATATGCTTCCCCTTTTTTAATGCTCCCTCCTTTTGTGTGCATCATGAGAATGATCAGGAACGGCATCTCCAACTCTTTATTCTTGAGTGCTTCAAAAGATGTAGGAGAAGGAATCCTAGCTCGGTATCCTCTGCAAACTTGAGGAACAGGTTCTCTGGTATGGTACATTGCTCAGTTGATGATCGGCCATCAATTGCAGCAAGAATCTGTAACACAATTATAAACACATTCAACACAATTGTCGTTAGATCATTTCAACAATACAAATAAACCCGTGTTTATCTGAATGTGCAATTTCCCATGAAATGCATGTGAAAATGATAACATTTTGATAGCATAATATGGAAGACTTGAAAATTTATTTGAAATGAATATTTTATTTTATTTTGTTTTGTCATATTACACCAAGAACTAATTTGATCATGAGATCACATCCTCAAGATATACAAAAGCACAAAGATGTATTTGAACATCGACAAGTTAGTGAGATCACACTGATACAGAGTCTGGTCACAATTTTAAGTTTTTGAAAGCCAAAAACAGTTCAAAAATGATTGTTGGTATATTTGTCCAATTTAAACCCATGCCTTATCCTTTTCAGCAAGTGATCTGCAACTGATTTTATCATGTTTTAGATTTAATTAGAGAAGCTCAGGTGATTTGGTTCCCATAGACATCCGGCAAAGAACTTATCCCATCATCAGGGCTTATTGAGTAATATGATTAACTCTGTTTGAGTTCCTTTTGAGGTTCAACAATGATCTTAGTTAAGAATCACTGTGCTTTTGTTTTAGGGAACAGAAGATGAGAGCTCCAGGTCTATACTTGCGTATAACAGAGGAGATAATCATTATATCTCGCTGATGAGAGCTTCAGGTCTATACTTACGTATAACAGAGAAGATCATCAGAATGTGCTGATGAGAGCTCCAGGTCTATACTTACGTATAACAGAGGAGATCATCACTCTAGGTCAATGTTCACACATAGCAGAGGAGATAAGCACGAGATATGTAACCCATTTTATTTTAATATTTTTAATATTAAGGCTCTGAGTCATAATCAACCAGTTGTTTCGCATATTCTTCCTATTCATCAATAAGTCTCTTCCCTGTATCCTCCTTATTTCCTTCAGTAGTTTCTTCTCTAATCACCTCAGCCCCCATCAAGTCTGTTTCTATATCTAATCCCAAATCAACAAAGTCAGCCTCAACAATCACAGGCTCCTCTCTCATATCTCCTCCTTCATCAACTCTCTTATTTGTTTCTGTCTCAACAACCTTTTGACCTCCTACACCATTGCCACTTGCACCAACTCCAGCTATACTTGCTTTCCCTCCTATTCCAGATGACTTTCCAACTTTCAGGAATGAATACTTTGATGTGTCAGTCAGATCATCCAGCTCCTCTTGTGATAGTTGGTTTGTGACACCAACTTTTCCTTTAAGCTCATTCACCTCCTTCAGTAATCTTTTAATAAGATTTTGCTGATCCATCATCATTGCTTTCATACTCTCTATTTGCTCATCCTTCTCCTTTTCTCTCAATTCTTGATTGACCAACTTAGTCTTTATCATGCTTAGTTCATTGGCCAGCGATGCATTTACATTTCAAATGACATCTTGGTCAAATTCAGATCGAGAATCCCTCCTTTCTTCAAACACTGGCTGTTTATGCTTAGTTCTCCTTTAAGTTTCGCTCGATCCAATGATCAAAAACTATAGTTTCGGCGATAGTTTCGCTGAGACTAGAAGAACTTTCGTTCTAAAATAAATTCGCCAGCGCTTTCGCTTGTAGTGACTAGTAGAAAGATGAACTTTTGTTCAAAATTGGGCTACTTTCGCTGACAATAACACCTGAATTGGAAATCACCAAATCCTTAGATTCGCTGGTAAATTCGCTGGACGAATTGTAAATTCGCCCGATGAATCCGAAACGCCTTTTCAGAACAGAATCAACCCAATCTCATCCAAAACACAATGAATTTGAAATCTGATGATTACAATAGCTTCGCACATCCAGAACGTACAATACTCAATCAATTTCCATAACAAAAACACCCGAATCAATATGCAAAATCGATGGAACAGTACTATTATACAAAAAAGCCCAAATACCAACTAATCAAGAGCACAATGGCTCTGATACCATATTGTTGGTCTGCTTGATCGATTCAACAGTGCACTTGATGCTTGACAATTATATTCCACCAAATTGACACTTATAGACACAATAACATAATGATATCAGTTGAATCTAAACAATAATAACAATAACAAAGGCTCAATGATATTGAAAATAAACTTCCAGCCACACACAATTGCAACAGCAATTATTCTGTATTACAGTTTTGCCAAAGGTTCCCTACAAAGATAGAAAGATTACAATATATAAGTAACCTAGATTCGCTGGCAGTTTCGCTGACTGCCTGTCTAACTACAAGATTCACCCGGCAGTGAAGTACAGATTCGCCAGGTGATCAAAATCAGCTGACTCCGGGCGAAACTATAGTTTCACCAGTAGTTTCGCTGCAATACAAAAATACATAAGAAAGACAAATTACAAGAGAGAACTAACAATTAACCTATTACAAAACATCAGTGAACCAAACAAGAAGGAATCTGATAAGAAAATTGTAAGCTAGAAATATAATTCTGAATTGAAGATGTTTATGATCAAAAGAAGAGGCGGGGACATGTCATATTTGCATAAAAGAAAGGCGTTCAAGACCTTGCCTAGGTGGGACTTGACGAGATTAGCTGAAATTCCACTTTTGGATGCCCACTTAAGTTAACGTGCTATGTTGTTGGAAAAGGAGATTTAAGCGGGAATGAATGACAATTTTGAAGCTTTCGGGTATATGAGGATAGAAAGAAGAAGATCGAAGAAAGGCCTAGATTGGGCCACCGGAAAAGGAAAGATTGTGTTAAAGCTGAAGCAATCTAAAACCGTTAACAGGGTAAGGGTGCCCAATCCACTTCCCCCTAGACTACAAAATTTTGAAAAATGGTTTTATGATAACAATACTGGGGAAGCAGTCATTAGGTTGAATGGTGGTGCTGAGATTAAACTGTTTGATCCAATGGAAGTATTTTCCTTTTGTGATGAAGACCTGGTGACCCTATGTGAAAATCATATCAATGCTGGTGCTGGAGATGAAACAAGAAGAAAAGCAAGTTTGTTCATGAATTTGGCAAATAAAGCTCATGGAGTAAGGGTAGAAGTCAGGGAGCTAGCTGAGAAAGTATCCAAGGCTGATGAGTTAAGGTTGGACATGCAAGATCTTACACGACAGTTCGCAAGGGCAAGTGCAAGGGCTGAAGAGGAGAGTGCAGCAGGAGCAGAACAAGAAACATTTGATAAAGCTGAAAAGGTAGCAAGAGAAGACCCAGAAGATCGAGAGTGAGGTCCAACCCAGGGGGAGATTTGATGATCTACATAGGTTGGACTCACTATAGTTAATAGGTTTATTTTGTTTTGTAATAGGTTAATTGTTAGTTCTCTCTTGCAATTTGTCTTTCTTATGTATTTTTGTATCGCAGCGAAACTACGGGCGAAACAATATGATAGGATCAAAATGGATCGATCTGTGATGATATTATGATACAATTCAATCAAACAAACACAAGTGATCAATTCAATGCAAACATATCACAAAAATTCATAGTTTCATTGATAGAATGCATAGAAAGTACAAGTGTAGAAAGAAATAGTTACACATATGAATAGACCATTTTGTAAATATATGTCATTTAGTCTTTATGTGTCTTGTATAGTCTTTTGTCATAGTATAAGGACTATTTTGTAAATATATGTTCCTTTTGTTTTCATGATAGTATAAATAGCATAGTTAATGTATTGTGTAGAAAACGAGACTAAGAAACTGATAGAGAAAAATCAGTTAGAACGAATTATAACTATTTATTTCTACACTTGTACTTTCTATGCATTCTATCAATGAAACTATGAATTTTTGTGATATGTTTGCATTGAATTGATTACTTGTGTTTGTTTGATTGAATTGTATCACAATATCATCACAGATCGATCCATTTTGATCCTATCAAATGGTATCAGAGCTGTTGGTTCAGTGATTTGAGTTCTTCAAACTGTCGAACTTTTGAATCACTTGAATCTGTGATTGATAAGCAATTCAACCTAACAATTGTTGATTTCAGTTGTGTTTCATCATTAGAAACATGAATTGAATCACAATTTGCAAGCTCAATTTTTCAAATTCAGTGAATTGTTCAAATCAGTGTTCGAACTTGTTCTTCATCAGTCGAACTGATTTTCAAGCCAAAAATCAATTTGTTGTTGTTATTTGATGAAATTGAAGTTAGAGGACTGTTAATTGATCGAATTCCTACCTAATTGGAGGATTTTAGGTCAATTCATCAAGTTTTGAAGGATTTCAGTTAATCTGAGTTCGTTGAAATCTGTTGAAGTTGTCGCATTAGGTCAAAACACTACTGAAAATTGCCTAAGTGTTTGGGCGCTTGACAACTGTTCAAGTGTTTCACAACTGTTAAGGCGTTTTTGGTCTAGGCGTTTTACCACCGTGGGGGCGCATTACAACTGTGATCATGAACTTTTCAGAAACTAATTCTAGGCGCATTTGAACTATTTGGGAGTTTCTTCACCCAGGCGTCTGACAACTGTTTGGACGTTTTACAACTGTTCAGGCGCATTACAAGTTGGGCGTTTGAGAATTCTTCCTAAGGAAATCCCTTGGGCGTTTCTAAGTCAAAGTCAGAAGTCAACTGTTTGGGCGCTTCATCACTGTTTAGGCTCATCAACATCAACACTTAGAAATTTTTCAAAAACTTAAAAAAAATCCAAAAATATTTTCAATTCATTGTTTTTATTCAAAACTTAAAAACAACAAAAACAAATCTTTTTCTAAAATTCAAATTTAAAAATGGTGAAATCAAAAGACTCAGAGAACAGTGTTCCTAAACTGAAGAACATATCTGATTTTAAGAACTAGTATCTTAGATTGAAACATCACCTTAATTCTATTGACAATGACTTTTGGAAGTCAATAGAAAGAGGACCTCACATTCCTATCACTTCAGATGGTCCTGATAGAAGGTTTGTCTATACTAAAGACTCTCCAAACCCATACCCTGAAGATGGATTGCAGGGTGATGATTTAAAGAAAGTTAAGAATGATATAAAAGCATATTCTCTGATGTGTAAAGGATTACCTCTTGAAGTTCTAACCAGACTTGATGGTTATCAGACCGGATATACCATGTATAAAGCTTTGTAGATAATTTGTGAAGGTGGTAAGTAGATTCAAGATCTTAAGAAGCAGAAACTGAAGAGGTAGTTAGAGTTGTTTGAACATTTATCTGGTGAAACTATAAATAAAATGATGAATAGATTCGTGCAACTGACAACTGAGATGTCAACTGCTGGCATCTAAAATGATCTCAAAGATCTAAACTTCAGGCTTCTCAATGCTCTTCCATCTTCATGGAAACAAACAGTTACACTGTTAAAGCATACTGAGAAATTTCTTATGGATCTTGATCTGTTGATAGCCAAAATTAAGTCTGTTGAAATTGATGAAAGCTCAAGGAATAATGACAAAGCAGATTCAATGTTTCAGTACAAATATGTTACATCTCCAGCTTGTACTATGGAGAATTCCTTCATGGCCAAAAATGAAAGTTTACCAGAAGAAGAGGGTGATCTGTTTGTAGGAGCAGGGTTTTTTTACTGATTCTTCTTAAACAAGTGCACCTGCTTATACATCTCAGCCTCAACCTCAGTCTCCTCCTATGCCTCAAAGTTCTAAACCTCAAACTGAGACTCAATCTGTTAACTCTGCTAAATCTAGCAAAGTTAAAGATGTCATCAACATCCTATTATAGGATGAAGAGTCCAAATCTACTTTTACTGCTTTTATGGCTAGTTTTCAAGCTTATCAAGGTAGTCATTTAACTCAATTAGATTTTCTTTTGCATGAGTTATTCGAGATGGGCCCAGATGACATGGAGGAAATGGATCTGAATTGGCAAATGGTGATGATTGCATACAGGACTCAGAAACACTCTTATGTCAATAGGAACTACAAGCCAAGTGCTAACAAGACTGTTGGATTTGACAAGTCTAAGTCAAGGTGTTTCAACTGTAATAGTTATGGCCACTTTTCAAGGGAATGCAAAGCTCCCAGAAACAAAGGAGGAAATAGCCAATCGAGTGCAAGCAATCAGAGGTTTCAATAATCATCTCAAAAGACATTCCAAAAGCCATACCAAGGCTTACCAATGCCTGAAATTAAAGATGAATCAAAGTCATCTGAAGAGCCAAAGAAAGCTCTAGTTGTTAACATTAAAGATGGATATGATTGGAGTGCTTATGCTGAGCAATTTACTGCTGATCTAACTTCTAGTTTCTCTTATTGCAGAAGTTCAAGGAGAAGATTGGTCAGAAGATTGTGATCCAAAGGTTAAATAAGATTCTAAGAATGAAGAAGAATAATACGATTGGAGTGATAAATCTGATCCTAAAGAGGATTCAGAAGAAGTTGCATTGATGGCAAAATCAGATCAACCAAAGGTTGAAAATTTATCTTCTAACTCTCAGACCTCTCCTCCTAAATATCCTGAAATACCAACAAAAGTAAGAGAAAAACTATGCACAAAATGTTGCTTTGAACATGTTGAATACTACAGAAGTTACTCATATAAAATATGTGAAAAACTTAAGCAAGAGGAATTGATGCATAATAAACTCAAAAATGATCAAAAAGTGTTAGATGAAAAGATCATTTCTTTATAAACTTCATGGAACAAAACTTTGAAAGAACTAGAAATAGTTTCAATACAACTTGAAGAAATGACCAAGAACTTAGAACAGGAGAAAATAGCACATGATGCTACTCAAGTTGATCTTGCTAGAGTCAAAAGTTCCAAAACAATCGTGGAACGACTGGTAAGTGAAAGAAAATATAAACAAAAAGCAGGATTTGGTTTCACTCATAAACCAATGCCTGAATCTATAACTAACACTTTGCCAGAAAACTTTAATACACACGATCACTCTCCTGAAAATAAGGCAAAACTCAAAGCTTTCCAATGAAGAAGAGAAAGCTAATGTAGAAATTTTTGAAGAAAAGGATACAGAAAAGATCAAAAATGGTCATCCAATAAAAGTTAAATAATATGAACCATGACCGAAAAGTAAGAAAATTTTTGTTTCAAAAGAATCTGTTGGAGGAAGTCATCATTAAAAACAAAGATAAGACAAAACAAAAAGAAGAAACATCTGAAGACTCAAGCTCTTATGAACAAAAAGATCAAAAAGAGAAAGAAAATGAAAAAGAATCTTCAACTTAAGATGTTCAATCTCAAGAAAAATCAAGTTCCACAAAATCAAGGAACCAGAGAAGAATAAGAAAAATGAATAAAGCTAAAAATGATCAAATTAAAGAAAATCAGACACAGACAACAAATCAAACAAATAAATTTAAACCAATAAAATTTGTGTCTGCTGGTATGTTGAACATGAACTCAATTCAAGATGTTAAACAAACTCCTAAGAACAAATCGAACTCTGATCTGAAAACTGGTTCAAATTCAACGACTTGCGCTGTCGTTAAACAATTTGTGTCTAAGGAATCAAAGAATGAAGTTCATATACAAAAGCCAAAACTAAATATGCCAAAGAACAAACTGTCAAATCAAAACCAACAGATTAATTTTTTGACGCCTAAACCTAGACAATGATCAAACGTTGCGTCAACATCGAAAATCAATAAACAGTTGTTCAAAACTCCACAGAGATACTGCGAAATCTATGACATGTATAATCACAACACTGCTGAATGTTTTTAATAAGTACTGTCACATATGCGATATGAGAAATCACTCAACATCAGAGTGTTATTTTAATAAGTACTGTACCTTCTGTGATGAACAGACTCACAACACAGAAAATTGTTACTTTAGAAAGAATTCGCCAAGGAAAGGATTTTATAATACATAATTGAGCAAAGGTTATGTTAATCCTCAGTTGAAAAGAAATTAAACTGTCAGTTTTCAAAGATTAACTAATCAACCTTCCTTAGGCTTGAGATCTTTCAAAAAAATGACTCTGTGAGACCAAAACAATTCATTCACGATCAATTCATTCCAAGGTCAGTGAAAATGAACAATAAAAATTTTGGAAATAAAAATTTTTCAAAAATTGGTCAATTAAATGATATGAATTTTCTTAAAAATGAACAAAAATTTGTGAATCATAGAATTGGCAATTTCATTAAAAACAAGCCAGATGTCAACAAACTTCATTTCAAACAATTTACAATTGTTGATAAGTTTAGAAAACCCAAGACCATCTCGGCTTGGGTAGATAACTCAACTTAATTTCTTTGTTTTGCAGGTACGCCCGAGAAGACCAATAAACACATGGTATGTGGATAGTGGGTGTAGCTGGCACATGACAAGCAATCATGCCTTGTTACAAGATTTTAAGTTAAAGGATGGTATGCATGTCGCCTTAGGTGGTGATCCAGGAGGAAAAATTACAGGAGAAGGAACAGTATCCAATAGGATAATAAGCTTTGATAAAGTCAACTACTGCTCACAGTTGAACTTTAATTTGCTAAGCGTATCCCAAATTTGTGACAAATCCTATTCTGTTCTTTTTGATGATGCTTATTTCTACATTTTGAAGCCAGGTTTTCAGATTAGCAAATACTGGGTGGTTGTTAATGCTGTTAGGGATCGAGATGTGTACAAACTAGATATGTCTCAAGTTGATCCATCTATAGAAACAACTTGCCTTTTTGCTCAAGCTTCAAATGTCGAAACTCAGCTTTGGCATAGACGTCTCGGACATTCCAACTTTAAGAATATGAACAAGCTTGTAGCAGGAAATCATGTTATCGGCCTTCCATCAAAGAAGTTTGCCACTATTGATCTCTGCTCAGCATGTTTAAAGGGGAAGCAACACAGAGCGTCTTATAAGCCCAAGCAAATAAACTCAAACTCCAAACCTCTCAAGATGTTACATATGGACCTTTTCGGACCAACAAATGTGAAGAGTATTGGAAGAAAATCTTATTGTTTAGTTATCATTGATGACTTCACAAGGTTTTCATGGGTTTTTTTTTTGTATGCAAAATCTGAAACGACAGAATTATTAAAAGAATTTATCACAAAAGTTGAAAACCAATTAGAACAAAAACTAAAATTAATAAGAAGTGATAATGGTACGGAATTTAAAAATGTAACTATTGACATGTTTTGTGCAGATAAAGGAATTCCTCATCAGTTCAGTGTTCCCAGAACTCCATAACAAAATGGAGTTGCTGAAAGGAAGAACAGAACTTTGATTGAGGCTGCGCGATCCATGTTAGCAGATGCAAAAATTCCTATCACTTTCTGGGATGAAGCCATATCTACTGCGTGTTTTGTACAGAATCGTACTTTAATTATGAAAGACAAACTGAAGACTCCATATGAGTTGATGTTTGGCAGGAAACCAAACATAGATTTTCTTAAATCTTTTGGTTGTTTAGTTATGATTTTAAATTCAAGTGATCAGATAGGAAAATTTGATGCAAAATCTGATGATGGATTTTTTGTTGGATATTCATCTGTTTTAAAAGCCTATCGAGTTTATAACTCTAGGACAAATGTTATACTTGAAACATTCAACGTTAAATTCCTTGAAAACTCTTTTCCATCAGTTTCAAATGGTCCAGCTTGGATATTTGATTTAGATTCATTGTCAAACTCTTTTCAATCTAACTTGTTTGATCAATCTAACTTGCTTGATTCTACAGGTGAGAAGAAAATTCAAGGAGATCTCGGTTCTTTCAGTGATGATTCAGATTCTGATGATATGGATGACTCAAGCCCAGATTATCCCTCCTTTTCTTTTGTCAGAGATTCTATAATTCAGTCTAATAATGATGATCATTCTCATCAAGATAATGACCATTTCGTTTCAGAAAATCAAGATGTTTCACAACCTATTCCTAATGATGGTACAGAAATTGTACAACCTGAGTCAGGAACGTCATCTATTTCTGGTGATGTAGTTGATTCTGGTAATCTTGATTACTTTATCAACTCACCGACTCAAGTTCCCAATTTCAATCCACATTTTTCAAGCCTATTGCATCAGCTTTCAAACTTGAATCAAACCAATCTAGATGTTCATGTTCAAGGACATGAGATTCCAACATCTCGTATTCACAAGAACCATCCAACGTCTCAGATTATTGGTCCATTGAATGAGAGAACAACAAGAAGTAAATTAGAACAAGCAATTCTTTGCTTATACTCATGTTTTCTTTCTCAAATTGTTCCTAAAAATATTACCGAAGCATTAAAGGACAATAGTTCGATTGAGGCTATGCAAGAAGAATTATTGCAGTTCCGCAAACGAGAAGTGTGGAATCTTGTGGATTTACCTGAAGGAGAAAATGCCATAGGCACAAGATGGTTGTTCAGAAACAAAACAAATGATCGAGGAATTATTATTAGAAATAAAGCAAGACTGGTTGTACAAGGATACACCCAAGAGGAAGGAATAGATTATGATGAAGTATTTGCTCCAGTTGCAAGACTTGAATCAATTCGTGTCTTCCTGGCTTATGCATCATTCATGAAATTCAAGGTGTATCAAATGAACGTGAAAGGTGCTTTCTTGTATGGACCAATCACCGATGATGTGTTCGTAAAGCAACCTCCAGGTTTTGAAGATTCAGAATTTCCACATCGTGTGTACAAGCTTAGCAAAGCTTTGTATGGACTCCATCAAGCCCCTAGAATCTGGTATGAAACGTTATCACAGCACTTAATCCAACATGAATACACGCGAGGGAAAATCAATTCGACTCTATTTATCAAGAAGGATTCTGATGATCTTTTATGTGTACAAGTGTATGTCAATGATATCATATTTGGTTCTACAAGTCCAAAATTATGCAATGAATTTGAAGAAATAATAAAGTCTCGATTTCAAATGAGTTCTATGGGAGAAATAAATTTCTTTCTTGGACTTCAAGTTAAGCAATCTGCATATGGTATATTCATTAACCAAGAGAAGTTTGTCAACAAGCTCTTGAAGAAATTTAAGCTGCAAGATTGTCAGTCCATCAGAACTCCAGCTGACGTAAACACTAAGTTTGAGCCTGATCCGAAAGGAAAATCTGTAGACCAAACTTTATACAGATCTATGATTGGTTCATTGATGTAACTTACTACATCTAGACCTGACATAATGTATGCTATTTGTGTCTGTGCCAGGTATCAATCAGACCCGAAGGAATCTCACTTAATTGCTGTCAAACGCATATTTAGATATCTCAAAGGAAAACTGGCCTTAGGGTTATGGTATCATTATGAAGGAAACTTTGAGTTATATGGGTATACTGATAGTGATTATGGAGGATGTTATCAAGATAGAAAATCTACTATGGGTGGTTGTCAGTTTTTACGACCAGATTAGTCTCATGGCAATGTAAGAAACAAACAAATGTCTTCGTTTCAACCGCAGAAGCTAAGTACAAAGCTGCTTCAGCAGGATGTTCTCAAATCCTTTGGTTACAAAAAAATTGCTAGATTACGGGTTCAACTTTCTTAAAACTCCAATTTACATTGATAACACTGTTGCTATGTTCATTACAGCTAATCCTGTCCAACATTCAAAAACAAAACATATCGAGATTTAATATCATTTTCTCAGTGATAACTCTGAAAAAGGTTTAATCATTCTAATTCAAATTACTACTGAAAAACAGTTGGCTGACCTTTTTACTAAAGCCTTATTCCCAGGACAGTTTGAGTATTTGGTAGAGTCAATTGGTCTTATTAACCACATTTAAAAAACTGGTTTTTGAGCATTTCAGTTAATTGAGTCTACATATGATCAGAACCCTTCCTTACCTGAATAGGACACAGCAAGAGAAACTGTCAAAGTTAATTGCCAGATTGTATTTTGTGTGTGCATGTTTCTTAGATAAAGCAAAACCAAATACAAAATTAGAAAATTGAAAAATCAAAAGATAAAAATATAAAAAAAAACTACAAAAATAGAGTTTTTCTTTGTTATTTCATTATTTTGGATGAATCTGTCATTGCAATATGTGAGAAATGATAGATACATTAGTTTGATAAGTTGCATACTTCGCTTTCGACTAAAGTCTGACGTGATCAGATATGATGTGCAAGTAATTTCATGCAATTAGGATGAAAAAGTAAATTCTTGTGTTTAAACTAAATCACTCATGCATTCATGTCTGTCTATCTTAGCACTAATAAGTAGTGTTGATTTCTCAAATTGATTGCCTGTTAAGACATAATCTCACACCTGATGGTGATATGAATAACCATTGAGCTCTAATTATTTAAAGCATCTAACACTTCTCTGTTATGAGTCATCATAGACCTGAAGTGATGAGATATCATTTGTTGTAAGTGATTACAGACCTGGATATTCTCACTGATGCAACAAGATGCCAATGTGTACAAACACCAAATGAGATCTGGTTATAGTATATGTCAGGTTAACAAGTTGAGAATAGTGACTTCTTGCATATCTTTATGAGAATTAACCTCTCTAAGTCTAAGTGCGACTGCATAATGTCATATCTAATTGTACCTTAAACAATCCAAGAATTGAAAAAGTAAGTGTACTGAATATCTTGCTAAATGCACTCATTTTCTGTCCTTATATCTCGTGTCTCCTTTGCTGTAGAAATGCTGACCTGTAACACATTTGATCAGGATTTATTCACTGTCTATGACTATCCATCAATTTTTTATTTTAATGTGCTGATCATAGCTAATATGATCTCACTGCATATATTGATTCAATTGTAAATATTAGATTTTTATTATGCTTTTGATTTTTGCATATTTTTTTGTGTGCAGGCATATTAACAATGATTAGTGTGATCTTCATGTTACAAATTCAAGAAACTTATAAGTTTTGTTAAACTTAAAAGTTTAGGAGGAGTAAAACGGGTTAAAAGGAAAAGTGTCTAAGAAAATTGATTTTCAAATTTCAAGATATGAAAAATCAAAATTTAATGTTTTGGATGGAAATGATGAAGCTAAAATGTTCAAGCATGTGTGTGTTTGACTTAATGTAAAAATGAACCTGAAAAATATTTTAAGCGAAAAGCTTCTTGCAACATTTTAAATGAGATTATTTGTTAAAATTAGAGACTAAATGACGGGAAATTATTTTTGAAAAATTAAAACAAAAATAAAAGGTCAAAATATAAATATAAATAATAATAATTCAAAATTGAGGGTCTATTGTGTAAATTTTGAGTGAGAGTCAAAATTTGACAAATTAAAGTCAAAATTTGATAAAATTGTTTAAATATTAGTATTGAACAGTACTAATATGTGTAAACAGTGTATAGGTGGAAGATCAAAAAAATTACAAGTGTTAAGACACATGAAAGTCATCTCATGCGCCTAAACAGTGTTAATAAGTCCAGGATTAGGAGCATGATGGTTTTTCATAATTTATACAAGTGTTAGGCGTTTCAGACATCCTCATGCGCATAAACAGTTGTCATAAGTCAGAAAATTATGGTCAAGTGTTAGGCGTTTTACCTTTCTCATGCGCCTAAACAGTATCTAGACTTTCAAGAATTGGGCGTATCAATTGAAAAATACCAAGTGTGGGCATTTTAGCAAGATTCATGCGCCTAAACAGTGCAAAACCTAAACAGTACTTATGCGTCTGAATAGTGTTCATGCGTCTAAGCCCATGCGCACAAACAGTGCTCATGCTCCTAAATACATAGTGTAAAATTCATTATCATGCGCATAAACAATGTTCATGCACCTGACCTCATGCGCATAAACAGTGCTCATGCACCTTAAATTTCACTTAGTATAAAAGCAACACTTTGTGATTTCAGACATTTCAATCTCAAAACCCCTGAACACTCATAAACCCAGACACTCGATGAACCCTGATTCACTCATTTCAATTGATTTCTGATCTTGTCTTGCATTCAATAGTCTTTATATCAGATTCTAAACGTAAGTTTATGATCAAAATCATAGGAATTTCAGTTTAATAGGTTGATTTGATTTGGGCGTATCGAACCTATTCGGGCGCATGAACCCTAGTTGATTGAATCTGTTAAACTTGTGAATGAAATGAGTATAATGAACTGAAATTGATGATTAAATGTTAATAGAAACATGATTGCGACCTTGTTAATGCATTTAAATCTGTTTTTCATTGAACTTCAATCTGTGATGATTCTTCATCAGTCGTATGATGAAGATGAACAGTCATGTTCGAATTTTTTTTAAAAATGAAAAATTGATTAACAAAAAAAAATTCATGTTACAAATCTGTTTTGTGAGATAAATTTGAGGATTAAAGTGTGTATAAATCATAAACAAACTAACTTGAATGATGATTTGTTATTGAACAGAATGTCAAACACTTAGAATTTTTAAGTGCAAGTTAGTCAAAAATGTTTTAAAACATACTAATTCTTTAAATTTTAACAAACATCAATTGATTTTAATTGATAATATTCAAGTTTCTAAATTTCTTGTTTTAATTTTGCAGATGGCTGAATTAAAATTCGAGCCTAAACACAATTTTGCTGCTTTACTGAATGAAGAATTAAGAGATGCTATGGGATATGAAGAGATAATCAGATTTTTACTGAGAACAAAGTATGTTTATGCCATGTGTTATCAGCCAATCATTTATGCAAGACTAATCAAGAAGTTCTGGAACACTACATCTGTTGAAGTTAATGATGAAGGTAGAAAAGTAGTGAGAGGATTCATTACAAACTTCAGAATGATTGAAGTATCCAAAGAGTCCATAAGAGAAACTTTAAGATTGGGACCAAATGATCCTGAGGATTTAGCTGAATTGTCATTTAATGAATGTAGAGAGACATTTATGGCAATGGGTCATCCTGATCACTTTCCCAAGAAGCAATTTTTTCGAGCAAGAGTTTATAATCATTGGAAGCTTTTATGTTATATATTTCAACACTGTATGTCCAAACGGAGTGCTGGATGGAACTCTTTCCCAGTAGACATAGCATCTCCCATCGTAGCACTTGCAACTAATCGGAGATTTAATATGTCAAAGTGAACCAGGAACAAGTACCTAACGTACCCAAGATTCTTACAGATGATTATAAATGAAGAGCATCCGGATATACGTGTAGATGGAGTGAGTGGTGAAACTCTGATGCTAGAACACATGTCTGAGATTTCTTATAAGAGACTTGCTATAGTCACTGGTGCTCAAAATGTACCATTATTTGATTACATAAGGAATATGGCTAATGATGAAGTTGACATTAATATTGATCACTATCATTTGACAGAAGAAGAACCTATAGACCCTAATGATCTCATTGAAGAATTGCCTAATAATGATTACAATGATGATAATGATGATGATGAAGAGAGTTCAAGTTCTTCTGAAGATGATAATGGTGATGATGGTGGTTATGATGATAATGTGATGGAAGTAGTTCATGATGATATACAAGAATGAACAAGCTCATGAAGAAAGACATGATGATGTAGATGAAACTGAGTCAGCTACTGAGGAAATTCATGAAGAAATTGATGAAAATGTACAAGAAATTGACCAAGTTACTGAAGAAATTCATGATGATGATACTGAAGTTAATCAAAGTGAAGAAATTGTTGGAGATAGTCAAACTGTTGATGAGATAGTTAGTATGATTGAAGAGATGGTAGATACTAATGAACAGTTTGAGTTTAATAAGAATATTCAAGAATTTGAAGTTGTTGAAACTGCAATTCATAATGAATTTGTGAATGAACCTCAACAAGAAGTTAGTGTAACATACGAAGTTAATTTTCAGCAGATTATTGATGAGCTGAAAGAAGAAAATTTGAAGCAATTGAAAGTGATTGAAGATTTGAAAGAAGTTAATGAGAAATTACAAGAAGAATTGAAAAAGAAAGATGAAGTGATTGAAGAGTTGATGAAAAGCAAAGAAGACAATGTGAAAACATTTGAGGTAATGATGAAAGATTATGATTCAATGGAAGAAAAGCTTAAGAAATTGGATGATGAAAATGAAGTTATTAGAGAAGAATTGGAAAGGGTGCAAGAAACACAAAAGTCTCCGTCTCCAGATTTGATGATTATTTCAGAGAGTAATCCGATAGATGTTGAGAAAGTTCCTGTTTTAGATAAAGGAAAGAGGAAAATAGATGATATTGATGTTTCAGTATTACCTGAATCATCATCCAAAGTTCAAAAAGTGATTGATGAACATGCAAGTATAGATGAAGAAGATTCGGATATACAAGAAACCATTGAAGCTTTAGATGATATAGAAGCTAAATTTGATGATGACTGGTATAATGAAGTATTAGATGATGAAAATTTAGTAAAAGCAAATGTTGATGAGCATTATTCACCGATTGATATAAGCCATGATGATATACCTGTTAATGTTGAAGAAAGGTATAATTATCTTATCAGAATGAAGTACAATAGAGTTTTTCTTGATGGTTTAGCTGTGTCTCAAATTAATGAAGAGTTTGAGAAGTGCATAGCTACTGAATCAAGTGCACCAATTGATTGGATGAGATTATAGTGGAACACGGGGAGTGGAATCCATTACAGGAGAGCATTAATATTGAAGAACTGACTACATCTGAGTTGCATCATCCAGATCCAAATGATATGAATGTTACTGCATTAAGGACATGGTTACAATCAAGAAACTATCCATGGAAAAAGCTTAAAAGGTTACAAGCCGAATCATTAAGAAATTTGGTAAGGAGCATTCAAGAAACAGGAAAACAGACTAATAGAATGATTGTGCTTGATACTGATAATCCTCAGTATCTTGAGATCACGAAAAGAACAAGGATTCTGAAACCTCAGGAAATTCAGTCTATGGCAATGAATAGCACAGTGTATGAACTAAGAAAGGAGCTTATGAGAATGTTTCCAGACACTGAAAGGCAAGGTTATCAAGTCTCTATGGAACAAAAGCAATTATGGAACAAGGCACCTTCAGCAGGAGACGTAGTTCGCAATGTATTTCAGAAAGGGCAATCTATTTCAGAACTATTCAATGCTATGATTGTTCCTGATACTACAAAAGAAGTGAAGATCGTCGCATGGAAATATGATGAGATTTTTGATGCATTTTTTATCAAAAGGGTAAATGAAATCTGTGACGTTTATCATTTTTTCTCAAGTATCATAAAACTTCCTGTTCAAGATCTCAAAGAGTTGAATAAATTGCCATTGATTAATCCATCTAAAGCTAAGCGTAGAGAAAACTTTGTGCAATTATTGAATAGAGGAATAACTCGAATGAGATCATTTTTACAAACGAGGTGTGATCAGGAAGATAAGGAATATTTTCAAACAATAAAGAAGAAGAGAAAAGGTGTTGAGAAAGACGTAGGAGAAGAAAAGTTCTTAGACGCATTCAGTGATCAATATTTTGAAAAAGTAACAAATCCAGGACTCAAAGTCATTGATGGAACATAACAATCGAAACCAATCTTGAGGTGGTTTTATAATTCGGATGCATTTGAGCTGAAGTTAGTACGAGATTTGAATAATTGGGATCATGATATGATTTCTTTATTTGGTGTTTTTGAGTTGAAGCTTTTGCATCCCAGTTACATTTATTCTTGTCTATACAGAAGTTTGAAAAAGTTGTTCCAGAAACGGCTGAGAATGATAAGAAGTATTTTCTGTCAATCATTAAAGTGATGAATGCGGCAATGGAAAGGATATCTTTGAGGAAAGCATTGGCATATGATAACATTGTGAAGAAAGATATTAAAGATATTGAGTTCATGAGAATATCAAGCAAAGGAGTTTTAGAGATTCACTATAAAGATAATCCAAACCCTATAGAGTGTTATGCTAACATGGATATTGTAGGTCTCTCAAAGCAAACTTTGGAAGTGATGAATAGCATGGAGATAAAGACAAATGAAGCTAAACCGGAGCAAGGAATTTTAGTTAGCAAGTTCAAGTCAGCTATTGCTAAAGCTCTGAGAGAGCAAGAACTTTATAGAGAGAAGCCAGTATTCAAGATTAAAGAGGAGCCTGAAGACTTCTTTGATCTATGAAGACTGAAGACTGGAGATAAAGCATGGAGACTGAAGATAAAAGAGAAGACAAAGTCAGAAGATAAGAAGATTGAAGGCAAAGATCTGAAGACTGAAGATTGATTTTGAAGACCGAAGACAATGTCAATCTTAGGGAGAGTATTGTAGATGCTTCTTGAAGATTAACATTTAGTCTTTATGTGTCTTGTATAGTTTTTTGTCATAGTATAGAGACTATTTTGTAAATATATGTTTCTTTTGTTTTCTTGATAGTATAAATAGCATAGTTAATGTATTGTGTAGAAAACGAGACTAAGAAACTGATAGAGAAAAATCAGTTAGAACGAATTGTAACTATTTCTTTCTACACTTGTACTTTCTATGCATTCTATCAATGAAACTATAAACTTTTGTGATATGTTTGCATTGAATTGATTACTTGTGTTTGTTTAATTGAATTGTATCACAATATCATCACAGATCAATCCATTTTGATCCTATCACTATAGTTTCGCACGGAGTTAGCTGATTTTGATCACCCGGTGAATCTGTAGTTCACTGTCGGGTGAATCTAGTAGTTAGACAGGCAGTTTAGCTAGTCAGCGAAACTGCCAGCGAATCTAGGTTACTTATATATTGTAATCTTTCTATCTTTGTAAGGAACCTTTGGCAAAACCCTAATACAGAATATTTGCTATTGCAATTGTGTGTGGCTGGAAGTTTATTTTCAATATCATTGAGCCTTTGTTATTGTTATTATTGTTTTGATTCAATTGATATCATTATGTTACAATGTCTATAAGTGTCAATTTGGTGGAATATCATTGTCAAGCATCAAGTGCACTGTTGAATCGATCAAGTGGACCAACAGATGTTAAGTGTTTTGTGAAACTGAAGGGATTTAAGATGGTGAGATCTTACACTCAAAAGCCTAAAAAGCTCTGATACCAATTGAAGGGCCGGTTAAAGGGATGGTCGATACAATCAGTCTCATAATGAGGAGAGTGTTAGAGCACATAGCAATTCTAATAGGAAATCGGGTTTAATTGAATGATACTAATAACACAAGTAAAGTAGTTGAGACAGAACTAAGAACAAGAACAAGCAAGTAGGGTTTTCAAGGATGCTGTATATTGCTCTCACAAGGACCTGAGATACTTTATACTACATCCTACAGCCAACCATACTTTGAAGGCCAGGCTAGAAACACTAATCTAGACAACAAGATCAATGTATAGTCAAAAGGCAGATTGCCTTTTGACTAGTGAATATGACATGCCATAGCTCACATCCTAATATATTACAAAAAGGATAAAAGGTACAAAGTAGGAAGTTACAGACTAAAGACCATATTCTATAATTTACTAAAGCATGGACCTTTTCACCAACTCATGCAAGTTGGTGAGTCTTCAGAGTTATAGCAGAAAGTAAGTCAGCTTTATGAAAAAGTAGATCAGAGAAAGCATGTTCTCTCTATCTTTAGAAGAAATCAGTCTTCACTTCATTGGCTTCACAAGACTTTGACTTTTAGGCTTCGGAAGACTTCATCTTTGGCTTCGGAAGATTTGGACTTTGGCTTTGAAAGATTTTACATGTAGAATAATTTCTGTTGATGAGTGTAAAACTTCCGAAGTAACTTTTACCTTATAGGTTGGTACATGCATGCAGGAAGCTCCTTGGTTGTTTTGGTTTCTTTAGTTGTATCAGCCTTATGATATAACCTTACACTTACCAAACTCAATCAATTTTAAATGGCTGCTCAAATCAAAACCTAGAATTCAGACTAAATCATAACATCACAACATCATTTCAACCCATTGACGATCTTGTTAACGATCCTGTACTTCAATTTCTATGTAATAACGACAATGCTTTTTCAATATCACTGGATCCGATGATTTGTGAGACACACATTCAGGAATTCTGGAGTACATGTTCTATTCAAAGGGAACATGGAACAAACTTCCTCACATCAACAGTGCAAGGACTAAAGGTCACCAACCCCTAAGCCAAAATTCGTCAACATCTCAAGCTGAATGATGCAGATGGTGAATCTTCTTTCTCCAAAGAAGTGGTCAGTGCAACTTTCTAGGAGATAGGATATGAAGGACCCCTCCTGACGTCCACCATCTCCGAATCCTAGGTATATCAAAATTGGAGAATCATTCTTCATATCTTCCTTCACTAAGGATAGGATCAGGTACCATGGGATTTAGCAGGTGCTATCCATGGTCTGGTCAAACAACAACGTAATGATTTTTCAAACCTTATCTTTCAAAACATGTGTAAAAATGTAATGGCTGCTACTGAATTTAAGTTTTTAATGTACCAAAGATTCATAGAACTGATTTTACAAGAAGAAATTAGGTGATAAACTTAAAATAGGAGGAGTTGTCCATGCTTTAGGAACTCTAAACAAAGCAATATTTCAAAGTTCAAGGCAACTCTAAAATCTTTTTTTTGGAAGGAAACTCCCTTGTTTGTACATATACTTGAGGTCATTAAGCCTCAGGATGACAGCATGGACACACCGACCACTGCTTATCCTACACCCTCCCCGTCAATTCCAAAAGCAAGAAAACAAAAGCGCACCCCTGCATCTTCTACGAAGAAGACGTAGGCCCCCAAATCACCTCCCCTCAAAAAGACAAGACTGGAAATCAAGGTCCGAGTCAAGTCAAAGGTGTCAGCCACACCTAGACAAGGCTCAAAAATTCAAAGGTCTCTTCCTTCTTTTGAGTAGACCCACAACCAAGCTATAAGCCATCAATCAAAGTCCCAACACTCTAATGAGCAAACCAAAAGGGATACCCATATCACTGAGACAACTTCTGGGGAAGAAATCTTATAAGGACCTGTTTCACATCCCGGGCCATTAGACTCAACTCCATAATCTCCCATAGACATGTCTACTACCCAAGATGAAGATGTCCCTACTACACTTCAGCATGTGCCACTGTCTTCCTCTTTTCACACAATATAGATAGCGGGGACTCATATGTTTGTAGCAATACTAGACCCACATCCTTTACCCCAAGAAATTGATCCCAATGAGGAAAGGATCAATGTAGAAGAGGCTGTCTCTACTAATGCTCCATTAATTGATCAGAAAGATAGAGACAACACCACTAAGACCTCAACCACGACAACTCACCTTGACAATGTCACATTTGAGTCATTCCTTGAGGAAAGGAATCCATGTCGCTAAGAAACCACATCTGGTAGTGAGGGTGTAGAGGCTCTAACTAGGAGCTCATCTCCCAAAGATTCAACATCTGTGGATGAGGGAAGTATTCACCAAATCCATGAATTGACGGCCCATAAACTTGAACTTGCTCAAAAACTAAATGACTCCCAAGCTGAAAATGCAAGGCTTCAAGGTTATGCTTAAAGAGCCATAGTTCTTGAATTTGAGAACTGTTTGTTGAAATATTTGGCAAATAGAGTGTTTAAGAGTGAAACATAACTCAGAACTCTCCAATAGTAGGCTGCAAGAGTTACCATCTTGAAGAACAACTCAGAACTTTTTAACAAGCTACAACAAAGGCAATGGATCTTGAAAACAAAGTGGAACAACTTCAAGACACATTGACTTTCAACAATCTATCATTCTAAGCATTCAACTCTCAGTACCACAAGAACCTTTGGATGTTCCTTCCTATACACGCTTAGTGTCATCTGAAATCTTAGATGATGCTACCAAAATAGGGAAGATAAGCCCAAAGAAGCTGAAGGCATTCTCTAAAGATTGGCCACCCAAGGTAAAAATACTGCATAACCGATCTCTTTCTCTTCCAAATAGACTAACCAATACGAGCCTTTATTCTAAGCTGAAGCCAAAATGAATGAGCTTCTTGATAGATATTTCTATAATAGATTGGAAGAGAAGGAGATAGAAGCTAGAAGAGTGATGAAGAGGATGAACCAAAAGGTTCAACTTGGGAAGAAGAGATTGGCCATGATGAAAATATCTTGCACTTATTTTTTGCTCTCTTTTAAAGAAAGATATCTGATGAGGAATCATCAAAGAGAGAACTTGTGCTTGGACTTGAAGCCTGTCCTATGGTATCTACTGAAGAAGAAGCACTGTTACTAAAAGTGTTATTGGAAGGTGTGAAGGAGCTGAGTAAATCAGCTACTGATGCAACTATCGAAAG